>CM056054.1:164284274-164884274 GCA_029574335.1 Rana kukunoris | reverse complement strand
TGATTTCTGGATTTTTTTTTTGATTATGTCTCTCACAGTGGACATGCACCTACGATAACAATTTCAGACCCCTCCATGATTTCCAAGTGGGAGAACTTGCAAAATAGCAGGGTGTTCAAATACTTATTTTCTGCACTGTATCTATCTATCTATCTACCTATCTACCTATCTACCTATCTATCTATCTATCTATCTATCTATCTATCTATCTATCTATCTATCTATCTATCTATCTATCTATCTATCTATCTATCTATCTATCTATCTATCTATCTATCTAATTAATCTATTGGGGGAAGCACTGCATTAGGTTGTGAGTTTTTCCTGTATATTATGGGGACATTGAGGAATTTTAAATCAATAAGTAGCTGCCTACTTAGCCTGTAAACAATACACGCACTGAAGCCATCAAGATTTGTTTATGTATTCCTATAGGTAAACTTGCCTCTTTTTTTTATTGCTCACATCAAAGTAATTATAAATTATTGTTAGTCGATATATATATATATATATATATATATATATATATATATATATATATATATATAGTTATATACAGTATCTCACAAAGGTGAGTACACCCCTCACATTTTTGTAAATACTTTATTATATCTTGTTCATGTGACAACACTGAAGAAATAACACTTTGCTACAATGTAAAGTAGTAAGTGTACAGCTTGTATAACAGTGTCAATTTTCTGTCCCCTCAAAATACCTCAACACACAGCAACTAATGTCTAAACCGCTGGCAACAAGAGTGAGTACACCCCTAAGTGAAAATGTCCAAATTCGTCCCAAAGTGTCAATATTTTGTGTGGCCACCATTATTTTCCAGCACAGCCTTAACCAGAGCTTCACAGGTTGCCACTGGAGTCCTCTTACACTCCTCCATGACAGAGCTGAGCTGGTTGGATGTTAGAGACCTTGTGCTCCTCCACCTTCCGTTTGAGCATGCCCCACAGATGCTTAACCACTTGAGCCCCGGGCCATTGTCAATTGACGGCCTCACGGTGGCTCTGAAAATCCAACTGGATGTCAATTGACGTCCTGGTTTCCTCCGGCCACTGGGCAGGGACGTGGAGCTCTGTGAGTAAACACAGAGCTCCACATGCTGTCAGGGGAGAGAGGAGACCGATCTGTGTCCCTTGTACATAGGGACACAATCGGTCACCTCCCCCAGTCACCCCCCTCCCCCCACAGTTAGAACACAATACAAGTACACATTTAACCCCTTCCTCACCCCTAGTGTTAACCCCTTCAATGCCAGTCACATTTATACAGCAATTAGTGCATATTTATAGCACTGATCGCTGTATAAATGTGAATGGCGCCAAAAATGTGTCAAAAGTGTCCGATGTGTCCGCCATAATGTGGCAGTCCCAATAAAAAAAATCGCAGATCACCGCCATTACTAGTAAAAAAATAACTAAAAAATAATAATAATTCTGTCCCATATTTTGTAAGCGCTTATTGCGATTTTTATTTTTTTTTAACAAAAATATGTAGAAGACCTGAACTGAGAAAAAAATAATTAAAAAAAAAATTGGGCTATTTATTATAGCAACAAGTGAAAAATATTGTTTTTTTTTTCAAAATTGTTGCTTTTTTTGTTTATAGCGCAAAAAATAAAAACCGTAGAGGTGATAAAATACCACTAAATGAAAGCTCTATTTGTGGGGGGAAAAAGGACGTCAATTTTGTTTGGGAGCCACGTCGCATTAAAGCGCAATTGTCAGTTAAAGAGACGCAGTGCCGGAAGCTGAAATTTCACCTGGGCAGGAGGGGGGTATATGTGCCCAGTAAGCAAGTGGTTAATAGGGTTTAGGTCTGGAGACATGGTTGGCCAGTCCACCACTTTTACCCTTGGGAGCGCACCCGCAAGGTAACCCCGTTGGTAGAGCGCTTCCTAGAAGGGGTTATCTGATGCGGGGAGGAGCCGAGAGAGGTGCCAGGGGACCCCAGAAAACGGCATTCGGGGCCACACTGTGCAAAACGAGCTTCACAGTGGAGGTAAGTATGACATGTTTGTTATTTAAAAAAAAAAAAACGATAGTGTCACTTTAAGATGACAGCTTCCTTGGCTGAAAAGGATAGGAGAGTTTAGTGCTGCTTTAAGCGCAGTTAGCCATATAAATTCAAACACTGCTTGGCATGAGACTAACCCTTATGCCCCGTACACTCGACCGTTTTTCAGGATCAGGTTTTACATGATCAGGTTTTTTTCAACCTGATCATTAAAACGGCGTTGCCTACACATGATCGTGAAAAAAAATGCTCTAGCAAAGCGCGGTGACGTACAACAAGTACGACGGCACTATAAAGGGGAAGTTCCATTCGGATGACGCCACCCTTTGGGCTGCTTTGGCTGATTTTGTGTTAGTAAAAGACGGTTCGCGCTTTTCTGTCTGTTACAGCGTGATGAATGGGCTTACTGCATTACGAATGCTAGTTTTACCAGAACAAGCGCTCCCATCTCATAACTTGCTTGTAAGCATGCGCGGGCTTTTAATGTCGTTAAAGCCCACACACGATAATTTTTTACAACCCGAAAACAAGGTTTAAAACGTCGTGAAAAAATAGAGCATTTTCGAAAAAAGTTTGGCCCGTTTTTCAGAACCAGAATAATGCTCTGAAGCCCACACACGATCATTTTTTACAACCCGAAAAACTACAACGTTTAAAATGTCGTGAAAAAATAGAGCATGTTCGAAAAAAAATTGGCCTGTTTTTCAGAACACGAAAAATGCTCTGACGCCCACACACAATTGTTTTTAATGAACCCGAAAAATGGTCGTGTGTACGCAGCATAAGACAAACAGCACCATACCTGTAAAGCCAAACCTTGCAGGTGTCTGCAATTGGTACCCCATCTCCTCTCCTCTGATGCTCAGAACACAATTTGCATGTCTGTGTCCCAGCAGCTGGACAAGGCTGAGGTTTCCCGTCTCCAGTGCAGCAAGGAAAATGTTCTCTGGGCCCGGATGCTGCTGGTAGCCCATCTCGGTTATGACCTGCAGCTTGTGCATGACCCTGCTCCGTACACTCTCCTCCATCCTCAGAATTGTTCACTAAACATACAGCCCTCCTGTTTAGTATTTATAGGAATTCAGATGTGTGTGAGACGTGGGAGTGATATTGTAACAAAGTAGTCACATGCAGACTACACAAAGCTGCTTGTGATTATACTATCGGCAATATGCCCAGAGTCGCATTCTTTCTCAGCTACAATATAAATATACGTACTTCTATGCTGCATACAAGCACTGTGTAGTGTGGAAAGATGCATAACAACAACATGATGTAGTCCAGGAATCATGGGGTCAGGTGCTGCTTGGCATCCATCTACAAACAGTTCAGTTTTCAGACTCAGACATCAAACATTATTTGACAACTGTTAACACTAATCATTAGACAGTAAGTCATCATGATTAGGTCAATGTACACAGCTTTTTGGAATTGAGTATTATTTTAAAGTTCACCTGTTCCCAGACCTTACATATTAATGGATTCATGGAAATTAGAGCTGACTACCTCCCTCCTTCATGTGCACTAGCAGCTCCCGGCAGCTCCTAAACTCGAGTTTAGGAGCGTTTGGTGTTTTTTTGCCAAAGCTCCTAAACTCAACTCCATTAAAGCTTAAAGGTTTGCTTTTTATTTTCTAAATAGGTTCCTTTAAGCTAGTGCTTGTTGGGTGACTTACCTTTTCCTTCAATTTCCCTTCTAAATTTTTTTCTTTGTTTTCTGAATTTCTCACTTCCTGTTCCACCTTGTTAAGCTGTTCTGGCTGACTAACCCCCATGGATGACGGGGGGCAAGCTTACTGAGGAGAAACAGGAAGTGCGAATGTCAGACAAAGAAAAAAAACATTTAGATGGAAAATTGAAGGAAAAGGTAAGTGAACCAACAATGCACTAGCTTAACCTCCCTGGCGGTATGATTCTGTCTGGAATTACGTACCAAAAGCGGTAACAAATTTTGCATGGAAATTCTGCGTTTTATACTGTAGGCCTGCAATTCTTAAGAATAACTCACTTAAATTTGTCCAAACCAGAGTCTAGTAGACATCCCGGGTATGATAAAGTTTGAAACACAAAATCATAAAATTATAATATAATAAATAACTATAAATAATTATAACAAATAATAATGTAATTATAATAAAAATTATTCAATAATGTAATCAAATCAAAAACACTGAAATTTGATCAGTTGCAGAATTGTCGCTGTCATTACTTTTATTTTTTTATGACGAATTTCCCCACAAATCGCTATCGCTTAATTCTGCAAGTGATTATAATTTATTATCGCTGTTTTCCAGCTGCTCTAAAATCACTTTTGACATAAAGGGACACTTTTGGTTGCTATGGACAATCTACAGTTTGCAGGCACAACATTTTTTTTTTTATTATATAAAAGTACATGCAGGACACTGGGCAGACCACTAGGGACAAGGGGGGTGTGTATTTTTTACATACAGTACTGTAATCTCTAAGATTACAGTGTACTGTATGTAATGTATTTGTTTACTTTTTTGAATTTGGCGCCGGTCTCCGCCCCCGTGCGCCGTTACGTCGCAGGGAACGGAGATCGGAGGCACACGGAGGCACTGTGTGAGTCGAGCAAGGATGCCGCTCGCTCACACAGCGGGGATGCATCGCTGGATCCAGGGACAAGGTAAGTACAGTACCCTGCCTGGATAAAAGGTAAGCCAGCGCGTGCTGCAGGCTGTGCACATCCACCCCGAGTGTGACTCGGGGTTACCGATTTTTACATTGAAAATCCACCCTGAGTCACGCTCGGGGATACCGCTAGGAGGGTTAAAGGAACCTATTTAGAAAATAAAAAAACCAACCTTTACAACCCCTTTAAGAGTCCATGTACATGTCTGTGTTCTGCATTTAGGTGAGGTTAAACCTCCCTCTCCTGAATGCAGAAGAATCATGTTCAGGATAGGAATGCTTTGACCTCAGGCTGCACGGAAAATGCAAAATGTGGCAAAACCGTGGCAAAAACATGATTTGCATTTTGCCCTGGCCGCGGTCAGGAGATACCAGTGTACATGATGCCTGACGTTTAACTGCAACTATGAATAAAATCAAGATTGAAAAATACATACTTTTATTTATTTTTATTTGCCACATCTTAATTCATCTTTCCATCATCACCAGGAATCCTGTATCTTTTACTAAAGACATCGGCCCTGATTTAGAAAGAACTTACGCCGACGTATCTACCGATACTTCGCGTAAGTCCATGGATGCGCCGTCGTATCTATGCACCGTACCCACAAAATGATTTGTGAAATCTCATGAGATCTCCCAGTTTTATGTGTGAAATCAGGAAAGCACTGGTGATGTAGCCTTTCCAGGGGGCAGCTGAAAGGTCCTGGCTATGTCAGCACAGGGAAGCTCAGCTGGAAGTGAGCACACGATGTGTGTTTACTTTAAAGGGCTGGTAGCCAAGTTTCTGCAATCCATAATAATGGGGAGAGAAGTTGTGATTTCATTGCTTCTCTTGTGAATTTGAAAATTAATTTTTCCACAATGCATGCTGCTATAAAGGTGAATGAGGGCCTGTTTTTGGTGTCCATTATACTGTCAAGTTTCAGTAATGCACATATTAACACAGTGCACATCAACATATGTTACATGCATCAGTGTGTTGTGGTGGCATTCATTTTCAGCACACTATGGTAATGCACAAAAAATGGCCCATATCCAATTTTTGGGATATTTAGTAGTGCATTCATCTGAGTGGACTGGCTTAACACACCTTAACGCATGTTTGTGCATGTTTAGAATATGCTAATAATATAATATGTTAATAATTTTGTATGCATAGTTTGGGCACAGGTTCATTTTAATAAGTCAGTTGTGAGGGCATATCCATACCCTCTACACACCCTCAGCTGATATTACATAGTAGTTACACAGTAGGTAAGGTTGAAAAAAGACACAAGTACATTAAGTCCAACCTATGTGTGTGATTCTATGTCAGTATTACATTGTATATCCCTGTATGATGTGGTCGTTCAGGTGCTGTCAGGTCATCTGCAGTCAGTTGACAGATGCACATCGTTGGGGGTCAGGAGTGCACCGCTAAGGTAGTGGCTGACTGCTGCGGACAGAACACTGGGTGGCTAACAAAGGCAGGTCCACTGAAGCACTAACAGGGATCCCACCGGGATCTGGTGCCCAGAACTGGACAGCATACTCCAGGTGCGGCCGGACCAGAGTCTTGTAGAGTGGGACATTTTTGTTTTATTTCTGGAGGTAATCAACTTTTTAATACATGCCGATATTCTGTTTGCTTTGCTTGCAGCAGCTTGCATTGCATGCCATTGCTGAGTCTGTCATCTACGAGGACCCCCAGGTCCTTTTCCATCCTAGATTCCCCCAGAGGTTCTCCACCTAGTGAGTAGATTGCATTCATCTTTGGTATTAGGAGTAGAAATAGTTGGTGTTGCTGGGAGGAATAGTGCCATTTTGGTTGTCAGTGGAAGGAATTATGAACCATCGTTGATGTCAGTGGAAGAATTGGTGCACCATTGTTGGTATCAGCAGCAGGAATATTGCCTCAAGAGCTGGATAAAGGCAAGCAAAGGGTGCATATGGCCCCAGGGCCGCAGTTTGGAGAACACTGTGCTAGATACTCGAGCTATATATATTTTAACCCTTTCTGCAGCACTAACCCAGAAGGAGCATACATCAAATGAAAATAGGAGAAGTCTAAATTAAATTTTGCTTTGTTTCAGGTTAGTGACTCAATAAGTAAAAAAATCAAAGCACTAGCATTACAGCAAGACAACTAGAATAGGACAGCACTGATAACTTTCATAGTTCATCATCATTTAAAAGCAAGATTTAGTATAGAGTAATAGATAACAAAATATACTATGAAGTAATAGATAACAAGATATAATAAAAAGTTAAAGGCAAAGCACAAACCATGGTTCCTGCAGTTCCATCTCATCTCCTCTTCCCCAATCACCAAGGTGTGATTCACAATCTCCAGACACTCCTTGAAAAGAAAAATGATGCCCTGTATATCTCCTTCACAGAAGCAGCGCAGAGCGTACTCATCATCCCAGGCGTAGCTCCCCCACATGTTGCACTAAGTGTCTGCTGTGCTTTGCACCCTGATGGCTTCCAGTGAGCGCTGTCAGGGTAGAGTTCAAAGTGACATGATCCTGTTGCTTTACTCTGTGTCCTGGCCTAATCCCACCAGCTGGACATCATTTCAATTCTAATCCGCGCAGGTTGACATTTCTTTTTTTATGACTACACAAGAAGTCATGAAGCATTAGGATGAGGATTAGTAAAACAGGGAATGGCCTGAAATAGTAATGGAATGCATGCCATAATACAGCAGGAAGGTAGCTAGCAATGGCAATTAATTACATTAAAAGGTTTCTGCACCACAATAGTCCTTGTATTTTTATCTTCAGACCATCATCCTTATCATATACCTGCTCTATTCCTAGTAAAGTCAGTAGCGTCTCCAGCTTTCATATTTGGGGGGGGGGGGGCACATGGGGGGACAGGAAAAAAAGTAGAGGGGTCAACTATAAAATATATGTATCCTGGGGCCCTTTACCATGATCCCACAACAAGCCCTTTGTCATGGACTTACCTCCTTCCTAGCTTCTCATCACTGACATGTGCTGGAGGCCATCTTGCTTCTGAGGTTCTTGTAACTTCCCATTCCCTGCGGCTCCTCCTTCCCACTGGGAGGAGCTGGATGCTCAGCATATATATACCACGCTTGCTGCAGCACTCCCTTGCTTGGGCCTTCTGTGTTAAGACCTGTCTCTCATCCTACCTTCATCGTGCTGCTGTTCTGGTTACCGACCCGGCTCCTACGGACGTTCCTTCTGGCTCCTGATCCCTGGCTTCGTTTCACCACCTTCCTGGTTACAGACTCCGGCTGGACTAACTCCCATCTCTGGCTATCGATCCTGGCTCCGGTGGAAGACTCTCCTGCCTGTTTACATCTGTCTGGACTTTAACCTTGTTGTTTGGTTTTTAATAAAGAACCTTTTCTGTGTATGTCTGATTCATGACACCCTTTCACATGTTCTGCAGTGAGCTCCCTTCCTACTATACTGGGGCCCCCCAAGGTGGCAGAAAACAAGAGATATATGTCACCAGCACACCAAGAAAATATAAGGGTCCAAAGCAGTGGGTGAACTATCAGGATTGCAAAAGTTGTCTTGCCACCGGGCCCTGGTGTTCTGCCACTGTGGGGTTCCCCAGCTGTCCTGTCCCTGCTATTAACAGCGCTGGTCTGGCATCTGTCTCCTTGGCAGCAGCGGCAGTCTATTTAGGACCTAGTGCTGGTGACATCCATTCTGCACAATGGACCATGAATTATCTTCATCACCCACAGAGAACATGGAGGTGACTAAAAGTGATACTATACACACTGGCCCAGATTCAGAGAGAATTGGATTCTCGTAGAGTATCAGAAATACACTACGCCGCCGATTCTTACCTGGCTCTAAGTGGAATCCAGGTATATTTTGTCCAGTAAACGACGGCGGCGTAGTGTATTTCTCCCGTCGCAATCCATATAGACGAGTAGGGGGCGTGAAGGATTTAAAATAGGCGCGTTCCCGCGGCGATCGAACTGCGCATGCTCCGTTCGCAAATTTCCCGCCGTGCATTGCGCGAAATCACGTCGTTACGTCATTCGTTGTTTGAGTAGCGTCGTTTACGGACATTTCTATTCCCGAACGAGTTACGTAAAAAAAAAAAAATTTTATTAAAATCGACGCGGGAACGACGGCCATACTTAACATGGGTTACGCACCGTTAGACCAGCAAAAAGCTGGTCTAACAGTACGTAAAAAAAACCAGACGTAAGCGATTGCGAAGACCGCTCGTATCTTCGTGGATCGCCGTAAAAACACATTTGCATATCCCGACGCATCAAAACGACGCAAACTCCTCCCAGCGGCCGCAAATATATCGCAGCGTAGATCCGAAGGTTTACGAAGACGTAAGCCTCTCGGATCGAAGCCCGAAGCCGCCGTATCATGGTTTGAGGATTCAAACTAGTGATACGGCGCGCAAAATTTGAAATTACTCCTGTCTAACACCAGTTAGACAGGCGTAATTGCTTTATGAATCTGGGCCACACTGTTTAATTTACATTACCCCTTCTATTTCTGTATGTGGATGATGGCACTGTAATTAGTTTCATTAACTACTTGACCACTGGGCACTTAAACACCCTTAACAACCAGACCAATGTTTAGCTTTCGGTGCTATCACATTTTGAATGACAATAACTCACTCATACAACACTGTAACCAAATGACATTTTTGTCTTTTTTTTCCCCACAAATAGAGCTTTCTTTTGGTGGTATTTGATCACCTCTGCGGCTTTTATTTTTTTCGCTATCAATGAAAAAAGAACTAACATTTTGTAAAAAAATGAATTTTTCTTCATTTCTATTATAAAAAATTTGCAAAAAAGTAATTTTTCTTCATAAATAAGCTATGGTACCAATTACTGAAAATTGATCAATTTTATCACACCTGATGTACTGACAGCATCTCTCATTTCTTGAGACCCTAACATGCCAGAAAAGTACAAATACCCCCCAAATGACCCCTTTATGGAAAGAAGACATTCCAAGGTATTTAGAAAGAGGCATTGTGAGTTTTTTGAAGTTGTAACTTTTTCCCACAATTCTTTGCAAAATCAAGATTTTTTTTCACAAAATGTTTATATTAGCAGGTTATTTCTCACACACAGCATATGCATACCACAAATTACACCCCAAAACACATTCTGCTATTCCTCCTGAGTATGACGATACCACATGTGTGAGACTTTTACAGAGCGTGGCTACATACAGAGGCCCAACATGCAGGGAACACCATCAGGTGTTCTGGAGAACCCAGGCCAATTCTGACATTTCTCTCCTACATGTAAAAATCATCATTTATTTGCTAGAAAATTACATAGAACCCCAAAACATTATATATGTTTTTTTTAGCGAAGACCCTAGAGAATACAATGGCGGTCGTTGCAACTTTTTATCGCGCATGGTATTTGCATAGCAATTTTTCAAACACGTTTTTTTGGAAATAAAACAGTTTTGTGCTTTTAAAAAAAAAAAATTAAAGTTAGCCCAATGTTTTTGCATAATATGAAAGATGAAGTTACATCGAGTAAATAAATACCCAACATGTCACCCTTCAAAATTGCACACGCTTGTGGAATGGGGCCAAACTTTGCTACTTAAAAATCCCCATAGGTGATGCTTTAAATATTTTTACTGGTTACATGTTTTTAATTACAGAGAAGGTCTAGGGCCAAAATGATTGCTCTCGCTCAACGTTTGCAGAGATACCTCACATGTGTGGTTTGAACACTATTTTCATATGTGGGCGGGACTTGCGTATGCGTTCACTTCTGCATGCAAGCTCACGGGGACAAGGGCGCTTTAAAAAAAATATATATATTTTATTGTTCATTTTACTTTATTTATTTTAGTTTGACACGTTTTTCCGCAAAAAAATTTAAAATGTTGATCACTTTTATTCCTATTACGAGGAATGTAAACATCCCTTGTAATAGGAATATGACATGACAGGTCCTCTTTACAGTGAGATATGGGGTCAATAAGACCCCACATCTCACCTCTAGGCTGGGAAGCCTGAAAAAAACCCAATCCTGGTTTCGATCGTAGCGTTGTCGGTATAAGCAGGAGGGGGGCATATTGTGGGGTATTGCAGAGTATGCACAGAATTGCCCAGAGTATTGCCCAGGGTGTATGCAGAGTATTGCCCAGGGTGTATGCAGAGTATTGCCCAGAGTGTATGCAGAGTATTGCCCAGAGTGTATGCAGAGTATTGCCCAGGGTGTATGCAGAGTATTGCCCAGGGTGTATGCAGAGTATTGCCCAGAGTGTATGCAGAGTATTGCCCAGAGTGTATGCAGAGTATTGCCCAGAGTGTATGCAGAGTATTGCCCAGAGTTTATGCAGAGTATTGCCCAGAGTGTATGCAGAGTATTGCCCAGAGTATTGCCCAGCAGAGTATTGGCCCAGCAGAGTATTGCAGAGTATTGTCCCCCAGAGTTTGCAGAGTATTGGCCCCCAGAGTTTGCAGAGTATTGGCCCCCAGAGTATTGCAGAGTATTGGCCCCCAGAGTATTGCAGAGTATTGGCCCCCAGAGTATTGCAAAGTAACGGCGCAGCAGAGTATTGGCCCAGCAGAGTATTGCAGCAGGGAGGGAGGGATGGATGGGAGGATCTGTGACTACATTTGTCACAGATCCAGCCCACAGCACTGCCGCTGACATCTGCTCCCTCCCCTCTTCTCTCACACTGTACCGATCGGTACAGAGAGAGGAGGGAGGAACCGGCGTCATTACATGACGCCGGCTTGTTTACAAGTGATCGCTCCGTCATTGGACGGAGCGATCACGTGGTAAACCGCCGCTATCAGCAGTGATTTACCGTGATCCGTGATGCGCTGGGTCCCGATCCGTGTGTGCGCCTCAGGTGGCGCGGGGAGCACGAATCTGGGAGGCCGTTATTTAACGGCCTCCTAGAGTTAAGCAACCGCCCTGTAGACGTACTTTGGTCCAGATTCAGGTAGAGTTAGGCTGGAGTATCAGTGATACTCCAGCCTAACTCTCACTTTGAGCCCACGTTTCTGTTTTCAGTAAGCATGAAACGCCGGGTTGGAGTTACTATACGAGCGGCGTAATTGTATTTTGCCGTCGTATCGTAACAATTTTAAAAATGGCGCGTGGGGCGTTCCCGCTGATTAACGCCGAGAATATGTTAATCAGCGGGAATCGGAAATTCACGATCGTATTCGGGTGCGACGCAGTGACTTTCCGACGTTTCCGTAAGAGATGCGTGGCGTAAAGATAAAGCAGCCCACTAGTGGAGTATCCTATGTTAAGTATGGCCGTCGTCATCGCGTCGAAAAAAAATAATAATCGCGTTGTTTGCGTAAAATGTCTGTGAATGGGGATTGACGTCATTGACGATCCCTGAAAGAATTTGGAGCATGCGCACTGACAGTCGACACATGCGCAGTACGTTCGCCACGGGATAGCGCATAGTTAACATAATACACGCCCCCTACCCGCCCAATTTGAATTCCGCCGGCTCATTTTCGCTACGCCGCCGCAATTTTAGGAGCAAGTGCTTTGTGAATAACAGTACTTGCTCCTAAAGTTACGGCGGAGTAACGTAAATGAGAAACGTTACTCCAGATTAAAGATTCGCCCATCTACCTTAATCTGGCCCTTTGTCTATAGGGCGGTTGTAAAGTGGTTAAAAAACATCTAAGAACCTTCTTATCTAATTCATGTACAGCTTTCACATGACCCAGCTCTTTCCCAGCCTGTCTGCAGAGAAAAATAAGCAGGAGGAGCTTCTAGTCCCTCTGCTGCTGGTCACATGTTCAAGATAAAAAATACAGCCTTTGGAATACAGAGGAAAACTAAATAATTAATATCAATTAAACTGTTTTTATTTACCATACAGATATATATTTGAAATCAAATCTTTATAATTTGTGTTGGCAATAACATGGTGTGTGTGTATTTCTGCCAGTCACAGGCTGTGTCACTCCAATCTGTGTTTTAGAATTAGGGCCCTTTCACACGGAGCGGATCCGTATTGATCCGCTCCGTATGCCCGTTTGCTCAGCGGGGATTCCTCCATAAAATCCCCGCTGAGCTGTCGGCTGACAGGGCGGTCCCCGCACACTGTGCAGGGACCTCCCTGTCTTTCCTCCACTCTCCCCTATGGGGAATCGGATAAATATGGACCGTATGGACCATTATTCATCCGATCCGCCAGACGAAAGAAAAATAGGATTTTTTTCCGTCCGAAAAAACTGAGCTTTACGGAGGCGGATGTTTACGGACGTTAGCGGATGCTCATCCGCTAACGTCCGCCATCCCATAGGAAAGCATTGCAGTCCTTAAACGGACGTATGAAAAAACGTATGAAAAAACGGACGAACGGTCCGCACGTGTGAAAGGGCCCTAACAGGGAGGTGATTCCTTCACCAATCAAGATGTAATATACCCCATCTAAACTGTTGTGTCATCTAACACGGTGTATACTCCCTATGACTCTATTGATAGGGAGGAAATTCTCAGTATAGAAACTCACTGAAAACTTAATATGTGCACATAGCTGCCCACACTGCTCTGCAAAAGCTTTCTTTTGGTGGTATTTTTGGTATTTTTATTTTTTGCGCTATAAACAAAAATAGAGCGACAATTTTGAAAAAAATGCAACATTTTTTGCTATAATAAATATCCCCCAAAAATATATAAAAACAAATATTTTTTTAACCTCAGTTTAGGCCAATATGCAGACTTTACAATCACATTAACCAGCACGGCTCCTGAATCACAAGCATGGTTAGACAAAATTACAGCATTATCAATATTTTCACGAAAAATATACATAATTTTAGCCCAAGATTAACATATTTCTCATAGGATTTAAATTTAAAAATACTTGAATCTTTGGTAAAAGTTTTATGAATCTTCAACCTATTGATAAATAAATGAATTACATGTAGCGGCGTGTTTCACTAACATCCATGCATATTCAACCTGCTGCCAGGATCCATACTTCACACTTGTAGACAATGAAAAGTATTTTGCTTTGTTTTGTTGTTTATTTGGGGAATTGAACTTTGTTGGGGGAAAGGGATATGGGATGCCCATAGGATTGGTATTTGCAATGTTATAGCCGCACCGGCAGCTATGAAAATTGAGATTCACTCATTACCTTTGCAAAAGTTAAAGCAGTTATGCTTTATATTTCCTCGGATAGTACAAAAATGGTGGACTCTAATCTGGACAGCGTTACTTCAAAGCATTCTCCTCCTCTGCACTCTCCTGCCAGACTTCTACCATCAGGACACTTCTCCTGCGCATCACTTTCCTGTCACAGCATTAGACATCCTGTCCCACCATCTTGAGCTGACTAGGCCTCACTCTGAATAAGTCCTAAAAAAAATTCACTTATTAGGCCAGGGGCCTGCAGTACCCCTTATTGATGGCCCTAAGCATGTAGTTAGAAAGAATATTTGATGATTAACTACTGATCCCAGCAAGCCCGACTTGCAAATCCTGTCCACTCAGGCTGCAACGATTTGGCACAAAACTCCACTGTTTCTTCTCTGGCTCTGCACCCAACTCCCCTGGCATGCCTCTTCCAGATCTCCACCGTCCGACTTCACTCACGACTCCTGCCCTGAGTCCTTCCTGAAGGATTTACCTGAACCGTGCAGACCAACTGCTTCTCCAGCTCCTGTTCCAGGACACCTCTCCGTGACAGTGTAAGGAGAGGCTCCATCCCAGCAGCCAAGCTACTCCCCCGATCAACACCCCCCCAGATGGGGGCGTTCATCCAGCACTTCAGTTCAATCAGCCAACAACCCCCCCCCCAGCAGGCTGACTGAGTATTTGTGGGAGGCCTGCCCCGTGCCAATCCTAGTTAGGGATTGGTCAGGGCTCCTTGCATGTACTCAATGCCACTCCAACTCTCAGCCCTACCCCTCTTCCAGAACATTCTCACTGAAAGCAGGGGAGGCGCCCAAAAGCTGAAGTACATGTCAATCACACCCACTGCTACACTAACCACTCCCTGCCCCCAGATAAAAAACAAACAGGCCTAGCTCACAGCATAGGCCTGCTTAAATTTACCTGCACTGACAGAACCTACAAAACTACACCTCTAGCACCTACCTATGGTAGAGGGTGCTACATACATTTAACAGACATTTATGAATATATATATATATATATATATATATATATGTAGCGCTCAGCCCCGAAGGAGTCGCTGATTGTTGTTGGGATCGGCCAAGTTACCCTGATGTTGTCTAGAGGTGTGGTGACAGGATCAAAGTAGTGAGCGAAGGTCCAGACAGTCAACAAAGGTTTTCTTCAATGCTTTATTCCCAGCCAAACAAGGCTAACATCAACATCGGTTAGGGAAGAGAAAAAGCTGATGGAAAGAAAAGAGAGAACACTTTCGGTATCAGGCCTGGATATGAACAGGGCAGTTTCACCCTCAGTAGTATCAATTGTTGAGACTCATCGCCACTCCTGCTTAGCAGCCAAGTCACCACTTCGGATCTCTGGGAGGAACAGATCTCTCGTTTAGATCTGGCTCTAGGGCCTCTGCCATAGGCCAAGTGTACCTGTCAGTATTCCGGTCACCAGATCCCCGATTGGTTCGTTCAAGCCCTGTTGGACAACCTGCCTCCGGGTTCCCCTCAAGCCGATCCCCCAAACGCACGGCACCCAGCCTGGGATCCTCTCAATAGAACCGGGGGCCCAGCAAGATGCTGGGATCCCCTTTTACCTCCGGCTGAGGTTTGGCATAGCCTGCAATTCTGGCCAGGTGGGCAACGCTGGCGGGGTCCATTGATGCATTGATGCGCGCACCCTGAAGGTGGATGCCGCACCTGGAACCGGGACCCCGCGAAGACCTGTAGAACACATGACATCTGTCACAGATATATCCCTCCCCAGCATGCCCTGCGAGGGAAAAACTCCTCCAATTGGCTGCTGGGGAGCAACTTACTCTGCCAGAACCCCTCTGGTGCCAGCTGCTGTCCAGAGATGATATCACATCCCTGAAATACAGACCGGTCCAGTGGACATTTCGGGAATAACAGGGGTCACAATTTAGACAAATTGTGAACAGGAGCAAAGTAACTCTCCTATTCTAACTATTTTTTGTACTGAAAGTAAGGGGGCGCTACACATATATATATATATATATAATATATATATATATATATATATGTTTTTTGTTCACATTTGGTCTAAGCTGTTATTTTCACACCTTCTGCGGCTCAAAGAGGGGCACAGAATCTACCTATCATGGAGGGGCACAAGGTCTGCCCAGCCACTTGTACCTGGGAAAAGTATATGGATAAGGTGGTTGGCTTTAGTAAAGGGAGGCTGCAAGGAAGCCTAGGAGAGTAGGAGCTAATACGTGTTTTAATTTTTTTATTATGTCCCACTGCCCACCATGGTCCCTACTGAAGTGTCTGTACTGAGATGGAGCTGGGAAGGTGGTCTGTCCTGAGGGGAGTTTAGGGCTGTGGGCGAAATTGGTACTGGGCAGAGATTTGGGGCTGTTGAGGGAATTCTTTATGGGGGAATATAATGTTGGAGGGGTGATTTGTACTGAGAGGAGGGGGTTAAGTTTGTTCATCCAAGCTGAAACAGTAAGAGAAGCGTTTTTTTTCCCAGGCCAGAGTTATGGCTTTCCTTGCATAAAATAGAAGGAGACCCAACAACCTCCGTTCCACCACTGTAGGGGCCAGCTTTTCTACTAAGCCCAGTAGGCAGACGCATAAGGAAGGAGAAACACCACATCCGGAGACCCTTGTATGACATGAATCACTGCCTTCCAGTATTGTGCGATGATTGGGCATGACCAAAAAATGTGAGTGAAGCCCCCTCTATAGTGAGTTTTCCGAATTCGTATTCCAAATTTTAGAATTTTCTTTGAATTTACTGTTTTTTTTTATTCGAATTTATCAAATCGATACATTTTCTTACATTTTTCTTCTTGAAGCTAAAATGTTATATTGTTTTTGATTTGAATGCAGCAAAGTGAACAAACAAAAGAAACATTTTCTACAAATGATTACAATGAATCTTTTAAATCACCTTTGGCTTAACAAAAACATCATTATTTTAAAATGGTACTCTAATAAAACACACACTCTTTGATTTGAGCAATATGTGTAGTGAGAATTCGACTGGAGTTTTCTGTAAAATTCGATTCGATTTTCAGTCTGAATTTCTGAAATTCGGATAAATTATGTTACAATATTCGGTACATTCTGTAAAAAAAATGTATATTGTAATTCAGGAATTTGGACATATCTGAATCTCCAAATAATGAAAAATGTGTCCGAATATTAATTTAGAATGAAACGATCTGCACATGTCTATTAAATGGAAAGTCCCTTATGTCCGACCAATCATCCCAGTCAAGATCTGGAATATCTGCTAGCCATTTGTGACGGGAGGGCCTGTGGGACCCAGAATCCCTTGGAAAGGTTGGGAAACCCTTGTTTCAGCTCCCCATGCACCTATTATGTCTAAGTCACCCTGTGCCATCCTGGCACAGGGTGACTGAGAAAATATATCTTGGATTACTTAAAATGGGAAAGTAATATTTATCCACAATATCTCCCAGGATATATAAAGACTATTCTTGGTTTGTTTGATTCTGAACTCAACATGTTAATTGAAAGAGCTGATCACATTGGCCTCTGTACAATGTAGGAGATGGGCTGACTCCTGCTGGAGCTCCTCTATTGTGTGATGGTGTCCTGTGTGTACACTTATGATAATGTATCATCTACTGTGTGAAGCTTGGTGACAACAAGTCTGACCTGTAGTGAAATCCTGACAGGAACAGAGTCACATCGTCTGCCCTAAGGGATTAGTTAATTAGCTCATGTTAATTTATGTTTATGGTCACAAGTGTATTGTTAGAGCAATATCAGGAGGGGTGACCTCCCTCCTCTTCGACTGTATATTATGGTACTAATAAAGAGTTCATGTTCAGCAGACAAACAAGTATCGTCTCGTTGTGTGCTTGTGAGCAGTTGGAATATCTGATATCTATATCCAGACTGGAAGGAAGTGATATATGACGAAAGCACTCAAGTAGAGTGTGGGACGTTTCATTACATCATTTATCCCAGAGAGGTGACAATTGTGTAACTGATAGGGGTGCAACAGATCGAAAAACTCACGGATCGGATCGATCCTCGAATCAGGAGTCACGGATCGGATAATTTTCGGATCGGCAAAAAAAAAAAGACAAATCTTGTTACACCCACCAGAGTTTTAGATTTCACAGTTATTCTCAACACAAAGCGGAGCTTATGTGTTTAAATACAGTGTTTGGAAATCCGACGAACTGTTTATTGCTGATGTGACAGAACACCTCTGATTTTCACATTAAATTTTACATTTAAACAGAACGTCGGATTTACAAATATTGGCCCAGATTCACAGAGAATTAGATTCTCGTAGAGTATCAGAAATACACTACGCTGCCGTATTTTACCTGGCTCTACGTGGAATCCAGGTAGATTTTGTCCAGTAAACGACGGCGGCGTAGTGTATTTCTCCCGTCGCAATCCATCTGCGCGAGTAGGGGGCGTGAAGCATTTAAAATAGGCGCGTTCCCGCGGCGATCGAACTGCGCATGCTCCGTTCGCAAATTTCCCGCCGTGCATTGCGCGAAAACACGTCGTTACGTCATTCGTTGTTTGAGTAGCGTCGTTTACGGACAATCCTAGTCCCGAACGAGTTACGTAAAAAATAAAAATAAAAAAAAAATTTGACGCGTGAACGACGGCCATACTTAACATGGGCTACGTACAGTTAGACCAGCAAAAAGCTGGTCTAACAGTACGTAAAAAAAAATAGACGAAAGCGATTGCGAAGACCAGCCCGAAGCCGCCGTATCATGGTTTGAGGATTCAAACTAGTGATACGGCGCGCGAAATTTGAAATTACTCCTGTCTAACACCAGTTAGACAGGCGTAATTGCTTTCTGAATCTGGGCCACTGTATTTAAGGGTATAAGCTCAGTTTTGTGATGAAAATAACTGAATGTAAATCTCAATTGGGTGTAATGAAAGATGTCCACTTGCCCCCATCTCCTCCCATTACAGATGCAGCTGTTAGGGGGCCTCTCCACAAATACCTCTGGCCCCTTATCTCCCTCTGTCTTGCTATCTTCAGATTGAACATTACAATCCTGCTTACTAGGGGTGCAACGGATCTCCTACCTGCAGGAGCTCACAGATGCTGTCTCCACTCTCCACATGTCTTCAGTGAGTGCACTGTGCTGGGAGGCGTGTCACGCTATGCATTGGGCTCTGGCAAACACACGGGGGTGTAGCAAGATGGCCGCTCCAGAGCTAGGTCGAAGCCGGGGACTTTCCAACGGCCAAATCTCCGGAGCACTCCGCGGATCGCATGGTGTACCGATCCAGCAGACAAATCCGATCGTGTGTACGGGCTAGCGGACAGGTTTGTCCATCGGACAAATTTCAAAGCATGCTTTGAAATTTGTCCGCTACAAACCTGTCCTTCGGATATGTCCGCTGGTTAGTACGGGAAACCAGCGGACATATCCTCCCGCACATGCGTCGTATCCTGTGAATGGATCCGACGCATGCGCGTGGAAGTGTTTACTTCCTGGTGCGTGACGTAGCGGTGACGTGGCGGCGTCAACGTCACCGCCGCGTCACCACGCTGTCTGCCGGCGGGGATTTTGGTCCGATGGTGTGTACACGCCATCGGACCGAAATCCGATGAGACATGTCCGCTCTAAACTGTCCGTCGGACAAGTTTGATCGGACATATATCATCGTGTGTACGAGGCCTTAGAGTTGACATGGAAAGGTACACTGAAGGGTCAGGAAATTGATTGGGTGGTAAAAAAAAAGCATTGGATAGCTGCCAATATCCAATATAATAGGGGAGTGGTACTGCCGGTACCATGTGATCACAGCCAATACATGGTTTATGGCAGCGGCCCGGTACAGTGATCTGCCATCGGCTGTGTCCGAAAGACGCATTGACTGATTGTGCTGCAGCGCAGCCTGTGGGGCCTGTGCAAGGCGCATTTCGAGGAGGACAACATATGAAGTCGACCCAGATGTAATTTGTCTATAGGCCAGGCTGGAACTGGTTAAACAGCATCTCTCACAGTGAAGTGTAACTCTGGTAACACAGGCAAACATGTGAAGGGAGCCTGAGGGCACAGGGGGTCCACTCCACTGGAACTGGAGTACTTTGCTACCAATTGTGGAGGGCTCCCACAGTAGCTGGGTTTTCCAGAGAAGCCACATGCTATTAGACTCCAGCCCGAGTGCTGGCTCTGACAGTGGAGGGTGTCTAACTTGGCTGTAGATCACTTGCCCATCTACCTCTGCCTCATCATGTGTGACTTCACTGAGCTTCTAAGGGAGGGAAGCAGAGAAACCTATCTTCCATGGATGTGTCCAGAAAGGGAGTTGTTGGGAAAGGAGATAAAGGCACATGCACAGAAAAAGCAAGAAAACTCCTGCGCACGGGTGGAATGTCCAACACTTAGTATTCCGCATGGAAAATTCCACAGATGTCAAAAAGTGGTAATAACAGTGACCTTGCTGCCCTTCGTGGATGGGGAAAGTCCTGGCGGAAAACATAAAAGGAAAAGAAAGGCGCACCAGCCTAGTGTATTACCATTAGACAATTTATTGAATATAAATAATATTAAAAATCTACTCACAAAAGAGTTGGTATACAGGCTTGTCAAAGAACGAACGAAGTAGATGCCCCTCAAACCACACTCCAAAATAGGGGGGATAGAGGTGTGTTGCTGCCAGCTTACGCGTTTCGAGGCGTCTAGGGCCTCTTCATCAGAGCCCAGCAGTACAGACCCTTCCACATTCACCACTTATATAGAGCTGCACTTGAACTTGAAAAAAGAGAGACCACACCCACTGCGGGCCGCAGGGACTCCCCCAGGGCCCGTCCAAACTCCTCCCAACAGGTGATGAGCTGTCCTGGATTAATGGACATCAAACACAAAGTATAAATGATAAGTTTAACAGACTAGGGGAGGTGTATTACTGGGGTATCTATAATACACCTCCCCTAGTCTGTTAAACTTATCATTTGTACTTTGTGTTTGATGTCCATTAATCTATCTATGTAAGTGGTGAATGTGGAAGGGTCTGTACTGCTGGGCTCTGATGAAGAGGCCCTAGATGCCTCGAAACGCGTAAGCCGGCAGCAACACACCTCTATCCCCCCTATTTTAGAGCGTGGTTTGAGGGGCATCTACTTTATCGTTCTTTGACAAGCCTGTATACCGACTCTTTTGTGAGTAGTTTTTTAATATTATTTATATTCAATAAATTGTCTAATGGTAATACACTAAGCTGGTGCGCCTTTCTTTTCCTTTTCGATAAAGGCACATGCACCTAAGCATGGTGAGTAAATGGGCACTCTGGCACACAGTTATCATAGCAAGCAGACCTTCCTACTTTGCAAATAGGAAGAAGCTGTGAGTTTCTATCAAACAAGAAGGTTTGCTAAAAACCCTGCAGTGTATATAACTGTAATACATTGGATTTCAATGCAATGAGCTCCTAGCTGGTAGTTTTTTTAGGAAAGAGCAGTACCCTATCTTAAAGAGGTGGTTCACCCTAAATATAAGCCCTCCCATGTGATCCAGCATACTGGTGTCAGCGCCAGTATGCTGTTTTTTTTTTTTTTAAATCCATCACTTACTGTATTATGATGTATTTTAATCTCTTACCCCCGTGGTGGACGGCGCCAGTATAGCACGTCACATCTTACGAAAATACCCGATAAGGACTCGGGTAATCTCGGCGAAAATGCGGCGCCTGCGCACAGACCTAGGAGCTGACTGCGCAGGCGCCGCATTTCTCCGAGTCCTGCGGCTATGGCGCGTCACGCCCTCCGAAAAACGCCGAAATAGGACTCGGAGAAATACGGCGCCTGCGCAGTCAGCTCCTAGGTCTGTGCGCAGGCGCCGCATTTTCGCCGAGATTACCCGAGTCCTTATCGGGTATTTTCGTAAGATGTGACGCGCTATACTAGAGCCGGGGATAGAAATTAAAATACACCATAATACAGTAAGTGATGGATTAAAAAAAAAAAAAAACAGCATACCGGCGCTGACGCCAGTATGCTGGATCACATGGGAGAGCTTATATATAGGGTGAACCTCTGCTTTAAGTCCCACCCATGCTAACTTTCTCTGAAACCCCAATACCTATAATAACTCTTCCAAATGTAAAATCAGCTTTATTTTGATTTAAATATTTTCTTTACATTGAGAATATTATCCAGGCTGAAACAAGCTAAGGGTCCTTCTCCTCCAAGGCACCAAGTAAACAATAGGGGATTAAAGGGGATTCATAGGACTACGATACAGTACAGTAAAACATCAGACAGTGGTTTGAAGGAGGTTAATATGATGTGGACGGTATATTATAAAGAGAGTTAAAGGATTACTAGAAGTTCAATGTTATTTGTAATCAGTAGCTGGAAAGAGTGACCTCATGTCAGCCTTTAACCAGCCGCCACTGTATAGCTGAGGATATTAATAACAGAGGTGTCTTAATGTTGATCCACAGATGAAGCTTATTATAGTTAAATATAATTGGTATAATGTTTTAAATACCTTTTTATGTTTTATATTTAGCTTTATATATGAATAATAAGGGTCTATATAAATGCCGCTTGATTGATACATTATGTTTTTTAAGCCATAGTAAAAACAAAGGAATAGCCACAGGACTCAGATAAATTGTTTGCATATTTACTAAAGTCTACCAGCTGTCAGAATGAGGTGCAGCCATACTGTCTATGAATATAGTCTTCTTTCATACCATGATTGCTGTCATACCTACAATCAGGGCCGCCATCAGGAATTTTGGGGCCCCTTACACAGCTTCAGGCATGGGCCCCCTGGAGCAGAGAACCGGGGGGGGGGGGGGGGGGGGGGTGCTGCCGCATGAAATTGAGAAGCGGGGGGGGGGGGGCTGCTGCCGCGAATTGAGAAGCGGGGGGCTCTTTGGAAAAAGAAGAAATAAAGACAAATATATATAAAAAAGGGGGGTAGCCGTCCGGGGCCCTGGGGACCTCTGTGTCCTTTAAAAGGGTGATCTGACTGATCTAGAGAAGATCTGTGTGGAGGAGTGGGCCAAAATCCCTCCTCCAGTGTGTGCAAACCTGGTGAAAAACTACAAGAAACGTTTGACCTCTGTAATTGCAAACAAAGGCTACTGTACCAAATATTAACATTGATTTTCTCAGGTGTTCAAATACTTCTTTGCAGCTGTATCATACAAATAAATAGTTAAAAATTCATAAATTGTGATTTCTGGAATTTTTTTTTTGATTATGTCTCTCACAGTGGACATGCACCTACGATGACAATTTCAGACCCCTCCATGATTTCCAAGTGGGAGAACTTGCAAAATAGCAGGGTGTTCAAATACTTATTTTCCGCACTGTGGCCTAGATTCACAAAGCGATTACGCCTGTGTAAATGTTGTTAGACAGGAGTAATTTCGATTTACGAGCGTTTTTACGCTAGTCGAAATCCTCAAACCATGAAAAGACACCTGCGTGCTAAATTTCGACTTTATTACGTGTTAGTACGCCTTCAGATCTACGCTGCCTGAAAATTGCGGCCACTGGGCGGACTTCCTGTTGTTTTTCACCTTCATGGTATGCTAATGAGCTTTTGCCTGGAATCCACAAAATTTCGCTCTTCAAACGCAATCTCTTACGGCACCTTTAGTCATCTTTTTTTTTCCGTTTCACTATACCAGCTTTTTGCTGGTCTAATATTAGACAGCCCATGTTAAGTATGGCCGTCGTTCCCGCGTCGAATTTCAACGTTTTTCGATTTCTTTTATTATTTTTAACGTAAGTCGTCCGGGAATAGGAATGTTCGTAAACGCCGCTACTCAAACAACGAATGACGTCACGACGTGATTTCGCGCAATGCACGGCGGGAAATTCCTGAACAGAGCATGCGCAGTTCGATCGTCGCGGGGACGCGCTTAATTTAAATGCTTCACGCCCCCTACTCACGTATTTCGATTGCGCGGCGGAAAAAAAATACGATACAATAGCGTACGCGCAAAAAAACTACCTGAATTCGGCGTAGAGTCTGGTGATAGACGGCAGCGTAGCGTATTTCGATTACGCAGCGGAAGATTACATCTATGTGAATCTGCCCCTGTATATATATATAAAAAAAAACAAGGGGGTTGCCTTCCAGGGCCCTGGGGACCTCTGGGCCCTTTATATATTTTTTTATATTTTTATTTTTTATTAAACAAAAATAAAAAATACAATTATAAAAAAAGGGGGTTTGACACATAGGGCCCTGGGGACCTCTGAGCCCTTTAATAAAAATGCATCTATATATTAAAAAAAAGAAATAAAATAATATAAAAAAGTAAAAAAAAATATAAAAAAGGAGGATTGTCATCCGGGGGCCCTGGGGACCTCTGGGCCCTTTAATAATAATATAAAAAAAATAAAAGAAAAAAAATTGGCCCTTTAATAAAAAATAAAATAAAAATATATTAAAAAAATATATTTTTTTTATAAAAAAATATATTTTTTTATAAAAAAATAAATAAATAGGGGGTTGCCATCTGGGGCCCTGGTGGCCTACGGGACCCTAGACCCCTAAAAAAATGGCCCTTTAATAAAAAAAAATAAAAAAAAATATATTAAAAAATATATATATTTTTTATAGAAAATAAATAAAAAAAGGGGGGGTTTCCATCCGGTGCCCTGGGGGCCTCCGGGCCCCTGTGGACCTCCGGACCTCTAAAAAAATAAAACAAAAAAAATTGGCCCTTTAATAAAAAATAAAATAAAAATATATTAAAAAAATATATTTTTTTTATAAAAATATATTTTTTTATAAAAAAAAAAGGCTTGCCATCTGGGGCCCTGGTGGCCTCCGGGCCCCTGGGGACCTCTGGACCTCTAAAAAAATAAAAGAAAAAAAATTGGCCCTTTAATAAAAAATAAAAGAAAAATATATTAAAAATATATATTTTTTTATAAAAAAAATATATATTTTTTTATAAAAAAAATATATTTTTTTTTATAAAAAAAAAAGGACTTGCCATCTGGGGCCCTTGGTGGCCTCCGGGCCCCTGGGGACCTTCGGACCCCTAAAAAAAAAAAAAAAAAAAAAAAAAAAAAAATTTTTTTTTTTTTTTTTTTTTTTTAGGGTGGTTCCCATCCGGGCCCCTGGGGACCCCCGGGCCCCTTACAGGTGTAATGCCTGTACCCCCCTGATGGCGGCCCTGCCTACAATGAATGAACCTTCCTGACGTTGGGCTGTTCAGCATATTTACTAGATTTGATAAGAGTGATTTCCAAAATAAAGTGAGAAACAGCAGGACCAAGCCTGAAGCATACGACCGGATTGTGTGCCTGCATGCTTGAGTTACATGCGCAATCACTCACATGTGCAAAGCAACGCTGTATCCTGGCCTAGGCCAACAAGGCACAGGCCTAGGGCAGCACTTTGCAAGGGGACAGCACGGAAAGAGTCCCTGCTGGCTTGCGCTACATTGTTAGTGTAAGGCAAATTAGTCTAGCGCCCCCATAAAGCGGCTGCACTGCTTCCGGTATGTGGGCGGCTGGCATTACACAACTGTGGGGGGCTCTGCTTCTAATTTAGACTGTCCCATCATCCTGGACCGCAAACCTTCCTCAATGTGCTATATGTTTTCTGCTGCACCATTGGCATGGTTATATCTTCTTAGTCCTCTCCATAAAATTATCAGAAATTTGTGCTTAAAGTAGAACTATAGGCAATTTTCAGAGCGGGTCTTAAACAGAAAGGGGTGTGGTCTTGACAGGAAGGGGTGGATCATATTTAAATTAGGGGTGCACAAGTTTAGTCAGGCCTACGGCAGCACAAAACCTAAATACACTACTGGTGCAAGGTGATACAAGAATCCACATAGCTGATTGTACAATAATGTTTAATGCACATGGTCAGGTCCAGGTTTGCTGGTTACATTGAGCATCGAAATAATTTAAATTTTTTGTCCTCTGTCTCTATAAAATGTGCCACAGAATGTGCACACCAAACAGAGGCCCAGATTCACAGAGCAATTACGCCTGTCTAACTGGTGTTAGACAGGTGTAATTTCAAATTTCGCGCGCCGTATCACTAGTTTGAATCCTCAAACCATGATACGGCGGCTTCGGGCTTCGATCCGAGAGGCTTACGTCTTCGTAAGCCTTCGGATCTACGCTGCGATATTTTTGCGGCCGCTGGAAGGAGTTTGCGTCGTTTTCATGCGTCGGGATATGCAAATGTGTTTTTACGGCGATCCACGAAGATACGAGCGGTCTTTGCAATCGCTTACGTCTGTTTTTTTTTACGTAATGTTAGAGGAGCTTTTTGCTGGTAACCCATGTAAAGTATGGCCGTCGTTCCCGCGTCGATTTTAAAATATATATATTTTTTTAACGTAACTCGTTCGGGAATAGGAATGTACGTAAACGACGCTACTACGACGTGACGACGTGTTTACGTGCAAATGCACGGCGGGAAATTTGGGAACGGAGCATGCGCAGTTCGATCGCCGTGGGAACGCGCCTATTTTAAATGCTTCACGCCCCCTACTCGCGCAGATGGATTGTGACGGGAGAAATACACTACGCCGCCGTCGTTTACTGGACAAAATCTACCTGAATTCCACGTAGAGCCAGGTAAAAAACGGCGGCGTAGTGTATTTCTGAAACGCTACGATAATCTAATTGTATGTGAATCTGGGCCAGAGCGTCTGTTTTGCTAAGAAATAAAATAATATAAAAAAAGTTAAAACATTTTTATATAAAAAAGGAGGGTTGTCATCCGGGGGCCCTGGCGACCTCTGGGCCCTTTAATAATAATAATAATAATAATAATAATAAAAAAAATATATATATACAGTATATATATATATATATATATATATATATAAGAAATAAAAAAATATATAAAAAATATATATATTTTTTTAAAAAGAGGGGGTTGTCATATGGGGCCCTGGGGAATCTCTGGGCCCCTGGGGACCTCCAGACCCCTAAAAAAAAATGGCCCTTTAATAAAAAAATATATATATATATTTAAAAAAAATATATTTTTTTATAAAAAATAAATAAAAAAGAGGGGGTTGCCATCTGGGGCTTTGGGGGCCTCCGGACCTCTAAAAAAATAAAAGGAAAAAAAATTGGCCCTTTAATAAAAAATAAAATGTAAATATATTAAAAATATATATATTTTTTTTATAAAAAAAATAAATAAAAAAATAGGGGGTTGCCATCTGGGGCCCAGGTGGCCTCCGGGCCCCTGGGGACCCCCGGGCCCCTTACATGTATACTGCCTGTACCCCCCTGATGGCGGCCCTGCATCCAGGGACAGAGTTATCCTTCTGGTAAGCTGTATTTATGGGCTCCCTTTGTTGGCATAGGGTTAGGAATTTATGTTGTATTGAAACAAATTTCATTAAGACTATTGTCCTCACTTTTTGGATTAACAGATAAAGACCCCAACGGGTCTAATGATGCTTCTGGTCAGTGTAAGCCACGAGGATCCTCTCCAATCAAGATCTAATCTCCTGGAGTATCAAACACTGCAAAGGTATGCAGCAATAGTAATAGATAGGACCAGGGCCGCCATCAGGGGGGTACAGGCAGTACACCTGTAAGGGGCCCAGGGGTCCCCAGGGGGCATGGATGGGAACCCCCTAAAAAAAAAAAAAAAAAAAAAGACCACCAGGGCCCCAGATGGCAACCCCCTCTTTTTTATTTATTTTTTATATAAAAAAAATAATAATATATTTTTATTTTATTTTTTATTAAAGGGACAATTTTTTTTCTTTTATTTTTTTTTAGAGGTCCGGAGGTCCCCAGGGGCCCGGAGACCACCAGGGCCCCAGATGGCAACCCACACTTTTTTATTTATTTTTTATATAAAACAAATAATATATTTTTCTTTTATTTCTTATTAAAGGGCCAATTTTTTTTTTTTTTTTTTTTTTTTTACAGGGTCCGGAGGTCCCCAGGGGCCCAGAGACCACCAGGGCCCCAGATGGCAACCCACTCTTTTTTATTTATTTTTTATAAAAATATATATATATATATATATTTTTTATTTTTTCCCCAGGGCCCCAGATGACAACCCCCCTTTTTTATATATTTTTTTATTTATTTTAATATATATATATATATATATATATATATATATATATATATATATATATATATATATATATGTATATTATTATTATTAAAGGGCTCAGAGGTCCCAGGGCCCCCGGATGACAACCCTCCTTTTTTTATAAAAATATTAGTTTTTTTTATTTATTTTATATATATATATATATATATCTATATATATATATATATATATATATATATAGATATATATATAGATATAGATATATTTTTATTAAAGGGCTCAGAGGTCCCCATGTGTCAAACCCCCTTTTTTATAATTTTTTTTATTTTTGTTTATATATATATTTTCTTTTCATTAAAGGGCCCAGAGGTCCTCAGGGCCCTGGAAGGCAACCCCCTTGTTTTTTTTATTTTTATAAATGTTTATTCCTTTTTTATACATATATTTTATTTTCTTTTTTATTAATGGGTCCAGAGGTCCCAGATGAAAAGCCCCATTTTTTTGTAATTTCTTTTCATAAAAAAAAAAAAAATGATTAACCACTTCCCGACCGCCGCATGTACATATACGTCCAGAAAAGGGAACGTACAGGCAGATGGACATATATTTACGTCCCAGCCTTTGCGTGGGTTGGGGGTCCGATCGGGACCCCTCCTGCTACATGCGGTGGTCGGAAACCCGCGGGGAGCGATCCGGGAGGAGGGCGCGGCTATTCGTTTCTAGCCGCCCCCTCACAATCGCTCCCCGGAGCTGAAGAACTGGGAGAGCCATATGTAAGCACGGCTTCCCCGTGCTTCACTGTGGTGGCTGCATTGATCGAGTGATCCCTTTTACAGGGAGACTCGATCGATGACGTCAGACCTACAGCCACACCCCCCTACAGTTGTAAACACACACAAATCCTACAGCGCCCCCTGTGGTTAACTTCCAAACTGCAACTGTCATTTTCACAATAAACAATGCAATTTAAATGCATTTTTTGCTGTGAAAATGACAATGGTCCCAAAAATGTGTCAACATTGTCCAAAGTGTCCGCCATAATGTTGCAGTCACAAAAAAAATCGTTGATCACTGCCATTAGTAGTAAAAAAAAAAAAAAAAAAAAAATGCAATAAAACTATCCCCTATTTTGTAAACGCTATAAATTTTGCGCAAACCAATCGATAAACGCTTATTGCGATTTTTTTTTTACCAAAAATAGGTAGAAGAATACATATCGGCCTAAACTGAGAGCCACGTCGCACGACCGCGCAATTATCTGTTAAAGCGACGCAGTGCCGAATTGTAAAAACGCCTTTGGGCATTTAGCAGCATATTGGTCCGGGGCTTAAGTGGTTAAAGGGCCCAGAGGTCCCCAGGGCCCCAGATGGCAACCACCCTTTTAAAAAAATATATATATATATCAATTCGCGGCAGCCCCCCCCCCGCTTCTCAATTTCAGGCGGCAGCACCCCCCCGGTTCTCTGCTCCAGGGGGCCCATGCCTGAAGCTGTGTAAGGGGCCCCAAAATTCCTGATGGCGGCCCTGGATAGGACTATACAGTGTTCTCCCTTTGTGTTGTATACGAACGTCCTCCTTAAACTCCTCCACTGTCCTCTATACACAGGCCGCTCCGGGCCCTTAACACTCTCACTCACTGATCGTAAAACCCACGACATGCCTCTCCTAGGTCAGCTGACGATCATAGGGTGGGGCTCCTGTTTTTTCTCAGAATGCACTTTTTTATGATTATGAATTTAGTTATTTATTAAGTGCATTGAGTTAGCACCACATTTATCAATATTCAACCATTAACCGCTTGCCGACTGCCTAATGCACATTTACGTCAGCAGAATGGCATGGGTAGGCAAAGGAAAGTACAGGTACGTTGCTTTAAATTTTCTGCCAAGCTTGAGATTGCACCCGCTGCAGGCTCCGTCACCGTCCCCACAGGATCCGCAGACCGGATGTCTGCCAGTGTCCTGCAATCGTGTCACAGAGAGGCAGAACTGGGTGATTGCTTTGTAAACAAGGCATTTCCCTGTTCTACTGATCTACTGTTCCCTGTAATCGGGAGCAGTGATCAATGTCATGTCACTGGTAGCTCAGCCCCCTGACAGTTAGAATCACTCCCTAGGACACACTTAACCCCTTCCTTGCCCCTTACTGGTTAACCCCTTCACTGTCAGTGCAATTTACACAGTAATCAGTGCATTTTTAAAGCACTGATCACTGTATAAATGAAAATGGTCCCAAAATAGCATCAAAAGTGTCCGATGTGTCTGCGGCAATATCGCAGTCACGATAAAAATTGCTGATCGCTGCCATTACTAGTAGTTGTTTATAGCACAAAAAATATAAACTACAGAGGTAATCAAATACCACCAAAAGAAAACTGTATTTGTGGGAAAAAAAGGACTTAAATCTTGTTTGGGTACCACGTCGCACGACTGCGCAATTGTCAGTTAAGGCGACGCAGTGCCGAATCGCAAAAAATAGACTGGTCATTCAGCAGCCAATTTTCTGGGGCTAAAGTGGTTAAATTGGAGTTAAAGGAGTTGTAAACCCTTGTGTTTTTCACCTTAATGCATCCTATGCATTGAGGTGAAAAAACTTCTGGCAGTCACTGCCCCCCCCCCCCCCCCCCCAGCCCTGGAATTCATCTGATAGTGACATGCTGTCCCTCTCTCCACAGGGTCCCAACTCTTGATTGGTAGATTGATAGCAGTGCAGTCATTTGCTCCCACTGCTGTCAATCGAATCCAAAGACATGGGCGCCGGGGGCGGGGCCGAGTCCAGTATTCGTGTCTATGGACACAAATGCTGGAATCAGGAGTGTGCCCGCAAGATAAGCCTCTGGAAGAGCGCTTCTCCTAGAGGTTATCTGATGTGGGGAGGAGCCGCGACCCCTGAAGTCGTGGATCGGTGCCACTCGTTGCAAAGGTAGGAGGTAAGTATGACATGTTTGTTATTTAAAAAGAAACTAAAACAAAGCTCTTTAAGTCAGCCACTGCTCAAGGAACCTCTGTAGGAACAAATTTCCACAGAAAACTGGTTAAGAATGTTTGCTTAGTCCTGTGTAAGATTGGACTCCAGTGACTCACACAACTTCCATTCCTTGCTACCAGCAACTGAGCATAATGGTGAGTATGTGCTGCTGGGACAGTGGCAATGAAGGGAACCTGTAGCCTTACCCTGCAGTTTTTTTTCAATCAACCAGTGGGATAGATCTGATTCCCCTATCCACACATTTGATGTGGATGGGGGAATTCTCCCCACTGTGTCATTGTATTTTGACAGTGGTGAGACTCCCCTGCCATCAGAATAAACAGATCAGTGCTGCAGTCTTTTGCCTTCAGCACTGATCGAGCAAAAACATACCAAGAAGGCGGTTGAACAGAAGTTGATCGATAAATCGACTTCTGTTAAACCACAATGGCAACACATGGTTCAAGAGACCAGGAGCAAGGCATGTAAAATTCACGTCAGTTGGCTGTGGGATTCCAAATTGTGAGTTTAGTGGTCCGTGAGGTCCAAAAGGTCAGAGACCACTGATTTAGAAAATATTGAAGCCAGAGCCTGTTATAATTAGGAGGTCAACAATATCACAAATAAAGATTTACTTTAGGCAACATGGTCGGGTGATGATACAGAAGAGCCCTGCGGCTGTCCTAAAATGTATTAAGCACAATTCTGACTTTTAAAGTCAGAATTCTGAGATCAAAAGTCAAAATTCTGAGTTTCAAAGTCAGAGTTCTGACCCCAGGGTCTTCCATAAACCAGAGTGTATTGGCTCACATGCACATGCCATGAATTGAATGGTCACTGAAAAAAAATCTGGAGAATTGGACAGTTAGGCCGTGTACACACGATCAGTCCAAACCGATGAAAACGGACTGAAGTTCAGTTTCATCGTTCCAAACCGACCGTGTGTATGGTCCATCAGTCTTTTGTCCTTCAGTCCAAAGTTTTAAAACTTGCTTTAAAATCGGACGGATGGACGCCTGACCATCGGTCCAAACTGATGGTTAGTACGCAAAAGCATCGGTTCAAAAACCTGCGTATGCTCAGAATCAAGTTGACACATGCTTTGAAGCATTGAACGTTTTTTTCAGCACGTCGTTGTGTTTTACGCCACCGCGTTCTGACACGATCGGTTTTTGAACTGATGGTGTGTACGTACATCAGACCATCAGTCTGTGAACCGATGAAAACGAACTTCAGTCCGTTTTCATTAGTTTGGACTGATCGTGTGTACGCAGCCTTAGAAATAAAACATTTAAAATTAGTCATATAAGCATTTCTAATTACCCAGTAACACTTGTGGAGGGATCACTGCGGTTGGCTCCTTCATCCAATCATCATTGTCGAGTTCGATAACGGCATCAACGCGTTTGACTTGATTTTTAAGCAGTTCTGTAATTGCTTCTTTATCCCCTGAGGCCAGTAATGACTTTAGATGACCCACAAGACGAGATTCTGCTGGATGGTCTGGCCTGAGGATCTGGGACTGGGCTCTATAGGAACAGGACCTAGAAGACATCATTTGGCTTTGTGTTTATGGTAAGGTGACCAGATTTTTTAAATTAAATCCGGGGGACATTTTTTATTTTTACTAGTAATGGCGGGAATCAGGGACTATCTGCCCGTCGCCGCAGCCGCCCGCCTCACAGCCTGTCAAGTCTCACTCTCCGGGCCCGCGGGTACTACTGGGTGGGGAGCAGAGGAGGATCACTCCGCCAGGGAAGGCACAGAGATGGGCAGGTGGCTGGCCGGGGACTTGAGTCAAGGCAGAAGAACATGCGAGCGGAGCTGATGAAATATTGCCCCCGCTCCGACCAGCACATGATCATCAGAAAGGGGCACAGATAATGGAAACATATACACCCCCCTAAGCTAGTAGGAGTGGCGGAGCAGGGGGGGGGTGTAAATCAGAATTTGTATTTTTAATTCTGCACTGACTGTCTTTGAAATTGCCCCTGCCCCGTTCAAATCCAATCCAGGGACAAAACCGGGGGCAGACTTGGTCTGGGGACAGTGTCCTCAATCCGGGGACTGTCCCCTGAAACTGGGGATGTCTGGTCACCCTAGTTTATGGTGTGGGATAATTATGTAACATTACTTGTTCTGTATCTGTTTTCTCTAGTGTATTGTATCCAGCGCAGAGATTACAGTGTGTGTTCCTGGAATATTTGGTATTGCTGACTCCAACAGTCACAGCTATAGATAGAACAAATCACATGATCAAGTGTTGCTGAGCAGTCTGGAGCAAAAGGATCAAGGGGTATGTAATAGTTCATTTCTCTTCCCTTGTTATTATGAACAAGGATTCGATCCATAACATAAGACCCGTAAAGTGGAAAAGTGACAAATCTGTCTGAGATTACCTAGAAGACTTTTAGGGTACAATAAAACATTGGTAAAACAAGGCAAATTACAAGGCCAGCTACATGACAAATGGACTTCTATGCATAGGAGCCAATGGTGTTTATCAATAAAAACAATCCATAGATCAGATTAAAAAGAGATAAAACTTTGCAGCTAAGGGACACTTGGGAGCTATGATGTCCTGCGAATCGATACATTCTCAAGGCTTCTAATTTACCCGAGGATCTGGTAACTGCTCAACCTTCAAAATGACATTAAAAGAGGCCTGTCACAAGATTACTATGGGGGCTGTCTTTGCGTTATTAAAAATTCTAGTTAAATGGCTGACTGCCTTGCAAGGCTGGTAGGTTAAAGCAGGTTTACTTAAATGTAAAGCTGCATATACATGTCTCTTCTTCAATCTAACACCAGGACATTGGAATCGTATATACTGTATAAATAATATAATGCATAACTTCCAACTATCCCTGATTTCGAGGGACTGTCCCTTATTTGGAGTAATGTCCCTGTGTCCCTCTTATCTCCTCATTTGTCCCTCATTTTGGCCTGATCTATATAGTATATAAAATGCACTTTTTATCTATCAAAAAGTGTTTTCCATCGCTAAACCTTTCACCTGATTTCTAAATTGCTGTATTTGAAAATTCCAAAAGCCAATATAAAGGAATAGTAGTAGTAAGAAAAGCACTTTTGGGTTTAACCTTTAAGGGGCGTGACAAGGGGTGTGTCATATGCCTGCATACTTTTGCTGATATGTGTCCCTGGTCCCATATGACTTAGGCCCCTTTCACACAGGCTTTCCGATAAGGTCCGCCTGTCAGTTTTTCAGGCGGACCTGATCGGAAGCTCCATTCACTCCCATGGAGCGGTGGATGTCAGTAGTGGCATGTCCGCTGACACCTGCTACTATCTGATCCGATTCTGTCTGTAAAATCCAGACAGATGGAGACCCTATTTTCCACCCATCTGGAGGATCGGATGGGATTGGATGAAAATGGACAGGCGATCCGTTTTTATCCGATCTTCCCATAGAGGAGAGCAGGACTCTGACAGGTCCGTCTCAGCATAGTGAGCGGAGACAGACCTGTCATCCGCCTGCTTAGTGGGGATCAGTGGAGCGATACTCTGCTGAGCAAAGTGGAGTCCGTCGGGCGGATTACCCATGTGAAAGGACCCCAAGACTGAGGCCAATATCCAAACACCAATGCTGTCTCATGGAGTAGATTTGGGGTACTCTGGGCACTCCTGAACTATGTGCCACTCTTCATCAGAGTCCTGAATATAAGGTATGTGTTGCTAAACATGGAGTGTTCCGAGAAGTTCCAAAATTAAATAAAAACTAACAATTATACTCACTTAGGGAGATGCAGCATTGGTGCGATGCTGCATCTGTACCCTGCCACCTCTGACAGACCGTCTCAGCAGACAGATTCGATCGTGTGTACGGGCGAGCAGACGGATTTGTCCAGCAGACAGATTTTAAAGCCTGCTTTAAAATCTGTCTGCTGGGAACCCGTCGGACCGATATGTCTGCTGGTTAGTACGCTAACCAGCAGACATATCTGCCTGCACATGCGTCGAATGGATTCGACGCATGCGCGGAAGTGTTTTACTCCCTGGTGCGGTGACATGGCGGCGTCAACGTCACGGCTACGTCACCGCGCTGTCTGCCGGCAGGGATTTTGATTTGATCATGTGTACAGCGATCAAACCAAAACAGCCAGCAGACAAATCTGATCAAATCGGTCTGTTAGACCGATTTGAACAGATTCATTTGCTTGTGTGTACGGGGCCTATGACTGAGAACTGAGCAATCAAAAACTGCTGATCACACAGTTCTCGTCTTCAGTGAGCCTGCTCATTGGCTCTCTGCTCCTCCAGCACTCACTGGAGAGCCACACTGTGGAGTTGGCAGGAGCGGATGGCTCAGCCTACCAGTGGCTTGCTGAAAGGCTGAGCCTGCTGCCAGTCAGGCATCTGGGTGGACCAATGTCAGCCAACAGCAGACTTTTGTGCACTCCTGTGACCCACAGTAGAAGTAGGACCAAAAGAGCTTTGGCCCCACTTCTCCTTTAAAAGAGAAGTATAGGCTTTTTCGTTTTTTCCCTTAATCATACTTACCTCGGTGGATGGAGCATCAGATTAATGCTACATCTGTCCCCAGGCTTCTCTGCACTAAGAACCGAGCCACAAACACCACCGATGGCTCGGTTCTCACTCCTTCCCGTGCGATGCTGACTGCCAGTCTACTGTGGGTCACATGTGGGTCACTGTGGGTCACATTTATTGTTACAAATAAGTGAGAAATGCAATAAGATATCCGCTTGCCGCCTTCTCCCTGTATCTGTACTGTGGACGAGTGCAGGGTGTACAAGATGACGTGACGGAACGTCACTTCCGTTACAAGATATGACAGATCATCTAATCTGAATGAACACTGCTGGACACAGTGGGAGGACATCAGAGATCGCAGCGACAAAGTAAGTATCAATACAGTGTAATCCTGAGTGTGGTACTAAACAAAATGAACCCAGAGACACACTCGGGATTACCACCAAGACGGTTCAAGAAAATCTTTTCTAAGATAGTCATTGGTGCACACCATCTGAAAGTGCTAGTTACCTGGCTGTGTCTAATTTCTGATTCACTAACCTGAAACACGTATGCATGTTTAGAAAGTTATGCCGCGTACACACGACTGTTTTTAATGTCATGGAAAAACCTACATTTTTTTTTTTTTTACGTGATTCTTGTCAAGCTTGCCTTGCGTACACATGATCATGAAAAAAAAGATGCTTGAGCAAAGCACGGTGACGTACAACACGTACGACGGCACTATAGAGGGGAAGTTTCATTCGATTGGCGACACCCTTTGGGCTGATTATGTAAATTTCCCTTCTCATAATCTGCTTCTGAGCATGTAAATTGACTCTGAATAAGATTCTGATATAACAGCTTTTGCCAACTCCATACACACACAACAACACACAATGGGCCAGATTCAGGAACAGTTAGGCTGGCGGATCCAGTGATCCGCCAGCCTAACTGTGACTTTGAGCCGGCGTTTCTGTTTTCTGTAACCAGAAAACAAGAAACGCCGGGTTGAAGTTCCGATGCGAGCAGCGTAACTGAGTTTCGCCATCGCATTGTTACTTCAACTTAAAAATGGCGCCGGGGGCGTTCCCGCCGATTTACGCTCAAAAAATATGTTAATGAGCGGAAATCGGCAATTCACGATCGAATTCCGGCGCGACGCAATGACGATACGACGTTTCCGGACGGGATACGCGGCGCATAGATATACCTACATGGGGTTGGAGTATCCTATGTTAGGTATAGGCGTCGTCATCGCGTCGGGGAAAAAAAAAAAAAACGTCGCTTGCGTAAAACGTTCATGAATGGGAATGTGACGTCATTGACGTTCATTCACAGAATTTGGAGCATGCGCACGGGGATGTTTTGACACTCGACGCATGCGCAGTACGTTGGCGGCGGGAACGCGCTTCGTTTAAATACTACACGCCCCGTACCCGCCCAATTTGAATTCCGCCGGCTCATTTGCGATGCGCTGCCGCAACTTTAGGAGCAAGTGCTTCGTGAATGACAGCACTTGCTGCTAAAATTGCGGCAGAGTAACGTAAATGAGAAGCGTTACTCTGGAGCAAAGATGCTCCCATCTACCTGAATCTGGCCCAATATATGCATATTAAAGTTGTACAGGTTTAAAGAGTTTCCATATACAGTATCTCACAAAAGTGAGTACACCCCTCACATTTTTGTAAATATTTTATTATATCTTTTCATTTGACAACTTTAAAGAAATTACACTTTGCTACAATGTAAAGTAGTGTGTACAGATTGTTTAACGGTGTAAATTAGCTGCCCTCTCAAAATTACTCAACACACAGCCATTAATGTCTAAACCGCTGACAACAAAAGTGAGTACACCCCTAAGTGAAAATGTCCAAATTGTGCCCAAAGTTTCAATATTTTGTGTGGCCACTATTATTTTCCAGCACTGCCTTAACCCTCTTGGGCATGGAGTTCACCAGAAATTCACAGGTTGCCCTCCTCCATGACAACATCACGGATGGATATTAGAGACCTTGCGCTCCTCCACCTTCCGTTTATGGATGCCCCACAGATGCTCAATAGGGTTTAGGTCTGGAGACATGCTTGGCCAGTCCATCACCTTTACCCTCAGCTTCTTTAGCAAGGCAGTGGTCATCTTGGAGGTGTGTTTGGGGTCGTTATCATGTTGGAATACTGCCCTGTGGCCCAGTCTCTGCAGGGAGGGGATCATGCTCTGCTTCAGTATGTCACAGTACATGTTGACATTCATGGTTTCCTCAATGAACTGTAGATCCCCAGTGCCGGCAGCACTCGTGCAGCCCCAGACCATGACACTCCCACCACCATGCTTGACTGTAGGCAAGACACACTTGTCTTTGTACTCCTTACCTGGTTTACGCACACAAGCGTGACACCATCTGAACCAAATAAGTTTTATCTTATTTTCATCAGACCACAGGACATGGTTCCAGTAATCCAGTAATCCATGTCCTTAGTCTGCTTGTCTTCAGCAAACTGTTTGCAGGCTTTCTTGTGTATCATCTTTAGAAGAGGCTTCCTTCTGGGATGACAGCCATGCAGACCAATTTGATTCGGTGTGTGGCGTATGGTCTGAGCACTGACAGGCTGGCCCCCCCACCTCTTCAACCTCTGCAGCAATGCTGGCAGCTCTCATATGTCTATTTCCCAAACACAACCTCTGGATATGACGCTAAGCACGTGCACTCAACTTCTTTGATCAACCATGGTGAGGCCTTTTTCTGAGTGGAACCTGTCCTGTTAAACCACTGTATGGTCTTTGCCACCATGCTGCAGCTCAGTTTCAGGGTCTTGGCAATCTTCTTATAGCCTAGGCCATCTTTATGTAGAGCTTGGAAAAAAAGAAAAAAATACCCCTAGGGGCTTTGTGTTGCAGCAATGAGTAAATGATGAAAATTAGATTTGTGAAAAAGTATACATTTTATTTGAATAAACATGATGATATTTTTGCACAGCCTATTACTATTACAGCCTATACTATTAAGGTCGAAACGCCTTAGGGCTTTTTGCTCCCTTAGTAATATATCACTTTTGTGAAATACTGTAAGTGCAGAATCATTTTACACCAAGAGGCGCTTAGAGGGCACTTCAGGTTAAATCATGAAGATTTATTTGAATGTAAGAAACCAAAAGCACAATCCAACTCATTTTGGGGGGTTCATCATTAGGACTTGTAAGTACTGGTGGGATTTGTAAAGTTACTGAACGTCCACTTTGAGAGCATTCAATACCAAGTTTTGGCTACACAAAGTCTTCATTGTTGGTTAAAGGGATTTTGCAACAAACCAGACATTTTTTTCAATAGGCTTCATCTTCAGGGAGGTTTGATATGTAATATACAGTACATGAGCTGTTGTTAATAAACCTCTATAACCAGGTTTGGGTCTATGGAGATCATTCGGTTGTCTGGTCTTTAAAGTGGGTGTAAACCCACTCTCATCCTGCATGTATCCTTACCTGTCAAATGTCTCCCCTCTGTCTGTTATGAGACCCGAAACACTGCAGATTCTGTGGGTGGATCTGTTGTCTGGAGTTCAGGTAGGTGGAGCCGTGATGTCAGTATACTCCCCATCCCACCTCTACACTCCCCTTGTCAACGTGCATTTTCTCCTGTGTATTCCTTACACTAAATTCTGCTATGATCACCAACATCCAGTCAAAATCCAGAAAAGTAACCACATGACTTCAGAAAAGGAGTGGGGGTGGGAATTAAAAAATAATGCCTGTGTCAGGCTAGTGCATGAGAGATGTAAATAACCTGTCACTCACAGCAAGGGGGAAGAACGGACAAAAGTTTTCCCCTGTTTGTCTGTGTATCTCACTGAAAAGAGGATTGCTTAAAGCTGGATTAACTCTGTGTGGCAAGACTGGGCACAGATGATAGGAAATCTTATACTCTACATTGCGACAGCAAAAAAAAAAAAAATTGGGTTTACATCAATTTTTTTTTCAAAATACATAAAAACAATCTACCTTCATATAATAAACAATTTGCGGTTTTGGATTGTAGACAGACCAAACGGTTTGTTGCTTGTTGGCTTAGGACATCTAATGCCCTGTACACACGATCGGATTTTCCGCTGGAAAAAATTTGGATGGTTTTTCCCGACGGAATTCAGCTCAAGCTTGGCTTGCATACACACGGTCACAAAAAAGTTCTCTGAACTTTCAACCGTCAACAATGCGATGACGTACAACACTACGACGAGCCGAGAAAATTAAGTTCAATGCTTCCAAGCATATGTCGAATTGTTTCTGAGCATGTGTCCGAATTTTGCGCGTCAGAATTGCCACAGATAATCTGAATTTCCTCTCATCACCTCCTTTCACCTCCTCAGTTGTTTTTTTTTCCCATCATTTTTCCACACATATCTTTCCTCTTTTCACTACATCCCTCATCCATCTACTCCATCCCCTACCCCCTTTCCCCCCTCCCCCCAACTTCCTCTTACCCCACTCCAACACATCCCCTACACCACACACTTCCCCCCCCCTACTTCCTCTTACCCCACTCTAAGCACATCCCCTATATCACAAACATTTCCTTCTTTCCCCTTTTGTCTACATTAGCCACGTCATGCTATCCCCAACACCTGCACCATCACCAGTCACCACTCACTTTCATCTTTCATCAGCACTCACTCACTTTTTTTTTCACTACATACAGGCTCCCATATCCCTTCTGTTTTCCTCCCCACCTATTCCTTCACTATTTTCCCCACGCCCCCTCCCCCTTCCCCCCTCTTAGATTTCCTCATGTATGTCTTTGAAACATAGAATGTTCCCCAAGATCACCTCAATCTATTTTGTCATCTGTAACATTCACCTCCTTGGCTAATTAGGATATTTACATACTTGCTCTTCATTGAAATCTCAAACCTCTGGGGATTTACCTATGAGTGCATGCGTATATACGCTGCACACTCCTCCCCATGTTCAAATATATTTACACCTTATTTATTCTATTCACTGCAGGGCCTTTCTTGCCCCCAGCCCAGTGCCGAATGCGGCTCTGTGCCGCTAATTGACCCCTCGTTTAGTCACATTTGGTCACCTCACTTCCATGGGATACAGCCTCTTGGAGCTCGCTGATGACGGATAACCACTTAAGACCCGGACCAAAATGCTGCTAAAGGACCTTGCCCCTTTTTGCGATTCGGCACTGCGTTGTTTTAACGGACAATTGCGCGGTCGTGCGACGTGGCTCCCAAACAAAATTGGCGTCCTTTTTTCCCCACAAATAGAGCTTTCTTTTGGTGGTATTTGATCACCTCTGCGGTTCTTATTTTTTGCGCTTTAAACAAAAATAGAGCGACAATTTTGAAAAAAATTCAATATTTTTTACTTTTTGCTATAATAAATATCCCCCCAAAATATATATAATTTTTTTTCCTCAGTTTAGGCCGATACGTATTCTTCTACCTATTTTTGGTAAAAAAAATCGCAATAAGTGTTTATCGGTTGGTTTTCGCAAAATTTATAGCGTTTACAAAATAAGGAATAGTTTTATTGCATTTTTATAAAAAAATTTTTTTTACTACTAATAGCGACGATCAACGATTTTTTTCGTGACTGCGACATTATGGCGGACAATTTTGACACATTTTTGGGACAATTGTAATTTTCACAGCAAAAAATGCATTTAAATTGCATTGTTTACTGTGAAAATGACAGTTGCAGTTTGGGAGTTAACCACAAGGGGGCGCTGTAGGATATGTGTGTTCACAGGGTCTGTTTACAACTGTAGGGGGGTGTGGCTGTAGGTGTAACGTCATCGATCACGTCCCCCTATAACAGGGATGACGTGATCGATGCTGTGGCCACAGTGAAGCACGGGGAAGCCGTGTTTACACACGGCTCTCCCCGTTCTTCAGCTCCGGGGACCGATCGCCGCACTCCAGCGGCTATCGGGTCCGCGAGTCCCGCGGTCCCGGAGCTTCGGACCGGGTCACGGGAGCGCGCCACGGGCGCGTGACCCACGGCTGGGTACTAGAAACCAACGTATATATATGTTGATGTGCCCAGCCGTGCCATTCTGCTGACGTAAATGTTCAGTAGGCGGTCCTTAAGTGGATAATCCATCTGTAGAGTCCACCGGATCCTCCCTACTTCCACATAGAAGCTTGGCTTGGAACTTTCCATATGTAGCAACCGGGTAAAATAGCTGTTTTTTACATACCTAATCTTTATTGATCAGTCTCTCCTCCTTCTACCTTCCTCTCCTTAGTCTGGGACTTCCCGTGTCCCTTGACGGGGCGGCTATATAGGAGGCTAATTCTCTACTTTATGACAATAACTGTATGTAATGTTGTTTTTCAGTTATGGCAATAACCCTCTGAAGAAAACCTTTTTGGTCGAAACACGTTAGACTAATTTGTAAACTACCAGGCTATGTTATGATATTGTCATGCCTTGTTCAAATGTATGGATATTTTAATGATTGTTAACCAATGCCGCTACTCATTCTTTGACTACCTCTATATCATTTTAACTTTTTGTACCAACCAACAATAAAATCTCTTTTTTACACACCCTTTTGCATTATATATTTGTTACCCTAGCTGCCAAAAAACCCCACTGGGGAAAGTTTCTCTGTCTATATCACGGGGTGTGCAGCTCCAATCTCTCTGCCCATAGGTTTATTCTCTTTTTGCTTAAAGCTGGATTAACTCTGTGTGGCAAGACTGGGCACAGATGATAGGAAATCTTATACTCTACATTGCGACAGCAAAAAAAAAAAAAAATTGGGTTTACATCAAGTTTTTTTTTTTAAAAATACATAAAAACAATCTACCTTAATATAATAAACAATTTGCGGTTTTGGATTGTAGACAGACCAAACGGTTTGTTGCTTGTTGGCTTAGGACATCTAATGCCCTGTACACATGATCGGATTTTCTGCTGGAAAAAATGTGGATGGTTTTTCCCCGACGGAATTCAGCTCAAGCTTGGCTTGCATACACACGGTCACAAAAAAGTTCTCTGAACTTTCAACCATCAACAATGCGGTGACGTACAACACTACGACGAGCCGAGAAAATGAGGTTCAATGCTTCCGAGTATGTGTCCGAATTTTGCGCGTCAGAATTGCTACAGATGATCGGAATTTCCGATCAGATTTTTTTTTCCGTTGGAAAAATTGAGAACCTGCTCTCAATCGTTTGCTCACATCGGACTCTTGCTGGCGGAATTTCCGAAAGTGTGTACGGGGCATAATGGTCATTGTGTATTAAGATAAATTGGGCAGTTCGTGGTAGCAGGACTTGTTAATGCTGGTATGAATAAACTGATAGTTAAGTTCTCCAAGCACCTGGCTTTTCTGTCCTTGCAGTTACCTGTTTCCCACTCCTCTCTCATTAGTACTGGTGACAGTTAAGGAGGGGATAGTCCTCCCATCTCTCGCCAAATTACAGAGCGAAGGACATTGAACAATAAGGACACATCTGTATCCATACATCACTGTGTCAGCCTTTCCTGTGTAGGGCAGCACCCTGTAATCACAGCAGTCCTTCCACCTATCAGGTGCGGCTGTGCTTCAAAGCCTTCTTCTTTTCTAGTATTTTTTCTCATAGCCATGTACTATCCACCACTGCATCCACAATTTATTGCATCTTTTTAGTCTCTAAATGTATATGAGAAATAAAATATGTTTAGTTTCATGTCACTATTTAATAATAGCCTTTTAATTTATAAGATTATTTATCTCTCCTTGTTTAATTTATACCAATACACATTCTTTTCAGTGATTAAGAATTTAAGAAGAAACGCATAAAAGGCAAACAAAACCTTTCTGCTAGATATGTGAAGGGAACCTGTTACAAACTTGGCAGCCGTCATTCTCTGACTTTATAGTTCTATCACAATCTTCAATAATTTCGCTTTTTGTCATTTTCAATTACAGTAATTGAAGATCGCTCCGTTGATCCCCACTAGTGTCAGTGAGGCAGCGAGGCAGGTGGACTAGCTACAGGAGCTCCCAGCGGCGCACGTTCCTAGGAGTAGGAACGTGTGTGCCATAGCTCCAGGCAGGCATAGGAGGCAGTTAGGTAGTGTCTCTCCCAGCCTGCTAACCAGCCCCAGCTCCTGCTCTTGGACCTCACCTGTACCCCAATCTGACCTCCCTTTCACACAGATCAGCCTCCGTGCTCCCTGGCTCTCCTGCAGGTAAGCTGCTGACGGCCGTCCTTTTCAGGATAAGCCTCAGCAACTCGGATCTCTCCTGCTCCTTCTCCGGCTATATTCCGCGGTCCCCGGCTTTTTCATACCCCCATCATCATTAGGGCCCTTTTTTGTCACCCCCCCAAGATATTTCCGTCATTTCAGGATTTTTCTGGAGACCCGCGCCAGACGGCATCGAATCGCGGGGCCGCGATCTAGGAAAGACCGCGGCTTCACTTGCGGCCTAACAGGCGCGCCGCTCCTCTCGCCCTACAATCCTCACCCAGCCTCTAGGAAACCCCCCCCTCACCACATGACAGCCTGTACCCTGCCTTATTGTCACCCTCTCAGCCCCCCCAGCCATTACAGAAGTACCCACCACCTGTCAGCCCTGGTCTGCATCCCACTGCCTGTTCAGGCAACCATCCTTCTGTACCAGTAAATAGAACACACTCACCTCTCCATCCCCAGCCCCCCCCTAGTCTCTCCAACGAACATAAGCTTGATCCAGGGGTCACACGCCGATCGCCTCTTGCAGGGGTCAGGAAGGAATTTTTTTCCCCTTCGGAGCATATTGGCCTAGCGCCGCTAGGGTTTTTTTTGCCTTCCTCTGGACCAAGCTAGGGAGAGGAATGAGCCAATTCCTCTCCCCATTTGGGCCCCTGAACCCCCCCCCCCCCCGTGCATTGGCAATCATGGCAGGTCGGCAATATTCTGCCGACACCATTTGGAGTTTGAGGCAATGCGCCGCAATACTGCCAGCCATCACCAAAAAGGCCCTAAGAACTGAGCGACTATTGAGAATCGATCTCAGATCAACGGTCAGACATTTCAGCCATTTACCCCAGCGCAGGCACATATCATGTGCTCTGATTAACACAAGATCGGCAGTAAAAACACCGACTAGAAATTCGCGACTTCATTCAACAAAAGGATCTAGACTGTCTCTTTATTACAGAGAGCTGGCTCACAGCCGACTGTAACACCATTCTAGGAGAACTGGTGCCAGAAAATTACCGTATCATAACGGAAAACAGAATAGGGCAAAGAGGAGGCGGCCTGGCGGTGATCCACAAGACTCATCTTACGATCACCAAACCAGTCCGCCAAAACCCTCTTCCATTCATGGAAACCCTTACTCTGCAACTGCAAGCAAGTTCAAAGGAGACCGTCCACATTCTGCTCTGCTATAGGCCGCCCGGCCCCAAAAATCGCAGCTGCTATCATCATGGACGGATTTCTTCTCCACTTATACCCTCAACAGCAAACATCTTTTGCTGCTCGGTGGATTTTCAATCTCTGGGCCAACTCCTTACAGGACCCCATTGCCGACGCCTGTATTGACCACCTGGAAGAGATTAGGATTGCAGCAACTAGTATGTGGGCCCACACATGCTTCAAGGTCACACACTTGATCTTATTTTCAGACAAGCTCTGGAAATAAAAAATCTGGGAAAATGAAAAACTGCCATGGACAGACCACCATGCAATTATTTTCAGTATTTCCATCATCCCCCCTGCAACAAAAACATCAAATCCAGTGACAACACACTGGACTAGATGTCAGAAGAAGCTCCATTCGGAACTCTTCAAAACGACGTTAAGAAAAAAAATAGAAATAACTCAGCCGCATCAAACGGCCGTTGAAACATTGGAAGCCATAAACTCGGCCATGCTACAGTCAGCCGACTTGGTAGCGCCGAAACGAAGAACCCGCATTCGGAAAAACAACCGCAGCTGGTTCAACAACCAGCTGTCGTTACTGAAGCAAGAACGCAGAAGGGCAGAAATCTGCCTGGAAAAGATGTTCTTCAGAGCTAAACCTATCCATCTACAAGGCGACGACAAGAAAATACCACAAAGGAATTTTCCAAGCCAAGAAAAAGTATTTTTCGGAGGCTATCAACGGCGCCCTAAACCGCCCCCCGAACTCTTCAAGATGGTCACCCAGACCATGAAACCAAGTTGCATTGAAGCCCCCAGTTCGGACACTCAAGAATTTTGCAATGAACTATCGGATTATTTTGTTACTAAAATCGAGGCAATCCGTGAAAGCATTCAGCAAAACAATTCCCCCCTCAGCCCCCCCTGCAGCCTCTCACACACAGCACCCATAGTAATTCTCCTATATCAGGTAAGTTTACCCTTGAACCCATCTCCATCGAGATCACTAAGAATGTCATTTGTGCTCTGCGTAATGGCACAGCGCCAAATGACATTATCCCCACAAAACTGCTGAAGAAATGCGCCGACATCTTGGCTCCTCCCATCACGCAGTTTATCAACCAGTCTTTCTTGGAGGGCATAGTGCCCTCACAGTTGAAAGAGGGTATAATCCTACCCATCATGAAGAACCCCTCCCTGGACCCCAAGGACCCACTCCACCGCCGTCCCATAACAAGCCTCAACGTACTCTCTAAAATAATGGAAAAAGTAGTGGTACAACAGCTGCAACAGCATCTGGATACCTACAAGCTACTTGACCCATTGCAATCAGGCTTCCGTCCCGGACACGGGACAGAAACAGCATTGCTGAAAGTATGGGACGATGTTCTCAAGGCCGCAGACGAAGGAGAATCTTGTCTTCTAGTTCTGTTGGACCTAAGTGCCGCTTTCGACACTGTCGACCACAAACTGTTACTGACTCGGCTCGCTGAAGTAGCCAGAGTCGCAGAAGGCGATTTATCTTGGTTCTCCTCTTTTCTGGAAAACCGATCGCAAACGGTAAAGTTAGGACCTTTTATGTCTGAAAAACGCACAGTAACATGCGGAGTCCCTCAAGGATCGCCTCTGTCACCAGTGCTGTTTTAACATATATCTTCGTCCTCTTTTTGAGATTATCAGCAGCCCAAAAACTGCTCTATCATCTCATATACGCAGACGACACACAAACTCTATTTTCCCGCATCTGCAACAGACAGGACCACCACCTCAATCTAGAGACATGCCTCTCTTTGATTAGAGGACTGGATGACAAAGAGTTTATTCTTAAACTACAATGGAGCGAAAACAGAACTTCTCCTGTTTCACACAGCCAAGCGCAGGAAATCAACCATCAACAGCGTGGACCCCCCCCGCCTATTCTGGGCAAGCTCATCACACCCTAGCGCCAAAGTCAAAAGCCTAGGGGTCATTTTTGACTCCTTTATGGACAATGGACGCAACAAATAGGGTCAGTAGTCAGTGGATTCTCACCATATCTACTGCGCCTACTACGCAGACTCACTCCGTTCATCCCTAAAGAAGACTTAGCGGTCGTGGTGGGAGCAATTGTAAACTCCAGGCTGGATTATGCAAATGCCCCTTTACCCTCGGCCTCCCCAAGTACCAAATCGCTCGTCTGCAAGTCGTTCAGTTATAACTCGGCCGCCAGACTTGTGACTGGAAAAAAACCCTGGGAAATTCCATCTCACCTTCACTGCAGATCCCTTCATTGGCTGCCAGTCAAAGACAGAATTACTTATAAAGCTCTCTGTCTTACGCATAGATGTGTCCATGGGAATGCCCCCCTTTATTTATGCGAAATAATAAAAACGCATAATCCCAATCGCGTTGTGCGATCCACGAATCAGAACCTACTCCAGGTTCCAAAAGCCAACTTCAAGTCCAAAGGAGAAAGAAGATTCGCGATCCAAGGTCCAAGACTATGGAACGCTTTACCAACCAGCATTCGGTTGGGAGGAGAACCACTAGCTTTTAGGAAAAAGGTCAAGACTTTTCTCTTTTAATATCAAAGGAGACAGGAACAACAAGCGCCCAGAGGCGATTCAGTTCGCATGTGCCGCGCTATACAAGTTTTCATTCATTCATTCATTCAGTAAAATCTTGGTTTGAGAGTAACTTGGTTTGAGAGTGTTTTGCAAGACAAGCAAAAATGTTTAATACATTTTGACTTGATAAACAAGCAATGTCTTGATATAAGAGTAGCGTCATGTCACAACTGAGTATAAAATAAAAGAGAGGTGCCTCTGAGGCCGCATACACACGATGAGATATGTCCGCTCAAACTTGTCCGACGGACAGTTTAGAGCGGACATGTCTCATCGGATTTTAGTCCGATGGCGTGTACACACCATCGGATCAAAATCCCCGCCGGCAGACAGCGTGGTGACGTTGACGCCGCCACGTCACCGCACCCGGAAGTAAAAAACTTCCACGCACGCGTCGCATCCATACGACGCTTGTGCGGGCAGATATGTCCGCTGGTTAGTGTACTAACCAGCGGACATATCCGACGGACAGGTTTGTAGCGGACAAATTTCAAAGCATGCATACACAACCTATCACATTGCTATAATCCAGTGGTTCTCAACCTGGGGGTCGTGACCCTCTTGGGGGTCAAATGATGATTTGCCTGGGGTCACCAAATCCTGGGCTGTTCCTGAAGCCCGCACCACTCTCCCAGCCCTTCTGCGGCTGCCCAGCAGGGCTGTCTCTGGAGCCTGTGGCCACCCAGCTAGGCTGTTCCTGGAGCCCACGGCCGCCCACTCAGCCTCTTCGCAGCCATCCAATCAGTTCACGCCATGGCTGGGGGTAGAGACTAGCGGTCCACTGACTGGTGAGGATTGTGTGGTGGGAGCAGCTAGAGGAGACCCTATCTCCTGATTTTAGCATAGGTTTTATGGCTCAGGGGGTTTAGTACATGCCCCACACTATAAAAGGCCGCCTGCAGGTCGGCCTTGTGTAGTGTGTTGCGGTGGTGATTAGAGAGAACAGAGAGAGACAGAGAGAGTGTCATTTTTTGGAGGTAGATAGAGCAAGCAGGCAGGCTAGTCAGTTAATGTTACAGTGTGTAGAGGATATATATACTTCCCAGGTGTTGTACATATATTTATACACTGTGGGCCAGATTTAGATACATCATATACATCTTTAGAGCGGTGTAGCGTATCTTCTTTACGATACGCCGCCGCAACTTAGAGAGGCAAGTGCTGTATTCACAAAGCACTTGCTCCCTAAGTTACGGCGGCGTAGCGTAAATGGGCCGGCGTAAGCCCGCCTAATTCAAAGTAGGAGGGAGGTGGGCATCATGTATTTAAATTAAGCATAACCCCATGCTAATGAATGGCTGCTCGAACTGGGCATGCGCGTGCATGCTCAGAATCACGTCGGAAAAAACTCCCTAAGTGAGTAAATATGCGGCAACGATACGCTGGCATAGGCAAGTTACGCCGGGCGGAGGAAGGCTATATTTCGGCGTATCTCGCTTTGTGAATCGGCGTAAAGATACAATGGCGCACATTTGAAATTACGGCGGCGTATCTGGAGATACGTCGACGTAAATGCTTTCTGAATCTACCCTGTATAGTTTAGCTAGATCAGTTCTTCCTAATTTACTAGCAGGCAGGTGATTGTGCTATTTAAAGACGTTTTCACAGGCATACTATAGACACCCAGCAGGTACAATTTTTTATTTTTTTTAAGCATCATTAAAATCACTGCTCCTGACTCAGTATGCCTGTGAAAACGTCTTTGAGAACCTGGGTCTTGCCCGAGGGAACATGTATCAATGGAAAAAAAGTTTTAAAAACGGTCGTATTTTCAGGAGTCCTGAAAAAAACGACTGTTTTTAAAACTTTTTTTCCATTGATACATGTTCCCTGGGGCAAGACCCAGGTTCTCAAAGACGTTTTACGACAATAACTTGCATATTGGGCTTTAAAATTAGCACTTTTGTATTCGAACGTTCAAGTCCCATAGACGTCAATGTGGTTCTAAATGTTTGCGCGTGAACGTTCGAAGGTTCTGGTGTGAACCGAACATGGGGGTGTTCGGCTCATCCCTAGAGAGAAGGTGAAGCAGCCGTCTGAAAAGCCACCCTGCACACATGGATGATAGAGAAGGCACATCTTACAGACAGTTTTACAAGTACAGCGGTGCCGGCTAGTGTGTATAGTGACACACAGTTGTGAAGCACACTGCTGGTGCTCTGTCGAGAAGTGCCCAACTATTGACCAGTGCCCCGGACGAACTGCGCATGCGCTGTACATAACAGTACAACAGCTGATTTTATGATCAGCTGTGTCGGCTACACGGCGCCTGCGCACAATAGCTGACAGGAGATTTTTTTTCAGTCATACCGGCCCTGCTTGTATGAATTACCCGAGACACAAATGCCAGAAGCTAGAAAGTGCTACCCAGTCATTGAAGGACAGATAAAACAAAAAATAAATATTTTCAAACTCCTTCTCTATGACACAGTAAAAATGTATTCAGCTGTACTCTTGTATAGCCCCTTACCATCTTTAGACATATACACAAGCAGGACTCCTTTATTGAGGCATATTTGGACAGATGAAGGCATCCCATCACTCTGATATGTTTTTATTACATTTTGATACATTTAGTGACACATATACAACATTCAATACATATAAAGTGTTAGAGAAGCTCATTAGGGCTTCACAGTGTGGTAATCATCATAAATAGACCGATGTGAACTGATATCAGGTTCCCTCAGAAAACAGCCCAATCAACAATCCTACTTCTTCTTTCCTTTCTTTGCGCTCTTCTTTTTCCCCTTTTTATTTCCAGTGTCTTCCTCTGCACCAGGTATTGCTTTGCTTTTCTTCTTCCCAAGTGGAGTCTTGGAGTACCAGCTCTGTAACAGAGAGAGGCCATTAGAAAATTCTGCACTGGACCTTGAGTTAAAGCGGAGGTTCACCCTAAATATAGTGTATAGCGCGTCACATCTTCCTAAAATACCCGATATGGACTCGGGTAATCTCGGCGAAAATGCGGCGCCTGCGCACAGACCTAGGAGCTGACTGCGCAGCGCCCGTATTTCTCCGAGTCCTACGGCTATGGCGCGTCACGCCCTCCGACCGAATAGGACTCGGAGAAATACGCGCGCTGCGCATCTCTAGCTCACTAGGTCTGCTGCGCGTCGCCCGCATTTTCCCGAGCTTAACCCTAGTCCAATATCTTTATAGGAAGATGTGACCGCTAACTGGCGCCGTCCACCGCGGGACAGAAAAGGAATTCCTTCAATAATACAGTAAGTGTGCTATTCAAAAAAAAAACAACCCAGCATACTATCGCTCACCCATATGCATCCATGGGAGAATGTTTAAAAATAAAACCGCTATAAGCCGTCCCCAGTAGGAAAAAAAATACAGTCTGCACAGCCTACATCACATTACCCCAACACGCATTAGGTTTAGTGGACTGCTACTGCGGAAAATTAATCAATATTCACCTGTAACCACAATTATCAACAATTAATCTACTCAAAGTTATCAGGGTTTGTAATTTAAACAGGTTTTTTAAAAACCTTAATGCCTTACCACCCTCAATATTCTAATAATAGTCAAAGATGAGCAGGTCTAATGCCTCGTACACACGACCATTTTTCTCGTCAGGAAACAAAAACAAAGTTGTTCCCGATGTTATTCCTCTCCAGCCTGACATCACATACCATGCAAAAAAAAAAACATCCCCCACCAAAGCACGGTGACGTACAACATGTATGACAGGAATATAAAGGCGAAGTTCCTTTCAAATGGCTCCACCCTTTGGGCTGCATACTTGATTCTGAGCATGCACGTTTTTTTTCCCCTCGGAAATGCATACACACGACCGTTTTTTTGCGATGAGAAAAAAACTGACGAGAAACACGATGAGAAAAAGGAGAGCTGGTTTCAATTTTTTTGCGGGCAATTTTTTCTTTGAGAAAACTGCTAGGAAGCATACACACGACCGGTTTTCACGACCAATATAAAAAATGGCAGTTTTCTCGTCCTGAAAACCGATCATGTGTATGAGGCATTACACAATGTCAGTAGGAAGGAAGAGATATGCCCATCCTCATTGCAGTCTGAAGCCCCATACACACTATCAGTTTTCCTGACGGTTTTCTCTTCAGGTTTACCAAAACCATCTAATATGAGGTCAAACCTCAAGAGTTTCAATTTGTATGCAATCAGGCAGGCCCTTGCACTACATGGTTTTGGTAAACCTGATGAGAAAACCGTCAGGAAAACTGATAGTGTGTATGGGGCTTCACACCTTTGGATCTCGCCCAGTCTTCTACCCAATGTGGCCATGGATGCAGAGTGCTGAAAATATGCCCTAGCATTCTGCCAGCCAACTAAGAACCTTATTAAAACCTGATAACATATAGTAAATTTACAACCTTTTGAACACTCATTATCAGCACATTACATAATTTCTCCTTAAAGGGGTTGTAAAGGTTTTTTTTTTTTTTTTCTAAATAGGTTCTTTTATAGGGGTTACAAAAAAAACCTTGGGAATGCCCAGGGAATAACCAAGCCTACTTACCGACCAGCTCGCAGAACAACCAATTAACCTGTCTAACAGTATGCGTTAAAAACAGGGGTTTTGTCCGCATGCATTTGCAAACGCATGCGAGAGCCACAGAGCCGCGCCAAGGCACCCCATAATTCTGTGGTCCTAACACTAACAGTGAGTGTCCCCACAGTGGAGGCACATGCATTCTAATGGATAGATAGGGGCAGGTGGACTGAAGGGGAGCCACCCCTCCTTAAAGGTGCAGTAGCACACCAAACACCCAGCATATAGCACAATGGCTGCAAAGGTGTTGGTGTGGCTGGACCAATACAAGCACCACAGGTGAAACATATTATATACCCCTTTATAGGGGTTGTAAAGGTAAAAAAAATCCTAAATAGCTTCCTTTACCTTAGTGCAGTCCTCCTTTACTTACCTCATCTTTCGATTTTGCTTTTAAATGTCCTTATTTCTCCTGAGAAATCCTCACTTCCTGTTCTTCTGTCTGTAACTCCACACAGTAATGCAAGGCTTTCTCCCTGGTGTGGAGTGTCGTGCTCGCCCCCTCCCCTGGAATACAGGAGAGTCAGGACGCTCTCTACATTGCAGATAGAGAAAGGGGCTGTGTGTTAGTGGGCGTACTGACTCTCCTGTATTCCAAGGGAGGGGGCGAGCACGACACTCCACACCAGGGAGAAAGCCTCGCATTACTGTGTGGAGTTACAGACAGAATAACAGGAAGTGAGGATTTCTCATAAGAAATAAGGACATTTAAAAGCAAAATCGAAAGATGAGGTAAGTGAAGGAGCACTGCACTGAGGTGAAGAAAGCTATTTAGGAAAAAAAAATTACCTTTACAACCCCTTTAAGCTAGTGCATTGTTGGTTCACTAACCTTTTCCTTCTATTTCCCTTCTAAATGTTTTTTTTTCGTTGTCTGAATTTCTCAATTCCTGTTTCTCCTTAGTAAACTTCCCCTTATCATCTGAGCCGTTCTGGCTGGGGGTTAGTCAGCCAGAACAGCTTACTGAGGAGGAACAGACAAAGAAAAAAAAGCATTTAGAAGGGAAATCGAAGGAAAAGGTAAGTAAACCAATAATGCACTAGCTTAAAGGACCCCATTTAGAAAATAAAAAACCTTTACAACCCCTTTAAGAGTACAATATCAGAAAATAGGATACGGAAAGGTTTGCTCCCTTTTTTTACAACAGAAAATCAGCAATCAGTCTAGCAGAAAATATTCTGGTTGCTTTGGATGAAAAGTTAAAGTGTCTTGTTGCCATTTTGTGATTTACCTCTACAAGCTCTGTCACAGGTAATGTTCCCATTGCTGGCAAATACGGATCTAGCTAGGGTCACTTATTATGAACACTCCATCTGCTTTACTAACCGAATGGACAGTGGTGTTACATATTGTTAGTTGTAAATACATTGTATACTCGTTGTACTGCTGGGTGCAAGTGTATGAATTCATTGACAAAGTAAAAAGTAAAACACACAGAAGCTGCAGCACACTCCTGTCAAAAAGTTGGAGAAATGCGGTTGTCAATGACAACTGTAATCTACATTAGAAAAGTGACAACTGGAACCTGATTGGTTGCTATGAGCAACAAAAGTCACTTTATTTTATTTCAATTTTGATAACAATTTTTGTCCTTCTTTTCTGATCCTATAATTCTAAGGAATTATCATAGAAGTCTTTTTCATAAAAGTCACCCCACAGGCATTCCATGATCCGTACCTTGAAAGCTTCCTCCTCTTCCTTGTACACTGGCTCTTGTCGAGATAAGGAACCCATAAACTCTGATGCTGCCAAAGACTTGCTAGAAAGCTGCCTGATCCTTCTCTCATTAAGCACTGTATCCACTGCCTGCACCATGTGGCCAGGGGTGAATCCATCTGTGATCTTTGCTAGGGCACTGAAGTTTAGAGACATTGCGCTGTCTACTCGTAGAGAGATTAACTGCTTCCATAACACTGGAAGAAAAACATCACATATACAGAATTAGGAAAACACCATCACAATTAAAAAAAAACATGTCTAAGTTCCTAGGACCAGAAAGGAGCACAAAGGCTCAGATTGCCCTAGCAAGTACAGGTACAAATCATCATTCTTTTGCTAGAAAATTACTCAGAACCCCCAAACATTATATATGTTTTTTAGCAGACACCCTAGGGAATAAAATGACGGTCATTGCAATGTTTTATCTTGCACGGTATTTGCGCAATCATTTTTCAAACGCCTTTTAAAAAAAAAATGGTTTCATGAATTAAAAAATAACAAAACAGTAAAGTTAGCCCAATTTTTTTGTAAAATATGAAAGATTATGTTACGCCGAGTAAATAGATACCTAACATGTCACGCTTTAAAATTGCGCACACTCATAGAATGGCGCCAAACTTCAGTACTTAAAAATCTCAATAGGCGAAGCTTTGAAATTTTTTACAGGTTACGAGTTTACATTTACAGAGGAGGTCTAGGGCTGGAATTTGCAAAATAGGAACAAGATCGCACTAATATGTATGAGGTAGCCTGTATATAGAAAACAGCTTACCCAAATACAATGACAATAGTGAAAATATACCGTATTTATCGGCGTATAACACGCACCCTAACTTTAAGAGGGAAGTTTCAGGGAAAAAAACTTTCCACGGCCCCCTGCGTATAACACGCAGGCACAGTTTACCCTCTATTTTCAGAAGTGAAATCACTCCACTTGTAAGGTGAGTGTTGGGGGCAGGGACAAAAATGTCCAACTTTCCACTGAAAGTGTCCCTTATTCAAAAAGGAAAAAATAAAAATAGAAAATGTGTATATATATATCACTATGGGTGATGATCACCCTAACCACACAAAAATGTGAACATATACGTGATCATAAATATGCATAAAGTGTGAACCAGGGCCACAAGTTTGTTCAAGCTTGGGCCAGAGAGAAGTGTTACTCTGTAATCACAAAAATAACATTCCAAATAAATGAAATATATATAAAAAAAACAATGTGCAGGGTTGCGAGCAAAGATAAGTCCTCTGAACACACAGCACTTGTAATAGTCCTAAAGGCCACAGAGATTAAATATGGGTCAAAGAGATGGCAATCATAGGAAGAAGGAGATGTAAGTCCTCACAATCTGTGGATCGTGTTGATGTCAGTTTCTCTCTCAGTGAACACAGTTGAATTCATATACTTCAGAGAATAAAAATCTCGGTAATAGGAAAATGATAAAATAACCTTACCAGATTCTGTGGACCCGTGACTCACCATACGGTGGAGGGTCTCAAAGGCGTGGACAGATTGAAGGCTGTCTTCCCTTTATTCTCTGTGTGGTGTCATCAGCGGACTTTCCAGATCTGAGAGGCTTTCAAAGGTTCCAAGTAGTGCTCGCAATCCAGGGTGTAAAATAATAACTCCGTGGACCCAAAGAGTGATGTGACCAATCAATGGGTTAACATGCCCAAAAAAGGAGAGAAAAACTCTCATAGTGTAAAAAAGTAACAAACTTTAATTAAAAAAATATTAAATAGGCATTCCCACAGCAATATATCTCACTCCAATCCAAAAATTAAAAAGAACAGGTCACAATAGAGTTCTACAACACAGAATGGTAAATGCACAATCGCTCTACTATCCCAATGGAATGGGTAGGAGTGTATAAACAAAGAGTGTGCAAGAAATTGGGGGTGAACCCAGCGTACCCGACCGGTTTCGTCTCCTTTAGACTTCTACTGGGGTGATAGCTGCGATTGTGCATTTACCATTCTGTGTTGTAGAACTCTATTGTGACCTGTTCTTTTTAATTTTTGAATTGGAGTGAGATATATTGCTGTGGGAATGCCTATTTAATATTTTTTTAATTAAAGTTTGTTACTTTTTTACACTATGAGAGTTTTTTCTCTCCTTTTTTGGGCATGTTAACCCATTGATTGGTCACATCACTCTTTGGGTCCACGGAGTTATTATTTTACACCCTGGATTGCGAGCACTACTTGGAACCTTTGGAAGCCTCTCAGATCTGGAAAGTCCGCTGATGACACCACACAGAGAATAAAGGGAAGACAGCATTCAATCTGTCCACGCCTTTGAGACCCTCCACCGTATGGTGAGTCACGGGTCCACAGAAACTGGTAAGGGTATTTTATCATTTTCCTATTACCGAGATTTTTATTCTCTGAAGTATATGAATTCAACTGTGTTCACTGAGAGAGAAACTGACATCAACACGATCCACAGATTGTGAGGACTTACATCTCCTTCTTCCTATGATTGCCATCTCTTTGACCCATATTTAATCTCTGTGGCCTTTAGGACTATTACAAGTGCTGTGTGTTCAGAGGACTTATCTTTGCTCGCAACCCTGCACATTGGGTTTTTTATATATATTTCATTTATTTGGAATGTTATTTTTGTGATTACAGAGTAACACTTCTCTCTGGCCCAAGCTTGAACAAACTTGTGGCCCTGGTTCACACTTTATGCATATTTATGATCACGTATATGTTCACATTTTTGTGTGGTTAGGGTGATCATCACCCATAGTGATATATATATACACATTTTCTATTTTTATTTTTTCCTTTTTGAATAAGGGACACTTTCAGTGGAAAGTTGGACATTTTTGTCCCTGCCCCCAACACTCACCTTACAAGTGGAGTGATTTCACTTCTGGCGCTACACTTGCTTTTTTTACACTATTTACAACTTTCTTTGTTGTGTTGGCTGCCTACTCTTTAGAATAGGGGTTTGCGCAATATTTATACACACACATTTTTTAGGATACCCTCTATTTTCAGGGTAAAAAAGTGAGTGTTATACGCCAATAAATACAGTATATAAAAAATGTGTTCAAGTGAAAAAACAATAAACATATTGATATTCAAAGATTTAAGTAATCATGAAATTATGTGCAGTCCACCAAGAAGGAAAAAGTTCATGATTAATGGTCTCCTGAGTGTACAGATAAACCAACACAGGAAACAGCTAACCCAAATACAATGACAATAGTAAAAATATACCGTATTTATCGGTGTATAACAAGCACAGGCGTATAACACGCACCCTAACTTTAAGAGGGAAGTTTCAGGGAAAAAAACTTTCCACGGCCCCCTGCGTATAACACGCAGGCACAGTTTACCCTCTATTTTCAGGGTAAAAAAGTGAGTGTTATACGCCAATAAACACAGTATATAAAAAATGTGTTCAAGTGAAAAAACAATAAACAAATTGATATTCATAGATTTAAGTAATCATGAAATTATGTGCAGTCCACCAAGAAGGAAAAAGTTCATGATTAATGGTCTCCTGAGTGTACAGATAAACCAACACAGGAAAGGTACTATACAGGAACCTTTTCTGAAGTCGGAGGGACTTCAGTAGTGTACATTAACCACTTAACCCCGGACCATATTGCTGGTCAAAGACCAGGCCACTTTTTGCGATTCGGCACTGCGTTGCTTTAACTGACAATTGCGCAGTCGTGCGACGTGGCTCCCAAACAAAATTTACGTCCTTTGTTTCCTACAAATAGAGCCTTCTTTTGGTAGTATTTGATCACCTCTGCGGTTTTTAGTTTTTGCGCTATAAACAAAAATAGAGCGACAATTTTATAAGAAAATAATATTTTTTACTTTTTGCTATAATAAATATCCCCCAAAAATATATAAAAAAAAAAATTTTTTTCCTCAGTTTAGGCCGATACGTATTCTTCTACATATTTTTCGTAAAAAAAAATTCCAATAAGCGTTTATTAATTGGTTTGCACAAAAGTTATAGCGTTTACAAAATAGGGGATAGTTTCATGGCATTTTTATTAATATTTTTTTTTACTAGTAATGGCCGGGATCAGCGATTTTTATCAGTACTGCGACATTATGTCGGATACTTCTGACAAATTTTTGGGACCATTGGCATTTTTATAGCGATCAGTGCTATACAAAATGCATTGATTACTATAAAAATGCCACTGGCAGTGAAGGGGTTAACACTAGGGGGCAAGGAAGGGGTTAATCATTTTCCCTGTGTGTTCTAACTGAAGGGGGGTGGACTGACGTGGGGAAATGACAAATCGCTGTTTATACATTTTATGAACAAACAATAGGTCATTTTCCCCCCTGACAGGACCGAGAGCTGTGTGTTAACACACACAGCTCCCGGTTCGCGCTCTGTAACGAGCAATCGCGGGTGCCTGGCAGTAATCGTGAGCGCGGTGCACACGCGTCGGCGGCGAGCAGGGGCGCGCGCCCCTATTGGCTGCTCGGTGAGGTGACGTATAGCTATGTGATCTCGCCCAGCAAAGCCGACCTGCCACCGTATAACTGAGGCGGCTGGTTGGCAAGCAGTTAAGATGGCTCTCATTGACTAACATGGGATTACTGATGTCAAGCGACTTGGGGTGACTTGAGGTCTGACAAGTCAGATCCCAAGTCGCTGTAGTGTGAACCGGCACTGAGGGAATGGCAACACAGCAAACAAACACTAACATGTCCATGAAAAAACAGCAGAGAACTGGACACTACTCAAAGAGCAGCCTGAAGGACTTTATGTTCCAAGCAGGTATGAGATCAGGCCACAACAACCAGGTGGCGACTTTGCAAATCTGGGAACAGTTGCTTGATGCTGAAAAGTTCAAGAAATTTTCATAGATCTAGTAAAGTGTGCCTTGGCAGGAAAGAGTGGATAGTGATGGATACAAAATTTACTCTGTAGAAGTCACCTTCACTCATCGATCAAAGGAACCTTCACCCCAAAATGGTTCCTTTTCATAGAATTTTAGATATTAAAGTGATTGTTAAGCCTATATCTGATCTTTATATCCTCCCCTCTATCAGATAAAAAGCTGCATCCTAGTGCCTGTGTGTTATTTAAAAAAAGAACCGGTTTCTACCGGTTTAAAGCGGAAGGAAACCCATAGATTTAACAGTTTCAAAAAACATTTATATTCCTGGCATGCTGGGAATGCCAACTGTCACATTTATTGTGCTCTCAAACTGTCATAAACAGATCACATGTGCGGCATTATGGCAGTTGAAGATTAAACAGAGGTCAAGATGGATACATTGTAATACAAGTAGAAAGGTTTTTTTTTGTTTATAAAGCACAGACACTACGATGCAGCTTTTTATGTTACAGAGGGGATGAACAGATCAGGGATAGTGAGAGATGACAGGCAGGGAGGGTGAGGGGGGAGAAGACACAGGGAGAGCTGAAGATAGTAGCGTATGATGGAGACATGTACAGCGAGAAGGAGGGGGGAGGAGACACAGGTAAAGCTGCAGATAGCAGCGCATGATGGAGACATGTACATGGAGGGTGAGGGGGAGGAGGAGAAACAGAAAGAGCTGCAGATAGCAGTGTATGATGGAGACATGTACAGGGAGGGGGAGGAGGAGGAGGAGGGGGAGGAGACACGTACAGTGAGGGGGAGGAGGAGACACAGTAAAAGCTGCAGATAGTAGCGTATGATGAAGACACGTACAGGGAGGGTGAGGAGGGAGGAGACACAGGGAGAGCTGCACATAATAGCATATGATGGAGACATGTACAAGGAGGGTGAGGGGGAAGGAGGAGACACAGGGAGAGCTGCAGATAGCAGTGTATGATGGAGACACGTACTAACTCCGGTGTCAGAACTCTGCAGCCCTGAAACATGGGTGTCAGTGCAGAGAGGGGGAGGGTAGAAACTGGTAGGATCAGCCAGATATTTCATACACAGAACAAGCACTATAATAGGCTTTAAAGGAACAGGCTCTTTATTTATTTTTTGGGAATAGCAAACATTTTAATGGTGCCAAAACACACAACAAAATATTCCAAATAGTCCAAAGTTACACATGTATAGGAATGTATAGGAATGGAAATAGATATTGATTAGAGGTTACCCCCCCACCCCACCCCATAGAGGTTGGGTGTTTAATAATAGGAAACAGAAGCACTGCAGATTACTCCCTCGCACATGAAAATTAAGAACCAGTTCCCTTTCTGACTCCAATCATCATTTTAGTAGGTTGGCATAACTGCCAGGCAACCAGAATTTTTATAGGAAGGCCACCATTAGTGATCCCTGCGTCCCTGTCATGTTGGGTTTATTTATTGTCCCTGGCATTGGAATTTTGAACTTTTCTCTGTATAATTTAATGTATAAATAAATATATAATGTAGGTGAAAGTGCTAAACCTGATTCTTCTTTTTTAATTGCAGATGTACGCAGAATTTACTGCAGAGACAGCTCACAAGGCAGGACTGCCCTAGTGAGGGAGACAGAATATTAATGCTACATTGAGGCTCCACCAGCATTTGATGTTCACATGGAGGCTCCACCAGCATGTGAGGATCACACGGAGACTTCACCAGCATGTGATGTTCACACAGAAACTTCACCAGCATGTGAGGTTCAAACAGAGACTTCACCAGCATGTGAGGTTCACACAGAGACTTCACCAGCATGTGAGGTTCACACAGAGACTTCACCAGCAGGTGAGGTTCACACAGAGACTTCACCATTATGTGCGGTTCACACAGAGACTACGCCATCATGTGAGGCTCACACAGAGACTTCACCATCATGTGAGGTACACACAGAGACTTCACCAGCATGTGAGGTTCACACAGAGACTTCACCAGCATGTGAGGTTCACACAGAGACTTCACCAGCATGTGAGGTTCACACAGAGACTTCAGCAGCATGTGAGGTTCACACAGAAACTTCACCAGCATGTGTCGTTGACATGGAGACTTCCCTAACATGTGTAGTTCACACAGAGACTACACCAACATGTGATGTTCACATGGAGACACCACCTGAATGTCACATTCATGTTGAGACTCCAGCACAATGTGACATACATGTTGGGAACCCACCAAAAAAACAGGACAGCCATGGGAATATCTCCTCTCATGAAGATGAGTGCAAGCTTACAGAAAAGGATAGGCAGATCCTGGTGGTAGGGGATTCTGTCATTAGAGGGACAGAGAGGGCAATCTGTCAGAATGACGGTGATCGACGAACAGTATATTGTTTCCCGATCGCACGAGTTTGGAACATTGCAGATCGGATGGACGGATTGTTGGATGCGGCTGGGGAGGACCCAACTGTCATGGTACATATTGGAACCAACGACAACATTAGAAGAAAATGGAGTGCCCTACAAAATGATTTCAGGAACTTAGGAGCTATACTGAAGAAAAGAACCTCCAAGGCAGTATTTTCAGAAATACTGCCTGTACCTCGAGCCACACCAAGGAGGCAGCAGGAGTTTAGGGAGCTTAGCAGGTGGCTGAAGAACTGGTTTGGGAAGGAGGGGTTTGGCTACATGGAGACCTGGACTGACTTTTCAATTGGTTACTTGCTCTACAGCAGGGATGGACTGCACTTAAATGAACAGGGTGCAGCTCTGTTGGCAAAGAAAATAGCCCAAAAGTTGGGAATTTCTTTAAATCAACCACGTGTCATTCACATGAAGACTCCTCCAGTGTGCAACGATTCTGTTGAGACTCGGGCAGAATGTAACTTTCCCACTAAGACTCCAGCAGATTATGGCATTACTACTGAGACTCCTCCAGAATGTGACATTCACAACAAGACTACTCCAGAATGTGACATTCACAACGAGACCAGTCCAGAATGTGACATTCACAATGAGACTACTCCAGAATGTGACATTCACAATGAGTCTCCTCCAGAATGTGATGTTCACAATGAGACCCCTCCAGAATGTGACAATCGCGTAAAGAATTCACCAGCATGTGACTTTTACACAGAGACTTCACCAGCATGTGACGAAGATAGGTGTAAGGTTACCAGAAAGGATAGCACATACTAGTTGTAGGGGATTCAGTTATTGGAAAAATACAGAGGGCAATCTGTCACAAAGACCATTATCGCCAAACAGTATGTTGTTTACCGGGTGCTCGGGTTCAGAACATTGCAGATTGCATGGACAGATTAATGGATGGCGCTGGAGAGGACCCAGCTGTCATGGTATATATCGGTACCAATGACAAAGTTAGAGAAAAATGGAGCGCCCTACAAAATGATTTTAGGGACTTGGGGGCCATATTGAAGAAAAGGTCCCCTAAGGCAATATTTTCTGAAATACTGCCTGTACCTCGAGCCACACCACAGAGACAGCAAGAGCTTATGGTACTTAACAAGTGGCTGAGGAACTGGTGCAGAGAGGAGGGATTTGGCTTCATGGCGAACTGGACTGACTTTTCAGGCCGTTACCATCTTTATAGTAGTGACAGATTGCACTTAAATGGGAGAGATGCAGCTTTCTTGGGATTGAAGATGGCCAAAATGTTGGAAGAAAAGTTAAACTAGGTGATGAGAAGAGAACGATTTGCTAGTAAATATGAGGGAGAGGATCTTCATTTCAAGCCATCATGACAGGAATCCACTATGTCATCAATCTCTTAAAATATTCTCATAAGCAGCTTCTGAATCACCAACTATCAATGTGGCTGGACAAACAAGACAATTGGCTGTTCCTAGAAGAAGACTCAACAAAAAGTTTGAGGGACCCTCCCAGGAGCCAGGTGTGGCTGTACCAACACAGGTCCCTACACTGGTGGCGGCTACCACTCCCGTAACTGAAGGATCGTCCCATCAGCCCTCTATTTACCTTTCTGCAGCTTCTAAATCACCAACTATCAATGTAGCTGGACAAACAAGACAATTGGCTGTTCCTAGAAGAGGACTCAACAAAAAGTCTGAGGAACCCTCCCAGGGACCAGGTACGGCTGTACCAACACAGGTCCCTACACTGGTGGTGTCTGGCAACCCAGCAACTGGAGGGTCTTCCCATCAGCCCTCTATTTACCTTTCTGCAGCTTCTGCAGAAGCTTTAAGGTTCAACAATATATTGCCCAAACATAATCACCTGTAAAAAAAAGTGTCTGAAATAGTGGTAAACAGCCTGCTAGGTCGAGGGGAACCGAACAAAGCCCTCCAAAAGTTGCCAAGAGTGTAAATGTAGACATTAAGCTTTAAGGTGAATCAAAAATATAACACTCTAGCAGTGGTCTCCAAACTGCGGCCCGGGGGCCTGTTGTGGCCCTTTCCTTGCCTTTATCTGGCCCTTGGGGAAATATTTAACCAACTGGCACCAATGATGGGGCACCGTTCCCTCTACTGCTACTGACACCATCAATGGAGTACTACTCTCCTCATTGATATCAAGAATGGGTCACTATTTCTCTCATTAAAACCAATGATGGGGCACTGATGCTGGGGAGTTTTTTCCTCTCACTGGGCACAGTCTGGCCCCACTAAAGCCTGAAGAACAGTAAACTGGCCTTTTGCTTTGAACGTTTGGAGACACCTGCTCTAAAGGGAAAGGTAGAACAAAGGGGGAGTATGGAAGAGGTAGAGAGGGAGGAAAGGGGGGAGAAGGGAAGGTTGGAGGAAGAAGGGGGTGAGGGTTTGGGGGAACCCCCACACCCCTTCCTTACCTGCTACTTTCCATCCCCCCTACTTTCCTCACTCTCTGCCCCTTCCATACTCCCCCTCCCCTTGTTCTACCTTTCCCTTTAGAATTAGATATTTTTGATTAACCTTAAAGTACATTTACACTCTTGGCAACTTTTGGATATGAGGTAGCTTTTAGAGGACTCGGTTCGGTTCCCACAGGGCCTAGCAGGCTGTTTACCACCAACATCTCAAGCACGTTTTTACAGGTGACATGTTTGGTCTATGCATTGTCGATCGACATAAAGTAATTGATTGTGTTGTGAAGTTTGAAGGCCGGTATGTTTTTAAGGCGTGTGTTGGACCGGCTATGAGAGGAGGTTTAAGGCGATATGTTTTTGAGGCGTGTGTTGGACTGGCTATAAGAGGAGGTTGAATGCCAGTATGTATTTGAGGCATATGTTGGACCGGCTATAAGAGGAGGTTGAAGGCCGGTATGTTTTTGAGGCGTGTGTTGGACCGGCTATGAGGGGAGGTTAGAGTTGGGTATATTTTTGAGGCATGTGTTGGACCGGCTATAAGGGGAGGTTGGAGTCCGGTATGTTTTTGAGGCGTTTGTTGGACCACCTATAAGTGGAGGTTGGAACTCTTTTTGTCTTCAGAGGTGGGAGAAGTCTTTTCAGCTTTCTTTAGGCTTTCTCTGCTGGAGAAATGAGAACTCTTCCTGCCAGTGTGGTGCTTCATGGAGAAGTCCAAGGCCTCACTCACACGGGGTGTATGAATCTGTACCCTGTGTGGGGGCTGCGTTAACCCCAAAAAGGACATGTTGGTGCAGTTGTGCGGACGCACCCTGGGTGCGTTTGGGGCCGTGCACCGGCACCCACACAGATGTCACATTGGGTACAGTCACTGCACCCCAGTTGACAGCAATGGGACTGCCTACACGGGATGCTGGGAACATCTGTGCATCCCCATTCTGGTAAACATGGCCCTCCCATGGGCTACGGATTAATACCCCCCGTGTGAATGAGGCCTTAGGGTGAATGGAATATTTTGCTCCATTGCTAATTTGGGGAACACTGTACCCCTCTTTATTGTTATTTGGGTGTGTTTTATTATAGGAGTGTTATATATTGTAGTTTAGGATAAGTTTGGATTTCTTGTGAAGGCACTTTAAGTGAACATAAGTGATTTACCCCGTTCAGCAAGGGTGGGCCTTAGAGAACAGAGGCCGCATTTGGGCAACACAGAAGCTTAGGGGTTAGCCTTGCAGCACTGGGGTCCTTGTTTCAGATTCTGACCAGGACACTATCTGCATGTTCTCCCTGTGCTTGCGTGAGTTTCCTCCGGGTACTCCGGTTGCCTCCCACACTATATGCTACTTTTGCGTTGGTGGTGCAGTGGTAAGCATAGCTGCCTTCCAAGCAGCTGACCCGGGTTCGATTCCTGGCCAACGCCAACTCCAATACTTGGAGTCCTCAGAGAGAAAAGCGCTTTACAAGGTCAATGCAGAGTATATATTAGCAGTGGAATAAAGAATATAGAGAATGTGTGGAATGTTTGAGGAAGAAAATGTTACCCCAGAATCTATAGAAGGAGAACCCAGTAACTGATAGAAGAGTTAACTTTGGTTGCGATCACACCTAGGCATTCCGTATCGTGGGCAGATCTACAGCAATTTGCCGCAAAACGCGTGACACGCTTGTAATCCCGTTACTATCAATGGCACCCCAATCATGGGACAATATTGTCATCTGACAAATCGCACAAAAAAAATGACGGGACGCCTGTTTCCCAAAAGCAGTCCTGCTAATTGTCAGGCGACAATCGTGGCAAAAATCGATTTGGGCGATATTGAAAGTAAGGAGAATCGCATATTCCACCCAGCAGGGATATTAAACCCCCTCAACTGTCTAGATTTACATTAAAGTTTCAAATACAAAAAACCTTCATTGCTGCAGACCTCAGCACACGCCATGTGTGATGTAACCACTTATAGATTACAATAAATGTATACAGCATCTCATAAAAGTAAGTACACCCCTCTGTGTGTGGGAGATCACATACAGTATGTCACAAAATTAAGTACACCCCTCGCATTTGTGTAAATCTTTTATTCTATCTTTTGATGTGACAACACTAAAGAAATTATACTTTGGGTTGGATTTACTAAAACTGGAGCGTTCAAAATCTGGTGCAACTCTGCATAGAAACCAATCAGCTTCCAGGTTCTTTCTTCAAAGCTTAATTGAACAAGCTGAAGTTAGAAGCTGATTGGCCACCATGAACAGCTGCACCAGATTTCGCACTCTCCGGTTTTAGTAAATCAACCCCTTTGTATCTACAATGTAAAGTAGTGAGTGTACAGCTTGTATAACGGTGTAAATTTGCTGTCCCCTCAAAATAACTCAACACATAGCCATTAATGTCTAAATCTGAATTTTATACAGGACAGTCAATGGAAGAAAGTGTAGAACTCTTGTCATTTGGAAGCTCAACCAGCTAAAAGTAAAAGTCGTATCACAAAACTGTAGGTGAAAGTATTAAGGAGCTGAAACTTTTGGTAGCGGAGAAGATTTTAAGGATTTGAAGAATGCTTTTATTGACTTCAATGTTTAAAAAAAAGTGTCTAAAAGCTTAATATTTTAAAAAGTATAAAAATAGTAGAAAAAAGGCTGAAGAAGTCCCATCATTAGCTGAAAGAGCTGAACATTTTAATAGTTGAATGGTCTTAATAGCTGAAAGTATGCAGAGGTTACGCAGAGCCAAAAAACGTACAGAATAAAATTATAATTAAAAATTAACCACTTAAGGACCGCCTACTGCACATTTACGTCGGCAGAATGGCACGGCTGGGCACATCAACGTATATATACGTTGGTTTTAGTACCCAGCCGTGGGTCGCGGGCGCGCGCCCGCGGCGCGCGCCCGCGACCCGGTCCGAAGCTCCAGGACCGGGTCCGCGGGATTCGCGGACCCGATCGCCGCTGCAGTGCGGCGATCCGTCCCTGGAGCGGAAGAACGGGGAGAGCCGTGTGTACACACGGCTTCCCCGTGCTTCTCTGTGGCCGGAGCATCGATCGCGTCATCCCTGTAATAGGGGGACGCGATCGATGACGTCACACCTACAGCCACACCCCCCTACAGTTGTAAACACACACATTAGGGCACACATTCCCTACAGCGCCACCTGTGGTTAACTCCCAAACTGCAACTGTCATTTCCACAGTAAACAATGCAATTTAAATGCATTTTTTGCTGTGAAAATGACAATTGTCCCAAAAATTTGTCAAAATTGTCCGAAGTGTCCGCCATATTGTCGCAGTCACGAAAAAAATCGTTGATCGCCGCTATTAGTAGTAAAAAAAAAATAATTAATAAAAATGCAATAAAACTATCCCTTATTTTGTAAACGCTATAAATTTTGCGAAAACCAACCGATAAACGCTTATTGCGATTTTTTTTACCAAAAATATGTAGAAGAATACGTATCGGCCTAAACTGAGGAAAAAAAAATGTTTTTTTATATATTTTTGGGGGATATTTATTATAGCAAAAAGTAAAAAATATTGCATTTTTTTTTAAATTGTCGCTCTATTTTTGTTTATAGCGCAAAAAATAAAAACCGCAGAGGTGATCAAATACCACCAAAAGAAAGCTCTATTTGTGGGAAAAAAAGGACGCAAATTTTGTTTGGGAGCCACGTCGCACGACCGCGCAATTGTCTGTTAAAGCGACGCAGTGCCGAATCGCAAAAACCCCTTGGGTCATTTGCCAGCATATTGGTCCGGGTCTTAAGTGGTTAATAGGATGCATTAAGGTGAAAAAATACAAAGCTTTACAACCCCTTTAACCCATTTCTAAAAAAAACTGTGCTTTAACAGCTATACTGCGATCATGTAGCATGATGATAAATCAGCCTTAGAGAAACAAGATCCTGACGCATAGAAACATAGAAACTTAGAAAAGTGACAGCAGAAAAAAGACTGAGTAGGCTATTGAGTCTGCCCGTTTTTTTTTTTATTTCTAGGTCGTTAACTTTTTTGTCTGAGTATGGATCTATGTTTGTCCCAAGCATGTTTAAAGCTATTTACTGTTGGCTGTCTCACTATCTCTGCTGGAAGTTTATTCCAAGCATCAACTACTGTTTCAGTAAAATAATAATTTCTAGAATTAGTTTTGAACTTTGCTCCAGTTAGTTTTAGGACATGTTCCCATGTGCAGAGCGCACAGAGCATTCACCAGGAGTTGTACCAGTTCAGCAGACCACATTTGTCAGGGTCAGTCTGGAGCAATAAGCATCAATTGAAAGCTCTCCATTTTGATCCTGAGAAGCAGAAGAGGGAGAAGATTATGGAGACAAAAGGCATATTTTAGGGTGTACGGATCCCACAGAACCACCAAAACATCCACTGCTTCCGATAGAGGATCCCTGAACCTAGAGACAAACCTGTCCAATTTGGTTTAGAACCTGGGGCCAGGAGGGCTACATCTGGACTCCCCCACATACAACACGGATCCATGCAATGTTGGCTGAGGAAGCCAGCCTGCAAGTCATGAATGTGAAGCTCTGTACCGGACATGATCCAATCTTATTCTGCAGCAGTGGGACATCTGGTTCCCCTCAGAGAGCTAATATATGCCAACGCGGCAGTGTTATCTGACTGAATCCACATCATTATGATCCCAAGACTGCATTGACAGACAAATCGCCCATCATTTCAGGATGTTTTTTGGGAGTCAAGACTCTGACGATGAACAAGTCCACTGCACTGACAGAGTGCCCAGGACTCATTCACAGCCCAACAGGCTGGGGTATTTTGTGGGGATCTTTGAGAAGATAGGAAGGAAGGACTTTTCTGAATCCTGAGTCAGATTTCTGAGCTCCCAGGTCAGGAACAACCTAATCCTCAGTGCCAAATGAATGAGTCTGTGCAGGGGCTTGAATGACTAATCCCACAATGACAGAATATTGCATTGTAGAGGTCTGGAATGAAAGTGTACAAATGGCACCTCCTCGAAGTAAGCAACCATCAACTCTCATGCAAAAACAGAGAATTGGATGATCCCTGAATTGGAGAGCTCAAATCTGTGGAATAAATGTTCTGTATTGAGATTTCGCCTTTTCTAGACCCCGTTACTCCAAATAATGAGTTGGTTGCAGCACCGCTTTTCAAAGCTTCAAGATCCACCAAAACAGCTGTAATATTTAGACAGTTAAAGCCACGTTGTCTGAGAGTCCACGTCAACTGTTTCCTCAATAGGAGGTCATCTAAGCATCCCACAATAGGGATGCTGTGTCAGAGCAGTGGGGCTAATGCTGGGGCTAGCACCTTGGTGAACACACGAGATGTAGATGAGAAGCCAAAGGGCATGGTCAAAGACTTGTAGTGTAGGGCGCCACAGTAAATGTAGGAAATGCTGATGCTCTAGAAAAATGTTGACATAGGTAAGCACCCTTGATTTTAAAAAAACAGTCAAATCTTTGAGGTCCAATATGGGGCAGATGCCCCCTTTGGGTTTGGGAAAGATAAACAGGTCGAGTAAAATGCTTGAAACTCTTCTGTCAAATATATTGGGGAAATGACCCCTTGGTCTGAAAGACCCAAGGTCAATGGAGATCTGCGCACTGACACAGGAAAGTTGGGTGGAACCCTTCTTACCGTTTTTCCAGTTGTGGGAGTTCCTGTTTGAGTTCATTTCCTCAAGAGTGCCTGTTTGACCCACATGCTATATGGTATGTGTGTCCATCGAATCTGGTAAGCAGGAACACGTTACCATTTTGACTGTATTTTTAAGATCCATTCCGGATTATCCAAGAAAGACCTTTTCACTTTATTCTTAACTCTAATGGACTTTATATACATGTTTATTATTCACTTTGGACTTTTATCTTTTGGTTTTGTTCACATAACATTTTGCACTGCCTATTTTACCATATCAGGTTCATAAGTTATTCACTTGCTCACTTAGCGCCACACTTTAGTCTTTTATTAACAAACACAGGAGGCCATGGGCATTAGATCTCAGTATGTATCTGTTAGGGAGGGGGTGGGATCTATTAGGTCAGGGGAAGGGCCAAAAAAAAGGGGATCAGATGCTTCTTGAATGTGGATGCCAGAATCTAGCACAAAAAAGGGAATCAACCACAGCATTTTGACCAGTCATTCATGGTTTGGGACGATAAAGTCACAGCCAGGGTGGGGTGAAAAATAGGGACTGTCAGAGATAATACATTTCTTGTGAGGACTTTCAACTGAAACAATTCCTTGGGTACTTACAGAAAGGTGAAATTTCCACAGTTGTTTTGTTAAGGCAGGTTACTGCCTTGGGGGAAGCACAGGTTGTCATGATGTTTTCAATATCCAGTGGCTGCAAAGGGCAAGTCTTTGCAATTTTGGGGGCTCTAAAGGACCCAAGACTGTAAACAGCACTAAGTGGTGAGGATCTATTGCGCTACTGCGAGTAACGAAATGTGGCAAATAACAAGGATTAATAAATGTGAACTAAAGCCGCTATATCTAAAGGGTAACACAACCGTTAAACAAGTGGATAATAGAAAAAAATGATAAGCGCTAAAGTAAAGGTGAATGCACAAAAATATATATGTATATATAATGACCAAAGTGCTGTTCTGGTGCGTGACAGAACTAGCTGACACACTTATGAGTGGAGAAATGTCCCCACAATGCAACTTGATGCAGTGTGCAACACTAGACAGTGATGAGAGTCTATTGATGGAATAGTCAGATGAATCAGAAGTGACAGATGTATCTTCTACACAAGATGAGCATATCCGATAGTCGGTCTCATAATGCCCTTACCTTCAAGTTGTGATATAAGTGCATGAAGGGCAAAGTGGTTCCTTCTCCTGCTATATCAGCGCCGCTCCTCAGTGATGTATCTTTCAGTTGTCATCCGAGATAGAAGGTAATCCTGGGATCCAATAGCTTATGCATGTTAGTCAGAGCGTGGGACAGAAGAAATGATGCCACAAATAGTGAAGCCCGTATAAAAAGGAGGGGCTGCTTTTAATAAAATAGGACTCTTACATCGAAAACAAAAAATCAACAGCCTGTAAGAGTCCTATTTTATTAAAAGCACCCCCTACTTTTTATACAGGCTTCACTATTTGTGGCATCATTTCTTCTGCCCCACGCTCTGACTCACATGCATGAGCTATTAGAGCCCAGGATTACCTTCTACCTCGGATGACAACTGAAAGATACATCACTGAGGAGCGGCGCTGATATAGCAGGAGAAGGAACCACTTTGCCCTTCATGCACTTATATCACAACTTGAAGGTAAGGGCATTATGAGACCGACTATCGGATATGCTCATCTTGTGTAGAAGATACATCTGTCACTTCTGATTCATCTGACTATTCCATCAATAGACTCATGTGTGGGGACATTTCTACACTCATAAGTGTGTCAGCTAGTTCTGTCACGCACCAGAACAGCACTTTGGTCATTATATATACATATATATTTTTGTGTATTCACCTTTACTGTAAACAGCACTAATAGAAACAAGAGGCTGATTTTTAAGTTACTAAGTGGTGTGCATTCTCAGGGACAAACATATTATAAAAAATTTAAAGTCTGGCATGACAATAGTAAGAGCCTCAGCATAAAGTGCATAAGAACCTGCCACATCTCACATAGATAAAGAGGACTCTGATGACATTAGAGATTCTAGGAGCAAAGGACAAAAGTATTCCAGGCTGCAGAGGTCCGCACCCTCTGGATGTGTGCTGCAAGCAGCCTCTGGGCTATTAGCAGAGTGTGAGCTGGGGGCATCTGATACAGCCGGACCATCGCCGCTGTGTCTAAAGTCAGACATGTTGTGACCATGTGTTGGTAAGGCAAGGTAAGGGTCGTGGTAAGAGGCAAGGGCTCGGGTACCTATGAAACCCAGACAGCTAGCAGCAGGTGAGTGTTGGATGGCTGGAGGTGACTGAAGACACTGTAGGTGGGCAGCAGGAACAAATGGAAGTTCTATGGGCTTTCTGCAAGCAGTCGATGCTTCCTCGATGCTATATGCCAAGAATAAAAGTGCAGAGTGCGCGTACCACTCTCCATTCAGCAGATAACGTCAGCACTCCTGAGGCTCAACCCAATTACCTACAGGGCAAGTATTGAGGCAATACAAATGTATCTGGACCTGAAAAGCACTCCACATCTAACCTTTACCAGAACAGAATCTGGAAAGTTTCCTACATACAACCTAATGCCTGACGATCATTTCTATCTCAAGGCTATTCTCACAATGTCCAGTGCACTGTGGTCCAGGTGTGGCACTCCAAAAGCCAAGCTGCGAGCAGAGGCGTAACTAGAATCTTCAGGGCCCCGGTGCAAGAAACCATGAAGGCCCCCCCCCACCATGGGCATTGCTAGGTCTACAAAAGATCTCGGGCTAGAGCCCATAGAAGTGTAGCAAGCAAGTAAAGTAAGTCATATGCTTGGGCGGGTATACACATGTATACAATATACGTGTGTGTGTGTGTATGTATATATTGTCACATAACTGAGTGCAGATCCTCCTTGCATCAGGGTCCCCAGAGAGTCAATTCCTTATATAAGGGTGCCCAAAGAGCCTTCCCCACTTACATCAGGGTCCCCAGAGAGTCTCCTCCCATACATCAAGGTCCCAAGAGAGTCTCCCCTTACATAAGGGTCCCCAGAAAGTCTCGTCCCATACATCAGGGTCCCCAGAGAGTCTCCCCTTACATCAGGGTCCCCAGAGATACATCAGAGTTCACAGAGAGCCCCCCATACAGAGTCCCCAGAGAGCACCCCTATACATCAGGGTTCACAGAGAGCCCAGCCCCCATACATCAGGGTCCCCAGAGAGCCCCCCTATAATTTATGGTCCCCAGAGGCCCCTCATACATCAGGGTTCACAGAGAGCACCCCCATACATCAGAGTACCCAGAGAGCCCCCCATACATCAGAGTCCCCAGAGAGCCCCTCATACACCAGGGTTCCCAGAGTCCCCCTTGTACTTCATGGTCTCCAAAGGCCCCCCATACATTTGGGTTCACAGAGAGCACCCCCCATACATCAGAGTCCCCAGAGAGCAGCCCCATACATCAGAGTCGCCAGAGAGCAACCCCCCATACATCAGAGAGCCCCACATACATTAGAGAGCCCCCCCCATACATCAGAGTCCCCAGAGAGCCCACCATACATCAGAGGCCCCAGAGAGCTCCCCATACGAGTTCACAGAGAGCCCCCAATACATCAGGGTTCACAGAGAATACAGAGTCCCCAGAGAGCACCCCCCATACATCAGGGTTCACAGAGAGAACCCCCCATACATCAGGGTTCACAGAGAGCACCCCCCATACATCAGGGTTCACAGAGAGCACCCCCCATACATCAGGGTTCCCAGAGAGCACCCCCCATACATCAGGGTTCCCAGAGGTGCCCCATATATCAGGGTTCACAGACAGCCCCCCATACATCAGGGTTCACAGAGAGCCCCCCCCCATACATCAGGGTTCACAGAGAGCCCCCATACATCAGAGTCAACAGAGAGCCAAGCCCCCCATACAGAATCCCCAGAGAGCCCTCCCATACATCAGGGTCCCCAGAGAGCCCCCCCATACTTCATGGTCCCCAGAGGCCCCCCATACTTCATTTTCCCCAGAGGCCTTGCATACATCAGGGTTTACATAGAGCACCCCCCATACATCAGAGTCCCCAGAGAGACCCCCATACATCAGGGTTCACAGAGAGTACCCCCCATACATAAGGGTTCACAAAGAGCCCCCATACAGAGTCCCCAGAGAGCCCCCCATACATCAGAGTACCCAGAGAGCACCCCCATACATCAGAGTTCCCCCCATAATTTATGGTCCCCAGAGGCCCCCCATACATCAGGGTTCATAGAGAGCACCCCCATACATCAGAGTACCCAGAGAGCCCCCTATACATCAGAGTCCCCAGAGAGACCCCCATACATCAGGGTTCACAGAGAGTACCCCCATACAGAGTCCCCAGAGAGCCCCCCATACATTAGGGTTCACAGAGAGCCCTGCCATACATCAGAGTCCCCAGAGAGCCCCTCATACACCAGGGTTCCCAGAGTCCCCCCTGTACTTCATGGTCTCCAAAGGCCCCCCATACATTTGGGTTCACAGAGAGCACCCCCCATACATCAGAGTCCCCAGAGAGCAGCCCCATACATCAGAGTCCCCAGAGAGCCAAGCCCCCCATACAGAATCCCCAGAGAGCCCTCCCATACATCAGAGAGCCCCCCATACATTAGAGACCCCCCATACATCAGGGTTCACAGAGAGATCCCCCCATACATCAGGGTTCACAGAGAGCCCCCATACATCAGAGTTCACAGAGAGCCCCCATACACCAGAGTCCCCAGAGAGCCAAGCCCCCCATACAGAATCCCCAGAGAGCCCTCCCATACATCAGGGTCCCCAGAGAGCCCCCCATACTTCATGGTCCCCAGAGGCCCCCCATACTTCATTTTCCCCAGAGGCCCTGCATACATCAGGGTTTACAGAGAGCATCCCCCATACATCAAGAGTCCCCAGAGAGAACCCCATACATCAGGGTTCACAGAGAGTATCCCCCATACATAAGGCTTCACAAAGAGTCCCCCATACAGAGTCCCCAGAGAGCCCCCCATACATCAGAGTACCCAGAGAGCACCCCCATACATCAGATTTCCCAGAGAGACCCCCATACATCAGAGTCCCCAGAGAGACCCCCATACCTAAGGGTTCACATAGAGCCCCCATACAGAGTCCCCAGAGACCCCCCTATACATCAGAGTCACCAGAGAGCCCCCCATACATCAGAGCCCCCCAGAGATCCCAGAGAGCCCCCAATACATCAGGGTTCACAGAGAGCCCCCCATACATCAGAGTCCCCAGAGAGCACCCCCCATACATCAGAGGCCCCCATACTTCATGGTCCCCAAAGGCCCCCCATACATCAGGGTCCCCAGAGAGCCCCCCATACTTCATGGTCCCCAGAGGCCCCCCATACATCAGGGTTTACAAAGAGCACCCCCTATACATCAGAGTCCCCAGAGAGACCCCCATACATCAGGGTTCACAGAGAGTACCCCCCATACATAAGGGTTCACAAAGAGCCCCCCATACATCAGAGTCCCCAGAGAGCACCCCCATACATCAGGTTTCACAAAGAGGCCCCCTTACATCAGAGTCCCCCAAGAGCCCCCTATACGAGTCCCCAGAGAGCCCCCCATACATCAGAGCCCCCAGAGATCCCAGAGAGCCCCCAATACATCAGGGTTCACAGAGAGCCCCCCATACATCAGAGTCCCCAGAGAGCACCCCCCATACGAGTTCACAGAGATCCCCCCAATACATCAGGGTTCGCAGAGAGCACCCCCATACATCAGGGTTCCCAGAGAGACCCCCATACATCAGGGTTCCCAGAGGCCCCCCCATACATTAGGGTTCACAGAGAGCACCCCATATATCAGAATTCACAGAGAGCCCTCCATAATCAGGGTTCCCAAAGAGACCCCCATACACGAGGGTCCTCAGAGGCCCCCCCATACATCAGGGTTCACAGACAGCCCCCTATGCATTAGGGTTCACAGAGAGCCCCTCATACATGAGGGTTCACAGAGAGCCCCCCATATATCAGAGGGCCCCCCATACATCAGGATTCGAAGACTTAAACTTCCCCCCCACAAAGGTTCCCCTGTACCTGGCTGGCTGTGCACCTCCAACCTCCACTGTACACATGCCGAAGGAGAAATACAAGCCCCAGGGAAATGCCGATCGCACCATACAGCTGCCGAACGCCGCCTCCCGCCCTGCCCCCCCCCCCACTGCATCACAAACTGAAAGTTGGAGATGCAGGGGGAGATGTTGGGTCTTGGGGGCCCCCCCACAGTGGCAGAACGGCAGGGCCCAGTCGCAACGGCGACTGCAGCGACTCTGAAAGTTCCGCCACTGGCTGCGAGCAGACACATCAGATAGCTGCAATGGAAGCGACAAGCTATACCAGTGATGTTAAGAAGAATCTTGATTTAAGAAGAAAAACAGTGACAGCAAAAATAGGTTAGTCTTCCACACAACGCTACCAAAAATGAGACATTCCTTCCCCTAGGGCACTAGCATAAAACCAAGGGATACTGGTCATACAAGGGGTTATCCTGGGTTACTTTACAGTATTTTTGTTTGCTAGTATCCAGTCCTCATGTAGGTGGAAACATAATCAGAATATGAAAGATTTATTGTGTCCCTCAATAGACAAGATAGAAAGTAGTAAACCCTTGGTTTGAGAACATTTTGCAAGAAAAGCTACATTTTGACTTCATATACAAGCGAAATCTTGATATAAGAGTAGCGTCATGTCACAACAGAGTATAAAAGAGAAGAGAGGAGCCTCTAAGGCCACGTACACAGGATCAAATTTATCTGCTGAAACTGGTCCGACGGACCGTTTCAGCAGACATCTCCGATTGTGTGTACGGGCTAGCGGACATGTTTTCCCAGCGGACAAATTTTAAAGCATGCTTTGAAATTTGTCCGCCGGAGACATGTCCGTCGTATATGTCTGTTGGTTAGTACACTAACCAGCGGACAGAAATCTCTGCGCATGCGTCAAATGGATTCGACGCATGCGTGGAAGTATTTTACTTCCTGTAGTGGTGACATGGCGGCGTCAACTTTACCGCCACGTCACCGCGTCCTCAGCCCGAGGGGATTTTCATCCGATGGTGTGTACACGCCATCAGACCAAAACCTGATGAGACATGTCCGCTGAAAACGGTCCTGTTTGAGCGGACATGTCTCATTGTGTGTACGCGGCCTAAGTGTAGCAATATGGTTACATTTAATGAAGATACAACATTTAGAAACTCACATGGTTGATTATTAAAAGAGGCACATCTAAGTATGCAGGCATCCAAGGCAAAGCTATCCACCATCCTCCTCACCGCCATTGATGTTGCCTCTTCCATGAGTGCTTCAAGCCTTGCTTTCAGATCCACTACTGCAGGGTAGACTTCCTGGTCACAATTGCAGACTGACAGCGGTGCAGGGGATGGTCTATGTGGATTGCTTTACCCGGGATCCCTGCATATGTAGATGTGCCTCTTTTAATCATCAACCATGTAAGTTACTAAATGTTGTACCTTCATTAAATGTAAACATATTGCTACTCTAAGGCCGCGTACACACGATCAAATTTATCTGCTGAAAGCGGTTGGACGGACCGTTTCAGCAGACAAATTCGATCGTGTGTACGGGCGAGCAGACAGGTTTTTTCAGCAGACAAATTTTAAAGCATGGTTTAAAATCTGTCTGCTGGAAACACGTCCGTCCGACATGTCCGCTGGTTAGCACACTAACCAGCAGACATATCTGTCCGCACATGCGTTGAATGGATTCGACGCATGCGTGGAAGTATTTTACTTTCTGGTTCGGTGATGTGGCGGCGTCAACGTCACCGCCACGTCACCGCACTGTCTGCCGGCGGGGATTTTGGTTTGATCGTGTGTACACGATCAAACCAACATATCCCAGCAGACAAATCCGATCAAAACGGTCTGTCAGACCGATTTGATCGGATTTATTTAGGCTGCATTCACATCTATGCGGCAAGTAACGCCGCATACGCGGCTTTACTTGCCGCGCTTCGATTTTTTAATTTTTTTTTTTACAAATCTCCCCATTGATGTCTATGGACGAACGCCAATGTCGCTTGAAAAAAAGGGTCCGGGACTTTTTTCAGGCGACAGGCGTTCGGCGTTTCAGAGATGTGAACCATCTCTATAGACATCAATGGGATTTTTCCCCTCCAGCGGCACGAGCGTCGCGCGACAGGCGTTTTGTCACCTAGATGTGAATGGAGCCTGAGTCGTGTGTACGCGGCCTGTGAGGCACCTCTCTTCTCTTTTATACTCTGTAACTCTGTAGCTCCTGCTGGATTTTGCTTCTAATCCCCTTGTGGAGGCTTCCATTTGTGGAGGGACATTTTATGGTTCCACAACTTATCAAATTGCTATAATCTTTTTTTTATGGACTGTAAACTGAAGGACTTATGAATAAATGGTTGTGGAACAAATTATTTGAGTTTTCATTATTTCTTATGGGAAAATTCGCTTTAATATACAAGTGCTTTGGATTACATGCATGTTTCTGGAACAAATTATGCTCACAATCCAAGGTTTTACTGTATATTGTGTATCAGGGTTGTATGAATTACAAAACTGGCTGATCAGAATCACAGATTTTTTGCAAATAAAATATTGTCATATAGGTAATTCAACTCTCTGTTTGGCTGGGCATTAATTTAGATATAGCAACCATAAAGGAGGGGCTAACATATTGATTCTAGATTTAAAAAAATCCATCCTTACTGAACTCTAAAGTAAAAAGAGAAAAATAATGGATTAAAACTTCTCACCTAGACGTGCAGCATAATCAGGCCTAGGTACCAATACAATCTTCTTATATATTTTACAGAAAGGTTTCACTTCAGCATCAAATGGCCTCTGACTAGTACCCACAACTACAATCCGATCCTCCTCTTTTATAGATTTCAGAAATTTTGGAAGGTCCTTTTTCAGTCGTTTGGGATCTAACTGTAACAACAAATACAAACAATGGCGGGGTTAAGACATTTATGTAAAGTGTGAATTGTAGGTTCAATCGTTTCCTTAGATAGAACTAAAAGACACTCCATTAACCTCCCTTGAATTTTCCAAATCTATAGAATACGGTGGTTATATTATAATATGAATGTTAAACCACCAGGGGGCAGCAAATCAATGAAGCAGAACTAACTATGTCATTGCTTTAAATCTACTTCGCAAAAAAAAATACAAATGAAAAATCAACCGATTTTGGGTCATTTATTTACTGAAAACAAATCCAGAATTAGCGTTTGAAGGTAAAAGCAAAAGCAGAAACTAACTGGATCCCAAAATCACCAACCATGCAAGGAGTAAATCACAAACCATACCAATACTAATGGCTCGTACACACGATCCGAATATCGTACAACTTTTTTCGCTTAATAGTCGCAAGTAAAATGAAATAGGTTAATAAAGTCATGAAAATTCTCGTACGAAAAAAAATCGGAATTGATGTCATGTAATGTAATGTATTTGTATTGTATTTTTGGACGACAACTGTACTGACTAAACGAAAATCGTACGATCTGACATCTGACATAAATTGCACTGGAAGTGCACTTGCAAGTGCAGTCGCTGTAGATCCGGGGGGACATGCAAGGAAAATAAAAAACATAATTTTAGCTTGCATATAATTGGATAATAAAATCAGCAGAGCTTCCCCTCATTTCAGATCTACCCCTCAGATTTACAGCGACTGCAATTCCCAGTGCACTTTCAGTGCAATTTCAAGTGCACTTTGCGCTCGTAGTTTGCACTTGTAGTGCAAAGTGGATTTGCCTTTCGTAAATCCTGTGCATCCTGCATGGAAAATTGTACACTATTCCAGGTATTCAGTTATAGACTAGGCATAGACCTGGATGGTGGAAAGGACACTACTTTATTGGATGACAAATATGTAGGAAAGGAAATATGCAATCACCTGCTTTTCTGTCTTAGGTACTTTCTTGTAAAAAATCTTTTCAGCATCGTCAATCCATATGACTGATGGCTGCAGCTGACGGCCAACCTGTAATCAGGAAACATACTATAATATGATATTCCACATACTGCAAGTTGTTATAAGCAAAATATAAAGAAAAAAAACTATTTTGGGGTTTCTATAATTCTTATAAATACACAGCCAAAAAAAAAAAAAGTGTGTTCAGTATACGCTGATTGTATATACTATAGTCTTTCTCCTGTATTGAGTGTGATTCCTACTGTGTTATAATGTTAGCTGCTGTAAATGTTTTGTTATACACAGGAAAGTGCAGTGTATATTGTGGTGCTGTATAAATAAACGCACATCATACATCAAGGCATGTTGATTTTCCCAGCATGCTATGTACTAAAATCACCACTAGATGATGTTCTTCCATCATTGCTATAGTGAAGCACATGTGTTTCATCTCCAGCACCTTCACAATGGGAATGTACTGCATTCCAGAGCAACCCCAATATCACGCTGTTTATAATGTTATATTGTATGCAAGATATTCAATACAAAAAGACACACGTTAAAGCGGGGGTTCACCCAAAAATCAACTTTCTGCGATTAGATCCAGCATACTGCTGACATCTGCAGTATGCTGGTTTTTTTTTTGCACTTGTCGTTTTAGCAGCCGTTGTTATCCAGCTCAGAGCGGGGATTCCTTCCGGGTTTAGGCGTTCCTAAGCTAAGCTGAGTTGATTGACGGGCTGCTAAAGCGCGTCACGCCTTCCAAAAATACCCGAAGTGACACTCGGGTGTTTACGGCGCTTGCGCAGTCGCCTCTACACGGCAGGCGCAGGCACCGTATAGCGCCGTAAACACCCGAGTGTCACTTTGGGTATTTTCGGAAGGCGTGACGCTCTTTAGCAGCCCATCAATCAACTATGCTTGGCTTAGGAACGCCTATTCCCCGCAGAAATCCCCGCTCGGAGCCGGATAACAACGGCTGCTAAAACGATAAGTACAAAAAAAAAAAAAACAGCATACTGCAGATGTCAGCAGTATGTTGGATCTAATTGCAGTAAGTTGATTTTTGAGTGAACCTCCGCTTTAATATAAAACTGAATTCTGTTTTGGTTCCTTACTAGAATTATTTTAGACTAATTCCATGTTTATGATTTCATGTGTTAAAGACATTCACATTTTTTAAATAAAGATAGGGGACAAGCATGTCCCAAATGTTACTTCCCAAACGTTGAATTGCCTACAGAATGTTATCTCTGCCCAGCAATTTACAGTAAGAATGGGGGAAGCAGCAAATCTGCACTGGCCAGGCTTCCATAGAAGCATATCTAATTGGTTCTGCCTTGTATCCTGCAAGAGGTTAGAAAGAAATTAATTTTAAATGGTCCCCCTCAGCTCTTCATAGAAACAAGCACCCAACTAAAGAAAAAATGCATCAGTGCTTAGGTGTCATAGTCTTCCGCTGTAGTCATAAAGTAGCATTAGTAATCCACTTCAATCACCGATTCGCCTCAGGTACACAGCCCTCATCAGACTGGGGACATCTCTATAGTGACCAATGCAAAAAAAAAAAAAGAGGAGGATGCAAAACTTCAAAAGAAAGAATACCTCCAAAAAATTGGGATTTTGTGAGCAATGAATAAAATTCAATATATACTTTGAATTTCATTCATTGCCGACAAAATCCCAATTTTTTGGAGGTATTCTTTATTTTGATGTACCAGGGATGGTGGCAATTTACATGCCAGTTTGTTGGGAGTATACTTTTTTCGAGGATGCAAAACTTTGTGCATTACCTTTAAAAGGATTTATTAAATAGCTCAAAATCTACTTACAATAGGAAAAAGGCTTTCTCAAATACTTGTCGTCAAATAGCTGCCATGAAGCTATGATTATGACACTTCCTGTTACATGATCTTATCCTACAACCTACAAGGTTATCGATTTCATTTACATTTATAAGAGTTACTTTCCTGAATGATTACGCCTTTTTCTACTATACTATTGCACATGTTCTGTTAATGGAATATCTATTTCTATTATGTTATTGTATGTGCTCTGTTAATGGAATTTTGTTGATAATTATAAAATTCAATAAAATATTTGAAACAATAGGAAAAAGGCAACAAAGGATGCAGAGACCTTAAACTGGCAAAGGAAAGCAGGGTGCAAGTGCTCTGTGTGGTCTGAACCTCTCTCCCTAACAAGCAGATGAGTTTCGAGGGCTAGACCCTCTTTCTTGAAGCTCTGAGGAAGAGGGTCTCACTCTCGAAATGTGTCAGCTTGTCTGTCTGTGAGCGACTAAGATGGACCACTCACATCCTGTTTTCCTTTGCCAGTTTGAGGTTTCTGTACCCTTTGTGAGTATATTTTTTGGCTGTTTTTTCATTTTTATTTAATAAATCCTTTTAAAAGACACTGCACAAGGTTTTGCCCCATCTTTTTATTTTGTTATTATTGTACAACAGCACCTACATTTGCACCATGTGAACGCTCATGCTTGTGCTGGACTCTGTGAGTGTGAAGATTGTTTAATGGCCTGGTGCATGACTGCTCACCATCTAATGTCTGTACCCCTTGTGTCTTGAATGGCAGACTTCTGGTTTTGCAGTGGCATGCTCCGAAGTGCCTTTATATTACCATTGGAAGTGTTCATATTCTTGGTTAGTACACAGCACATCTAATCCATAATCAAGTCTCTACAAGCATGGGTGCAAGTGTGTATGATAGTGAGGTACAGCAACGACCAAAGAGCTACACATCAGGGCAGGCATTTCCCTGCCTCCTGCCAATCTCATTTAGGCAGAAAGTAGGCAGAAATTTCAGATGTCCCCACTGGGTACAATTCCGCAAAAACAAAGAAAAAATACAGGGGTTTTAACTATTTTTTACTCTGTCTAAAAACGAAAAATAAAAGGCTTTGGCTTTAGATATAAAGTGGAACCTTGGATTATGGGCATAATCCATTCCAGGAGAATGCTTGTAATCCAAAGCACTTGCATATCAAAGCAAATTTTCCTATAGATGTCAATGGAAACAAAGATAATTTGTTCCGCATTGACTTCTATGGCATGCAATAACGAATTTGGCCAGAGTTGGGGGGGAGCCGGAGAGCCTTGGAAGTACTCAGGGACAGCTCGGCTGATCTCGGAAACCCTAGGAAAGGTTCAGAAACACTCGGGAGCGGAGTATTTTAGAGTGTTTCCGAGTATTTTTGCGTGCTTCTTTCTGAATAGCTCCAAACTGAATGTCACCGATGACCCCACACCTCTGGCCAAATGCGGTACTGCACATCCCATTAGCTTGAATTCTGCTTGTTTTGTGAGACAACACAAATCAAGTAAGGATTAAAAAATAAATAAAGGGGTGGGCTGGTACAGGCTACCAAGTACTGTATTGTTATAAGAACAATCTTATGAACCAAGGTAACTCGTTTGGTTACTAAGGATTAATGTGACAATTTTAATCTGTACTGTTAAGTAAATACTTTCAATAAAAATCTATTGTTTAAAAAATAAAAATAAAATTGCTTGTTTTTCAAAACATTCGTTAACCACATTACTAGTAAACCAAGGTTGCATTGTATTTTTACCTTCCTGGTAGACATGTAATTGCAATATGCTAACATCAATGTGTGGTAGATCGGGAACAAACATAAAAGTTGAATGATTATAACACTGCCCGTGTAGTTTAAGCCCCTGGAGACTTGCGGGCAGAGTTTCTCACCTCGGTAGCAGTAAATGCACAGCTCAGGAACACTTTGGTACTCAATATACCTAATTTAAATTTTTTTAAGATCAATAGATCAATGCACATTTTTTTTTGTTTTGTTCAGCTATTATCACTGATAAAAATGTATAGAGAAAAAGCGGGACGGCCACACTCCAAAAAAATGGTTCCTTTTAATAAAACTGGTCACAACATGAACATATCACAGCAAAAAACAGGAGAAAAGCTGACGCGTTTCACACTACCATACAGTGCTTATTTTTAGCTTATGCTATGAATAAGCACTGTATGATAGTGTGATAGTGTGAAACGCGTCAGTGTTCTCCTGATTTTTTGCTGTGATATGTTCATGTTGTGACCAGTTTTATTAAAAGGAACCATTTTTTTGGAGTGCGGCCGTCCCGGTTTTTCTCTATACGTTTTTGCATACTATTGCAGTGCCTGCACCCAGGTGTTTGGACTCCACCTTGCAGTTCCCTGGGACCTAGAGTTGCCACCTCATCCCTTTAAAACCGAACACATATGAAGTACACAGGTTCTGTGGCTAATTAAGGTGTTAATTAAACTCACTTGGTGCTTTACCTGCATTAAATTAGCCTCAGAACCTGTGTAATTCATATGTGTTCGGGTTTAAAGGGATGAGGTGGCAACCCTACTGGGACCTCTGAGCGGTAAACTTTCTATTATCACGGATACATGATTTCCAGCATCCAGAATTATCACAGAATACAGGTTAGTATTCTTCTGCACTGCCTGGCATTCCTTTATTGTCTACTTTCTCCATGTTTACATTCCATATCTTCCTGCAAAGCTTATGTCAGATAATGTGCTTCTCCTCTGACACCCTTAGCCCAGTGATGTCACTGCACCCCCGTGCTCTGGAAACATGGTACATGCTGGTAGATAATAAATCAACAGAAGTATTTGCTGATGATGAAGCACACAGCTGCTCTGGGTTTACATTGAGCTAATTAATTATCCAAAAATGTTACACTTGGCAAAATAAGCCTTTGAATAAACATCCCCTTCATACTCTGGAATCTCCCCCGAAATGACTGCATGACGTTACAGCATCATCCATATGTGAACTCTTATATACCAATATATTGTGTAATGTATAGTAATGTTCTCCAGGTGTTACATGTGCACCAATCAAATGTTTGATAATACTGGTTTGTTCCTCTTAGGCTGCATTCACACCTAGGCGACAAGATACGCCGCGTACGCGGCTTATCTTGCTGCCTGTAGATGAAACTTTTTTTTTTTTCTTTAACATTGCAGTCTATGAGCGAACGCCAATGTCGCCTAAAAAAAAGGGTCCGGGACTTTTTTTCAGGCGACAGGCGTGGAGATGTGAACAGTCTCCATAGACCGCAATGTTATTTCACATCTCGAGCGACAAGCGCGACGTGCGTCCGGCGTTTTGTCGCTCAGATGTGAATGGAGCCTTACGCTGGAAATCTTCAATCTACGCTACAATGTGGTATACAAATAGATTGATTGAAGTAAAGTTACTGGTGAAATTACACACATATTTATCATTGTGTTTCATTTTATTTAACCACCTCAATACTGGGCACTTTCATCCCCTTCCTGCACAAGCCATTTTTCAGCTTTCAGCGCTGTCACATTTTGAATGACAATTGCGCGGTCATGCAACACTGTGCCCAAATTAAATTTTAATCATTTTTTCACCACAAATAGAGCTTTTTTTTGGTGGTGTTTGATCACATCCACGTTTTTATTTTTTGCGCTATAAACAAAAGAAGAGCGACAATTAAAAAAAAAAGCAATATTTTGCTATAATAAATATCCCCCAAAAATGTATAAAAAAAAAAAAAATGTCCTCAGTTTTGGCCAATCGTATTCTTCTATATATTTTTGGTAAAAAAAATCACAATGAGCGTATATTGATTGGTTTGCGCAAATTCATAGCGGCTACAAAATACAAAATAGGGGATAGATTTATAGCTTTTTTTTTACATTAGTAATGGCGGCGATCTGCAATTTTTATCGTGATTGCGATATTGTGGCGGACACATTGGACACTTTTGAAAATAAGATTTGGCTGTCTTGCTACATCTAAAGAGGGAGGAATAGAAATGGCAGTCTATAACTTAAAGGGTCACTAAAATAGCTTCCTTTACCTTACTGCAGTAAAGGTTTCATGTCCTCATTGTTTGTTTTTGCTTTGATGTTGCCTTAATTTCTCTGTTCTGGACACTGTTCTGGACACTTCCTGGTTGTCTGTTTCCTTATAACCACAGTACTGGGAGCTTTCTCTCTGTGGTCACTAATCAAGGAGGTGTGATTACTGTGTGTCTAAAACCCCTCAGCACCAATCCAGTTTCGTTTTACAAACCATCACTGCCCTCTATTGACTCTCTGGCTCTGTACATCAGAGAGACAGGAACCAACAGCAAAAACGAAACTAGAACTGCAGGCACATTATATGATTGATTTTTATCTATTTTTGATCATTTTTAAAAGGAATCAGTTAACTATTATGTCTCTATACCCTGTAAACAGTCATTTCAGCCAAAAAAAATGTTTCCTTTACAACTCCTTTAATGATACAGAGCATTTTGGCAATTGATGACAACCAATTAGCATGAGGCATAGAAATTGATTTAATAAAGGGAAAAAGACTGTGCATTTGCAAATTGCAAATGCACTCTGCAAGTGCAGTTGCTCCAGAGCTTAGTAAACAAGCAGAAACTCTGCTGACTTCCATCATCCAATCACGTGCAAGCAAAAAGGCTGTTTTTTTATTTTCTTTGCACCTGATTGGGTACTCTTTGCAAAGTCAAACCTTACCTCATTTACCAAGTTCTGCAGAGGACAACTGCCATTTGCAAAGTGCACAGTCTATTTGCCTTTAGTAAATCAACCCTATAGAGTTTTAAAAGTTCTCAGCTAACATTTTAGCTAGGATTGTCCCGATACCACGTTTTTAGGACCGAGTACAAGTACCCAGGGCTTTTTTTCTGGGGGAACTTGGGGGAACTCAGTTCCACCACCTTTGGCTCAGACCCTTTGGTGCCCGCTCACCACAATCACTTGTGAACACAGAAGTCTGGTTTCTGTGTTTACAAGTGACTGCTTTGTAACCCCCTGAACTCTGCACACTGTATGTAATGCAATTTTGGTATTTAATGCCCCTTTAAGACCCTTCTACTGTTTGTGAAATCTGAACAGGTCGTGGTTGAGTTCCTGCACCTATTTTCTGAGAAAAAAAGCTCTGCAAGTACCGATACTTTTTTTCAAGTAGTCGCCGATACCGAATACCGATACTTTTTTTAAATGTGTCCCCAAATGCAGCCATGTCCCCCACATATTGCAGCTATGTATGTCCCCCACATATTGCAGCCATGTATGTCCCCCACATATTGCAGCCATGTATGTCCCCCACATATTGCAGCCATGTATGTCCCCCACATATTGCAGCCGTGTATGTCCCCCACATATTGCAGCCGTGTATGTCCCCCACATATTGCAGCTATGTATGTCCCCCACATATTGCAGCCATGTTTGTTCCCCTACATATTGCAGCCATGTATGTCCCCCACATATTGCAGCCATGTATGTCCCCCACATATTGCAGCCGTGTATGTCCCCCACATATTGCAGCCGTGTATGTCCCCCATATTGCAGCCATGTATGTCCCCCACATATTGCAGCCGTGTATGTCCCCCACATATTGCAGCCGTGTATGTCCCCCATATTGCAGCCATGTATGTCCCCCACATATGCAGCCATGTATGTCCCCCACATTGCAGCCATGTATGTCCCCCACATTGCAGCCATGTATGTGCCCCCCATATTGCAGCCATGTATGTCCCCCATATGCAGCCATGTATGTCCCCCCATTGCAGCCATGTATGTCCCCCATATTGCAGCATGTCCTGTCCCTCATACCTGTGATATATGCCGCCGCCGTGCCGCATACCCCGTTAATCTCCTGCATTAGCGCAGCGCGCATTACAGCTTTCGTTTTGAATACTTGTAATGCCCGCGCCCCATGTATAGACACTCCCCTTCTCGGGATTGGAGGGATCTGTCCAATCCCACGCAAGGGGGAGTGCTATATGCAGATGTGCATGACACTCCCCCTTCTTGGGATTGAACAGATCCGTCCATCCCAAGAAGGGGAGTGTCAATACATGGCGGCGCGGGCATACAAGTATTCAAAACGAAAGCTTGTAATCCCTACCTATAATGCAGGGGGATTAACGGCGGTTGCGGCAGCGGCGGCATCATATCTACAAGTATGAGGGACAGGACATGTCAATATGGGGGGAAGTATTCTATTTTAGTATCGGGGGTATTTGCGGGAATACAAGTACTCCCGCAAATACTCGGCATCGGTCCCAATACCGATACTAGTATCGGTATCGGGACAACCCTAATTTTAGCTAAATCTTTGAAAGGGCAGTTGCACTTCCCCCCCAGAGCTTAGTGGAATAAGTGAAGCTCTGCTGATTTCCATCATCCAATCATGTGCAAGAAAAAATAAATAAAACATTTCTTGCACCTGCACCAATCTCTGGGGGAAATGAGTTTAACTGCACTTGCAAAGTGCACATTCTATATGCCTTTAGTAAATCGACACCTCCCAGAGCTAGCGCTATAGTGATCTCCTACTGGCAAACTAACCTTCAGCACCATGTGCAGCATCATCTGCAGTCCACTCTTGCCTGGGTATTTTCCAGCTATATTGGCTGGTGATAAATTAAACAAGTTAGCTCCCGTCTCATTGCAGATGGCATTGACCAGCATCTTCTTTCCAACACCCGCTGGTCCTGCAAGAAGAAGGGCTTTCACTGGTGGTGCCTTCTCATGCACTGATTCACTACCTGTAACAGAGAGATTAGTGTCAGACAGTGCATTCAAACATAATTAATAAAACAGTCAAATGTAAAAGTTTTAAATCATAACTCTAATGCCCTGAACACACGGTCGGAATAACCCCTTTAACCACTTCCTGCCCGGCCAATAGCAGATTTACGACCGGGAAGTGGTTAAAAAATCGTGACTAGACGTTCTCAAAGTCTGCACGATTTCTGGCGCGCGCGCCCGTGGGGGGCGCGCAGCGCGGCGATCCTGATGCAGGGTATCAGTTGACACCCTCATCACCGATCTATAACGATTCCGGCGGAGGCTCGCTACCACGTGATCAGCCTTGTGAATCACGGCTACCACGATTAAACAGGAAAGCCGCCACGGCTCTTCCTCACTCGCGTTGACAGATGCGAGTACAGGAGAGCCGATCGGCGCTCTCCTGACAGGGGGGTTCGCGCTGATTGTTTTCAGCGCAGCCCCCCCTCGTAGCCCACATGGACACCAGGGATGCCCACATAGACCACCAGGGATGCCCACACTGGCAGGGCAAAACAAATAAAAAAAACACAAAAATAAAAATAAAAAACAGGATTAAAAAAAAAAAACAGGAAAAAAAAAAGAAAGATGCCAGTCAGTGCCCAACATGGGCCTGACTGGCAACATATACATCAGTGCCTCCCCTCAAAGTCATCAGTGCACCCCAGTGTCCTTCAGTGCCACCCCTCCGTGCCAATCCATGCCCAGTGCCCATCTATCAGGCCCTTTGCCACCCTAAGTACCCATCAGTGCCACCCATAAGTGCCACCCATGAGTGCCAGTCTGCCCATGATGCCCATCAGTGCCGCCTATGAGTGCCCATCAGTGCCGCCCATGAGTGCCCTAGTGCCGCCTATGAGTGCCCATCAGTGCCGCCAGAGTGCCCATCAGATTAGTGTCAGACAGTGTCCATCATTCATCAGTGTCCACATAATCAGTGCCCAATAAAACAGTCAAATGTAAAAGTATTTTTTTTTCAAAATTTTTTTAATTAGTTGTTGCGCAAAAAAATAAAAACCGCAAGGCGATCAAATACCACCAAAAGAAAGCTCTATTTGTGGGGAAAAAAGGACGCAATTTTGTTTGGGTACAGTGTAGCTGACCGCGAATTGTCATTCAAAGTGCGACAGTGCTGAAAGCTGAAAATTGGCTTGGGCGGGAAGGTGCGTAAGTGCCCGGTATGGAAGTGGTTAAACGCTTTCCAGACTTGAAAAAAGAAACAAAACTATTTCACCTGATTTTTGTGTTTTTCTGTTACTTTTCATTTATGTAAGTCAAGAGGCCAGGGCATAAAAAGTAGTAGATTTAAATCTCGTGTGCTTCTCTTAATTTGTTGCATCCCTTTAGCAGATGTCTACACAAATATCGCACGACTCCCAACGTATGAAAAAAGATAAGATCCTCCATCATATTCCTTAGACATTTTACACCAGACAGAGAAACAATGAGTACAGTAAGCAGCTGTGACCTTAACATTTGCTACAATACATTTTGATCACTGAACACCTGCCAGCAGCATTCATTGTTCGGATTCTTCAAAAGAAGATCAATGAGCTGCACTTTCCTTCTCCAGCACAATCTGCTGTACCACGTCCCCGCTATAAGGTTTAGCATATCCCATGCACTGACAGAATGAAAGAATATAAACTGGGGACTACCTACTATGATGCAGGTTCACCTTGGGCTTCTGCACCCAAACAAAAACAAGCTTTCATCATGCGCAACAACTAAAAATAGAGCGAAGATTTTGAAAAAAAAAAAAGTTTTTATTTTTTTCTGTTAATTTTTTTTTGAGTATGAACTGATATGGTGGCACTGATGACCGATGAGGTGGCACTGATGGGCACCAGGATGGGCACGATTAGGTAGGATGGGCACTGATAGGCGGCGCTGGTATGGGGCACTCATGGGCGGCACTTGGGCACTCATGGGCGGCACTTTTAGGCAGCACTGGGCACTCATAGGGGAACTTGGGGCAACTCAGTTCCACCACCTCTGGCTCAGACCATTTGGTGCCTGCTCACCACAATCACTTGTAAACACAGAAGTCCGGTTTTTGTGTTTACAAGGGACAGCTCTGCACTCTGTGTGTAACCCCCCTGAACGCTACACTCTGTATGTAATGCAATCCTGGTATTTAATGCCCCTTTAAGACCCTTCTACTGTTTTGAAATCTGAACAGGGTCGTGGTTGAGTTCCTGCACCTATTTCCTGAGAAAAAAAGCTCTGGGATTACTAAAACTGGAGAGTGCCAAGTATGGTGCAGCTGTGCATGGTAGCCAATCAGCTTCTAACTTCACCATTGCTCTATTGGAAGTTGGAGGATGTGATTGCCCCTAAGGAAAGGGAAGGGGCATGGAGGAAATGAACATCAATTTGGAGGAAGTGGAGGAAATGGGAACTACTATGTAGAGGCGAAGAACACAACTCTGGAGAGGAGTGCCACTATAGAAAGGGGAATAGAGGAAATGAGCACCACTATAGAAAAAGGAAGACAGAGGAGAGGAGTGGCACTATGGCAAAGAGGATAAGCTCCACTATGTAGAGGACATGCAGAGGAGATGATTGGTTTTGTAATACAGTAGTAAATGTTTATTTTGTGAATTCTTCATTTACACAATTATTCAACCCCTTAAAGACTACCACTCCGAAGAACAGAGGTTCATTGAAGTGTTTTCAATCAGGTATTGAAAACACCTGTGTATGTCAGGGAGCAGCAATAAAGCCTAATAAGCACCAATTAGGCAGCTTTAAAATGACTGTGATACTCGGCTCCTTCTAGACATTTACTGGTGTGGTTACAAACATGGTGAAGTCAAGAGAATGGTCCAGAAAGACAAGAGAAGTAGTGATTACTCTTCACAGGAAGGGCAATGGCTATAAGAAGATTGCAAAGATGTTAAACATACCAAGAGACACCATAGGAAGCATCATTCGCAAATTCAAGGCAAAGGGCACTGTTGAAACGCTACCTGGTCGTGGCAGAAAGAAGATGCTGACTTCGACTGCTGTGCGCTACCTGAAGCGTAGAGTGGAGAAAAGTCCCTGTGTGACTGCTGAGGAACTGAGAAAAGATTTGTCAGATGTGGGTACTGAAGTTTCTGCTCAGACAATACGGCGCACACTGCGTAATGAAGGCCTCCATGCCAGAACTCCCAGACGCACCCCCTTGCTGTCTCCAAAGAATAAGAAGAGTTGACTGCAGTATGCCAAAAGTCATGTGGACAAACCACAGAAGTTTTGGGATTGTGTTCTGTGGACTGATGAAACAAAATTAGAACTGTTTGGGCCCATGGATCAACGCTATGTTTGGAGGAGGAAGAACAAGGCCTATGATGAAAAGAACACCTTGCCTACTGTGAAGCATGGCGGGGGGTCAATCATGCTTTGGGGCTGTTTTGCTTCTGCAGGTACAGGGAAGCTTCAGCGTGTGCAAGGTACCATGAATTCTCTTCAGTACCAGGAGATATTGGATGACAATGTGATGCATTCCGTCACAAACCTGAGGCTTGGGAGACGTTGGACCTTTCAACAGGACAATGATTTCAAGCATACCTCCAAGTCCACTAGAGCATGGTTGCAGAATAAAGGCTGGAACATTTTGGAGTGGCCATCGCAGTCACTAGACTTAAATCCGATTGAGAACCTCTGGTGGGACTTAAAGAAAGCAGTTGCAGTGCGCAAGCATAAGAATGTGACTGAACTGGAGGATTTTGCCCATGACGAATGGGCGGAGATACCCGTAGATCGCTGCAAGACACTTGTGTCAAGCTATGCTTCATGTTTAAAAGCTGTTATAACTGTAAGGCCTCGTACACACGAGTAAATAGATTTGTTCAAAACGGTCTGTCCGACCGGTTTGAACAAATCTGTCTGCTGGCATTTTGGTTTGCTCGCGTGTACACACGAGCAAACCAAAATCCCCGCCAGCAGACAGCGCGCTGACGTGTCGGTGACGTGGCGGTGACGTTGACGCCGCCACGTCACCGCACCAGGAAGTAAAACATTTCCGCGAATGGGTCGAAACCATTCGGCGCGTGTGCGAGAAGACATGTCTGCTGGTTAGCATACTAACCAGCAGACATGTCGGGCGGACGGGTTCCCAGCCGACAGATTTCAAAGCATGCTTTGAAATCTGTCGGGTGGCCAAATCCGTCTGTTTGCCCGTACACACGATCGAATCTGTCTGCTGAAACGGTCTAGCAGACCGTTTCCAGCAGACAGATTTGATCGTGTGTACGAGGCCTCAAAGGATGTTGTACTAGGTACTAAGATTGAATGTGGGTTGAATAAAACTGATAACGATGTGAGCACAGAAAAGACATTTGTGGTTATTTCATAATAAATGTTATGTTATATTTGTCTGACCTACACGTGCCTATTTGATTTAATTGTAAGCAGGATGACTGAATGATCAAAATCAATGTCAAACTGGCCAAAACAATCCATTTCAGTGGGGGTTGAATAATTTTGAACACAACTGTAGTGAACTTGGTGTTGAGTTATTCACTTTATGGTCAACACAAAAGACAAGGGGGCACTCTTTATGTCTACAGGAAAAAAGATTATATCTCCAAATACGGAAAGGTTTCTTCACAGTAAGAGCAAAGGTGGTTCTTCACAGTAAGAGCAAAGGCCTGGATACTTTCCTCAATGTACATAATATAACTGGGTACTAATATTTATAGGTAAAGTTGATCCGGGGTAAATCCGACTGCCTCTCGGGGGATCAGGAAGGAATTTTTTCCCCTGCTGCAACAAATTGGATCATGCTCTGCTGTTTTTTTTTGCCTTCCTCTGGATCAACTCTGGGTATAGAATTGGGTACATGGGATTGTACGATATATATATATATATTTTATGGTTTAACTGTATGGACTTGTGTCTTTTTTCAACCTGACTAACTATGTAACTATGCCTCTGCCTGTGGGAGTCATGCTTGTAACTGTCAGCTTTGCAATGCCTCATGGGACTTGTAGTTTTGCAACAGGTGGAGGGCCGCCAGTTTGAGACCCCTGATCTAGAGGGTCGGTGATAAACGTTTCTATGGAGAGGGGGAGGAGATGAATGGCACTATGGAGAGGGAAGGTGGAGGAGATGAACGCCATTATAAGGAACAGATTAAAAAGTGGAGGCAAAGGAGATATGTGGCATTATTGAGAGGGTAGGCATAGACGATGAGCATCACTATGGAGAGTGTGAAGAGAGTTGATGAACATCCCTATGGAGAGATGGGTCGAGGAGATGATGGGACCTTAGGAGAGGGGGGTTGAGGAGATCACCTCCATAAAAAAGAGAGGGAGATAGAAAAGAAGAGCACTACTACTACTCTGGCAGAAATGAGGAGCGTAACCATGGGAAAGGGAGGTGGAAGAGAGGAATCAAAGACAGGAAAGCAAAGGAGCATCACTATGGATAGGGCCAGTGGAGGAGAAGTGTACGCTACTATCTAAACAGGAAGTGGAAGATAGGAGGATCGCTATGGGGATGGGCAGGGAAGGACAGGAGTACCACTATGAAGATGGAAAGCAGAAGAGATGAGCAACACTATGGAGAAGGGAGTAGCAGCAGATGAACTTACAGTACATTTCTTATCCTCACATATAGTTTATCATAACAGCTCTGGTTATGACATGTCATATACCAGGGAGGAAGGAGGAGCATTAAACAGATATTTCTCAGGAAAGGTTTATGTAACAATAGCCCTATGGACATAGCTAATCAGTCTTTACTCTGCTGTAACAGATTCTGCACCATTGAATGACAGCTCAGCTTTAGAACCCTTTCACACTGGGTCGGCGGCGGTAAAGCACCGCTATTTTTAGCGGCTGTTTACCGTCGTTTACGCGGTGTTATTCGGCCACTAGCGGGGTGCTTTTAACCTCCGTTAGTGGCCAAAAAAGGGTTAAAACCGCCGGCAAAACCGCTCCTACAGTGCCTCAAAAATGCGTCTAGCAGGACCTTTTTTTACCATCCCACGGCGGTTACCCCCCACAATAGCTAACCCCTCCTGGGAAGCTTTCTCCCAAGGGGGTTACCTTGCGGGCGCGGTCCGGTGTCATACATTCGGCGTACATAGCCGCCGAGTGTATGACTCGGCCTGGCCCCCCGGCGGGCACGTCATTGGATTTGATTGACAGCAGTGGGAGCCAATGGCTGCGCTGCTATCAATCTATCCAATTGATGCCAAGACTCCGTGGAGAAGAGAACGCCGGGGACGCACAGAGCAGGTGAACGGGCTCAGGTAAGTAAAACAGGGGGGCTGGGGGGCCCGTGATTGGCAGGTGTTTTTTTCACCCTAATGCATAGGGTAAGCAACACTAAGGCGCCAACACCATTAGAAGTTGTAAACTGGAAGTCCTGTGGCAAGACATTGGTTTTAAACTAAAAAAACACTGAGGGTTTAATACCACTTTAAACAATCAGTGAGAGTCTGCATAGTGTGAGCACTTTGGGAAGTCAAAGGTAATGAGATTTCAAAGTTCCTGTTAGTTTCATTGATATACCCCTTGATGACTCTATATCCTCGGAGACCATTCAGATGGGGGTCTTTTTTGCCAACCATTGTATTTTGCTTGCGCACATCTGTATGCCGGCATATTATAAAACAAATACACTATAATAAAACATGACAGAGAATTACACACACAAAGAACAAGAACGCTGGGAACCAGGAAACACTCTGAACTGTAATGTTAAAACAATTTCTTAGTGCAAATCGAAAAAAAATTCTGACGATACCAGACAATTTTTATGTGCTTGAATTATTCTTGGTATTTGCTGTTATTATTATAATATGTTATATTTATACAAGTTTGTTGTTCACATCTATTTGGAGAGATAATTCCTGTTTGTTAAAGTGCACCTGTTGCTGGTGTACAGTGGATGTACAAAGGGAAAACATGACTAAGGCATTGCAGCTTAACAATCCTCTAGGTACCAACTTAAAGCGTTTTGCACAGAGTCCCCCGGATCCACGTCTTCTGGGGTCCCTCAGCGGCTGTCTCTGGTCCTCCCCGCAATTAGTCACCACAGTCATGTGAGAGCTCGCATGGTGGTCATTAATTGCGGGCGCGCTCCCATGATACAGCGAGCGGCCATAGCTCTCCCCGTTCTTCAGCTCCGGGGACCGATCGCGGGACTCCAGGGGCGATCAGGTCCATGGGTCCTGCGGCCGCGGTCACGGATCTTTGGCGCGTGTCGCGGGCATGCGCCGCACACCCGTGCCCACAGCCCACAGCTGGGCACTTAAAGAGGACATACCTGTACGTGCTTGTGCCCAGCCGTGCCATTCTGCCGAAGTATATGTGCAGGAGGCCGTCTTTAAGTGGTTAAAGGGGTTTTAACTTGGTCCTTACTTGGTTAAAACGGAATTCCAGGCTTTTTTTGTTTATTAAAAGTCAGCGGCTACAAAAAGTTTAGCTGCTGACTTTCAATAAACAGACATTGTCCCACGGTCCAGCGATGCGGCCGCACGGAGCCCCTCTTCTCTTCCCCTCCCCCTCCTCTTCTCGGTGCCTCCATTGAAACTGTGGGCACAGCTTGCAGCTTCACGGCCGGGGGCTCACTGCGCATGTACTTTCCCAGTGGACAGCCAATCTTCTGGAACCTGTCATATGTCTCAGAAGATTGCCCAGAGGGAGGGGCCGCCTAGGGGAAGAGGAGTCGTCACCTAGGCGGCCTGTAGGCGGACGCAGAAATTTGGACAGGAAGTCCCATTCAAAAAGAAGCACCCACTCCCCTTCCCAAAATGACATGCCAAATGTGCCATGTAAGGGGCTAGGAGTGCTTAAACCGGAAATTCCAATTTTGAGTGGAACTCCACTTTAGTATTAGCATGCAATGCCAAGCTGCAATTTCCCAAGCAAGCAAAGTCCTTTCTTGAACTAAAGCGGAGGCCCATCCGATTTTTTTTTAAAAAGCCAGCAGCTACAAATTCTGCAGCTGCTGACTTTTAATAAATGGACACTTACCTGTCCAGCGCACCCACGATGTCGGTAGCTGAAGCCGAGCAACTGCCTGTCCTTTGGCTGCCCCCAGGAAGTGATGCGTTGCGGCTTCACTGCCCGGTTCACTGCGCATGAGCGAGTGGCGCGGCCCGTCCTGACTGGTCCCTGCTGTCTCCTGGGACCAGTGTGTTTCCCAGAAGACAGCGGGGGGGGGGGGGTTCAGGAAGGGGCGTGACTATTCCCGGAAGTGGGTGCAAATACCTGTACACAGGTATCTGCACCCCCCCCCCCGAAAGGTGCCAAATGTGACACCTCCACTATAAGAGAGGTATGGACTCCAGAGAGAGAGATATCGTTTTGCCCCTGTACAAATCTTTTGTAGAAAGTGCAACCAAACTGATAAGAGGCATAGAGGAGCTCAGCTATGAGGAACAATTCGCTGAACTGAATTTATTCTCTCGTGAGAAGAGGAAAATAAGGGGGGATATGATCAACATTTTCAATTACATAATTGGTCCATATAGTGAACTTGGTGTCGAGTTATTCACTTTAAGGTCATCACAGAGGACAAGGGGAAACTCTTTATTTCTGGAGGAAAAGAGATTTCATCTCCAAATACGGAAAGGTTTCATCATAGTATTAGATGTGAAATAAACTCCCTCAAGAGGTGGTTCTGTCCCGCTCAGTGGATTGCGTTAAAAAAAAGGCCAAGATTCTTTGTACATATTATAACTGGATACTAATATTTATAGGTAAAGTTGATCCAGAGAATATCCGATTGCCTCTCGGGGGATCAGGAAGGAATTTTTTCCCCTTATGGAGCAAATTGGTTCATGCTTTGCTGGGGTTTTTGCCTTCCTTTGGATCAACTATAGGTATAGGATTGAGTGTATAGGATTGCATGGTTTATTTTTTTAGGATATTTTTTTTTTAAGATGGATTGTATCTTTTTTTAACCAGACTTACTATGTAACAACAGCAAACTGACATTTGGGGTCCACCATAAAAAAGCCAAACACCTAAGAGAATTTACAAGCTTTTCCTTAACAAGTGTTAAAAAGAAAACAATTGTTTTCTGAAAAACTAAGAAAATATCCTTATCCAGGAGTGGAAATGTATTTCTGTGTAAGGTATGATACTGTTCTTCATTTACTTTGGAAAGTTCTGTGTGGAGACCAGCCATGAAGACTGGTTCCAAGACATTGTCCTTACACATATAGAACATATGAGCTCCATGATCGCTTCTCTGGAATACATCTAAGGACGGATTAGGACTTGTATGCACTACATAAATCTTACTATATGTAGAAAGGCCTAGGACAACTGCCAACAGACTGTACCATGACACATGATCTCTCTAGACCATGGAGCTATGGAGGTAAGTGAAAGTGCAGTACATGATTAGACACACAAGTCCCACCTGATATTTACAGCGTTATTTATTACGTGATATGCCTTAATTCAAGTCAAGTATTTTTCAGAATGGCCAAACTCATATGGGAATAAGATCGTCAGAAAACCACTTCAATATTCATTTTTAACAGAGCAAGGCAAGAAAAGGGATTTCAACTGTTGATTTATCAACCGTTTTATCCTACTTCTTCTATACTGCTTTCATTTGATGCTTCTTCTCGGTGAAGGTTTCAAGTACCGTATATACTCGAGTATAAGCCACGTTTTCCAGCCCTTTTTTTAAGGCTGAAAATACCCCCCTCGGCTTATACTCGAGTCAGTGTACCTGAAGTTATTCGTTTAAAACTTGCAGTCTCCTCCTGGTCCCTTCTGTGATAGGCAGAACTGTGTCTGCTGAGAAACGCCTATCAAGAACGTTCTGTCATCCTCAGGTTTCCCAGCAGACACTGTGTTCAGTGTTCCGCCAATCACAGACGCCTTTTCATCTTCGGACACTAGGACGTCCGTGATTGGCGGAACACTGAACACAGTGTCTGCTGGGAAACTGAGTCCGAGGATGAGAGAACGTCCGTGATGGGCAGAACTGTGTCCAGTTCTGTATCACAGAAAGGGACCAGGAGGAGACCGTGAGTTTTAAACAATAAATGGACACCCGCAGCCTGTCAATTTCAGGTACACTGACAATGGGCACAGTATGGATGGGCACAGTGAGGATGGACACAGTGAGGTTGCAATGAGCACAGTGAGATTGGCACAGTGAGGTTGCAATGGGCACAATGAGGTTGGCACAGTGAGGTTGCAATGGGCACAGTGGTGTTGGTACAGTGAGGTTGCAATGGGCACAGTGAGGTTGGGCACAGTGGGGCTGCAATGGGCACAGTGAGGTTGCAATGGGCACAGTGAGGTGTGCAAATGGGCATTGTTGACCCTCTTTTCCGCTTACAGTTGCTACTGCATTCTACCCTAGGCTTATACTCGAGTCAATACGTTTTCCCAGTTTTTGGGGGTAAAATTAGATACCACGGCTTATACTTGATTATATACGTAGCTCTTGTCCATTTGTTCCAACCTGTACTGTTATCCATGAATAACTGATCAACAATACACCGGTAAACATATGAGTGAAATGGGAACTCACCTAAAGGCAGAACTCCGTACAAGACTAGAAGCTGCTTGACATCACTGAGGGATGGCATCGGCTCTATATCAGCCTGGCGTAGGGTGGTGCCCAAATAACTGTATTCAGCTGCAGAATATATACAAGAAGGTTAACAAACAGCTTTACAACTCAAACAATTGTGTTGGTACCCAAATCAAACTCAAGTTGTTGTTTGTTTAGCATAGGTTAAAAATTGTAAATACAATTAATGACTGTTGGAAGAGGTGTGGATGAATGTCACAGTCTCCTCTCATCCAATCACAGAATGCCTTGTATTCAGTGAGAAGGATACAAGATATTTTCTGAATGGTTGAGGTGGATAGAAAGAGATCTACTGTGAAAACTGTGAAACAGCCGGAGTGTGAGGCCGCGTACACACGACCGGTTTCCTTGACAGAATCCATCAAGAAACTTGGTGGCAGAGCTTTTTTTCAGAGGAAAACGGTCGTGTGTATGCTTTTCATCGAGAAAACTGTCGAGGAACTCAACGAGAAAAAAGGGAGCAAGTTCTCTTTTTCCTCGACGGGAGTCTCAATTTCCTCGCCGGGCTGTTTTTTTGACGAGAAACACGTTGGTGTGTATGCTTCAAAACCCGTGCACCTTCGGTAAAAGAAGCGATTGTAATTGAGATACCCTGTTTCTCCGAAAATAAGCCATACCCTGAAAATAAGACCTAGCGTGAGTTTCCAGGATGGCTGCAATATAAGCCTTACCCCAAAAATAAGCCCTAGTTAAAGTCCTTGTAAAAACATGTAATCCATTCTGTAAAAAAGATTATATAATGTGTGTCTCCTTGTGTAACTTTATTGTGGAAAATACCTTATTTACAGCACTGCTGGGCGCTCACGTGACCCGCAGACGCTCTTCTCCTCTCCTCCCGGCTGATGTCAGCTGTATTTTTTTTCAATAAAACTTTATAAAGCCCCTTCCCACTGCAGTAATCAGAGTGGGGCTGACGTCATTGAGGTTCTTGGCCCCACCCTCTGCAGTATTTGGAGTAGGGAAGAAGAGCTCCAGCGCGTCACGTGAGCGACAAGTGGCGCACTGTAAATAAGGTATTTTCCACAATAATGTTACACAAGGAGACACACTGCACATGATATATTTTTACAGAACGGATTACATCATTTTATAAGGTCTTTAAACAAAGGTTTATTTTTTGGGATTACAGAATTTCACAATGCCGACTCCAGAGCCGACAGGGGGAGAAACTTTTTTGTACATACTGTAAATAAATAAGACATCCCCCGAAAATAAGCCCTAGTGCGTTTTTGGTTGCCAAAATTAATATAAGACCCGGGCTTATTTTCGGGGAAACACGGTAGCACATTTGCCACGCTGTAACAGACTGAAAAGTGCAAATGTCTCTTTTTACCTAACACGCAGTAACATGAGATTAGCAAAAGCAGCCCCAAAGGTTGTGCCAGTGGAATCGAACTTCCCCTGGCGTAGTATGTGGTGAAGTCACCGCGTTTGAGAACAAGGAGATTTGGTCTTGACTGTGTGCACGCGAAGACAGCTTGTCAAGTTTCTCGTCAAGCCTAACAAGGAACTCGTCGAGGAAAACGATGTGTCTTTCCCGACGAGTTCCTCGGTCGTGTGTACGAGGCCTGAGTCTCAGCATTGGATGTTTGGTGCTTACTGTACTATACAAGCTAAATAAAGGTACGTCTTCTGAAACACAGCAGAATCCACACATGAGACAGGCATCAATAGAGATTATATTGAAAAACAATATATATATTTTCCCCACAATGCGGCTTTAAAGTGGAGTTCCACCCATTTTTTTATGTTTGTCTGTGCTGCATGCCCTAATCTCATAGTGTTCCGAATGGACAATTTTTATTTATTTTGTTGCTTGTAAATACCTTTAATTTGTAGTCATTCATTACTTCCTCCTCCTTATTAGCCTAGGCTATTAAGTCACATGGCTATTTGCAAGGGTTTCTGGGATAGGCATCATGTTTCCCAGTAGTCCTTGCAAACCTGACTGAAACCTAGTGTGCAGCACTGAGCATGTAACATGCGAGATATGCAAAGCTGAAATCCAGGAAGTCATACAGTCTGGCTTCATGATGCCCACACTTAAGATGGCCACAGTCTATTTCTAGATTAAAAACCCCAAATCTAAATGCTGTAACAAAACGGACCTTAGTTTACAGCCTAACTTTACTAGAATACATTAAGCTTGTGTATTACAGGGGTATATATATTAAAAAAGTGAAATTGTGGGTGGAACTCCCCTTTAAGTCAAAATAAGAAGATCTAATGCTTTACCTATGAAATCCGACATCTTGACAGGCTTTGGTTTTATGAGAATACCTTCTGTAACCAATTCCTCATATAACGAATCAATGGTCCTGTGTGACACACAAAAAGAATGTCATATTTATAACTAACTTAAAGTGTATGTAAACTCTAGCAGTAACTTTTTCTTCTTTGCTCCCCTTTGGTCTGGTAAATATATCACTGAAAGTGTTTTTATTATTTCTGTTCGTCAAGTGCAAAAAAAAAAAAGGTAGCTGTTTCTTCTAGCCAGAAATCTTGTGATAACTTCCCGTATAGTTAGCATTGTTCTCTGTTAGAGCTAGAAAACACCTCCCATCGTAATGGAAAAGAAAGGGAAGTGTTATGCAGTCCTAACAAATGGGGAGATTTACTAAAAATCTGCTGCCGCTGTGGTAGCCAATCAACTTCAGCTTGTTCAGTTAAACTTTGGCAATAAAACCTGAAAACTGCTTGGTTTCTATGCAGAGCTGCACCCGAATTTCCAATCTCCGGTTTTAGTACATATCCCCCAAGGTGTTACGCAGTCCTAACACACTCCATGTTCTAGGGCAGGGGTGTCAAACTCAATTTCATCGTGGGCTGTATCAGCATTATGATTGACCTCAAAAGGGACGGTTTTATCTGTAAGATTAGATGTCCAGCGCACCCCCTGCTCTTACATTAGATGGCAAGAGCCCTCCCACCATCAGAAGTTCAGTCTCCCACTCTCCCTTACATCACAGTGCACCCCCCTTTCCTTATGCCGCTGCTGGGAAGAAGCTGGATGTATTGCTTAAAAGCTGAAAGTAAGGCCGCGTACACACGTCTGAGAACCTCGACGGGCGAAACTCATCGTTCCGCCCGTCGAGGTTCCCGATGAGCGCTCGAAAAGGTCGTCGAGCCAAATTTCCTCATTGAACAACGAGGAAATAGAGAACATGCTCTCTATTTTTGCTCGACGAACTTCCAGACGGTTTGCTCGTCGAAAGTGTACACACGACCGGTTTTCTCGGCAGAATACGTCTCCCAGCTAGCTTCTCGCTGGATTCTGCCGAGAAACTCGGTCGTGTGTACGGGGCCTCAGGGTCTGGAGGAGGATTACCAGGCAAATAGGAAAAAAGTGTGAAAATAAACCAAATACAGCCACCATATCTAAAGAGCAGTAAACTGCAAACCTATTCGTTTTTGTTTTTGGTTTTAGATATGCTTTAGCACCACTAGCCAGACATGACAACTTTCTTTTGTATGAACAATCTATTGTACAAAACTGCAGTGTAACAAATAGCGATCTTGCTTAGGGTTTGTGGACACGAGCTTCTGTACATCTTACAGCTTCTATTTTCTCCATACAAGTCAATAAAAATGCAAAAACAGTTCTATGCCTAATACACACAATGATAAAATTGAATGAAAAATGTAGCTTTCAAATTGATCATCTGATAATCTGGTCATTAGTACACAGCTTTTGAGAGCCGATCACGACAGTTTATATGAAATTATCCAAAGGGACAGACATTAAACTTTTCTTGTACAATACCAGAATGAACAGTTTTTCAAACGTGTTTTTTTGGGGAGAAAACTTTTTCATGAATGAAAAAGAAAACAGTAAAGTTAGCCCAATTTTTTTGTATAATGTGAAAGATGATGTAACTCCAATTAAATAGATACCTAACATGCTTTACAATTGCGCACACTTGTGGAATGGTACCAATCTCTGGTACTTAAAAATCTCAACAGGCAACACTTAATTTTTTTTTTTTTTACAGCTTACCAGTTTAGAGTTACAGAGGAGGTCTTGGGCTAGAATTGTTACTCTTGCGCTAACGCACGTGACAATACCTCACATGTGTGATTTAAACTCCGTTTAGATATGTGGGCGCTATTTACGTATGCGCTCGCTTCTGTGTGCGAGCACGCGGGGACAGGGGGCTCTTTAGATTTTAAATTTTTGTTACCGTTTATTTTACCTTAATTTTTGTATTATTACACTTTCTCTTTTGATCACTTTTATTCCTATTACAAGGAATGTATATATCTGTTGTAATAGGAATAGTGTGTGACAAGTCCTCTTTATGGAGAGATGTGGGGTCTATAAGACCCCACATCTCTCCTCCAGGCTGGAAACACTGAGATAAAAAAAAAAATCAAACTGTCACGGCTTTTCCAGCCGAGTGCCCCAGCATTGTTTACAATCCGCTGGCCCGGTTGGGACGTCCTAACGTCACACCCGCAGCTGAACTGCTGCCATAATTGCCGGCCAAAAAAGATGATAGCTGAATAATGCCTGTTGCTGCAAGCATCATTTAGATATCCCTACTTAAAGTCCAGGACGTCATATGACATGCTTGGGCTGGAAGTGGTTAAACGTTGGTTATTATCTGTCAATTTAAATCATTCAGGAGAGGTTTTAAAACATCCCGAGTACATGAAGCCCAAATCTCCTAAAAGCATATTGTATTTGTCCATCTACAGAAGCTCTTAGTGATATAAACAAGAAATTTGATATTGCTAATTTCTTAAGACCCCTATACTATGTCTTTAGCTACCTTAGAGTTTACCTATCTTTTTAAATATACAAATCTGGTGGTGGCTTTATAGATCCACCACCTGGTACCTGCATGCACTCTTCTTTACCTGTTACACACAAAACCTAGGTTGCATTACAATAGAAGGAGCCACTAGATAGCAATGTGACCAGCCCTTTCCAACTTCCTCATCTCTCTTGCTACAAAGTGCTATAAGCTGACCTATTGACTCAACATGTCCAAAGCCTCGTTACACGATTGGATATCTGATGGAATCTAATCCGATAGATTTTTTCGTTGGATATCCGATGAAGCTGACTTTCATCAGTCTTGTCTACACACTATCAGTCAAAAATCCAATCGTGTCCAAACGCAGTGACGTACAACACTACGACGAGCCGAAGTGTGCCCTTCTGTGTTTTGTGTATAAAAAAAAAAAATAGCTTTAGTTTAGTCATATAAGTTTGTGTAAGTAGAGTTAGTGTTTAGTGCATATTAGTTTAGTAATCCAGGAAATGATCTCCGTTTTCGCGTGTTGACGAGAATTTCGCAATCAATTTCGCATTCGCATTAGCGAAATTTCGCAAAATTTTTTTTTTTTATAAAATATCACGAATATTCGATATTAACGAATATTTCACGAATATTCTTCTATATATTCGTGAAATATCGCGAAATCGAATATGGCGTATTCCGCTCAACACTACTCAGCAGCACAAAATGGATGGTTCTGGATTTTCTAAATAATACAGTATTGGGAGTTGGGGTGGGTAGGGGGTGGGACCAAGGAATGGTGCTCAGAGGTGGGTAGGGGGCAGAGACAAGGGTGACTCAACAGGGGGGGAGTACCAGCACCTATTCTCTGAGAAAAAAAAGCCCTTTCTACTGTACATCTTAGGGTTGTTACATGAGTAGGTGGGGGGAATCTGCCAACAAGGACACATGAAGTTCAATGCTTCCAAGCATGCGTTGACTAGATTCTGAGAATGCGTGGATTTTTGACCGATGGAGTTCCATACAGACGATCAGATTTTTCTACCCTTTTGTTATCCATAGGAAAATGTTTTAAACATGTTCTATTTTTTTTTCACCGATGGAAATCAAACAGATGGGGCCCACCCACGATCGGTTTGTCCAATGAAAACAGTCCATCGGTCTGTTTTCATCGGACAAACGACCATGTGTACAGGGCTTAACTGTCTCAATAATAAGAGTATATCTTATTTTGGGGAGATGCTACAATGCTATAGAAATAAAAGAAAAGTACTAGTATATGCCCCACTGCAAGATTACTATATTTTAAAAGAAATAGCAAACAGCATAACACAATTGGTTACATTAAGGCTAGTGCCCCGTGGAATCCCTAAAAACGGTTGGAGATTTATCACAACAAAATATGGGCACATACCTGTCTGGAGTTAGATCCTTGTCCTTCTTTTTCTTTCTTTTACCACTTTTCTTCCCTTTCTTCTTTTTCTATTATCAGAATATATTTTAAGTTGAGGTTTGAAAAAATGAACAAACAGGCATGCAAACTTTGCTGTTAAAGATGTATATAAAGGTGCTGTTAAATAAATATATATATTAGGTTAATTGTGTCTAAATTGGGCCTAGTATGTGTATGTATGAATGTGAATTAGGGACTTTAGATTGTAAGCTCCTTGATGACAAGGACTGATGTGACTGTACAATATATGTATATGTAAAGCGCTGCATAACTTGTCAGCGCTATATAAGATATATATATATATATATATATATATATGTGTGTGTGTATATATATATATATGTGTGTGTGTATATATTTTATCTAGAGACAAAACTGTATCAGTTTCAGAATGAGTGGGAACGTTTTGAAAGCTCTGTCAAAATTTGTTTTTACTGTCATTGGATATCACTGCCCTTCAGCAGAGAGCAATAGGAAAGCCTACATCCAGGGCTTTTTTTTCAGCAGGAACGCAGTTCCAGCACCTCTGTCACTGAATCTATGTAATGTCAGGGGGTATTGTGACGTGCTGGAGGGTCTTTTTTTGATGGGTCTATTGTTGCTGGTGGGGGATCTATTGTTGCTGGAGGATTTTGGTACAGGGAGGGATCTACTGGTAAGGGTGGGAGGGTCTATTGATGCTGGCTGCTGGGAGAGTCTATTGTTCCTGAGAGAGAGGGGTATTTTGTTGCAGCGGTCTATAGTTGCTTGGGGGTCTAATGAGGATGGGGTGGATCTATTATTGCTGGCTGCAGGGGTTACATTTTACAGCTTATCTTGTTATCATTAACAAATTCCATACGATTTACTCAGCAGTAGTGTTGCTCACGGATATTCGCATTGCGAATATTCGTAACGAATATTGCATATTCGAGTATTTGCGAATAAATCGAATATCGCGGTGAATATTCGATATTGCGAATATTTGTATTTTTTCTAATTTATTTTTAAAACAGATCACATCCTAGTGATCTCCATCGACGTCTAAAAGCATTGCTGGTATGATTAGAGACCCTGGGCCGAGTAGCTGAAGCGATCCTTTTATGTTGCCGAATATTCGCAATGCGAATATTCGTATTACGAATATTCGCAAATACTTTCTCTGCCCTTCTGTGTTTTGTGTATAAAAAAAATAAAATAGCTTTAGTTTAGTCATATAAGTTTGTGTAAGTAGAGTTAGTGTTTAGTGCATATTAGTTTAGTAATCCAGGAAATGATCTCCGTTTTCGCGTGTTGACGAGAATTTCGCAATCAATTTCGCATTCGCATTAGCGAAATTTCGCAAAAATTTTTTTTTTTTTGATAAAATATCACGAATATTCGATATTAACGAATATTTCACGAATATTCTTCTATATATTCGTGAAATATCGCGAAATCGAATATGGCGTATTCCGCTCAAAAATACTCAGCAGCACAAAATGGATGGTTCTGGATTTTCTAAATAATACAGTATTGGGAGTTGGGGTGGGTAGGGGGTGGGACCAAGGAATGGTGCTCAGAGGTGGGTAGGGGGCAGAGACAAGGGTGACTCAACAGGGGGGGAGTACCAGCACCTATTCTCTGAGAAAAAAAAGCCCTTTCTACTGTACATCTTAGGGTTGTTACATGAGTAGGTGGGGGGAATCTGCCAACAAGGACACATACTCCACTGAAAACTGTTTTTCAATAGATATTTTCTCTCGTCCTTTAGTGTCTTTGGGCCAGGATGTTAGGGGAAGGACAGCAGACACACACCTCCCAACATTTTGAGATAGGAATGAGGGACACCTACTAACAAATGTACGTAGGCATAAGACACTCCCTCTGCCACACCCCTTTAAAGGAGAATTAACCAAAAAAAAGGTTAAAGGTTTTTTTTTTTTACTACAACTATTCCTTTCTATTGGCTTTTAAAATGTACAAATGCAGCAATTTAGAAGTTGGATGAAAGGTTTAGGACTAGGAAACACTTTTTAAAAGATAAAAAGTACATTTTATATACAACTTTATAGATCAGACCAAAATGAGGGACAAATGGGGAGGAAAGAGGGACAGAGGGCCAATTGCTCCATATCAGGGACAGTCCCTCGAAATCAGGGACAGTTGGGAGCTATGCAGACAGCCAAAAAAAAAAAAAAACAACAGTGTTTTTCAAACAAACCCTGTTCTATCCAAACCTAAAAATAGTTTTGGCTGTAGATACACTTTGAATAGGCCTCATGCGCTGGAAGTATGATAATGATATTTGAACACATATTCTAATTATGTATGAGGCCACTAGCTTGAAGTAAGTCTGAAGAGATAAGTCCTTTTTAATCATTTAACCTTGTCACTTACTTTTCCTCCTTTTTTCCCTTTTTTCTTCTTGTTTTTGTCTCTGTCCACAGACAGTTTCAGGTTCTGTAATTCTTGTCTCATCAACTCATCAACCTGCCATTATACAGAAAATATCACAGGGGGAAATCAAAGCTTATCTGTTCATATATGAGATATGAATTAATGCTGTTAAATAATATACAGTAAAACCTTGGTTTGCAAGATTAATTCATTCCAGAAACATGCTTGTAATCCAAAGCACTTGTATATCAAAGCATTTTTTTTACAGGGTATAAAAGAGAAGAGAGGCACCTCTAAGTGTACCAATAAGTTGCTAAATGTTGTACCTTCATTAACCTCCCTAGAAGTATGATTATTTCAGATTTTAGGTGCTGAACGCGGTACCATTATTTTTAAAGTAAATTTGGCGTTTTATATTGTAGGCTTGTAATTCTTAGGAATAACTCACCTAAATCTGACCAAACAAGAGTCTAGTAGACATCCCGGGTATGAAAATGTTTGAAAAACAAAATCATAAATTATAATATAATAAATAACTATAAATAATTATTACAAATTATAATATAATAATAAAAAAAAATAATACAATAATATAATTATAATAAAAATTATGTAATCAACTCAAAATCACTGAAATTTTCTCAGTTGCAGAATTGTCGCTGTCATTACTTTTTTTTTTTTATGACGAATTTCCCCACAAATTGCTATCGCTTTATTCTGCAAGTGATTATAATTTTTTATCGCTGTTTTCTAGCTGCTCTAAAATCACTTTTGACATAAAGGGACACTTTTGGTTGCTATGGACAATCTACAGTTTGCAGGCAGAAAGAACAGTTTTTATTTTATAAAAGTACATGTAGGGCACTGGGCAGACCACTAGGGACAAAGGGGGTGTGTATTTTTTACATACAGTATACTGTATGTAATGTGTTTGTTTACTTTTTTGAATTTGGCGCTGTTCTCCACCCCCGTGCGTCGTGACGTCGCAGGGAACGGAGATCGGCAGCATACGGCACTGTGAATCGAGCGAGGAGGGCACTGCTCGCTCACACAGTGCAGCAGCATCGCAGGATCCAGGGACAAGGTAAGTAAACACTGCCTGTGGATTCTGCGAGGTGAGCCCGAGTCTGGCTTAGGGTTACCAATCGCAGCACAAAAATGTAAACCTGAGCCAGACTCGGGAATACCGCCAGCCAGGTTAAATGTAACCATATTGCGTCCTTGGGGTCAGTTGGACACTCAGTTGAGAGGTCCTGTGATAGCTTTGGTTCAGATTTCATTAGCTGGAAGTTCTAGAATACGGACCCAGAAGAATAATGTATGCCGGTTGTATCATTGTGTCTCCAATGGCTTGTACTTATATTTTGGTTTTCATAGCACTGGCAAATGATGTTTGTGTTTTATGGTATTCTTTTTCTTTTAAACTTAAAGGAACACTAAAGGTTTGTTTTTTATTAGATCAATTGATTGCTGTAAGCTAGAACATTTAAATATCACTTACCTCGTTTTTCCTTCTGACCTCCAAAATACAGTAATCCAGGTTTGAAAATGCCATTTCCTGTCTCTCCTCTTCTTGCTTTCCACCAGCATCTGAGCCATTTTGCATGGTGGAAAAGCAGAATGTGCTCACCCCCTCCTATATGACTACAGCCCTGCATGAAGATGCTCTCTTATCCCTCACAGGCATGGAGGCTAAGCCTAATGGGAACTGTAGTTCCCAATAGGCCGTGATGTAGCAAGAATGAATGCGCACTGCAAATCAGGAAGTCAGTGAGAATAACGATTTAGGAGTGACGGAGGTGAATAAAACAGCTCGATTTCAACAGGTATTAAACTAGTTATAATGCAAAACATTACTTTTTACTTTATCAGCTACTGTCAGACTTTAATTTAAGAGGAAAATATTTTTGTCTTTACAACCCCTTTAAAGGGTCACTAAAGGAAAAAAAATTTTTTTGCTGAAATTACTGTTTACAGGGTATAGAGACATAAAAATAGATAAAAATCAATCATATAGGGCCAGATTCAGGTAGATGGGCGAATCTTTATTTTGGAGTAACGTTTGTCATTTACGTTACGCCGCCGAAACTTTAGGAGCAAGTACTGTATTCACATAGCACTTGCTCCTAAAGTTGCGGCGGCATAGTGAAAATGAGCCAGCGGAATTCAAATTGGGCGGGTAGGGGGCGTGTATTATTTAAACTAGGCGCGATCCTGCGGCGAACATACTGCGCATGCGTCGACTGTCAGTGCGCATGCGTCGACTGTCAGTGCACATGCTCCAAATTCTGTCAGTGAACGTCAATGACGTCAATCCCCATTCACAGACGTTTTACGCAAACGACGCAAAACTTTTTAAATTCAACGCGATGACGACGGCCATACTTCACATAGGATACTCCACCTAGGGGGCATGTTTTTCTTTACGCCGCGTATCGCTTACGGAAACGTCGGAAAGTCACTGCGTCGGGCCCGCGTACGATCGTGAATTTGCGTCTCTCGCTGATTTACATATTCTCGGCGTAAATCAGCGGGAACGCCCCGAGCGCCCATTTTAAAATTGCAGTTCCGATACGACGGCGAAATACAATTACGCCGCTCGTATATGAACTCAATCCCAGCGTATCTTGTTTTCTGACTACAGAAAACAGATAAGCCGGCTCAAAATGTGAGTTATGCTGGCGAATCACTGATACTCCAGCGTAACTCTACCTGAATCTGGCCCATAATGTGCCTGCAGGTTAGTTTCACTTTTGAACTGGCTTCATGTTTCTGTGAAGTAGAAATAGACACACAGAACAAAAACTAACAAATCCAGGGCAGTGTTTTGTTTTTTAAATCTGAAGTTTTAGACACACAGTAATGACAGCTCAGACCACCGTGAGAAAGGTCCCAGCACTGTGGTTATAAGGAAACAGACAAGCAGGAAGTGTGGAGAACAGAGCAGGATTACAGCAACTTCAAAGCAAAAAAAACAACAACCGAACAATGAGGACGTGAAACCATTACTGCAGTAAGGTAAAGGAAGCTATTTAGCTAAAAAAAAAATTCCTTTAGTGATCCTTTAATAAAAATATTGGAAACAAAATGTAACCATATTGCTACACCTAGAGGCTTCTCTCTTCTTTTTTATACTCAGTTGTGACATGGCGCTACTCTTATATCAAGACATCGCTTGTATATCAAGGCAAAATGTATTAAAACATTTTGCTTGTCTTGCAAAACGCTCTCAAACCAAGGTTTTACTGTAATAGTTAAAAAGGCAAATCTAATTTCTAAGTGCACAAATTCGGGGGTTTAAAAACAGCAGTGAAGATAAAGATGCTCTCTACAAAGTGTACAAAATACAAAATGCAAAGCAGTAACCAATATCCTCAGCCACTGTAATGCTGGGTGGTATGGTGCCAGGATCTACGCTTTAGAGCAGTCCCAAAACGTCCAAGTCCAGTCTCAGGTGACAAGTATTTATGATTACAGAAGCAGACTTCAGCCAAACCTGAATCCTAATCTCTTCTTCTACTTCCTTCCTCTTGTCTTCTTTTATGAGCTCCGAGTCATGTGTCTGGTGAAGATTCCAGGTCTCATCTCGATTTTGCCAAACGGCTGCAAAGAAAGCAAACATGAATAATAGAAGAAAAGTGTAAGACTAGTTAGAGATGCAAATCCTTCTTTCATGCCCAATTCTCACCCAGACACTGGAAAAGTACTCTATAAGCCAAAAGTCACTTTTCATTTTACAGAACAGCATTCAAACATAGATTACCTTCATATGTGTGGCGCGTAGATCCTATGTCTGGCAAGAACTCGCTTGGCTTCATTTTCCAGCCTGGTTCTTCCTCCTAAAATGTATCAAATAAAACAAAGCTTATAAATATAAATGCATAATCTGTTACACAGATTTGTTAGCTAGCAGACAAAGGTCCTATACTATACCCTGTACTATTAACCACTTAAGACCCGGACCATTATGCAGGTAAAGGACCTTGCCCCTTTTTGCGATTCGGCACTGCGTCGCTTTAACTGACAATTGCGCGGTCGTGCGACGTGGCTCCCAAACAATATTAGCATCCTTTTTTTCCCACAAATAGAGCTTTCTTTTGGTGGTATTTGATCACCTCTGCAGTTTTTATTTTTTGCGCTATAAACAAAAATAGAGCGACAATTTTAAAAAAAATGCAAGATTTTTTACTTTTTCTATAATAAATATCCCCAAAAAATAAATAAAAATAAACTATTTTTTTTCCTCAGTTTAGGCCGATACGCATTCTTATACATATTTTTGGTAAAAAAATATCGCAATAAGCATTTATTGATTGGTTTGCGTAAAAGTTATAGCGTTTACAAAATAGGGGATATGTTTTATGGCATTTTTATTAATATTTTATTTTTTTACCAGTAATGGCGGCGATAAGTGATTTTTTTCGTGACTGTGACATTATGGCAGACACATCGGACACTTTTGACACATTTTTGGGACCATTGTCATTTTCACAGTGAAAAGTGCTATAAAAATGCACTGATTACTGTGAAAATTACACTGCCAGTAAAGGGGTTAACCAGGACAGGGCGCTGTAGGGGTTAAGTGTGCCCTAAGGCCTCGTACACACGATCGGACATATCCGATGAAAACGGTCCGCGGACCATTTCCATCGGATATGTCCGATCGGGAGTTTGATCCGATGGCGTGTACACACCATCGGATCAAATTCGGCGGCGGCGCGGCGGCGGTGGGGGACGACATGTCTGCTGGTAAGTGTACTAACCAGCAGACATGTCGGGCGGACAGATTCCACCGGATGGATTTCAAAGCATGCTTTGAAATCTGTCGGGTGGCGAAATCTGTCCGCTAGCCCATACACACGAGCGGAGATGTCTGCTGAAACGGTCCATCGGACCGTTTTCAGCGGACATATCCCCTCGTGTGTACGAGGCCTAAGGGAGTGTTCTTACTGTGAGAGGGAACACAGGGAACAGACGATTATTGACGGCCATACTAGGAAGAATGGGGAAGGTTTGTTTACACTCACCTCTCCCCGTTCTTCCTCTCTGTGACGCGATCGCGGGACACCGGCGGTGTTCGGGTCCCGCGGGCGCGATTACGGAAAACAGGACCCGGTCGCGAGTGCCCCAGCGCGCTTGCGACCCATGGCTGGGCTCTTAAAGGCGACGTACAGGTACGTGCCTGTGCCCAGCCGTGCCCTTCTGCCGACGTATATCGGCGTGAAGGGGTCCTTAACTGGTTAAAGGGGTTGTAAAGGTTTGTTTTTTATTTTCTAAATAGGTTCCTTTAAGCTAGTGCATTGTTGGTTCACTTACCTTTTCCTTCAATTTCCCTTCTAAATGTTTTTTTTCTTTGTCTGAATTTCTCCCTTCCTGTTTCTCCCCAGTAAGCTTCACACCAGCGGTGGAAAGTCAGCCAGAACAGCTTACTGAGGAGGAACAGGAAGTGAGAAATTCAAAGAAAAAAAAACATTTAGAAGGGAGATCGAAGGAAAAGTTAAGTGAACCAACAATGTACTAGCTTAAAGGAACCTATTTAGAAAATAAAAAACAAACCTTTACAACCCCTTTAAGATTGATTACAGGATATGAAGGAATTGTATATTGAGAGGCCAAGACAGCAGCTTTCTTAGCTGTAAGTGTAGGAGGGTTTAGTTCTACTTTATCAAGGATAGCCATTACACTTTATGGTAAATAAAAAATATAATTACGCAAAGTGTAGCATATAAATTATGTAAAACATACCAGCTTTAGGAAAAACCTTACTGTAATAACATAATAAGAAAATAACTTTATTTTCCCTTTAAGGTGACCCCACATTTATCTACCTCATCGCATACCTTATGTAACAATGAGACAACATAATAGCCGGTTGTGGTGCTACAAACAGATGTTATCACAATTGTACTGCACCTGCCTGCAGTTTGCATAATATAATTGGATGGTTGTTAGAGGTAAATGCAATTAGCTTGAATTATATGGTTATTTGCACCCGTGGTTACCACCACAAGTTTCATGTGAATGGTATTCCCATGGAAACTAACTGCGGTTCTGTGGAGAAGGTTGGCTAATCACCAAACAATATCTTAGATTTGTTTTCACTTATTAGTATTATTTGGAGAATAACATGCGTGACGGGGTGACAACTCTGGCTCTTAACTCGATAAGTGGGAAGTAATAAGGGTTCACAAGTTCATTCATGGAGAGCACTGATGGCGGCTTAGATAGACACCACGTGTGATCACATAGATATATGACTCACGTAAGGAACTGTGTACATTTAATTAAAGCACTGCTTGTTTTAGTGCCGAACATATCGCAATTTTCTGTATCTGCGGGGGAATTAGCTCATAAAGTAAGGGTTAACATTCTACTCTCTAGGAGAACAGCTAGTGATATCACCTCAATTATACTGTATTATTACAGCTCCTTTCGCTTAGATCCTGAGATATGTACTTTATTATGTATCATCTACTTTTTATACCCAATGTAGACTACGTCAACAAAAGTGTTTCTTTCCCATGTTATAAATCTAGGTTGAAATGTAGGGTTAGGAGATATGCTGGCCAAGTAATCAGGCCGTTTTAAGTAAATTTCAATCACGAAAATGATCATATGGACATAGGTAATTGAACAAAACTGTTGGTGGTAGGTTGCCTTGACCCATTTGCTGTTTTCTTGCAATTAAAAGCTGGCTGGAAGGTAATTGTCACAAAATTGCCTGGTATATGGCCAGCGTTATGCTTATGTGTTAAGCTGAGGTATGGGGTTCTGTTGAAAACCAGGGGCCAGATTCTCAAAAGAGATACGCCGGCGTTTCGTAGGAAACACCGTTGTATCTCTGTTTTTTTTACTGTGTATCTATGCGTGTGATTCCTAGAATCACTTACGCATAGATACAGTGAAGATCCGACATGTGTAAAACCATTACACTGGCGGATCGTAGATGTAATGACATCGCCGGCCGCTAGGTGGCCTGTACGTTGTTTTCTCATTTGCCTATGCAAATGAGCCTAATCCGACGATTCCTGAACGTTTTTACGCCGCCCCGTCGTAGTTTACGTCGTTTCCGTACGCGTAAGGTTACCCCTGCTATATGAGGGGTAACCTTACGAAGTTCCGTCGTTGCCATGTTAAGTATGGCGTCGGGTCAGCGTCGTCTTTTTCCGTCGGTTATGTCGTTTTACTAAGTCGTTCGCGAATAGGGATTTATGTAAACGACGCTCACGTCGGTTTCATTCACTTTTTCCGACGTGAGCTGGAGCATGCGCACTGGGCTATTTTTGAGGCCGGCGCATGCGCAGTTCGATCGACGCGGGGGCGCGCTTAATTTAAATACAAGCCGCCCCCTTTGAATTACGCGGGGATACGCAGAGCCATTTACACTACGCCGACGCAACTTACGGAGCAAGTGCTTGGGGAATACGGCACTTGCTCTGTTAAATTGCGGCGGCGTAGTGTAAATGGCTTACGCTACGCCAGCGGCAATTCTACGGGAATCTGGCCGCAGGTGTTAAAGTTCAGTTTTTAGTTTACAGTTAAAAACTGTAAGGTTTTTAAAGGGTAATGCCACGTACACACGACCATTTTTAATGGTCTAGAAAAAAAACAAGTTTTTTTCAACCCGATTATTGTTAAACCAGCCTTGCCTACACACGATCGTGAACAAAAAAAATGCTCTAGCAAAGCGCGGTGACGTACAACACGTACAACGTAACTATAAAGAGGAAGTTCCATTCAGATGGCACCACCCTTGGGGCTACTTTTGGTGATTTCGTGTTAGTAAAAGTTTGGTGAGAGACGATTTGCGCTTTTTAGTCTGTTACAGCGTGACGAATGTGCTATCTCCATACAAACGCTAGTTTTACCAGAACGAGCGCTCCTGTCTCATAACATGCTTCTGAGCATGCACGTTTTTTTCACGTCGTTAAAGCCCACACACGACCATTTTTTACGACGTTAAAAACGACGTGAAAAATTAGATCATGTTCTAATTTTTTAATGCCCATTTTTTACGTTGTGAAAAATGCTCTGGAGCCCACACATGATCGTTTTTAATGACATAAATAAAACGTAATTTTTTACAACCCGAAAAACGGTCCACTAGCATAGAAAAAATATTTTGTAAATAATTATAAAAATAAATATAGCATATACTGTACTATTGAAACACAAGCCAAATTATAGTTTAATGTTATTAAAAATGACCTTTCCATTTTATTCTGCAGCACTGTAAAATTCTGCAAAAATCAATGCAATATGGCAACCTGGAGACCTTCTGCACACAGTTGGTGTACGATACGGCCCCAGAGATTATTATTATTATGCAGGATTTATGTAGCGCCAATAATTTGTGCAGGTCTTCACAACATGAGCTTTTACATTCTGCTTGTTCGATTTGTTCACTGATTTTCCTAGAAGTCTACTTATGCCTTGTACATACGATCGTGCTTTTGCCTGGCCAAATCACATCGGAATTCCGACAGAATTCCATCGGAGTAAAATAGAACATATTCTATATCTAAACTTCAACAGAATTCCTTGGAATATCCGATGAAAAAACTCTGATGGGGCTACACACGATCGGAATATTAGATGGAAAAGTCCGGTCTGGTAGCTAAACAATGGTATTTGTCCAAGAAGGATAGCTGCAATAAATTCAAAAGGATCTGGGCATCTTGCATATAGTATCAAAACAAAATTCCTTCACTGGCTTCCCAACCACCCACATTCAGCAGGCAAATTTATACAGTACATTCTAATTACATTATTATTCCGATGCCCCTCTCCACAAGCCCTTAACCCTCTGTGTCTTTTCATTGACTTTTCCAGTTCTCTTGTCCTTTCTTATATTAAGAGAGGTATGGACTGCAAAGAGAGAGACATAATTTTGCTTCTGTACAAACCCAAGCTGTGGTTTCCAAAGTGAACAAAATCCTTTCTTGTGTTAGGAGAGGCCTGGACTGCAGAGAGAGAGAGAGATATGTTGCAGCTGTACAAGTCAATAGTAAGACCTCATTTGAAATAAGCAGTTCAGTTTTGGGCACTAATTCACAAAAAGGATATCGGGGAACTGGAGAAAGTGAAGAGAAGGGCAACCAAACTGATAAGAGGCATGGAGGAGCTCAGCTCCTTCAGAGATTAGAGGAACCAAAAGTATTCTCTCTTGAGAAGAGATAACAGGGGGGGGGGGGGGGGTTGAACAACATGTATACATGTATATATGTAAATACATAAGTAGTCCAACTTGGTGTACAGTTTTTCACTTTAAGGTCATTTTAAAGAACAAGGGGGCACTCTTTTACGTTTGAAGAAAAATAGATTTAATCTTCAAATATGGAAAGGCTTCTTCACAGTAAGAGCTGTGAAAACTTGAAATAGACTCACTCAGGAGATGGCTCTGACCAGTTCAGTAGATTGTTTTATATAGGCCTAGATTCTTTGCTAGATGCACGTTAAATAACTGAATACCAATATTTATAGGTAAAGTTGATTCAAGGAATATCAGATTGGCACTTGGGGGTTCAAGAGAGAGTTGTGGAACAACTATGGGTATAAAAATGTGTATATAGAGGTTTTCTATTTACATTTCTTTTTCTTTCTTTTTTGGTTGAACTGGATGGACCTTGTGTCTTTTTTCAACCAGATTAACTATGTAACGAAAACACACTGCATTGTTACTGGTTGCAAGCTGCAGTTCAGCTATTACAGGATCTAGTATAGCAATACTAAGAATGTTGAGACTTGTATGCTGCAAGCAGGATTTCTTCCCTCACATAAGCTGAAACTGGACTACAGATCCCAAAAGAGTGGGCAAAGGAGTCGGGAGGCTTTAAAAAGGAAAAGCCTGGAAACATTCAGGAGAGAAAAGGAGGACACTGTAAGGCCTCGTACACACGACCAAGGAACTCGTCGGAAAAGACACATCATTTTCCTCGACGAGTTCCTTGTTAGGCTTGTCGAGAAACTTGACAAGCTGTCTTTGCGTACACACATTTAAGACCAAATCTCCTTGTTCTCAAACGCGGTGATGTACAACACATAGACGGCAGGGGAAGTTTGATTCCACTGGCACAACCCTTGGGGCTGCTTTTGCTAATCTCATGTTACTGCGTGTTAAGTAAAAGTTTGGCCAGAGACGTCCCCCCCCCCTCCCACCGCCATCCGATGCTTCTCCGGGCTCTCCTGTGCCATCGGGGGCCCGGAGAACGAATCGGTCAGCGTTTCCTGCAGAACCATAGAGATGACTGGTGACCAGGCGGTCACAGTCATCTCTATGACCGTCGGAGGACCGGGCGCAACGTTATGATGTCACGCCCAGTACCCGGAATGTAAACACAGCCGCAATCGCGGCTGAAAGCATTAGATCTGTGATTTTTTTTTTTACAATCTAATGCTTTCCAGCCTGGAGGAGAAATGTGGGGTCTTATTGACCCCACATCTCTCTATAGAGAGGACCTGTCACAGTGATTTCTATTGACAGCAGCGGGAGCCAATGGGGCCCACTGTCGTGTCTCAGCCAGTTAGGAGGGAGAGTCACCAACAGCTTTCCTGCAATATTGCTCGACTGAGATGGGGCTTTGATAAGTATTAGGGGGGCTAAGAGGGCTGCTGCACAGAGAAGGTTTTTTATCTTAATGCATAGAATACATTAAGATAAAAAATGTCTGCCTTTAGAACCACTTTAAAGTGGAACTTCACCCAAAATGTTAAATATTGCTTATTATCTCCCTCTCTCCAGACTCTTAGTTGCATTTTTATGTGGGTGAGTATCTTTTTAGTTAGCACCAGCTCCCACTTCCTCAATTTGCAGCTCGAGGAGGATGACATCAACTCGTCCCGCCTGCAGGTTCCTGTGATCATGTCACACATCCGAGGAGGCTGCAGGACCAGTCTCCCTGTGCTGCGTGATTTTGTGCTTGTGCGGTGGGGAGCTGGCTGTGAGACAACAGGAAGTCATAGCCAAGATGGCAGCCAGCAGTGAAAATAATCAGTTACAGGGAAGACAGCGCTGGCCTCCATTGAGTGGTTTTTCAAAACTATTTGTAGCTGCTGCCTTTAATATTCCCAATGCTTGGTAAAGTCCTTCTTTAGGGCCAGTTCACACCAGATGCAGTTCCATTCAGTTCCGGGTGCTTTTTTTTCTGCACAAAATGCATGCACAGTGTTTTCCATGTGTTCCAATGGCTCTAGTTGACACCATGCAGTCAGTTTCTGGTCAGTTTCTGCACTGGAAACTGGCTGCATGGTGTAAACTAGAGCCAACTAGAGCCGTTGGAATACATAGAAAACACTGTGCATGTTTTTTTAGTGCAGAAAAAAATGCACACAAAACTGTACGGAACTGCGTCTGGTGTGAACTGGCCCTAAAAGTGCTGTATGAGGCTGATGGACAGCCATGGAAAATGTGGCAGTTTTTGGATCTTTGAAAAGTGGATATACACAAAAGACATAGTGGACCTAAGAGATGGACAGTCACTTAGCCACCCTATCATAGTGTAAACAGTCCCTTTCCTTGTGGTGACCAAAGACTATATTTCCATCATCAAGCCATGTACATAGCCTTCCTCAAGAAAACCTTCTTATATAAGCGCCTATGCAAGCATTTACAACTTTATTACTGTAATATCCTAGTAACTTTACACTTTTCAAACATTATTTTTTGCAATAAAAAAATAGGAGATTTTAATATATGAAAGCGAATAACTTTACCACTCACATATCATATATTTTAATTTATACATTTAAGGCTTACATTAAAACATTTTTCAGAAGAAAGGAAAAGGACATCAGACAGGCTAGCCGCAGTGCTGAGCCAGATGTCAGAGGTCGCACAGTGTAGACACATTTTTTATGGTGCAACTATACAGAAAAAAAAGGCAAGGTGCCAGCTGCCAATTTGTTTCATGTCACTACCATTGTTACAAAAACACGTTTATGTGGAAAAGTGTATGGCAACAAAGTTCTAATAATAATCCCTTAATAATCCTAGTCCTTTGAGGGGGATGTGTGGAGCCGATCTTCTGTTATTTCTGGGGCCGGACGGGAGGGCGGATGGGGAGAAGACTATGGTTACACATTGATTAAATGCATATTTTCAGAGATTGCCATCAAATTGTAACCACATCTTTCCCCTGACCTGTAGGGCCCACTTTCTCGGCACATTGGCTGCCTTTCCTACACTTCCCTGGAGCCAGCATCTCTTCTGTAGCCAGGTTGTGTCATTCAGCAAAGAGAGTCACACTCTGAATCGAGTACCATAACACATGTTCAAGCTAATGGAATCACATCATCTCTATGACATTCAGGACATTTGATCATGACCATACAGATTTCCATGGATAAAATCACAATTTAATTGCTAATTGAAAAGATTTATAAAACAGTCATATTGTTCGACATTTTCTGTAGCACACTGTTGGTAGAAGCAACTTGTATTAGTTTAGGGGAAAAAATAAAAATGTCAGCAATACAAAGGGTAGGATAAAACACAAGGAGTAGGTTAAAATCATGAAAAATCAGCCTGTTATTTTAGTGTAGTTTATATGAAATAAAGGCACTGATTGTTAGTTAATGCTTTGGCCAAAAAATTTACTTCTGCTCGATCACTTCATGCTGGGCTCTTCTGCAGGTATAGATATTTAAAGTACTACAAATAAGTGTCTACACTGTTTAAAATCCAGTAATATACTGCTTTACCCTGCCCTGCACATGCCCAGTTGCTTTCCATTTTTAGGCATGGCTGAGTTTGTAGAGGCCGAACTCCTGACAGCCTTGACCACTTCCCGACTGCCCCACATACATGTACTGCGGGGCTCCTACAGGCAAAATCACATACCGGTGTCCAGCTTCCTCTGTGATTGGACACAGCAAGAGCCATTCAGCGGGTCCGGGGACCTGATGGACCCCAGGACCCGCCGATCATTCCCAACAGAGGCAGAACAGCGATATACAAAGTGGATCACCGTTCTGTGACAAGGGAAGACAGAGATCCTGTGGGCCAGATTCACATACAATTAGATTCGCGTAGAGTATCTGAAATACACTACACCGCCGTATTTTACCTGGCTCTACGTGGAATCCCGGTAGATTTTGTCCAGTAAACTACGGCGGCGTAGTGTATTTCTCCCGGCGCAAGCCATCTACGCGAGTAGGGGGCGTGAAGCATTTAAAATAGGCGCGTTCCCGCGGCGATCGAACTGCGCATGCTCCGTTCAGAAATTTCCCGCCGTGCATTGCGCGAAATCACGTCGTTACGTCATTTTTTTTGAGTAGCGTCGTTTACGGACATTCCTATTCCCGAACGAGTTACGTAAAAAAAAAATAAAAAAAATTAAATTCGACGCGGGAACGACGACCATACTTAACATGGGCTACGCACCGTTAGACCAGCAAAAAGCTGGTCTAACAGTACGTAGAAAAAAATAGACGAAAGCGATTGCGAAGACCGCTCGTATCTTCGTGGATCGCCGTAAAAACTCATTTGCATATCCCGACGCTGAAAACGACGCGGACTCCTCCCAGCGGCCGCAAAAATATTGCAGCGTAGATCCGAAGGCTTACGAAGACGTAAGCCTCTCGGATCGAAGCCCGAAGCCGCCGTATCATGGTTTGAGGATTCAAACTAGTGATACGGCGCGCAAAATTTGAAATTACTCCTGTCTAACACCAGTTAGACAGGCGTAATTGCTCTGTGAATCTGGGCCTGTGTTTCTCGTAAGATCTATGTCCTCTTAGGGCTCTTTCACACATGCAGACCGTATGTCCACTTTTTGATCCATCTGTTTATGGATGAAAAAGAGCCATACATAATTGATCCCTATGAGATTGCGGGTGTTAGCGGACCCGATCTCATCCGGGTCCACAATCCTCCCATTCTGCAGCCTATTTTCCATCTGTCTGCGGATCAGATCGGGTGAACACGGACAGACGGTCCGTGTTCATCCGATCCCCATAGGGGAGAGCAGAGATCTGACAGGGTGGTCCCTGCACAGCGTGCGGGGACCGCCCTGTCATCCGTCGGCTCAGCGGGGATCAATGGAGCGATCCCTGCTGAGCAAGCGGAGGCAAGCGGAGGTTCACAGGGTGGATCATCACGCATCCGTCCCGTGTGAAAGAGCCCTTACAGTACAAGCACCCCCTACAGTTAGCAAGCACTCCCTAGGGACACAGTTAACCCTTTGATTGCCCCTGATGTTAACCCCTTCCTTGTCATTGTCATTAGTTCAGTGACAGTACATATTTGTTTGCACTAATCACTGTATTCTGTAACTGTTTCCCAAAAAGTGCCACTAATGCCTCATACACACGATAGGAATTTCCGATGGCCTAAAATCCGATGGAATTTTTCGTCGGAATTCCGTTCAAGCTGTCTTGCATACACACTGTCGGACTAAATTCCGACCGTCCAAAACGCGGTGACGTAAAACACTACGACGAGCTGAGAAAAATTAAGTTCAGTGCTTCCGAGCATGCGTCGACTTGATTCTGAGCATGCATGGGTTTTTTCTCCATTGGAGTTTCACACAGACGATAGGAATTCGGTGTTCTATTTCTAAACACCAACAGAAAAAAAGTCAGATGGGGCCCACACACGATCGGAATTTCCGGTGAACTTTTTTCATCAGAAATTCCGATCAGGGGGGTCTGTGGTGGCTCAACGTGATTGGCACTGCCAACAAAAAACCCCCACAAAAACCACCACACTTGCACGCACACGAAATTGGTTTAACACACATGCACTTTGGCCATGCGGTCTCCTAAAATAAAGAGAAGGACCTACGGGGCTGGCTGGGTGGGCTAGGCCCCCTCACTCCCTCATAGGGGCAGTCCCTCTGCCCCATTGGGGTCCCGTTGGGCTCCAGTTGGGCTCCCAAGTGGAGCAGGTAGGGCGGGGTGAGTGGGAGGCCCCCCTCACACCCGCCATTGCCACCAGGGGCATGGAGAAGGATTGCGATTGCCTCCGGGGGGAGGGTCTGCCTACTCCCAACTCCTGCAGTCCGGCTCCTCTCTCTCGAGTTCACGCACAAAAAATACACTTTAAAAAAAAAAAAATTCCGATCGTGTGTTAGGGGTATTAGTGTCCTATTTGTCCGCTGCAATGTTGCAGTCCTGCTAGAAGTTGCTGATCCCTGCCATTACTAGTAAAAAACATTTAAATAAATAAAAATTCCATCGTTTTTAGACTCTATAACTTGTGCGCAAATCAATCAATATACGCTTATTGGGATTTGTTTTACCCAAAAACATGTAGCAGAATACATATTGGGCAAAATTGATGAAGAAATTTTAGATTTTTTTTTTTTTTTTTTTATTATTGGATATGTTTTATAGCAGAAAGTGAAATATATATATATTTTTTTCAAAATTGTCGGTAGTTTTTTGTTTATAGTGCAAAAAATGAAAACTGCAGAGGTGATCAAATACCACCAAAAGAAAGGTCTATTTGTGGGAAAAAAAAGGACTTTAATTATATTTGGGTACAGCGTCGCACAACCGCGCAATTGTCAGTTAAAGTGACACAGTGCCGTAACCCAGAAAATGGCCTGGTCATGAAGGGGGGGTAAACCTTCCAGAGCTGAAGTGGTTAAAGTGGAATTAAGCCCACCTATCGTTTACAGCCAAGGAAGCTGCTTCTGTTTGATCTTCAACTGCCATGATGCTGCACATGTGATCAGTTATGACACCAGCTATTTGATGATTTGACAGTTTGGAGAGAGCACAACCAATGTAAGGCCGTGTACACACGATTAAATCTATCTGCTGGAAACGGTCTGACAGACCGTTTCAGCAGACATTTTTGATCGTATGTACAGGCGGACAGACAGATTTTGCCAGCCGACAGATTTTAAAGCCTGCTTTAAAATCTGTCTGCTGGGAATCCGTCCGTCCGACATGTCTGCTGGTTAGTACGCTACATGCGTCGAATGGACCGATTTGAACAGATGTATTTTGTCGTGTGTACAACAGTTATCAATCTGTTTTTTGAAACTTTTGAATCAATGGGCCAGATTCTCAAAGAAGTTACGTCGACGTATCTCAAGATACGCCACGTAACTTCTAGGATGCACCGGCATATCTATTTTCTTTATTCAGAAAGCAAGATACGCCGGAATTTTGCTTAGATCCGACCGGCGTAAGTCTCTTACGCCGTCATATCTTTGTTGCATATTTACACTGGCCGCTAGGTGGCGCTTTCGTCGATTTACGCGTTAAATACGTACGTACTTGCGCCCGGTCGCATTTTTTTACGTCGTTTGCGTAAGCGTAAGTCCGGCGTAAAGTTACCCCTGCTATATGAGGCGTACGTAATGTTAGGTATGGACGTTGGGACAGCGTCGAATTTTCCGTCTTTTACGTCGTTTGTGTAAAACGATTGCGAATAGGGCCTTGCGTAAGTTACGTTCACGTCGAAACCAATGAGTATTTGCATCATAATTTTAAGCATGCGTAATGGGATACGTCCACGGACGGTGCATGCGCCGTTCGGAAAGAGCGGCAATTACGTGGGGGGTCACGATTCACTTACATGGATCACGCCCACTACCTGCCTATTTTGAATTAGGCGCGGTTACGCCGGCCTATTTAGGCAACTTGGACGCAACTTCTTTGTGAATACGGCACCTGCCTCTCAAAGTTACGGCGGCGTAGTGTAATTGAGATATGCTACACCCGCACAAAGATACGCGTCTGTACGAGAATCTGGCCCAATGAGTTTAGTTGCGCTTTATGATTTACTGCTGTTCAGGGGCTCTGGGCTTTAGCAAGAAGAAACAGGAACAATGCTGGAGGCAATTTACTAATTTTGGTAGTATAATTATTAATATGGAATGGATGTTCCTTGCTAAAGAACATTATTTTTTGTCAAGTTGTTATGGGTAAAGTTCCGCTTTAAATGTATTTTCTGGAAAGATTTATTTAAGGGCTCCGTCATACTGAGGATGCTGGGACTGCACCGAGCAGCCTAGCCCAGAGCAGTCCCAGCGTAAGACAACGTGAAAAGCCTTGTTATCTATAAGGCCAGTTCACATCACTAGTGTGTGCTGAAAAGAGGTTTTGCTTGTAGTACTTTGTTTTTAGCACAGCAAGTTGTGATGCAAACTATTGTATCACAACAGTGTAAAAATAACTTAATGAAATGTCACTTGGTGTTTAACCATAAAAAAGAAAAAAAGTCAGGATCAGATCATTGCCATTGTTTACTCCCAGGACACACCAGTGGCTGTGTGAACGAACCCTAAAGGTCCCAACGCATATCACAATCTGATTGTACAATCACCATTTGATCTTCCAACAAGTACGTCGTGCAACGGCCTGTCTGATTGGACACAAACTGATAGTTTAGAGAGAACCCTATTGTGGCATTCACAGGGTCTCAGAGGTCCGTTGAGAGGCTGAGCCAGCTGCTGCTCGGTCATCCGGGTGGAGCCCAACAGCTGACTTTAGCCTGACTCTGTGACGTCAACAGACAGCTGACTTTAGCCCGCTGTCAGCTGATTCTGGGTCACAGGAAAACACAATTTAAGTGGTTGTAAACCCCAATCAAAAAATGATAAAACTAAGCACATATATCTGCAGTGTTTACTGATATCTCTCCAAAGCTCTAAGTGCTGTTTCTCCCTGGTGCTTCGCTCCTTTGTTATCCACAAGTGTCACTTCTGAGAAGTTTTCCTGACACATGGGATACATTTTTGGCAGGAGGGGGAGGCAGAGTTCAGCAGACTGCTTGTCTATTCAGAACACAGCTTTGCATGTTCTTTCGTTCCTCTGCCTATGTGGAGTGGGGGTGGTGTCCCTCTCCTTCAATCAGCTCTCACACAGTGTATAGGAGCTGTAACTGCAGTTCTCCACTCCTCCTCTGTACTCCTCACAGATGCATAAGGATTTTATCACAAATCTGTAGACTAGAGACTACTGCAAATAAACAATAAAACTTATGTAGGAGAATTTGTTTCATCTCTATGCATCATCTGAGGCTATTCACTTCACTGGGTATATGAGAAGGTTTACAACCACTTTAAGTGCACTCTTTTGAGCCGAAGAGAAGTTTGACCATAAAAGCTTTGGCCATACTTCACTTTTAGCTCTTGATTCTTTCTCTGCATATAATTCATTTCTGTCATATACTTATTTTTTAAGGTTAAGCAATTCACATATAAAAGTAGCAATAATTAAAACTGATATTTGAAAAAACATAGTGCCCAGGCCATTAAAAGTTTGATAAGTCAGGCGACAGTGCTGTCACCTATGTGAATTACAACTGTGTTGCTCTTCTGCAGTGTGTGAATCCCTCTTCTTCTCCACAGCTGTGAGTGACATGAATGATATTCATAGCACCATGGGGTTGATTTACTAAAACTGGTGCAGCTGTGCATGGTAGCCAATCAGCTTCTAACTTCAGTTTGTTCAATTAAGCTCCCCCTCCCCCCCCTCCCACACACGCACACCATCACATAGGAGGCTTCCGAGCCATCCCCCAAGTGATAGAAATTAGTAAAAAAAAAAACTCTGTCTGACTGTTTACATGTTGAATTTTAAAAGCAGCGGAACGTCATTTCCGGAGCAAACTATGATGGGTAGCCATATGTGATGAGACAAGGGGTAGATGCTTTTCTCAATATAGACGGGACGTCACCCTCCTGTTGCCTCGACGCCGCCCCTGCACCCACTGCTGCCCTGAGGCCTGGCATCGGTGGCCTTGTCAGGAATCCAGCCCTGTATGCAGAGCTGCACCTGATTAAGCATGCTCCAGTTTTAGTAAATCAATGCCAATGTGTATTTCACTAATGGGGGAACTGATCCTGCTGCCAACAGTCAGAACACTCAGAGCATTTTAAATGTTATAAACCATTATTTGATCAGAGATTCTATTAGGACCGGGACAAGGGTTGTGTTACTCATACTGAATTGAATCATATTGAATAGATTCAAGATAACTAGGCATTTGCAATATATATATATATATATATATATATATATATATATATATATATATATATATATATATATGTGGTTTTTTTTTTTAATATGTTGCTTCTATAATTAACATTGTGAACTATATAAGACCACTAGCGCTGCGAACTTAAAGTGGATGTAAACCCAAAAAAATAAAAAATAAATTTGATGTCACAATGTAGAGTATAAGATTTCCTATCATCTGTGCCCAGTCTTGCCACATAGAGTTAATCCAGATCTGAGAAATCCTCTTTTATGTTCAGTGAAAATGAACAGCCTTCCAAATAAAACCCTGCCTAGATAAAAAGTCTGTTTTCTCTCTTCTTGCTTTGAGTGAGAGGTTATTTACATATCTAGCTAGGACATGTTTATCATATGTTATGTTTTGTTTATCATAACATGAGGTGATATAACATCATAACACATCCTAGTAATATACAATGAACTTTGGATCACCTCTTGTTATGATAAACATGTAAATAACCTGTTACTGAAAGCAATAACAGAGAAACAGACTTTATAATTTGGCAAGTTTTTATCTGGAATTCTGTTAATTTGCACTGAACTTTAAAAGAGGATTACTCAGCGCTGGATTAACTCTGTGTGGCAAGACTGAGCACAGATGATAGGAAATTGTATACTCTACATTGTGGGTTTACATCCACTTTAATGTTCCACATTTTTTCTTTTATAATGTAAAGGGGTTAATTAGCGATCTAGGCACAATTTATCACATTGAAATTGTGGTCCATCTTCTTATTGGGTAATAAAAGCCACAAATGTCTTTACATTTCTGAATTATATTAAGATACGTTCCTTTCATCTATAGCTTTTGCTACACCACCCAGTCTTTGGTGTAAAAAGTCAATCTTATTGTATATTGAGTGAAGATACTAAACATTGGCCAATGGCCATACATGTGACTCTGTATGCAATAAGCACAGCAATAATTAAAGTAGTAAAGCCAAGATCGTACATTATTAAAGGGAATATTTAATGTTTTTGATTTAGCATTTAGAATATACATATTTAATCTGTTGTTTTATTGTAAATCACTGAGCTGGCTAACAAGACAGCTCACAAGGACTGCATGTGATCAAGGGCTCATAGTTGTTGGGTGTTGTTTTTCTGTGTAAAACGAACATCAAATGCAGGTCAGCAAAATCTCCCTGACTTCAACTGAGCAGTCCTCATGGCAGTTCAGAGGCTGCATTTGACCAGCTTTGTGTTGCACTGCATTTTATTGGACACTGTATATCCTTTTAAGATGTATTTGATCTGCAGGCAAAGCATAGCAACTGCAGCCTGTACCTACTTGTCAAATGCTACTTTTTTCATTCGAAACATGGCTGTATGGATTGAATAAAAATTGGAATGTCCATGGACATGAATCCTTCTGAGTAATATTACTGCTCATGAGTCACTTAAAGGATATGTTCACTTTCGGGAACGTGTTACATGTTCCATCCCATTTTTGTGGCTGAACATATAACATATTCCCACTCCTTCAGCTTCCCTGTAATAAAAGGTCAGGAACTTTCTCCCCACGCATGCAGGGAGAAAGAGTGCAGCCAATGGGCGCTCGCCCACATGACTGCGTCATCCATTTTACATGAACAAATAGACTACCAGTACTGAAATTTTTTGTGGCTGACGGCTTGTAGTTCTCAATAAACTATGAGGGTGCTGGTGAGCATCCTCGTAGTTCATTGTTTTTCCTGGATAAAAGTAACTGCCTGCCGGGTATCAAAGGTACGGGAAGAGAGTCAGGGGACCTACGGCTGGCCCATATGGGTCCCCGAATCCGGGAGATCAGGCACAAAAAGATGACTCGCGTATAAGCCGAGGGAGGCATTTTCAGCACAAAAAAATGTGCTGAGAAACTCAGCTTATACTCAGCTTTCTCCTTGACCATAAACAAAAAAAACATTTTCTATTAAGTATGGCAACTTGCAAAATGGCTGTGAATTTCTTTATGTGGCCTCAACATTATACACAGAGGTTACAGATTTCCAGCACTGAAATATTTACTATGAATCAAAGCACTGATGGATCTAGTTTGCTTGATGCTAAACACTAATGCCAGATGGAATTAAAGCTTAATGGGACTAATTTGATGTTTTTGACACACAACATGTGGACCAGATTAGAGTGTGTTACTTGTTAACACATTTTGATAGCATATTGTAATGATCTTGTCCCCTATGGCAGTACTCTGAAAAGTCTTGCTGTCTCCATATTTTTTCCAGCATAAGATCTTGCATGGAGATCACTCATCCCACCCAATTCCACTGGCCATTGTAGAAAGACTAAGCCACTTTACCAGAAATATTTTGGGAAATGTTACTGGAAATGGGCCTCTCTGAACTGTGTTTATAGAGTTCATATGTATATTCAGAAGACCAATTGTAAAACCTTGAGGAACTATTTCACAACAGATAAGTATTTCAGGTTTAGTACTGCACAGCTGGTTTTTCATATTACTCTTTACAGTTTACAGTCACATATGCATCTGAAAGGCTATTCAACAAATAATGTGACTACATGCAAAAATAAAAATGTAAAAAGTACAAATATTAATGTTTATAGCATAAAGCCTTAAAAAAATCATTGTCATTTACAATGCTTATCAGTCAGCTTTCCCAAAGCTTTGCAAGTGCCTTCAGTTTCAGTCAGAAAACAGTGACTACAGATCTTAAAAGTAGGCTGCATGTTTAAAGCCACAGCCAGCCCTATAATTAATATTGGAAAGAAGTTACTGCGCTTATTCAAAAAGAACCATTAGGCTGCATTCTCACCTGAGCATTTTGTCGCCTGGAGCGCGACGCTCAAAGACGCTAGAGGGGAAAAATAACATTATTCTCTATGGAGATGGTTCACATCTCCAACGCAAAACGCCGAACGCCGAACGAACGCCAAACGCCGAAAGAACGCCTGAATTTCAAACAAGTCCCGGACCCTTTTTTGACGCGTGAATCGGGCGGCTTGGGCGTTTTACATTGATGCCAATGACCTGTACAAAACCGCGGAGAAAAACGCTGCATTTTGTCGCGGCAAATCGCGGGGAAAAACGCCGCAATTTGTTGCGGCAAATCGTGGTAAAAAACGTGGCAAAACGCCTACGCCTAGGTGTGAATGCAGCCTTAGCATGTATATATAAAAAGCCGCAACAAAAAATGTTATACAACATTAAACAAGATAGACAAAGAAAAAATTTGCGCTAATGAACGTGATATAAACTGCACAAATAGTGCAAAAAAAGAAGAATGTGATAACAAACAGTGATCTAAACGTGATAAATAATAGGTATAGTGGGCAGTCATGTATTGATCACAGTCCACAATAAAGTCCCAATGGCAAAAAATAATCATCAGTTTCAGTAATCTCCCAGGTGCACATTGATCCACAGCACGGTGATGTCAGAACGTCGCCTCCCAACGTTTCGTCTCGATGGGGACGTGGTTAAAACATGATTGCCCACTATACCTATTATTTATCACGTTTAGATCACTGTTTGTTATCACATTCTGCCGTTTTGCACTAATTGCGCTTTCTCCAGTGCAGCTTATATCACGTTCATTAGCGTCTACTATAATTAACATGCATGTCCATTATTCCTAAGCTGGAGCTGAATGGGGCTCCTGACCAAGTAACAAAAATGTGAATTTGATTTTTGCCAACACATACAGACCAAGTCCTGTCAAAACTGTTTAATTTGTTTTAGAATGGAAATGGAAAATATAAAAATAAAATGACAGACTCTGTACTGCCTGCTTTCATCTACTAATTCTCTAGCACTGGTATTTTTTTAATTGATATTTAATTTTATTGATAGTCCAGTTCTGTGTAATACTAATCTCAAAATACTATGGCCCAGATTCACAAAGACTTACGCCGATGTATCTACTGATACACAGCCGTAAGTCCAAATGTCGTATCTATGCGCTGATTCTTTAAATCAGATACGCCTGAATTTTTCCAAGATACAACCGAACGTAAGTCTCCTACACCATCGTATCTTGGGTGCATATTTACGCTGGACGCATTCGGCGTTCCCATTATAAATATGCAAATGAGCAAGATGCGCCGATTCAAAACGTACGTACGCCCGACGCAGTAATCTACAATGTTTACGTAAGGCGGTTTTCGGCGTAAAGATAAACCACTAAAAAGGTGGCGCATCCCATGCAAGGTATGGACGTCGGAACAGCCGTCATTTTTACGTTGTTTACGTAAGTCGTACGTGAACGGGGCTGTGGCCTTCACGTCATAGGCAGTGTTCGACGTGTATCTTAGGAATTATATTCGATGTGATTCTGAGCATGAGCGCGCATGCGCCGTTCGCTCGGCTGCTCATTTACATGGGGTCACGGTTAATTTAAATGAAGCACGCCCACTACTTGCCTACTTTGAATTAGGCGGCCTATTTACACTACTGCGGCGCAACGTACGGCGCGCCTGCTTTGAGAATACTGTTCTGGGCTCCCTGTCTTATGTCGGCCTAGTGCATATGAGATGCGCTGCGCCGGCCAAAAAATACACTGCTGTACCTGAATCTGGCCCTATGGGTTTATTTACAACAACTGGAGAGTGCAAAATCTTGTGCAGTTGTGTATGGTAGTAAATCAAGCTCATTGGTTTCTATGCAGAGCTGCAAAAGATTTTGAACTCTCCGGTTTTAGTAAAATTTTCATCTTCTGATTCAGCGTTCATATATCTTTGTGTTAACTTTCATTATAATATGCGGTGAACAGAATGAAAATGGGATACACAGCATTTTCTTATAGTGGATCACGTAACTCAGTTTGAAGGTTGGGTCCTAGTTACATCAAAAAATTCCATTAAATGTTTAAAATAAAATTCATGTTTAGAAAGAAATATCTTTAATTTTGTAAGTGGTCAAGTGTGCAGGTCCAGCTGAAAACACAGAGCTGCCCTGTTTGGGTTCTACTGTAAGTTTTGAAAGTTCTATGGCTGGTCTGAAAGGCTATGCTGTTCTGTCAATGTCTCCAGACATAAAAGTGCGCTCTGCTATTCTCACTAGTCAGCTTAAAAATACGAAGTGAGCTGGTAGATGACACAAAACTGGATACAGATGATCAAAAGAGACTGTAAAAGTCTAATAGTGCTGCTTCCTAAAAAAGTAGAGTAAAACTCAAAAAAGTATAGATCAATACTTATATTTACTTTGGATCCTCCAATCTGCAGTTTAAAGAGAATCAGAGTTTTAAAAAAAATGCTTTGGTTGCTGGTCTATACCATCAGTAGACATTATGATCCTTCTTATATGTCCCAATGCCAATCAAAAGCTTGGCACTTTGTCTCTTCTCTAGTTGCATTATCTTGGCTGTTTGCGTTAACATTTTGGAAATTAAAATTTTACAATATAATTTAGTAAATACTAGGCCTCAAAGGTATCAAAGTATACTGCTGTCCTCTCCAAGACTGATTGGACTACATGAGTAATTTTGGCAGTCAATCTCCCCTTAGAAGTTACTTGTTTGACTCATAACAAACAATGCATCACTCTATTAGCATGGCATTATTCTGGTATTTTTCCATCACGTCGATCATAACATTGCATGGCTCCTAGTTAGTGAAGAGAGTAGGAAGAGTAGTGCAATACCACCTTCTGTCAGCCACTTCTATACCACCTTGGTGGTGGGGCACTCTGGAGGAAGTAAAGGGGCACTCTGGAGGCACTAAGGGGGCACCCTTGAGGTTGTAAAGGGGGATGTAAGGGGGCACTCTGGCCGTACTAACTTATTCAGAGCCCCCTTACATCCTTCGGGGTGCCCCCTTAGTGCCTCTTTACATCCTCTGGATTGCGCCTTACATTCTCTCCAGAGTGCCCACTTACATCCGCTTCCAAAGTGCCCCTTTACATCCTCCTCCAAAGTGCCCCCTTAGATCCCCCTCCAGAGTGCCCCCTTAGATCCCCCTCCAGAGTGCCCCCTTACATCCCCCTCCAGAGTGCCCCCTTAGTACTACTGTACTAAGGGGCACTCTGGAGAAAGTAAAGGGGCAGGGGGGAAGTAAGACACAGAGATAGTACACAGATAGTACCTCCAGAGTGCCCCCTGCATAGAGTCCTGAGGAGTGATGGCCATTAATCCATGCCAGGTGAATGTCAGATAAAAAGCAGAGCACACCACCCAACTCATGGCTGCCCTATTCCACTACTGCTTGCTCTCTCCGGGACACGTGGGCACCCTATTACAGGCACGTGTCCAAAGGGTGGTGATAAATAACATGTACTCAGACTGGTCTAGAGTGGTGAGTGGAGTACCCCAAGCTTCTGTTTGGGGACCAATTCTATGAAATGTATTTTTAAATGATATAGAGAACGGGATAAATAGCTCAGTCTCTGTGGGTGACACAAAAATAAGTAGAGCAATAAACTCACATCAGGAAATTTTGCAGAATGACCTGAATAAGGTAAAGGAGTGGGCAGAGAAATGGCAAATGAGGTTTAATGTGGAGAAATGTAAAGTAATGCACTTGGGGGAAAAAACATACATGTAAATTATTCCCTAGGTGGAAAACCTCTGGGAGAATCAAGGATGTAGAAGGATCTAGGGGTGCTAATAGATGACAGATAATAGTAATAGCATACTCCAGGGATACAACTATAATTCTGCCACTTTATAAAACCCTGGTTAGGCCAGATCTAGAGTATTCTGTGCAATTCTGGTTACCGGCCCTCAAAAGGGATGTGCTGAAGCTGGAAAGAGTACAAAAGAAGGGCAACACAATTACTAGGGTTGTCCCGATACCACTTTTTTAGGAGCGAGTACAAGTACCGATACTTTTTATCAAGTACTCACCGATACCGAATACCGATACTTTTTTTTAATCTCATGTGACAGTGGCACATGTGTCAGTATTTTTTTTTTTTACAACTATTTATTTATTTATTTTTTTACAATTTTTTATTTTTATTTTTTACAATGCTTTCTTTTTTTTTTTAATGGGGGTGGGGAGGAATGGACAGTGTCAGTGCGTTTTTTTATTTATTTATTTATTTTTTACAATTCATTTTTTTTTATTATTTATTGCAATTCCTTTATTATTTTATCACCCCTGTTGGGGGGCTTCGGTGAGATATCAGGGGTCTTAACAGACCTCTGACATCTCCTTTGAGACAGAGAGAGGGACTAGGAACAGATTCCCTGGTCCCTTTCTCAGCAGCCTCAGCTGCACTGAAAATGAAAGGAGGCGACAGCGGCTTCTCTTCATTCATACACTGAAACATTGTAAACACAGTGATCACTAACTCTGTACATTCGGAAAAGGTAGGAGCCGGATTTTCCGGCTCCTAACGCCGCTTTCCATCCTGACAGATCGAGGGGGACACAGCAGCAGAACGGAGGGGGGGACACGGCGGCAGCACGGAGGGGGGACACGGCGGCAGCACACGGCAGCAGCACGGAGGGGGAACATGGCGGCAGCACACGGCAGCAGCACGGAGGGGGGACACGGCAGCAGCAGACGGCAGCAGCACGAAGGGGGGACACGGCGGCAGCACTGAGGGGGGACACAGCAGCAGCACAGAAAAAGAGACGGCAGCATGGAGGGAGATGGCACCACGGAGGGGTACAGCAGCAGAATGGAGGGGGGCTATAGGAGGATACGAGGACAGTCAGCAGTAATCGGTGCTTGTAATTCCCCCACTGCACTGACCACCCTGACTGTCCAGGTATCGGTTGAAGCATACTAGTATCGGTATTGGGGCAACCCTAACAATTACTAAGAGAACTGGAGGACCTCAATTATGAGGACCGGCTGCAAACATTAAATTTATTGTCGCTGGAGATGTGATGCTTGAGGGGGGACATGAAAGCGATCTACAAATACCCCAGCATATGAAAAAAAAAATCAGTCCCAGGGAGGGGCCACACATTGAGACTGCAGGAGAAGTGGTTTAACCTTAAACTGCACAGGGGGTTCTTCACTGTCAGGGCAATAAGGATATGGAACTCTCTTCCACAATTGGTGATAGCTACTGGAAGTATGGATATTTTTTAAAAGACTCTTAGATGTATATCCTACAGGGATAGGGGAGATTATTATAGACAATGACACACGTACACCTACACAGGCTGAGCTGGAGGGACTAATGTCTCTTTTCAGTCTTGTCTACTATATAACTATGTAACTGATTTAGGATTAGGATTTTAGGAATTTGTATTTGTGTTCAGCCAGTCTTGTGATTGAAAAACCTTTGTCACACTGCATACTCAGGCAGGCAATACTACTAGTTTATGATTCAAGTTTCCGGCTTCTTGTGTCACCTCTTTACCTTCAGGTTAATCGAAGAATCATAATCAGCATCACATTACAGAATAATTGCCCAGTGAGCTGACAGGTGACACAAGAATTTGACGATATAGTGCCAGATTCTTGTACATTTGCGGCGGCGTAGCATTAGCCATTTACACTACGCCGCCGCATCGTACTAGAGCAAGTGCTTTATTCCCAAAGCACTTGCTCCGTAGTTAGCGGCGGCGTAGCGTAAATGGCCCAGCGTACGGCCGCGTAATTCAAAGGGGCGGCTTGTATTTAAATTAAGAGCGCCCCTGTGCCGATTGAACTGTGCATGCGCCGGCCACGATGAAATCCCAGTTCGCATGCTCCAAAGGACGTCACATTTTCTCAATGTAAACGACGTAATCGTAGCGTACGCCAGCCCCATTGAAAATCGACGTACGCAAACGACGTAAATGACGCACAACACGACGCGGTCCCGAGACCATACTTAACATGGCATCCGACGGCAGCCGACGGCATCCGACGGGACTTTGTAAGGTTACTCCACATCTTAGCAGGGGTAACCTTACGCGGACGAAAACGACGTTAACCACGACGGGGCGGCGTAAAAGCTTTCGGGAATCGGCGTATTAGCCTCATTTGCATAGGCAAATGTGAAAACAACGTAAAGGCCACCTAGCGGCCGGAGTTGTCATTACATCTACGATCCGCCAGTGTAATTGTTTTACACATGGCGGATCTTCACCTGTATCTATGCGTAAGTGATTTTAGGAATCACATGCATAGATACACGGGCAAAAATACGGCGATATGACGGGGTATCTGTGATATCCCGTCGTAGCGCTTCTGAGAATCTGGCCCATAGTGTAGACATTATCACAGCATGCAGTATGTGAATTAGAAGATGTGTATTTATCAGTTTACCTGGAGTTCTATTAAAATATGAGAGCCTTTGCACTCAGATAACAGATATTTTCTTTCTAAATGTATTAGGATTACACCCATACCAATACCAGTATCGGGATCGGTGCAGATACTAAGCATTTGCCCAAGTACTTGTACTCGTGCAAATACTCCAATACCAAAAAAGATAACTTTTTTGTTCGGTGCGGTTTCACAAAACGAATAGGCTCAAATTGCACTTGAAAGAATCGCATGTGATTTGAACAGGAATGTGGTGCGATTTTTGTCTAAATTACATGTGATTTCTCATACTGTTATGCCGCGTACACACGATCGGAATTTCCAAAAAGAAAAGTTAGATGGGAGCTTTTGGTTGGATATTCTAAACGTGTAGGCCCCACCAGACTTTTTCTGTCGAAATTTCCGACAGCAAAAATTTGAGAACTGGTTCTCAAATTTTACGACGGGAAAAGTTCTTGGCGGAAATTCCGATCGTCTTGTATGCAATCCCGATGCACAAAAAACATGCATGCTCGCAATCAAGTTGACACGTGCTCAGAATTTTTTCCGGCTCGTCGTAGTGTTGTACGTCACCGCGTTCTTGACGGTCGGAATTTTGTGTGACTGTGTGTATGCAACACAAGTTTGAGCAAAAATTCTGCTGGAAAAAAATATTTTCTTGTCGGAATTTCTGATCGTGTGTACACAGCATAACTATGTGACCCCAGGCTTGTCATAGTGATTTCATCCTGGGTTCACACAGGAGTGGTGCAGGAAACCACATGTAATTCGGACAGGAATTGCACCTCCTTGCTGTTCAAATCAAATGCGATCCTTAGCAGTGCGATTTGAGGCCATTTATTTTGTATGGGCTCAAATCGCACTGCACCAAAAAAAAAAAATTGATATAAGCGAGTACTTGAGAAAAAAGTATCGGTACTCGTACTCGCTCTAAAAAAAACTAGTATCGTTGCATCCCTAAAGTTTATATAACCCCCGGGAACATAGAGTGGCCGTGTTTTTATTCAGATTATATATTCCTTCGGTAGTAAACATAAACAAACTGCTTATAAAGGTCCCATATTGCTGCCATATGTTCTTTTTTTTTTTTGTAAAATAATTTTATTGAATTTTCTACAGCATGGATACAGTTAACAGGCCGCAACATGCGGTCAACATTTTCCGGTCAAAACACAGTGACCAGCACACATAAAAAAACAGCAATAATAGACAGTAAATATGTACAAGCCAAACAATTATAAGTGAAATCAAAATAAATCAGGTCAAACAAGCCAACCCCCCCCCCCCCAACACAATTTGAAGACCAATGCCAGCCGGCACGGCCCTTGGACCATGGCACTGGGTAAAATATAACATGCCAAACAAAACCCAGCCCTCCTCCCCCCGATGAGATCCACGGACCTTGAGAAAAAATAGATAAAAAAAAGGGGGAATTAACACCTCTCCCCCTCAGACCACACTGTTGCGGTGCCCTAAAATGATCCACAGACCACCCCCTACGAACAATATCATGAAGACAAGCAATGACTATAATGAACCAGGCTCAATCCGACACAGTATCCACCGAGGCCATCCACCCTCCCCACACTTTATCAAATTTTGTCAACGCTCCCCTACTCAGGTATGTAGCCTTGTAAAATGGAATGGACTTATTGACGAATGCTTTCCAAGACGCCACCGTTTCCAGGACAGGATGATCCGTTTCTTTTGTATACAAACTTTTTTATTGAGAATAAATGGTGGTACAAATCCATATAATGAATACATTTACAAAAAAGATGGATAAAACAAATGAGATGTCAGACTGTGAACATACATTAATACAGCTTTTACAGGCCACAGTTGTATATATGGTTTAACAGGAAAAATGAAGACAGGGGTAAAGATGTCTTAGGTAGAAATCCAACAATAACAACTAGCCTATTGCTGTCATAGGGGGATTAGATGGGGTTAAAGTACATGGAGGAGTGGTCGAACCAAGGAGACCATTTATTGTTATATATATGATTGGTATTCTGTAAAGTATGAACGATTTTTTCCATCAAAATAATGCTGTTGATTCTCGATTTGAGTGGTGCTAATGGTAACAATGGAGATTTCCAGTGGAAAGCTATTAGCCAGTGTATAGCAACACCTATAGTGTGAATCAATCTCATGTGAGATGTGGATAGGCCCGTAACTGGGGAAAAAAGGAGGCAATTGTGTAGTGTCAGGGTAATGGTGTTATCAGAGATTTTGGAGGCAAATTTTTCTAGCTGTGACCAAATACCCTTAACTTTATCACAGTACCAAAAAATATGAGGGAACGAGCCTAGAGAGTTGCAATCTCTAAAGCAGGAAGGGGAGGCCGTAGGGAAGATAGAGTGAAGTTTGATTGGTGTATAGTACCATCTTGCAAAAAGCTTTAGGGCAGTCTCTTTGATGGAGATGGACTTAGTGCACTTGTGTAAATTAGTTATGCAATTGTCCCAATTAATCGTAGAATATGTGAAGTTTTCTTCTTGTTCCCATTTAAGCATGTATGGAAGTTTATTTAAGTCTGTGTTATTAATTAGGTTAGAGTAAAGATCTGAAATGAAGCCACGTTTAGGATGATCCGTTTCTTAGCATAAAAGAGCAATAGGGTAAGAAGCGTCCTAATTGCCCTGGTCGTAGCCAGGGGTTCCACCAGCTGCAGTAGGCACACCTCCACAGTCGAGGGGATCGAAATAGAAGTGACCGATCGTATGCAGTCCACCACAGCCTGCCAGTAGGGTGTAATCCGGGGACAATCCCAAAAGACATGCAGAAAGCCCGCGGAGGACCCGGCACATCTCCAGCACACAGACCCCTGATCCCAAAACATTTTGGCCAGTCTAGCAGGAGTCAGGTAAACTCTATGTAGAAATTTATAATGAATGAGTCTATCCCTGGTAGAGACCAATGCCTGGAAAGCTGCCCCCCAGACATCGTCCCTGTCCCGTCCCGAGGTCACAGCCTCCCAGGCCCCCCTACATGGCGCCAGCAATCTAGTCGTCTCCGGAAACAAATCTCTGTATATGCTAGAAACCGCTTTAGGCAGCAACTCGCTACGAGTCAGCACCTCCAAATCACTAGGCTCAAGGACAAGAGAAGCCCCCCGGAATTGGGCCTGGAACGCATGCCTCAGTTGCAGATACCTAAAGAAATGCGTGTTAGGTAAACCGTAACATGCTTTTAGGTCATCAAATGGCATGAGAGTGCCATTGGCGACAATGTGCCTCAGGGACTTGACTCCAAAGTCAGTCCATACCACTGGGTCAGGATAGTCAAGAAAGTGTGTCAGGTTAGGATTCCTCCACAGAGGGGTATTAGGAGAGAGGGCGGCACGATCTGAGCTTCTTAACCCCTGAGCCACAGACCATGCCCGGAGTAATGAGCACATGGAGGACGTCAAGGGATAGGGGGCCTTTGGACCTCTATAGACCAAATGTGAGAGAGCTTCATAAGAGCCCACACAAGCGGCCTCCAAAGAAATTGCAGCATCGTCCGTAGCAGTGGTCAACCAACAGTGCGCCACCGTCAGCTGGCCGGCCAAAAAATACTTATGGAAGTCGGGCACCGCCAATCCCCCCTCCCCCACGGTTGCTGAAGGATGGCCAGTTTGAGGCGAGGGAGCTTCTCCTGCCACAGGAAGGAGGAGATCATGTCGTTTATAGACCTAAAAATGGACTTTGGTATCCACACCGGAGAGTTCCTCAGGGTATAGAGCAGGAGGGGAAGAATCTTCATTTTAATCAAACTAACCTTCCCAATGAGGGACATGGGGAGGTTCCTCCAGGAGTGTAATTTCCTGGACACAGTGTCTAGTAGTGGGGACACATTAAGGCCAATGAAGTCAGCCAATGAATTTGTAATTTGCAGCCCCAGATATCTAACTTGCGTTACCCACTGCAAAGGATTGGAAGGGCCAGCCTGCACAGGTGTCACATGAGAGCGCAGTGGGAGTCTGCTATATGTTCTTACTGCTGGCATTTGATCCAGCTACCTGTGCTTGTATTCTATGTATTTACTTTATACCTGCTGTGGCTATAAAATCTGAGACACGTGCAATGGAGCACCGCAGCCATTAGTGTCACTAAGAACAGTCTTCTTACCTCGTCTGCGCCTTTCCCCTTTTTCCCTTTAGCTTTATCTTTTCCCTTTTTATCCTTTTTCTTCTCTTTTTCTTTCTTTCCCTTTCCCTTTTCCTTTTTCTTTTTTTCCTTGGCCTCCTCTTTAGCTGCAAGCTCAGCAGCAACCTGAAACAAGAAAAATATATGAGAGAGAAGTAAATTTCGATGTGCGGGTCGTGACATTTTTCATAATTCAAACACATTTAGATGCATTAGTTAAAATATTAGATCATAATAAAGTTATATTTCTGGAACCTGTATGCACTGAATATTGGCACAACTTTTTTTTCCCATAATGCTCTGGTTTCTCCCACTTACATAAATATACTGATGCTCACAAACCATGGCAAAATTTGCCTAATTTTAAAATACTTGTAGAAAAAGTTTATTTATAGCGGGTATAGGGAACAATCCTTTATCCGAGATATTCTAAATGACCACTGTGTCGTAGAGCAGACATGATGTGGACATTCTCTTTTCCTTTAAATTCAGTTCTGCTTTACATGCTGATTAGGGATGAGCCGAACACCTCTGGGTTCGGTTCGCACCAGAACCTGCGAACAGACCAAAAGTTTGTGTGAACTTTAGAACCCTGTTAAAGTTTATGGGACTCGAACGTTTGAAATCTAAAGTACTAATTTTAAAGGCTAATATGCAAGTTATTGTCCTAAAAAGTGTTTGGGGACCCGGGTCCTGCCCCAGGGGAGTGTTTGGGGACCCGGGTCCTGCCCCAGGGTACATGTATCAATGCAAAAAAAGTTTTATAAAACGGTTGTTTTTTCAGGAGCAGTGATTTTAATAATGCTTAAAGTGAAACAATAAAATTGAAATATTCCATTAAATTTCGTACCTAGGGGGGTGTATAGTATGCCTGTAAAGTAGCGCTTGTTTCCTGTGCTTAGAACTGTCCCTGCACAAAATGTAATTTCTGAAGGAAAAAAGTCATTTAAAATCACTCACCTTAGGGTCTGGAATGGATATTAACCTCCCTGGCGGTCTTCCCGTGTGTGGCACGGGGTGAGATTTTCAAGCTACGATCGGTAACCCCCGTGCCACACACGGGCTTGCCTCGCTGGATGCAGAAAAGAGTTTACTTACCTTTTCTCTGCGATCCAGCGATGAATCCCCGCAGTACACGGCGGCCGGATGTCCGCCTGATGCTGTGTGTACCTCCGATTCCCTTCCCTGCGAGCGTCGCGACGCAGGGGGGGAACAGCGCCAAATTCAAAAATGTAAACAAACACTATACATACAGTACACTGTAATCTTATAGATTACAGTACTGTATGTAAAAAATACACACCCCCCATGTCCCTAGTGGTCTGCCCTGTACACTACATGTCCTTTTATATAATAAAAACTGTTCTTTCTCCCTGCAAACTGTAGATTGCCCATAGCAACCAAAAGTGTCCCTTTATGGCAAAAATTGTTTTAGAGCAGCTAAAAAACAGCGATAATAAATCAGAATCACTTGCAGAATTTAGCGATAGCGATTTATGGGGAAATTCGTCATAAAAAAAAAAAAATAATGACAGCAAAAATTCTGCAACTGAGCAAATTTCAGTGATTTTGATTTGATTACATTATTGAATAATTTTTACTATAATTATATTATTATTTGTTATAATATTTTATAATTATTTATTATATTATAATTTTTAATAATAAAAAAAAAAATCATACCTGCCTATTAGACTCTTGTTTGGATAGATTTCAGTGAGTTATTCCTAAGAATTACAAGCCTACAGTATAAAACGCCAAATTCCCTTGCAAATAATGGTACCGCTTTCAGCACCTAAAATCTGAAAGAATCATACCGCCAGGGAGGTTAAGGGGAACCCTGCATCAAATTAAAAAAAAATATGTGGGGTTCCCCCCAAATATCCATTCCAGACCCTCCAGGTCTGGTATGGATTTTAAGGGGAACTCCACCCCAAATTTAAAAAAAAATGCCGTGGACCCCCACACATTTTTTTTTATGAATGACTTTTCTCTGAATTGACGGGAGAAGACAATTCATTATAAGTGATTTTATATTACTTTTTTTCTTCAGAAATAACACTTTGTGCAGGGACAGTTCTAAGCATGGGAAACAAGCGCTACTTTACAGGCATACGAAATTTAAAGGGAGGCGCATGCGTGGGAGCTCCTAGGATGGCAGCTTAGGACCGGAGCTCTGCTCACCACCGGCTGTCAAACGCAAATATATAGAATTTCAACCCGGATACAAACGACAAAAAGATATCCGAGGACTGCGGATTCAACGGTGAATCGGAAGATACCGGGTAAACTATTCCTTATTCAGGGGAATTATATACAGGAGCCTTGTAAAGAATGACAGCTGGGGACGGGGTGCCTGCGCTGTTTCTTTTTTCTGACGAGAATTACAGGTTCTATATACCCGTTAAGAGCAGAGAAACAACAGTAGTGAATAGCTGACATACTGTGGACCCAGTTCATGCCGGGCAAATATTACAAAAAGAGCAAGAAACGTAATAAAAGGCTGGCTAAGAACAATTTACTTAAGATGGCCGCCGTACCTCAGACAAGTACATTGGGTACAGTTGAGACCTCATGGACTGACAGACAAGCTATATCTCCTTTAAGTCCTTCTATAGTACCTCAGACACCAAATTCTGACACTTGCCCTATTCTCTCCCCTCCTGCATCATTTGAAATAAAAAATCTCATGGAGGCTGGTCATTTAACTCCTGAGGTAATTACCTCACAAAGTCCTGCACATATGAATACAAAGGCTGAACAGGCTCATGAGGTAACCTTCAATGTCTCTGAATTATTCACCAGAATTTCTGAAATGCTAGATAAAGGACTGGCACAAAATGCAGAAAGAATCACAGGAGAAATTAGGGCAGATTTTCAGAGCCTGGGAAGCAGAATAGAAAATATTGAACACAAACTGGAGGTTAATACAGCACGGACTGATCAGAACTCAGATCATTTGCAATTCATGCAGGAACAGCTGGAAGCTGCTCAGGCACGGATCGACGAATTAGAGAACAGATCAAGAAGAGATAATTTCAGGGTCAGAGGATTACCAGAATCTATCTCAGACGTGCATACAGCTATACAGGACATTATCAAAATCCTGATCCCATCTATACCAAACCACAAACTAGAATTGGACCGAGCACATAGGGCCCTGGGTCCTTTAAGAAAGGACGGTTTACCAAGGGATGTGGTAGTTAAACCACATTTCTATTCCATTAAGGAGGAAGTGATGAAACAGTCTCGCAAACATGAACAACTACAGTACCAAGGCGCCATAATTCAAATATTTTCTGATATATCGCCATACACAATACAGAGAAGAAGAGCTATGAAGCCCTTATTGTCTGCCCTCATGAAAAAGGACATAAGATACAAATGGGCCTTCCCCTTTGCTTTGAAATTTTCATTTAATGGCAGGCAGTATGTAGTACAGAATTTTCAGGAAGGTGAGAGACTATTACTGGACTTGAAGATTATTTCCTGTGAGCTAGAAATGGACACTACTCCTATCCAGCAGGGCTCTGCCAAAAGACAAACCCCTATCAGCCCGACTTCCTCTGCTTGGAGCAGAGTCAAGCACAGGAAGGTTAAAGATAACTTTGCAACCTGAAGAGAAGGAACATGTTTGTAGATGTCTTTTCCCCTTTCTTCAAAGGGATGGTCACCGATGTCTCTTTTTCCCCTATTTTTCCATACCCGGGAAAATAGATCTCACCAAAGCTACATGTTAATACTTTCCTAGGAAATGTTTATATACATATGTGTATATGTATATATATGTATATTTCTATTTTTTTTTGTGTTTGTTGTTTTTTCTTAGGAAAGTTAAAATAGTTTGTCTCTTTTAATATGTCATACTGGGTTGAATTATTCATAACAGTGATTTACATTACAGTTTGTTGAGCTGTCGCTGGCAGCCGGTGGTGAGGCATTGGGCCTCAGCCTACCCCTTGGATCGACGTTCCGTCGCTCCGGGGAGTGGGAACATAGCCCCTTATTTTCTGGGCTATTCTATGGTCACGTGTTTGAATGGGGGAGGGGAAATACACCCTCCCCTCATTCTGGGTCATTTTTTGACCTTACATTAATTTACATATGGATAAAATGTCTTTGTCTATTTTCTTTTTTCTCTATCATTTCTTTCTCTTCTGTTCACTCTTCCCCCCCCGACCTACCTGCCAATGAGATCTCCTACGTTTAAGTGTCTACAGTCATTATTTTGCAAACCGGATAATGTACCTAAGTTGTTTAATGTGTCTCATGATACGGATATTGTTTGGGAACGCATGAGAATTAGCTTTGCCAATTTTATATCCCATGGCTGGTATGACTAATCCTCCTGCTCCCCTTCGTGTTGTTTCACACAACACGCAGGGGCTGAATTCTCCAGTTAAAAGACGAAAGGCTCTACAAGTCTACAAATCCCTTCATGCTGATGTGGTATTTCTACAAGAGACCCACTTCCCAAAGCGGTATACTCCCTCGTTCTTACATGCTCATTTCCCATTATTCTACCTGTCAAAGGCCAAATAAGACTAAAGGAGTGGCAATTTTATTCTCCAAACACTGCAAATTTAACTTAATTAAGGAATACGCGGACCCAGAGGGTAGATTCATTCTGGTAAAGGGCACTCTGGAAGGAAATACGTACTTTTTTATATCATACTATGCTCCCAACCGGGGACAGAAGGGGTTCTTCTGCCAAATGCTTGAATCTCTCCAGCCTTTGGTAGAGGGAGTCATAGTTATGGTGGGAGATTCCAATCTGGCTTTTGACTCTGGACTGGATAAATCCGGCCCAGCAAAAGCTAAATTAATTAGACCTACTAAAACCAGTACCCAAGTCGCTCGCGTGCTTCACCAATATAGATTGACCGACATATGGAGAGAATTGAACCCAACTGCTAAAGATTTTACTCACTTCTCTAACCCCCACCAGTCGTATTCACGTATAGACCATATATTACTTTCCAATCACCATGTCCCCTCGGCCCAGAAGTCCTCCATTATGGACGTCCCATGGTCGGATCATTCCATGGTTCTGTTATCTCTAAGAAAAAACAGTTCTAATCAAAGAGTATCTCATTGGACCCTCAACCAGTCATTGTTGAAAGACCCAACTATAGCCACAGAGATTGAACAAGCTATAACAGATTACTTTAAAAATAATGACATAGAGGAAATCTCTCCAGAAACTTTATGGGCGGCCCACAAGGTGACAGTGAGGGGAAAACTAATACAGATCGTAGCCAGACAAAAAAGACTGAAGAGGCTGGAGGTGGAAGAACTTGAAAAGACATTTGACGATTTGAGCAAAAAGCATAAATTGGACCCCTTTGGTTTCCCAACTTCTAAATTGGACGCTGCCAGGACAGCTCTGAATCTTGCGCTTACGGTAAGAGCAGATGAGGCACTTAAATGGTCGGGAGCTAGATTTTATAGATTAAAAGATAAAATTGGTCCAATGTTGGCGCATAAACTATCCCCTAGACTAAGGCCGAGAGTCCTCCCTAAGATTAAACAAGCCAATGGCTTATTTACCTTGAACCCTCAGAAGGTGATGGATTCCTTCCAAAGCTTCTATTCAAAACTTTACGACTTTGAAACACTCTCCAATTCTAATAGCGTGGGAGAATTCCTAGATAGTTTGGACCTTCCCTCGCTGGCGGAAGTGCATAGAGAGAAAATGGAAGCTCCCATCTCGATTGAGGAAGTTTTGGAAGTGATCAAAATGTTAAAAACAGATAAAGCTCCAGGACCAGATGGTTTCTCTGCTCCTTACTACAAGACTTTCTCGGCTCTTCTATCTCCATACCTTACTCGTTTTTTTAACCATTTAACGAAGGGGAATCCTATAGATATTCAGCTGAATTCGGCATATATCTCTGTGATCCCTAAACCTGACAAGGATACCAGTCAAGTGGAAAACTATAGACCAATATCGTTGATTAACAATGACCTTAAAATCCTAACCAAAATAATAGCCAATAGACTAGCATCCTTCATTGGTCAGTATATACATAAGGATCAGGTGGGTTTAATTCCTGGTAGACAAGGCCCTGACCAAGTAAGGAGAGCGGTAGACATAATCTCCATATTGCAATCCGGTTGGATAGGAGATCAAAAACAAGAAGGGATGCTCTTATCATTGGACCTTCAAAAGGCCTTTGATTCGGTCTCCTGGCCATATATGTTTGAAGTTATGAGACGTTGGGGGTTTGGCTCAAGAGTCTTGGGCATATTATCTGCACTCTACTCTTCTCCTGAGGCTAAAATAAGACTGCAGGGACTATTTTCAGAATCTATTAAAATTAAAAGGGGAACCCGCCAGGGATGCCCATTGTCTCCTTTGATATTCGCAATTGTTATAGAATCTTTGGCAATAGCGATTCGGAATAACGCGAATATCAGAGGAGTTCAATGTACCCGTAAGGACCACAAATGTGCATTATTTGCGGATGACCTGCTACTATTTGTTACTTCCCCGATTTCCTCTATGTCCGAAATCTACTCTGTACTTGACAAATTCTCCAGGGCCTCTGGCCTTAAAGTCAATATGTCCAAATCTAGGGCCCTCAATGTCTCGCTTCCTGTAGATGTAGTTTCCTTACTACAAAAGAAATATGAATTTGGTTGGAATGGCTCATCTATCAAATACTTGGGTATCAATTTATCTTCGAAATTTGAGGATCTATATACAGCCATCTACCCTCCTATGCAGAGCTTTTTTTCTCAGAAAATAGGTGCAGGAACTCAACCACGACCTGTTCAGATTTCACAAACAGTAGAAGGGTCTTAAAGGGGCATTAAATACCAGAATTGCATTACATACAGTGTGCAGAGTTCAGGGGGTTACAAAGCAGTCACTTGTAAACACAGAAACCAGACTTCTGTGTTCACAAGTGATTGTGGTGAGCGGGCACCAAAGGGTCTGAGCCAAAGGTGGTGGAACTGAGTTCCCCCAAGTTCCCCCAGAAAAAAAGCCCTGCTCCTATGTATAAAAAACTTGAATCTGATTTAGGTGATTGGGATACACAGAATATAGGCTGGATTGGCAGGATAAACTCTGTCAAGATGACTCTTCTTCCTAGACTTCTATACCTCTTTCGTTCTCTCCCCATACCGATAAAAAGGAATCACTTGAAGGCTTTTCAGGGTAAGATCACCAAATTTGTATGGAACAAAAAGAGCCCCCGTGTATCATCGCGTAGCCTCTTTAATCTCCCTAATCAGGGAGGTTTGGGACTCCCAAATTTGCTGTGGTACTACCAGGCAGCTAGACTGGCACAACTGTCAGATATATACCTCAAACAGGACCAACCTGATTGGGTTAGTCTGGAAGAACAGGCGTCCCCCACATGCTCATTGGAAAATCTTGTGTGGTCTATCCCCAAACGCAGACATTCTATTATGTCTCCGGCACTGTCACAGACTATGGTTCTGTGGGACTCGCTCAGGAGCTATCCCTCTTTAGTCTCTAAGGCCGCGTACACACGAGGGGATATGTCCGCTGAAAACGGTCCGATGGACCGTTTCAGCAGACATCTCCGCTCGTGTGTATGGGCTAGCGGACAGATTTGTCCACCCGACAGATTTCAAAGCAAGCTTTGAAATCTATCCGGTGGGAATCTGTCCGCCCGACATGTCTGCTGGTTAGTACACTTACCAGCAGACATGTCGGCTCCCACCGCCGCCGCGCCGCTGCCGAATAGATTCGGCGCATGCGCGGAAGTGTTTTACTTCCTGGTGCGGTGACGTAGCGGCGACGCGGCGGCGTCAACGTCACCGCCGCGTCACCGCGCCGTCCGGCGGCGGGGAATTTGATCCGATGGTGTGTACACGCCATCGGATCAAACTCCCGATCGGACATATCCGATGGAAATGGTCCGCGGACCGTTTTCATCGGATATATCCGATCGTGTGTATGGGGCCTAAGAGTCTACCATTAACTGATATATTTCAGGTCCCATCCTTTGCATCCAATGTGAACGTTGAATCCTTCCAGTGGTGGCGAGATAAGGGAGTATACCGCATTGGACGATTCTTCTCCCACTCAGGTCCTCTATCAGAACAATATTTTAGGGATAGTCTTGATCTTCCTCCTTCAGAGAAATCAAGATTTTCTCAAATCTACAGTTTTGTACAGAAACTCTGGACTGACAAGGCTGTAACTGGTCATTTTATGCCCTATGAACGAAAATGTGAACAGGCCCCAGTAAGGAAGGGTGGTATTTCTGTAATTTACAAATCCCTTGCGAACAATGTCAATAAATTACCCTATATGCTAGCTTGGGAGAAGGAAATTCAGGATGAGTGGGATTTGGAAGATTGGGGAGAAAACTTCCATAGATCTATAAAGGGTATCATCAACATGTCACTCATAGAGGCGAATGTCAAAATATTTACTAGATGGTATCTAGTTCCTCTAAGACTGGCATCCATATATCCTTCATCCTCACCTCTATGCTTCAGAGGATGCCAAGGCGTGGGCTCCATGATTCACACCTGGTGGGAATGCCCAAGAATACAAGGTTTTTGGAGTAAAGTGTTCCATATAATTAGACGGATTACGGGTTGTAATATACATCAGTCCCCGGCGATTGCCTTACTGAATGAATTCATACCACAAGTATCAAAGGTTACCAGAAGGCTGATATGGTTTATCCTAACAGGAGCTAGAATCACTATAGCTGCAGCCTGGAAGAAACAGGCGGTCTCAATCTTAAGTATGAAAAGAAAGATCACCTGGATAATGGAACAGGAAAGGAGAATTGGCTCAATGTTGGATAGACTTACTCAGTTTAACGCAATCTGGGAACCATGGATAAAGTACTTAGGGATCTCACACCCCATAAAGGGTCGATAACATAACTTACTGTAGGCTGATGTACACACCTGGCAGGTAGGATCTCTGTCTCTCTACCCTCTCACCCCTACCCTCTTTTTCGTTCCCTCTCTTTCCATCTTTCTCACATTCCTCTTTTCCTTCTCTTCTAATTTTCTTCTTTATGTTCTGGTTTTATGCTGTGCTTGTGTTCAGGTTTTTTGTATAATCTGTGTTTGGGAAACGTTCTCCATATATATACACATGTTACGCCTCTATCATAGGGGTGGAGGAAGTTGAAGAGGGATTCTCCTCTCTTTTTCTCCCTCCCTCTCCCTCTCTCTTCATCGAACTTGTTATTTATTCTTTTAGTATTTAGGTTCATTTAATCGGTCCAGATATCATACACTTCGTACCAGAGGTACTTGAGAAGTTTTAAGTTTATGAAATGGAGGTACATCACGAAGTGGACTTCACAAAATTGTAATATTTATAATAACTTGCTAAGGGGGCGGGATGGTTTGGGGGAATTACTCTACCTCCCCGGGCACAGAGTGATCCCATTGGGGGTGTCAGTGGGGGTGTCGGGTGCCCTTCCCATCTCATTTCTATATATGTTGGACCAATAAGGTTTTGATTTATCCCAACTGCTGTAGACTAGGGACCCTAGACGGATTGATAGGAACTGCAGGATTTGGGGGAGGGTAGGGAGCTACCCCGGTTAGACTATATGGCTTAGGGTCAGAATTTACTCCCTTGTTGAACCTGTTTTCCTTTCATCGCAGATAGAATGTTATTTAGGTATGGTTGAGAAATTACGTAGTGATGACTTCAGCAAACGATGTCTCAATATTTAAGGACATGTAACAAAATGTATTGATTTCCTGATATGTTCTTTAAATTGTACTGACTTTATTCAGAAAATAAACTTAAACTTGAATGAAAAAAAAAGAAATTTAAAGGAATATTTCACTTTTATTGTTTCACTTAAAGGAATTATTAAAATCACTGCTGCCAAAAAAAACATTTTTTTTGCATTGATACATGTCCCCTGGGACAGGATCCAGGTCCCCAAACACTTTTTATTACAATAACTTGCATATTAGCCTTTAAAATTAGCACTTTAGTTTTCAAACGTTCGCGTCCCATAAACTTTAACAGGGTTCTAAAGTTCATACGAACTTGCCGCGAACACCTTAAATAGTTTGCTGTTCGGCTAACAGGCAATGTTCGAGTCGAACATGAGTTTGACTCGAACTCGAAGCTCATCCCTAATGCTGATCATGCTGTGTAATCCACAGTGGGTAGTAACAGGCTGTCACATTGATTTGGATGGGCATATTCAGTTGAAATATTTTACCTAAATGGTGAACTGTCTCAAGTGCAAGCATTTTCTTGCAGATTGATGACCTTTAACCTCCCTGGCATTATGATTATGTCAGATTTTTGATGCTGAAAGCGGTACAATTATTCTGCATGGTAATCAGTGGATTTTATTAGAATCACAATGAGATGCAATAGGAGACCTATGCTTGATAAAGACTGTCAGATCTTAAAGCAGTTCTTCATCCTAGAAATAAAAAATGAAAAGTCAGCAGCTACAAGTACTGTAGCTTCACAGGTGTCAAACACAAGGCCCGCGTGCCGAATCTGGCCCTCCAGGCCATTTTTATGTGGCCCTCCAGCCCTCCTTTGGTCCTACTCCAGACCCTTACTTTCTACTTTCAAGCAATGCATCCAGCTTCTTCCCAGCAGCAGCATAAGGAAAGGGTCGTGAAAAACGATTGTATGTAGGTTCCAGAGCATTTTTCTTGAAACGAATGGCACCACCATTCGAATGGAACTTCCCCTTTATAGTGCTGTCGTATGTGTTGCATGTGACTCTCCTGTAGTCCAAGGGAGGGGACGAGCACGACACTCCACACCAGGGCGAAAGCCTTGCATTGCTGTGTGGAGTTACAGACAGAAGAACAGGAAGTGAGGTTTTCTCAGAAGAAATAAGGACATTTAAAAGCAAAAACGAAGGATGAGGTAAGTGAAGGAGGACTGCACTAAGGTAAAGGAAGCTATTTAGGAAAAAAAATTGTACCTTTACAACCCCTTTAAATGTAAGGAACAGAATAGTCTAGTAGTTTGTCAGTTATCGCTAAGTAAGGGTACAGTGTCCCCCTAGCCAAAATAACGAACATAACATAGGACATCCGTAGTTGCAGGGCAAAGGTATACATATGTCTTTCATTTGCTTTTCTGCTTTATGAACTATAGTAATGTATTATTTATGTGCTTAAATGTTATATTTTCATCTCAAACTTTGCACTTTGAAGGGGGAATCTCCTGGATTGCTGCCGTCTGGACACAATATGGAGGATACATATTCTGCTTCTTAAACACAGTGTAAAATACACTTATTTGATCTTCCCTGCTGTCCATTGTGATTCTGTGTCTGTAACGTCCACTGCTGCCCTCAGACCCTACAGGCTGTTAGCAAAAGATGTTCTGACAGCAGGACACAGACAGGGTATTATTAACATGCTGTTTAACATGGACATTTGTAACACAATAGCCTTTTTTAGTGGTCTGTGGAGATGGCATATAACATTTGCCCAAACCTTTATATTTTTATGAAATAATGAAATAAAAATCTGGAAAAAATTTGTCTCTTAAATGAAAGCTTCAGGCTGGAAGTGATCAAAAATTTCAGAGCCAGACTTTGACATGGCAGCAAACTCCTGACTGGACTTAGCAGCATAGGCACCTCTCTCCAGGGGTATTCGGTGTCATGTGCTAACATTTGATACTTATTATCGCTCCAAGGATCAAAGACAGGAGCCAGAGTACAAAGCCCAGGCAGGAGCAGGCCAGTAACATGCACAAGAGGGATTAGGATCCTTTTCCATGAAGCTGCAGATCCAGTGACAACGATAAAACTGCAAAGAAAAGGCAATGGTTTGCAGGGGGTCAGGGGTGAAAATGCAATGCTGTATCTGGAATCACTTTCAATCTATTATTGTGTAGTGCTACAAAGTGACAGCGGACAGCTAGAATAAAGTAGAAATAAATCAGTATTTTCTGACCACAGATCCCCCTTCCCCTTGTCTTTAAAGTGGAAGTAAACCCATTGATTTAACAGTTTCAAAAAGCAGTTACATTTCCGGAATGCCGGGGATTGCTAACTGTCACATTGGTTGTGCTCTCAACCAAACTGTTAAACCATCCAATGGCTGGGGTCATAACTGATCACATGTGCAGCATCATGGCAGTTGAAGATTAAACATAGGCCAAGATGGCAGCTTCCTTGCCTGAAAATGATAGGTGGGTTTACTTCCACTTTAACCACTTAAGGACCGCTTACTGCACATTTACGTCGGCAGAATGGCACGGCTGGGCACATCAACGTATATATACGTTGATTTTAGTGCCCAGCCGTGGGTCACGGGTGCACGCCCGCGGCGCGCTCCCGTGACCCGGTCCGAAGCTCCAGGACTGGGACCACGGGACTCGCGGACCCGATCGCCGCTGCAGTGCGGCGATCCATCCCTGGAGCTGAAGAACAGGGAGAGCCGTGTGTAAACACGGCTTCCCCATGCTTCTCTGTGGCTGCAGCATCGATCGCGTCATCCCTGTTATAGGGGGACGCGATCGATGACGTCACACCTACAGCCACACCCCCCTACAGTTGTAAACACACACACAGGGAACACTCAAAGTCACAGCGCACCCTGTGGTTAACTCCCAAACTGCAACTGTCATTTCCACAGTAAATAATGCAATTTAAATGCATTTTTTGCTGTGAAAATGACAATTGTCCCAAAAATGTGTCAAAATTGTCCGAAGTGTCCGCCATAATGTCGCAGTCGCGAAAAAAATCGCTGATCGCCGCTATTAGTAGTAAAAAAAAAAAAATTAATAAAAATGCAATAAAACTATCCCTGATTTTGTAAACGCTATAAATTTTGCGAAAACCAACCGATAAACGCTTATTGCGATTTTTTTTACCAAAAATATGTAGAAGAATACGTATCGGCCTAAACTGAGGAAAAAAAATGTTTTTTTTTTAATATATTTTTGGGGGATATTTATTATAGCAAAAAGTAAAAAATATTGCATTTTTTTTATAATTTTCGCAGTGCCGAATCGCAAAAAGGGGCAAGGTCCTTTACCTGCATTTTGGTCCGGGTCTTAAGTGGTTAAGTAAACCTGGACTGTCCTCTAAAGTGCCGAAGATAACAACAGTGCCAAAGTGCAGGTACTTTTAGGTGCCATTGAGTACCCAACCCCTGCAAAGCCTTCTGGATCACATGTCTCTTTATGAGTCAACACTAACTTCTGCCCCACTGGATAGTAAACCTCCCCACCATCATTCAACTGTCAGATGCCCTAGCACAGGGGATCTGCAAACTACGGCCCTTAACCTCCCTGGCGGTATCCCCGTGCGTGACTCGGGGTGTGTTTTTTCTGCTAAGAATGGTATCCCCGAGTCACACACGGGGTAGCCATGCAGAGCCTGCAGCGCGCGCTGGCTTACCTTCTTCCTGGATCCAGCGATTCATCCCCGCTGTGTGAGCGAGCGACGTTACGACGCATGGAAGCGGAGAACAGCGCCAAATTCAAAAATTTAAACAAACACTTTACATACAGTATACTGTAATCTTATAGATTACAGTACTGTATGTAAAAAATACACACCACCCTTGTCCCTAGTGGTCTGCCCAGTGCCCTACATGTTCTTTTATAAATTAAAAATTGTTCTTTCTGCCTGAAAACTGTAGATTGCCCATAGCAACCAAAAGTGTCCCTTTATGTCAAAAATGGTTTTAGAGCAGCTAGAAAACAGCGATAATAAATTTAAATCACTTGCAGAATTGAGCGATAGCGATTTGTGGGGAAATTCGTCATAAAAAAAATAAAATAATGACAGCAAAAATTCTGCAACTGAGCAAATTTCAGTGTTTTTGAGTTGATTACATTATTGAATATTTTTTATTATAATTACATTATAATTTGTTATAATTATTTATAGTTTTTTATTATATAAAAAAATATGATTTTGTTTTTCAAACTTTATCATACCCGGGATGTCTTGTTTGGACAGATTTAAGCAAGTTATTCCTAAAAATTGCAGGCCTACAGTATAAAACGCCAAATTTCCATGCATATGCAAATAATTGTACCGCTTTTGGTACGTAATTCCAGACAGAATCATACCGCCAGGGAGGTTAAGGGAGTTGTAAAGGAAAAAAATGTTTTGCCTAAAATGAATGTCTGCAAGACAGACAGAATAGTGTAATGATTCTGTTAAAAAACAAGTAAATACCTATTAAATTCCTTCATCTATATCACCTCCGGCGTTCTAGTTTCTGTTCTCTCATTCACTTCCTGGTTTGCGGCGCTCGTTCATGTAAGAACTACATTTCCCAGTATGCACTGCTGCACGCCCAGTAATTCACACCTCCTTGAAGTCTCTAACGCGTAGAGAGCGTCCTGCCGCACAGATGTAGTTCCCAGGAAGGGGCGAGCACGTCACTGACCACCGCAGTAAAGCCTCCCTTCATGGTGGTGAGTAACAATCAGACTAGCAGGAAGTGAACAGAACAGAGAAGAAATAGAGCAACTTCTGAGCAAAAACAAACATTGAGGAAGTGAAAAGAGGAATGTCTGCAGGTAAAGGATGCTTATTATGAAAAAAAAAAATCCTTTTCAACCCCTTTAAGTTGTTGTGGAACTTCATATGCCGTGAGGCATTGTAAAATTATGATATTCAAACACATGACTAGTAGTGATGAGCGGAATACGCCATATTCGATGTCGCGATATTTCACAAATATATAGAAGAATAATCGCGAAATATTCGTTAATATCGAATATTCGTGATATTTTATCAAAAAAAAAAATTTGCGAAATTTCGCTAGTGCGAATGCGAAATTGATTGCGAAATTCTCGTCAACACGCGAAAACGGAGATCATTTCCTGGATTACTAAACTAATGTGCACTAAACACTAACTCTACTTACACAAACTTATATGACTAAACTAAAGCTATTTTTTTTTTTTTTATACACAAAACACAGAAGGGCAGAGAAAGTATTCGCGAATATTCGTAATACGAATATTCGCATTGCGAATTTTCGGCAACATAACAGGATCGCCTCAGCTACTCGGCCCAGGCTCTCTAATCATACCAGCAATGCTTTTAGACGTCGATGAAGATCACTAGGATGTGATCTGTTTTAAAAATAAATTTGAAAAAATACGAATATTCGCAATAGCGAATATTCACCGCGATATTCGATTTATTCGCGAATACTCGAATATGCAATATTCGTAACGAATATTCGCAATGCGAATATTCGTGAGCAACACTAATGACTAGGCATGATGGGAATTGTAGTTCCTGAACAACTGGAGGGCCGTAGTTTGTAGACCCCTGCCCTAGCACTTAAAAGGTGAAGTGTAGCTCAGACCTCAAATTTTTTACTCGCCTACTCGCATTTTGCATGTGGAAAATGAGGTCAGGCGAGGAGATAGGCTGCCTGGGAGTGGGAAGGCAAGCACCGACAGCGGGCTGGGTTGTTCGGGAGCTGTTCTCCCAGTGATTGCCCTGATGGCAGAGAGCACAGAGGAAGAGGAGAGCCGTGGGATCGCAGAACGTTATAGCCCACTGTTAGAATTTACATTGAAATTTCCTCCGCTCTGCTCGCTTACACAGCCTTGCCTCCTCCTGACCCCACGCCTGTAATAGAGAGAATGCGGGTCCAATGCTGGGATGTGTTATCACAGGCGCAGGGTCAGGAAGAGGCGGGGCTGTGTGAGCAAGCAAAGTCGAGGAAATTTCAATGTAAGTTCTAACAGCGGACTACTCAGCTCTGCGATCCTGCGGCTCTCCTTTTCATCCTGTCATGATTGCAATGGGGGCAAATTAGTCTGCAATGGGGGCACAATGAGTCCGCAATGGGGGCACAATGAGTCCGCAATGGGGGCACAATGAGTCCGTAATGGGGGCACAATGAGTCTGCAATGGGAGCACAATGAGGCAGCAATGTGGGGCACAATGAGGCAGCAATGTGGGGCACAATGAGTCCGCAATGGGGGCACATTGGACCGGATTCACATACATCGGTGCACATTTATGCTGCCGTAGCGTATCTCTTTTACGCTACGCCAACGCAGCGCAGAGAGGCAAGCATGGAATTCACAAAGCAAATGCTCCCAACTCTGTGCAGACGTAGCGTATATTTCGTAGGCGTAAGTTGGCGTAAGTGGAAGTAGGTGGAAGTGGGCTGGATCCATGCTAATGAAGCGTGACCCCATGCAAATGATGGGCCAGGTGCTAGACAAGTACTTAAAATGAACTGCGCATGCGTCGAGACGTGGACATATGCCTGTGCGCATGCTCACAACCACGTCGAAACGACTGCCTAAGATACGCCGGATAACTGTGCCCGCCGTGAACATAACCTTCACCCAGCCAGACTCACGTCGGCCCATATTCACAGACGTACAACATACAATACGTAGGCTTGTGTTCCCTGGTCCATACCTTTGCATGGGTTGCGCCCCATCTATGGGGAATAACTTTACGCCGGCCGCAAGGATGTTTGTGAACCGGCGTATCTCCCTCATTTGCATATCTGAATAGAAAATCAATGGGAGCGCCACATGCGTCCAGCGTAAATATGCGCCCACTCTATGCCGGCGTAGGCAAGTTACGTCGGTGGGATAAAGTCTGTTTTTAGGCGTATCTTAGTTTGTGGGTCCGGCGCACAGATACGACAGCGCATATCTGGAGATAAGTCGGCGTAAGTGCTTTGTGAATCCGGGCCATTGAGTCCACAATGGGGGCATAATGAGGCTGCAATGTGGGGCACAATGAAGCTGCAATGTGTGGCACAATGAGTCCGCAATGTGGGGCACAATGAGTCTGCAATGGGGGCACGGTGATGCTGCAATGGTGGGCACAGCGAAGCTGCATTGATGGGCACAGGTGAGGCTGTGCTGAGGGGAACAGATAAAGTTGTTGTTAATATTTATTTTTGTAACTCAATTCTGCATAAAACATTTAAGTGTCATTTCATAAGATAGTTAATGAGGTGTGATTAGCGGCAGAATTAGGGGCGGAGCAGGGTAGGGGTTGGGTGGGGCAACTAGTGGCGAGTAACCCTTGAGGCCTGGCTAGTGGATCAAGACTTGAGGTGAAACTGCCATCACGGCCCTAAGTCAATATTATGCCTAGCCTCTCGTTGTCGCTGATGCCTGACTGTTGTTTTTTATCTGTCAAATGTCAAAACTTAAGGGGACAGTCGCGGCATTTCAGCAACCGGGGGAGGGGGGGGAGTAGCACCGTAAGTAAGGCTAAATCCTCACTTAGGCACAAGTCTAAGGTCTAAGTGTAGTGCTTGGGGCAACCGAAGGGAGTTGCAAAGGGATAAAGAGATGGCTACATTAAAAAAGCTGGCCATACACTCCTAGAATTTCAGCCCATTCAGAGGGATCAGCCAAATGTCTAATGCCGCGTACACACGGTCGTTTTTTGCGATGAAAAAAAAAAACGACGTTTTTTAAAACGTCATTTAAATTGATCGTGTGTGGGCAAAACGTCGTTTTTTGTCTTAAAAAAAACGACCAAAAAAAAATTCCAACATGCTTGAATTTTTTGTGTCGTTTTTCAAAACGTCGTTTTTTGTTTCACAAAAAGTCACCGTGTGTAGAAAAAACTTCGTTCAAAACGACGTTTTTCAACCCGCGCATGCCCAGAAGCTAGTTATGAAGCGAGCTTCAATGGAAAAGAGTGGTGAACGTAACCTCGCAAAATTGTCTTTGAAAAGTGTCGTTTCAAAAACGTCGTTTTTTACTTCACAGAAAACGTCGGTTTTTTTCATCGCAAAAAACGACCGTGTGTACGCGGCATAACAGTGGACGGCCCTGCCGGATTAACAAAATGTGATTACTCAATGAACTTTTGTCAAAGGAGTTGGGTTTATAAGCTGCAGAAACGTGAGTCTTTCAGAATGTATATTGGAACGTAGATATAGAAGCACTGGGAAAACATGCATTACAAAGAGTATATAGAAGATGTTGTATGTTGGTTTAATACCTGTTCTGGGGTTTTCTGAGCAAAGATAGCCTTGGATCCACCGTCTTCTTCATCAGGGAACTCAGGGAATTTTCCTGTAGCATGTCTAAAAATAGACAAAAACATTGCTAGTATCTTTATATGAATCGGTACATAGAGCTAGAACACGAATAACAAAGATGAAGAAGAACCTAGTGCTTGTTATTTAAAGAGGAAGTAAACCCTGGTTCCCTGCAAAGTAAAAGCATAATGGGCTAGTATGCATCACTCTGTGACTGTCCAGAGTTTCGTGACGTCACTCCCGCCGGTCACGGCACGGATCTTTAGAAACAGCGCGATTGTGCCATTTCTTAAGTGACGTTGGTGCAGGCCCATATGGTAAATATCTTTTAAACTGTGCAGGTTTAGGAGATATTTCCAGTACATACAGGTAAGCCTTATTATAGGCTTACCTGCAGGCATGGGCGTCCGCTGATTTTTTTTTAGAGGGGGGCGCTTCGGCAGCGGTGATACAGTCGCATTTAACCCTTTCTTAAAGCGCTAACGGAAGTTAAAAGTGCCCTCTAGCGGCCGAATAGTGTGGCTAAAAGGATGGTAAAGCGCCGCTTTTTAGTGGCGCCTTACCGATAACGCGGCCAGCTGGCAGTGTGAAATAGCTCCCCATGCCCATATAAATATAGCTTACAGAATGTACAGACCCCCCTTCAGTACAGACCCCTCCATTCAGCACATATGGCCCCCCCTTCAGCACAGATGGTTTTACCTTCAGCACAGACCCCTCCATTCAGCACAGACCCCCCTTCAGCACAGATGGGCCCCCTTTAAGCACCAACCCCCCTTTCAGCACAGATGGACCCTGCATTCAGCACAAACCCCCCCTTCAGCACAGACGTACCCCCCTTCCCCCATCCCATTCAGTACCTCAGATCAGCCATCAGCATGGCACAGACACAGCAGGTTCCCTCCCCCTATGTACACATAAACACCGGAGGGGGAGGCACCTTCACTCTGCTTGCTGTGCCTGTGTGACATCCGGGCCGAGACCGCTCAGACAGCCCCCGGACGCTAGACTCTTCCTCACCTTCTCGATTTTCCAGGGGGGGTCAATTGCCCCCCCCCTTGCCCTATGGAGCGGACGCCCATGCCTGTAGGTAAAAGGTAAAAGTGCTGTAACTAGGTTTACAACCACTTTAACCACTACCCGACGGCCGCACGACTTTGTACGACCGCAGGGTGGTTCTAATGCTCTAACTGGCCGTGTTTTTACGGCCTGCGCTCCACCAGGCCACTGGGGGGCGTGCAAGCGCCGCCGTCGGCGACATGCCGATGCGCGTGTCTGGCGGCCGTGATGTCCGCCAGGCACTCAGGATCGGCGGCTACAGGGACAAGATGTGGATCTCTGTGTGTAACTCATCAATGGTGGGGGTTGGCGGGGTTGGAATTTAGTTGAACCGATCTGTATTTTCCTCCTGCAGCAGCTAAAAGTAGGCTTCTCCCTCTTGTCAACATTCAGCTGCCACAGGAGGAAAATACATGGGATCGGTACCAATATATGCCACCCCCACCACCCCTTCTGTCCCTGTTACTCTTCTTTTTGTTGCCTGGGTCCCCCTGTGTGCTCCATGGCTTCCCTTTCCTCCCATTGTTTCAGGATGAAGAGTGGGGAAGAGGCCGGCAAATATTTGTTGGAGCTTTGGGGTGCACACCCTAATGCAATAAGCTGCGCACACCTATGATTACTGCACTCCCGCGCATGCATGGTAGTGACATCATCTGTTGGGGCCAATCAAAGAGGCTTTTTTTCTATTGGGACAAAGGTTTTCCATAAATATATAAACGCTGATTATTGCAAGCACCCCTGTCAGTGGTAAATGGTTCGTTTTGCTGTATAACCTGTGTGGCATAAAATAGAACATTTAAGAATGGTGAAATACCTCAAATTGGCCATAGCAAATAGAGAGACCCGGGATGTAAAGTGCAAAAATCTGCACAAACATCTTCAGAATTGTTAAAAGCACTGGATGGTTTAAGGAGGTTGCATAAATTCTAAATTTAAAAGGAACCTGTCAGGATAGAAATATAGGAGCTGCCATTGCTGAGGCCATTAAAGGGTCAGCGATCACTTGTGGTCTAACAGTTGCCGGCCTGTCAACTGCCCGATCTCACACACTGTCCCATATTCCAAATGTGCAAGGTTAGGCAGTTGACAAGGTTGCAATATCAATCTTTAAGCATGCACAATTAAAATAGCTGAAGCAAGAATATTCAGATTCCTGAATAAGCCTGATCGTGACTAGCTCCCTAGAAATATCTGTTCTGGGTCAAATTAACCTGTAACAGTGACCATAACTAATGGTTTTGACAAACATCTACAACAAAAATAGATAATGAGAAAAAAAAAAAGGTAAAGCCTTTGGCTAGTTCAAAGTGAAGTAATAAGAATTAATGTATCTTGGCAGGGCTGTCTTAATGAGAGGGCATACCTGGGCACTGCCCAGGGGCCCCATCTGCACGGGGGCCCCCGTTTCCCCCCCCCAAAGCAGCTGGTCCTTGAGCCCACGCTGCCCATGATGGCACTGAGAGTGATAGGTGCAAAGGGGAGGCAGTCTGCCTCCTACCTACTTAGGGCCAGATTCACGTAGAATTGGCGTTGGCGTAACATATGCCATTTAAACTACGCCGACGCAACTTACTGGAGCAAGTGCCGTATTCACAAAGCACTTGCTCCGTAATTTGCGGCGGCGTAGTGTAAATGGCCCGGCGTAAGGCTACGTAATTCAAAGGGGGCGGCTTGTATTTAAATTAAGCACGCCCCCGCGTCGATCGAACTGCGCATGCGCCGGCTGCAAATATAGCCCAGTGCGCATGCTCCAGCTCACGTCGGAAAACGTGAATGAAGCCGACGTGAGCGTCGTTTACGTAAATCCCTATTCGCGAACGACTTAGTAAAACGACGTAAACGATGGAAAAAGACGACGCTGTCCCGACGCCATACTTAACATGGCATACGACGGAACTTCGTAAACTTACCCCTTATATAGCAGGGGTAAGTTTACGCTTATGGAAACGATGTAAACGACGACGAGGCGGCGCAAAAACGTTCGGGAATCGGCGCATCAGGCTCATTTGCAAATGAGAAAACAACGTAAAAGCCACCTAGCGGCCGGCGTAACATTACACTTAAGATCCGACGGTGTACGCCAGTCGGATCTTAGTGTAAAACCGGCGTATCTTGTTTTGTGAATACAAAACAATGATACCCCGGCGGGATTTTCGAATTACGCCAGTGTATCTGCAGATACACCGGCGTAATTCTTTTGTGAATCTGGCCCTTAATGTCTGTTTACCTGCACTGTCGTCATTGTAGGGGCCCCAGAGCATTACTTTGCCCAGGGGCCCATGATGCTATTAAGACGACCCTGTATCTTGGAAGTAATACATAGCTTGTCACACCTGGGCTCAACCTTCACAATCTGTTCTGTACACCTAATCCTCCCAACTCCCATAACTCCACCTTGGATTGTATGTTCCTTCTCCTCCCGGGGAAGTGGATTGGCTGCACACTTGCTTAAAGCGGAGTTCCACCCAAAAATGGAACTTCTGCCTATCCCACTCCTTACCCCCATTTGGCATGTAATTTTTTTGGGGGGGGGAGTGGGGGCTTCAGGAGGAGTGGGACTTCCTGTCCCACTTCCTGCTTCCGCCGAGGGGCTGGTTAGGCGATTAGGCTTAATCGCCAACACCAGCCCCTCCCTGTAGGCGATCGCATGGGACACATGACAGGTCCCATGCGATCGCCTGTCCAATCAGCGGCGAGCTCGCGGCTCGCACATGCGCAGTGGGTGCCCGGCCGTGAAGCCGAAGGCTGTCACGGCTGGGTGCCCATAGTCGGGATGGAGACGCCGGCCGGGGAGGGGGGGAAAGGAGCGGAGCCCCGGTTGGCGCGTCGCTGGAACGCAGGAGCAGGTAAGTGAGTGTTTATTAAAAGCCAGCAGCTACACTTTTTGTAGCTGCTGACTTTTAATAAACACAATATTTGGCTGGAACACCCCTTTAAAGTGATTGCAAAAGCAGGGAAAGGCTAGGTAAACCCTATAAGCCCACCGGAAGCAGAGACCTGTTTGCAACCCCAACCTCTCTGCTGCTGTGCTTATTCTTCTACTTGACTTGCATAGTTTATATGGGCTTCAAACAATGAATATATCCTAAAGACATGTAACTTTTTTTTTAGGAGCTTGCTCATGCTGTGTTTTCTTTAGGAATTCTGCTGGCAGGTAAACGCCTAGTCTAAAAATATACACTAAGTCAACTGGATCAGTTCAGGTTTGCAATCAAGGGGAAGGAATTGTATTTGTCTAACCGCAGTTTCCTACAGTTTACCTTGGTGGGGGGTGGTTGAGCGACGGGGAGGGCACTGCCCAAGAAATGCACAGTGTTTGATGCTCTTCTGAATCCAGCAAAGTCTGAACACAACCTTCACTTCCAATGAACAATAGAGCTGAACTCCAAATGCAACAAACAGTACAGTATATGTATCAGCAAAATTAGTAAGAGCTGCGTAAACTGTTTGCACAATGTAAATCCTGTATAATAATAATAATCATAGACGTGCACACAGGGTGTGCCGAGTGTGCCTAGGCACACCCGAATCCCCCAATAATTAGCATTATCTAGGGGCAATACCAGGTGGGTTGTTGGGGGTGCCAGTAGCCAGTGCAAATACCCCCATTATATTAAAGGCTAGGTTCAACTTTAGGAACACCTCAAAAAAGAAGATGGGGCCCCTTATGGGATTTTAAAGGCAGTAGATAGAGCGTAACCAAAGTTTATATATCCTCGTACACACGACTGTTTTCCTCGACAAAATCCATCAAGAAAATTGTGGCAGAGAATTTTTGCAGAGGAAAACAGTCATGTGTATGTTTTTTGTCGAGAAAATTGTTGTCTTGACAGTGTGTATGCAAAGAAAGCTTGACAAGATTCTCGTCGAGCAAAACAAAGTTTAATTTACAGTGAGATTCTCGGTCGTGTGTACGAGGCTTACCTCGCTGGGATCCTCATTCTGGTTCTCGGCCGTGTGTATGGATTCGCCGAGCCCAGCCCGTCGGGAAACCCGTCGAGCAAATAGAGAGCAGGTTCTCTATTTGCTCGACGGCCCGTCGGGATGAATGGCTGGTCGCCTTTCCTGACGGGCTGGTCGCCGAATCGGACAGCTAGCCGAGAACCTCGACGGGCGGAACGATGTGTTCCGCCCGTCGAGGTTCTCGGCCGTGTGCACGGGGCCTTAAGAACTTTAGAAACACGTTATACCTGTGTAATTTAACCACTTAAGGACCGCCGCATGTACATTTATGTTGTCAGAATGGCACGGACAGGCACATTGGCGTACATGTACGTCCCTGCCTTGACGTGGGTCGGGGGTCCGATCGGGACCCCCCCGGTACATGCGACGGTCCCGGTGGCTGTGCGAGCGATCCGTGCTGAGGGGGCGGCAGTTCGTTTTTGTCCGCCCCCTCCGGATCGCTCCCAGCCAATGCACGTGCTCGCCTGTGTGTCACTTCCTCCTCCTGTGTAAACACAGGAAGAGGGAAGTGATGTGATCTCTGCTCTCGGCGGTTTTTTCAACCGCTGCTGAGGAGAGATCACATCACATAGTAAGTCTGCACAACACTACACTGACACCAGTACACGCAGGCACATTAACCCCTTGCGATCACCCCCCTCCCCCCTGTCACAGTGTCACTGAATGCAGTGATCATATATGTATGATCACTGCAGTTATTGTCAGTGTGACAGGCAGTGTGACAGGCAGTTAGTGTTAGGTTCAGGGTAGCCCCCGTACCCCACCTAATAAAGTTTTAACCCCTTGATCACCGCCCTAGTTAACCCTTTCACTCCCTATTGCCAGTGTCACTAAGCGATTATTTTTCTGATCGCTGTATTAGTGTCGCTGTTCCCACTAGGTAGCTATTTTTTTTTTTATTGTGATTTATTTTTACTAAAGACATGTGGCTAAATAAATTTTGGCCTAAATGTTTGACTAAAATTTTGTTTATTTGATTTTTCTTATAACAAAAAGTAAAAAAATATAGTTTTTTTTTCAAAAATGTCGCTCTATTTTTGTATATAGCGCAAAAAATAAAAATCGCAGAGGCGATCAAATACCACCAAAAGAAAGCTCTATTTATTGGAAGAAAAGGACGCAAATTTTGTTTGGGAGCCACGTCGCACGACCGCGCAATTGTCTGTTAAAGCGACGCAGTGCCGAATTGTAAAAACCCCTTGGGTCATTTACCAGCATATTGGTCCGGTCCTTAAGTGGTCAATATGCTCCCAATCAACTGCCTCCCACCACCAGAGCCTCTTTCGTTGTGACAGCAGGTGGTGTTAATGTGTGTTTGAGCTTTGGGGTGCACACCCCAATGCAATAGCCCGCGCACAGCTATGATAATAATAATAATAAAAATGTGAGCATTGTGAGCACACCATGGACCCCTAGAATGAGTCCAAAAGCTTAATTCAGTAATCACAATGTAACAGCAGAAGCAATGTTTCAGAGCCTTCCAGGGCCCCTTCATCAGGTCTGTCACAAGCCTGATGAAGGGGTCCTGCAAGGTTCCGAAACGTTGCTTCTGCTGTAACAATGTGATAGCTGACTAAATCTTTGGACCCATTCTGGAGGTCCATGGTGTGCTGGTGAAGTTTTCTCCCTCTGACTAGCTTCGGTTTCAGCCGTTGGTCGCTGCAGCACTCACTTCTACACAAAGCCATTTCTTAAAGTGGGTTTAAATCCACTCCTAATCTTTCTAAACTACTGCCATAGTGCAGGATCTATAAGGATATAGACGCCTACTGCATGTATCCTTACCTGTCAAATGTCTTACCTCGGTCTGTTATAAGAACTAAAAAACTGCAGATTCTGTGGGTGGGTCTGTTGTCTGGAGCTCGGTGGGTGGATTCGTGATGTCAGTAGACTCCCCGCCCACCTCTACACCCCCTTGTCAACATGCATTTTCTCCTGTGTATTTTGTTTTCTGCTATGATCACCAACATCCAGTCAAAATCCAGAAAAGTAACCACATGACTTCAGAAAAGGAGTGGGGGTTGGAATTAAAAAATAATGCATGAGATATGTAAATAACCTGTCATTCACAGCAAGGGGGAAGAACGGACAAAAGTTTTCTCCTGTTTGTCCGTTTATCTCACTGAAAAAAAAAAAGTGGATTGCTCAGAGCTGGATTAACTCTGTGTGGCAAGACTGGGCACAGATGAAAGGAAATCTTATACTCTACATTGTGATAGCGGAAAAAAAAAATATTTTGTAGTATTGAGCATTGTAACACCAAAAATACGAAGTATCAGTGGGATCAGTGGCATTCCTAAGTGTCATCTGGAATTGCATTTCACTAGTTTTAACTAGTTTTTGGCAGAAAACCTACAACAAATAAGAGTGTTAAAGAAAGACAACAAGGAAAAGAAAACAAAAAAGACCACAAAGCAGGTGATAAACTGACTTTAAAACACTGATTTTGTTTGCATGATTTCATAAAGTTTGCTCATAGCAAAGTCACCAATGTGTTACTTCGGTGAATTTGCAAGCTCTATGACAGTTAAGGTGGTTTCCAAAACTCTATCCGCTTAAAGTGTAATGCCTCCAGGGCCGCCATCAGGGGGGGTACAGGCAGTACACCTGTAAGGGGCCCGGAGGCCACCAGGGCCCCAGATGGCAACCCCCTCTTCTTTTTTTATTTATTTTTTATAAAAAAAAAATTTTTTTTTTATATATTTTTTATTTTTATTAAAGGGCCATTTTTTTTTAGGGGTCTGGAGGTCCGCAGGGGCCCGGAGATCCCCAGGGCCCCCGGATGACAACCCTCCTTTTCTATATAAAAATGTTTTACATTTTTTTTTTATTATTTTATTTATTTATTTTTATTTTTTATATATAGATATATTTTTATTAAAGGGCCCAGAGGTCCCTAGGGCCCCAGATGGCTACCCCTTTTTTTTCTTTTTTTTGTAAAGGGCCCCCCCGCTTCTCAATTTGCTCCCCCCCCCCCCGGTTCTCTGCTCCAGGGGGACCATGCCTGAAGCTGTGTAAGGGGCCCCAAAATTCCTGATGGCGGCCCTGAATGCCTCGTACACACAGCTGGATTTTCAGAGAAAAAAAGTCAGACAGGCTTTTTTTCTAGGCTGTGTGTAGCCGTGTGTAGCCTCCATCTGACATTTTTTTTCAGAGGACAGACGGACCTTAGATAGAGAACCTGTTCTCTTTCTTTCCGTCGGACTTCCGATGGACTTTTGCACGGTCAAAAGTCCGACCTCGTGTACAAGGCATTTGTACGTTTTTCTTTTAGTTTTGGGTAGAGTAGGAAAGGGTTAAATTCCTATTGGGTTATTTTTTGCATTCTGACCTGATGGGGAGATTATCTTTATTTCCTGTCCTGGAGAAGCAACAGGAAGTGAAAGGAGATCTCCCCAGAGTAAGAAGAGCTCCCATTTTATACAATCAGTTTATACCCCCAAACATTATATATGTTTTTTTTTTAGCAGAGACCCTAGAGAATAAAATGGCGTTGCACCTTTTTTGTCACACTGTATTTGTGCAGCAATTTTTAAAACGTGTTAAAAAAAAGAAAACTGTTTCATTCTGTACTTATTTATTTTTTGTCACTTGTTTTAGGCACTGTTTTTTAAGTGGCCGTTTTGCAGGCACTGTTTCACTTTCAAGTGATTACTCAATTTTTTGTATCCATCTCTACTGATTACTCCTTTTTGATTACACAGTCATGTTTGGACATTTGAGTTTTTATGTTTGATGTATTTTTCTTGAGCGCGGTATCACTTTTCATATATTTATCATTCATTTTATAACCTACACTGGAAACAAGAAAGTGAGAATATGATTAGTTGTTGTAGGCAACAGTAAAAGTTGGATCGGGTACTTTGTAAAGCATAACACAACTCTCATTTCTGGCACAAAAAGAAATTGTATATTGTGGTCACACTATGTCACAGATATACAAAAGGTATGTTTAAGAAGAAAACGTGTAGGTGGTGTATAAAAGGCACTAGAGGTGTAGTTTAGACTTGTAGGTCTCCAAAGGATTTTTATGTTGAGACTACTGAGCTATTCTTGGCAGGAATCCCTTATTGATGGTGGGAACTGACCTACCATGAGTATACAGGCTAAAGGCAATGAGTTGGTTTGCAAGACCTTTTATTCAGTCACTGGCTTCTCCTTACTAATAGCAGGGTTTGACATAACATGGCCCACTGATCTGCTGGAGTCCATCTGCTTTCCAAGGGAAGCAAAAGCCAAAAGGACAAAGGCAGAATCATTATTTATTGCCTGTCCTATCAACACCTTCTGTACTGAGGCAGCACCAGCATTCCTCTCCCACAGATCTCTAATCAATGAGCTGTTTCCAGGCTATTGTATAATGCTACGGCCTCAACTGTTGTGGTATAAATCAATGAACAGTCTATTCACAATCTTTTTTTCAAAAAGTTGGAAAATGTCTGTGTAATAACGATTCCTTAGTAAATGTGCTTGATATTGCAACTTGGGAAGCCTTTAGCTTTCACAGCTCGATTCTCACCCAGTTGTCCTAAACAATGTTTGACTAGGGAAGGATTTCTGCAGGCACACTTACAGAAGGAAATTGTTATTTATTAAGTGCGATAGAGGAAAAACTTGATATACCGTATATACCCGAGTAATAGCCAAGTTGTTTTTGTGTGCTGAAAATGCCCCCCTTGGCTTATACTCGAGTCACCTTTTTGCACCTGATCTCCTGGACTTTGGGCACACAGTACAGGTCGGCTGTAGGTCCCCTGGACCCCAAACTTGGCACTCTTTCTTTACAAGTGAGCAAAGTTGTGGCCGGGGAGCACTGATTTTTCAAAGTCGGGCACCCCTTCCATAGACTTCCATGTTAAACAGTAATTTCTCTGGGAACTTTGGGGACCCGGGCCGTATGTCCCCTGGACCCAAAACTTGGCACACATGTAGACCCAAGTTTGCTGTCTGGGGGACCTATGGCTGATTAGCAGCGATTTTTCAAAGCCAGGCACACCTTCTATATATTCCCATGTTAAACATAAGTCTAGTCATGGACACAGTGAGGCATGGACACAGTGAGGCATGGACACAGTGAGGCACAGTGAGGCACAGTGAGGCATGGACACAGTGAGGCAAAGTAAGGCACAGTGAGGCATTCAGATGGACACCCTAGGCTTATACTTGCGTCAATATATTTTCCCATTTTTGTTGTGGTAAAATTAGGTACCTCGTCTTATATTCGGGTCGGCTTATACTCGAGTGTATACAGTACTTTAAAACTGTAACAAGTTTTGTATTTAGCCTCATGTAAGAATAATGACAGTCAATGCCCCTAACAAGCAGCCATTCTCTAATGGACATTTATCCATTTCAGAATTTGAAATGTAGGCATCTGATTGGTGTACTGTAGTGATTTATTTTTTGACTCAGCATTGAATCTTTTACATGCATTACTATTGTGGTCCACTGGGCAAATTTAGTAACCTTGGGTCAGATCCACATACAAATAGATCGACGCAGAGATACATTACGCCGCTGTATCTTACCTGGCTTAATTTTGAATCCTGGAAGAATTTGCGCCGTACGTTACGGCGGCGTAGTATATTTCTGGTGGCGAGTAAGGGGTGTGATTCATTTAAATTAAGCGCGTCCCCGTGGCGATTGAACTGCGCATGCTCCGTTCAGAAATTTCCCGCTGTGCATTGAGCTAAATTACGTCGCAACAACGTTATTTTTTTGACTAGCGTAAATTACGTACATTCCTATTCACGGACGACTTACGCAAAAATTAAAAGAAATTAAAATTTTGACGCGGGAACGACGGCCATACTTAACATGGCAAGTCTAACTATAGGCCAGATAAAAGCAGCTTTAACTATACGCCGGAAAAAGCCGACTAGAGACGCCGTAAGAGATTGCGATGGCCGCGCGTACGTTGGTGGATCGGCGGAAAAAGCAAATTTGCGTACCCGAAGCGGAAAACGACGTGAACACCACCCAGGGGACGCCGAAGTATTGCATCTTAGATCCGAAGGCGTACGAAGACGTACACCTGTCGGATCTAACCCAGAAGCCGCCGTATCTTGGTTTGAGGATTCAAACTAAAGATACGACGCAGGGACTTTGAAAGTACGCCGGTGTATCAGTAGATACACCGGCGTACTCTCTCTGTGGATCTGAGTTTTACCCTCAAATCTAAAGCCAACTCAAACATTTATTCCTAACTGTAATGCCTCGTACACACGATCAGTTTGTCTGATAAAAACGGTCTGATGGACCGTTTTTATCAGACTAACCGATCGTGTGTGGGCCCCATCGGTTATTTATCCATCGGTAAAAAACAAGGAACTTGTTTTAAAATTGTTTTAAAATTATCTGATGGTTAACTAACCCGATAGAAAAAAACGTTCGTCTGTGAGTACGTCCATCGGTTTAAAATCCATGCATGCTCAGAAGCATTGAACTTAATTTTTCTCAGCACGTCGTTGTGTTTTACGTCACCGCGTTCTGAACAGATCGTTTTTTTAACCAATGGTGTGTAGCCACGACTGATGAAAGTCAGCTTCACCGGATATCTGATGAAAAAATCCATCAGTACGTTTTCATCGGTTGAACCAATCTTGTGTACAGGGCACACCTGTATCTACAACATAACTATGCCATTGCTGGTTTTGTGTAGCATTTAACTTTCAATCCACAGAAGAAATGCAGATTCCAGTGAGGGGTTGTTCAAGACTTGTCTGTCTGTGATAGGTAAATAAATAGATATTGGCAACACCTGCACACTTTCTTTTTCAGATTTTTTCTTACATAGGCTGAATATATACCTTACGTCATTTGTTTAAACAGAATGACAGATTTCCTTTCTTACACTTTGTAAAAACAACACCCAGCTAGACAGCCTGTGCATGTACCAAGCTTTACAACTGTGAAAAAGTATTATTTTTTAGGTGATTTGTAAAAAAAGTACATATTTTTAGCAAACTTTCTAACATATGTTATCTATGATCATTGGAGACAGTTTCAAACAAGTTTCCATATGCTGCTTCACTTGATAATCTACAATCTACACAATATAATACATCGATTGCCTTTTTTATTAGCTTTAAACAATTGTTTTATTTTATTGTGTTGTAGATTTTGCCACTTCGCATAGTAAATGGCATGATCTTTACCTACATATTCAAATGGAACTCACGCTTAATGACTTTTCACATGCATTTCATGTGTTCCTTGGAAATGTCACCATGCCTTATCTTTCCCTTTTATCAGAATAACTCCCTGTAACTTCTAACTATAGGAAACTAAAATAAAAAGAATACAATAGAATGCTAAAAAATAAAGGCTCCACTATGTTTTGTTTGTGCACAGTAAAACAAGATTATTAAATTAATATCTACATTTTTTACAGATATACAAAAGGGACCTGTTGGACTGCTTTATCATCTATACAGATACATAAAGTCAAAATGTAAAATCATACATTCATTTACCCATTGTATTTTAATTATTTCACGCCTACTCCATTTAATCTAAATTATTGTGATGTCTGTAAACTCACTTTTTGAAAATCCCCACACATTTACTTCCTTGAATTAGGTGACACCTCCTTACTATGCCCTGTGAGTAGGCACTACTGTGTCACACCTTTCACAAAGCCTGTGTCCTGTCAGAATACGGCTACCCATCAGAAAATGTAACGGAAGTGAAGTTCTGAGCAAAAAATGCTTACTGCACATGCACCATGCGTTTCAACATATTATTGCCACTTCAAAGGTAATTTTCAATCTTTTTAAATCTGCAACACATCGTGATCTTGCCATACCGGCCCTTGCTCAGACTTTCCCTGCTTTCGGTGACAACTGTTGCCCATATGCAGATCAGCAGCACTGAGGTGCAAAATAAACTTAAAAAAAGTATTAAACACTAATATTGTTTGTCTTATATAATATGTATGTGTAATCTTTTTTTATTAAAGAGGGAGTAAAGTCTTATTTTTTTTATGTACCTACAGGTAAGTCTATAATAAGGCTTATCTGTAGGTACTGTAAATATCTCCTAAACATGCACGGTTTAGGAGATATTTACTATATACTCCTATACTTCTTTTTCTTGGATTTATTTTGCAGAACTTTAGAAAAGAAGGATGAAGGGTAGGTAGGTCCAGGTGCATAGTCACAAATAGGGAAACACTCCTGCTTCCAGCAAACAGTTCTCGTCGCCACTCTAGCCAAAGTGGGTATTGCTCACCCGGATAGGTCCCTCTCACTGGCCTAGCAGGCGGGATAACGCACAATGTGAAGTACGGTCTCTGCCACAGACCTTCCTTTATAGATGAGACACTTTGGTCAGGAATCCTCTACCACAGGATTCAGCACCCGGATCTCTTTAGCTTAGCTTTAGTAGAACTTCTAGATCCGACAGGCGACACTGTCAAGCCTCTCAGTGTATGGTGCATCCTTCGATTGTTTAAAACGTCGGTAAAAAATGCAGCATGTTCGAATTTTTTTTTTTTGTCGTTTTTCAGAACCCGTAAAATCATATGAAGCCCACACACGATCGTTTTAAATTAAAAAAAATTAAGACGTAGTTTTTTACATGCCGAAAAACGATCGTGTGTAGTCTTTTGACTAAAATGGCATTTTTGTTTTAGTCCCATTTTAGTCTTTTGACTAAAATGGCATTTTAGTTTTAGTCGTATTTTAGTAACCTCAATTGTTTTAGTGTTAGTCGTATTTTAGTAGACTAAAATAGTATTCATTTAGTAGACAAAAATATTTTAGTAATTTTAGTTGACTAAATTAACACTGCCTCTGGGGAATGGCTGCGACTTTGGACAGCTCCAACAAATGTTAAGATGAAACTCCCTCTCTTTATTTGTACCTCTATCAGAGAGCAGAAATGGTGGAAAAATATTGTTTGTAGTGTAGTGTGGTACCTATAGCACCATAAATTAATGTTTTTTCCTCCAAGTGACAAGACTTTGAATGTTTATGACAAAAGATGTAAGCTTTTTTTCCCCAATGTTGTGGGTAAGTCTCCAGGGCACGCTCCTGTTCTTTGACCCATTCACCGCTTGTGAATACATTTAAAACAATGCCACCCAGATAGAACGGGGGCTCATAAACAATCTCTTGCTCAAAACAATGTAATATCAAAGCTCTTACTTCAAGAAGGATTGACTTTAAAGTCCTGCAAACTCTACAGTGTCTGTAGGTAACCAACAGGCATGAAAGCAGATCAAGATGCTTGAGTAGATTACTTTTCAAACTGCACCTGTGGTATGTGCAAAAGGGTATCATAACTAGAGGAGGTGAAAAAGGTAAATGAAAACAGACAGACCAACTTCTCCAAAAGGACAGAAAAACTGTCAAGCAACTACCGCTTTGCTAGAATCTGCGGGTGCACTGAATGCAATCAAATGCTTCTTGTAATACAATTCCCACATTGCCCTCATCTTTTAACCTTGTTTTGGATTTTTCAAGCACATCGTGAATAGGAGTCTTTTGGATACTTTTCTCTAACTAACACCAAGCCTACTTAAAAAATGTTGTCTACTCCCAAGTGATTAACTTCATCAACTCCCACAACTGCCCTTTCTATGTGGTGGATGCTGAGAAAACACTCTCCTAATCAAACCAGACAGCACTGGGATCACTCTATTGACCTTAGTGCAATAACCACTTTGAACAATACTGAAAACTTTTTACAGTTAGTCAAGGCAGTGTAATTGAGAAAGAAGGAGCGCTCCATACATTTAATGCTTGGGGAATAACATGAGGATTAAGGCATATATTATAATCACGGTTCTCAGGAGGATTCCACCCTGCTGATTGCAGGCAGGAAACTACACTCTCATGATAGAGGCCCTTGTGCCACCTCCCACTTGCGCTAATGGTGACTTGATTTATGTGAGGTTGTGATTTCTACATCTCTGTCTTGCACTGAGATTTATCCCCTGTCTGGCATGGAGGCCTGCCTTTCTTTTCTTAGGATTAGAAACCTGCTCCAGGGTAAATCAAGCATGCGAGGAGCGTGAGACATTGAAACACAGAAACGCTGTATTCTGATGGTAGATAAGAAGCTTTTGGTCCACTGGGGTTAAACAGATTCCACTTGCAGTTGTATACTAATCCCGGCCAACAACTGTAGCCATTATACAATTTCTGTGCTGGATGGAGCCTAAACTACAGGAAAGGGAAATAAAAGAAAGGTGTATCTTGTGAAAACCTTCTTCACTGGACAACCCGTTGTTGCAGGTAGGCTTGATAAAACACAAAGTACATGAAAAAGAGCCCGTGGCTTTGTGATAAGAGTGAAAGTAGCATTCACGGTGGGCTGTGTATCCTTTTTGTTGCTAGTTGAACTTCCCGTGTTTTATACTTTCCTCATACTGAGGGGATTAATGCACTTGTTCCAGCCGACATGATCTAGTGAAAACGCAATACAGAGAAAGCGTTCACCCAAATAAGCTTTTTTTCTTCTGGGGAGGCTCAATGGAAAACAGCAAACTTGAGAAAGCAAAAGGAACAAAACAGTATAGATTTCTGCAGCCACAGGTGTGGTTATTTGTAAAACTCAGCAGTCTTTTGAGCACGCCTGATAATGCCCTGCTTTCCTATGGTTAGCTGAAAGGAAAACATCCTCTTGAATTAATGGGACTTCATGCCACGTCTGGGGGATTTCCTTCCCTCTGACCACAACCTCATTTTTTACTACGTTGTTCATTAAACTCACACCTGTGGCAGCAGCCTTCCTGCCCTCCTGGAGCTCAGCAATTAAGGTTGGACGTGTGCAATCCACGGAGTTCAGCATGCAGGGAATACCACTGCTTGCCAGCTTTGTCTTGGGGATACCTGGGGCCTAGAATAAGTTGTCATCATAAATATTTTATCTTCATGGAGATTAGATCCATGCAAATGAAATCTGCAAACTTTCCACAAGCTGCCTGTTGGCTATATACTACGGTACATACTTGCTATGCAATTTTTTTGTGCTTCGGTTTCAAAATGCAAACCAACAGACCTATCTGGTTTGCATTTTCATTATTTAGATAAAGCGAGTGCAAAAGAGGTTGTTTCTCTCCTATGTACAAAGCTTTTACAGTTTAAATAAACATACAAAATCACAATCTGAAACCAGGAAATTGTAATGTATGTGACCTACTTTTAAATAAATTAAAATAATGTTAGACATGTGACTCTCACCTAGGGATTAGGAATTACACACTCAATTACAGGAATTTATATGCTTGGGAATGCAAAGACAAAGCTGCTTATATTAATTCCAGTGGAAAGAATTTAATCAAAACTAAATTTTTTTGGTGTTGGCCCAAGTATGCTTGCCTCAACACCTTGCACTATAAAATGCGACTACTTACACTATTACACTGGAAAATGGATAAAGGGGAATACATACTATATTCATACATGGTGCATACTAAAAAAGTATGTGGAATTATTAAACAAAATACACTCCCCAGTAAATTTGAGAAAATTAAATAAATGCCAAGGATAGCAGGTAGTGTTTACACGCAAGGCTCTCTGAAGCCCTCTAATAAAACATGTACATATGTTGATAAAGGCCTTAAAAGCAATTGCTCTCTTAGACACATGCACCAAAATGTAGCGTGAACGTATTTTATCATGCTCCCCACAGCCCCCTCACCCATCAAGTTCAAGTGAAATGCCTGCTACTTCTAGGTATAGGTAAGTAAAGCATCTGACTCTATTTTCTCCTCAGGTTCCTTAGCCCTGTGTAAGATTTGTCAAGACTGATTTGTAGATAACATGGAGGCTTCTAACTTGGCTCTATAACTTTGGCTCCAGCAGGTAAGCTAGGCAATGGGGGTGAGCGAAGTGTGGGTAAGTATCAAGTGGGGGGGGGGGGTTAATCTGTTATTTAGTCCTGAGTGGTCACAGTACAGGTACATTTAAGAGGTAGGTAGCCATTGTTCTCTTGGACAGTACATGTGCAGAGGACACAAGAGCACTCGAGTACAGTAACAGTTGAGAGCCCCTGGGCTGTAAAATGTCGCAAGTTTAATATTGTATTTCCAAGTCTGACAAAAAGGAAGCAGTTAGGGATAGGAGCTTTCTGCTAAAAGCGCACTTACCCTTCTGTGCAATTCCAGCATATTACTGGTGATTTTATCAAATACCGTACAACTGTTTTTAGGCAACTTTATGGATAGGAGTGTTTGGGGGACACATAAGCTTCTATTTGGAGATGGGAATATTTGATAAAAAAATTGCTTAGTAGAACTTAAAGTAGAACTTTAGTCAATTTCTTTTCTCACTTTGGATAGCGCAAGAGAGGGTTATTACCCTGTTAGTTCATTTTTTGCCATCTGTGTCCCATTGCAGGGATTTACTTCACTTCCTGTCACAGGAAGTCAGAGGAAATCTTTGCAAATTAATGGAATTCCTTGGGGCCCCCCAGGTCACCAGAACTAGTGTCCCCATTGGAAGATTTCCCCTCTATTTCTTTTCTGGGAACGTCCCAAAATTTTGTATTTTCTTTTACATTTACCTTCAAATAAAATGGTAAACAGGACAAATAGGGATCTCCTAATGGTGGTACAGACAGCAATAAAAACTGACAGGGGTTCCAATCCCTCTTATGAAAACGAAAAAAAAAAAGTTTTGCCTTTAGTTATACCTTTAAAGAAAACAGGATATCGTAAAGTAAGGAGATTGTTTTTCCCTTACTTTGTTTGTTTTCTTAACCTGTCTCATGCAAATCCTGGAATCTCTTTATATGAACTTACTGTAAGGCTACTGAGAGGTTCAACCTCTTGTTGTCAGACACTTCACGTGCAAAACAATGATTCATATTAAAAAAACATTGACAAGCAGGTAGAGGAGGTGGAAAAAGTCAGCAGCTACAAACACTGTAGCTGCTGACTTTTAATAAGCACACTTACCTGTTGCCCACAATGTTGGCCGCTCGAGGCCAATCCGTCCCTCGGACTGGGTCCCATCGCCGCCAGTGAAGTTGCGAGGCGCTCTGTGAATGGGCGGCTGACTTCTGGGAGACACACAGTTCCCAGAAGTCAGCGTGCCCCATTCCCCAAAAGACAATGCGAGGAGGACGAGACCGAGGAGCACCGCAGACAAGAAAGGGGCAGATTAGGAAGATCTGTCTAGTAACAGCCATTTCTGGTAAGTTTAAAAAAAATATATGTTTTTGTTGAGCCTTTTTGGCATTTTTTTTTTTTTTTAGGGTGTACCTCCAATTTAAAGTGGGAGTAAACTAAGGCTTACCTATAGGTACTGTAAATATCTCCTAAACGTGCACCATTCAGGAGATATTTACTGTAGATGCAACCGGGGACATCTCCAGCACATTCGTTCTGAAGAAACGATCAACCGGGCCATTCCTTTAGAGTCCTTTGCTATTAACAGTAGCTCCCGCAAGCATGCTCACCACAGCTCTGGCCAACATTCTCCCCAAACAAAAGATACAACTCACCCTCTTCCTCAGTACACATTCCCGCCCCTCCCACCTAAATCTTTGTATAAATTCTTGCCCCCCATCAAAATCTTTCCGTTTTGCCCCCCCCCCCCCCAAAATAAAAATGGAGCGCCAGCCTCCACTGAGACTGAGAGAATTATTCCAAGTCTGCGCAGACAGGTATCTGCATGCTTAATCCCAAGCATGCTACTTGATGAATAAAGCAGGTAATATACATGGCCAGTACAATTATTATCCTTTACTATCTTGACAGAATTAAGGTACTGTAACATGTAAACACTAACTTGTCAACTCAGTTGACAAGTTATCATTGAAAGTTGTGCATGGAATGGCACTAAATGTCATTTTTCTCACATTCATTTTTAGAAATAAACTACTTTATATTGCTCTTTTGTTATACGGACTGTTACGACAGCACAATTCATAAATAATATGAACTATCTATCTATCTATCTATCTATCTATCTATCTATCTATCTATCTATCTATCTATCTATCTATCTATCTATCTATCTATATATCTATCTATATATCTATCTATCTGTCTTTGAACTAACTACAAACTAAGAAATAATATATATAAAATAGAAAGGTTTAACCTAACGGGACACTATGGAGAATATAATGTACGGTATTTAGATAACTATATGTACTCAAAGAGCACCTGAACTGAAAGAAAATTAGCGATTCCACTGCTGTCAGTTACGGCGGACCCTCTATTTCATTCAGTACAGGTTTCCTTTAAAACATATAACGATAGTATTCGGTAAATTAATTGCTCTTTTTTATTTTTATTTACTCAAACCTTTATTTACTTATTTCACATTTATAACACTTCTAGGGGAGCTTTTTATATACATGAAATCAAATGGTCTTTTTTAGGACAAAACTGTTGCTGCAACTACTAAACTTCCACTGGCAGTGCTATAGCTCATCCCAAACACTGTTGCTGTCAACATATTAGACAACTTGCTTTGTAGGAAAATACAAAGAAAAATCTAAATAAAAGCACATGAAATAATAAAAATAATCAATATAAAGAATACTAGCATTACATGTCTTAACCACATTCAGAATAAAACAATTTTTTTTTCATAATTTTGGCCCTTAAGCTTAATGGACAAACTAACTGTGCTACAAATATACTTGTACTCCACAAGGAATAGCTAATAGTCTTATTTCTTACTCCCGGAGCAGCTATCTATACACAAAGTGCCGACAACAGGAGGGTAGAATTGATAAATAACCCTATCCCTACAGTTCTAAGGGCTCAATGGATTCATGCTTGTGTCAAAGATAGTTAAACAAATATATCCTTCACAGGGAGGGGGCTACAAAGATAGGTTAAAAGGCTACAGAGATCTCTAAAGAGCAATCAGTAGAAGGAGCATGCACAGATGTCACATCGATTACATCCAAATGTTCACCAAAGCTACACAGAAACTCTGATAAATGACTATTAGGGCTTCAGGTCCATGGGCATTTACCAATCTAACTTTCAATACTTCTAATTTATCCATTTCCAACTGAGCATGAAAAACAAAAGAGCACAGGAGTTTCCGTCTGAACCCCATGTTGACTGCCCCGACCTGTTCATTAGTGTCAGCAAGCCAATAAATCTTTATGTACAGAAGCTCAATAAAGGTCCCATTCCACCTACAAATCCAGTGTCACCCCATAAAGTACATTGAGTCCAGATGTAGAAATCCCTTGTGGATCCATTCTGAAACATAAATGGGTCCTCACATATTACCCTCCAAAATCATTATCACTCTTGATATTTCTTCATCATGTGGTAATCTCCAAGATAACAATCTGAAATGAGACGTCTTGCATGTTTTGGCAAAATCAATCCAACCAAAAGGAATTTTGGAAAGGATCAAATACTGCTGAGTATGTATATTCAAAGAGTTGAGGTAAGCCACAAAAAATAAATTGTATTAATAAAAGCAGTACACTTCCTGTTTGGCATCACTTCCAAAACAAAGAACATTCTGACTTTCTATTAAAGTGCAATTTAGGAGGTCAAAATGTAACAATATAGCTCTTAATCAAATACATTTTAGACTGCGGACACTGGAATGGAAAGAATTGACATTCCAGTTTGGGACATAGTCTAAACAAATGTTTCAAAACAGCATATTATCTAAAGGTACATTTTATAAACTGCATAAAGTACATATTATCTAAAAGTACGTATTATAACCTGCTTTAAGATTTTAATTCAAGATTATTTTGTAGATAATGTATCCTCAAACTTTCTTGTTAGGTGCCTGCAAATACCGGAGACCATATCAAACTAATTGTGCTGCTAATTTGGTTTCCCACTTACTCAAAGAATCCCTTCCTTCCCAAGACAGATACTTGGCATTCTCATCAAATAAGATAGCCCCAGTTAAAATAATTCTGAGCCAATGTAAAATGTATTTTAACTGGCAACACCAAACTCAATGAACAAAACGTGCCTTAGTAAGTAAAAAAAAACTTTCAATGGATCAACTCCCTTTAACAGGGCTCTCCAATGCCCATTAATTAGTGAAGAAGCCTTCAAACAGAGCTCCCATCAATTAAGGGGGAAAGAAATCTGCAAAATATAAGTGAAAGCTTCCATTTCTGCAGTCGAACAGTGTTAGCCTTCCTAGTCTTGTCAACTAGTTTTATTATTTCAAGTAGGTAAAGAGCAATACAGTGAACCAGAACTGCCAAACCTAATATACTTACTTTGAGCTTGGAATGTAAAGTTCCTTTTGAGAACCCTTTAGGAAGCAAAATCTATCAATGAGATAATTTTTCCTCCAAAGATAAGAATGTTTTTTTCACTAGGTGACAGACATCCGAAAGACAGAGAAGGATGCTATGCTGAGGATATTCTAGACATGTTCTAATTAACCTTAGTAACTGGGACAGGACCAGACATAAATGAAATGTTGTGCTGATTTTCTCCATAGACCTGAAGCACTTAATCTTACGTTCCTCACAGTAAATATTCCTGTACAGGAATTAGGTACACGGGTTTGAGTGGCATGTCATTATAAGAAGAAGGCTGTGTGTTCGGTGAGCACACTCATTAGAAGGGGCAGCCTGTGTGTTAGCCTGGCTCACTCATTAGTTCTCCTCTCCCGGGTTGGGACATGCATTATTCATTCATTAGACTTTTCCGCTTATGGAAACATGTGAGGAATTCTGTCTCTTTTGTCCCAAGCTTCGTGTTTTCTTTTGCTTCACTACCTATGTATAAAAGTCTCTGCTGACTTGTAAGGGTCCATAGAATTCCCTTCAAGCACTAACTTCTAAATCTCCTCACTTCCAGGAATCTGGAAATACATTTATATCGTTTGCAGATGGAACATGTAACTGTATCTTATACAAAAGATTGTTGATAAAGCTAATAATCATTGTGTCATTCATATTTTGTCTTGTTAAAGAATACATGCAAAACTGGATGTGGGTCTAATATGAATAAAAGTTGTAACTGAAACATATTTCCGTGGATATTGAAAATCTGTAATGTGTGAAACAAGGTGTGGTTTTATTGAGTATTACATTGTTAAGTGTATATTTGACTCTATCTGATGCTTGACAGTAGGAAGGATGCTAAACTCCTGATATTTCAAATGTTCTGTTTTGTTAAACCACTTTACTATACCTGTCCATAACAAATCAGCTGATACCCATCTGCAAACCAGATGCACTTTGATGAGGAGCTACAGGCACAGTAGGTCATTTATGGTGAAGCGGTGGATCACAAAGTTGCATGCTTCGTTTACTTCTGTTCCACCTGCTCTTGTCAACTCCCTACTGTGCAAGTAAATTCATCACTTATTCAGATGTTTTTTTCTTTCCATGCTGTAGCATTTTATGAGCAGGGTTCAAATGGTAATGACCAGGTCAATGTGCTGCTCATTTTATCTTCTGGAGCACTCAGAAGATTGAAGACAGGGTGGGCCAATTGTAGATATATATTTCAATGTACTATAGCACACTTGTGAACTATGCACTACGATTTGACAGTTTATTCTATGAGAGCCACAGGTGTTTTTACATGTACTTAAAATAGCCAGATTTTGGGGTGATATACAGTAACTGAGAATGTGACCAGCCAAGAGTATTGACAAACAGCACACTGCTGCCTCGGAGAATTTTTTGGCACAGTAGAACTTCTTCACCATATTCTACAGACTGCCTATTCTGCACAAATGAAAGGAAACATTTATTGAGAGAAATATATAGGCTGCCATCGTTGACCTCCATCTAAAAAAGCTTGTTGCCTGTTTATGGGCTTATATTTTTTGGGTCTATATGAAGTCATTGACATCGAAAGTACTAAAGTCAGTAAATTAATCAACTAGCATTTTCAGTAGGAGAGGTCAGCAATGGTAGTGTACATATTTCTCAAAGTACAGGTTTCCTTTATTGGGGCATTTTACCTAAGAGTGATATTACAGTCACTAGTATGATTTGGTGAGTTCTGAATTATTGGGGACTTTAGAGGTGACATTTCCCTGCCTTTAGTCCTGATTCTATACCTGCTAGCCTTGAGTGTTTTGTGTTTCTACCTATATTAGCAAGTTTTCCATTACTTTTGTTGTATTTTTTCAGATAATCATGTCAAGCTCAGATTTTACAACTGCTTTATTAGCAATCTTAGCCCAAAGCTTCCCACTTTCACTTCCGGAAACAGCCCTTTAAATTGAAAAAAAAAAAAAAAACAATATTGTTATCGACTGTCCATTATCAGAAGTAAAACTGTCACAATACCACTGTACCTGTGTAATGCGTAAATCCTCTTATTCAGTACTAGCTCTGACTGATGACTGATGCCTGTGGAATGCTTTCCAGTCCAGTGTTCTAGAGCTTAGTTTTAGTTTAGTGCATGAACATTATTCTAATGGCACTACAGTGAAGAAGCTGGTAAACAGTGTCTTGGACCCAGGAAGTGAACTGAATGATTTCTACATGATGTATATACAAAGTCCTAGGTCAACTGGGAGGGACAGAGGTTCAATATTAACATTTCAAATATAAGCACTTTTATTCCTTAAAACTCAGATGCCCCTAGGTCTACTGGGATTCTGATGCCCCCAGCCCCTAATTTTTTTTACTCGTAGAATCTGAGCAGGGAAACACATTTTGCAAGCAGTATCAGTTCTAAAACAAAGTCAAGAAGGGTACTAGCAAGGCTGCCCTAGACAAAAAAAAAGCACACTGAAGGTATGAATGTAAGCTGCAAACAATGTAAAATGGCACAGGGTAGTAGTTAGGGCAGACAGCTATTACCATAAGACATGTAGCCAGCAATTATGACTGATAGGCCATTATATGTGCCACTAATAAGGACCCTTTTTTTTTTAGAAGTTGACTATGGGAAACACATGACTTGTTTAACTTCAAACAACATCCACTGGTATATATTGCCACTTATCCGGAATAAAACTGCAATAGCCATATTCAAGTAGGTTTGTGAACATTGAACGCTGCTCAAAATTACGGAACCATATATGATAATTTGAAACAAACAGCAACTAGACTTTTGCTACACATCTGCCAAGCTAATTAAAGGTTTGGGCATTGACAACATTCTCCCTTTGTCTGTAATACATATAATTTGTTACATAGTCTGGCTGAAAAAAGACAAAAGTCCATCCAGTTCAACCAACAGAGGGAATATATATATATATACACAGCGGTTATAAAAAAAAGTTATTTAATGTTAGGTTTCTGTGATGTCAAAAAATGAGACAAAGATAAATCATTTCATACATTTTTCCACCTTTAATATGACCTGTAAACTGTACAACTTAGTTGAGCATCAAACTAAAATCTTTTAGGTGGAGGGAAGAAAAAATAAAAAAATAAAATAATATGGTTGCACAAGTGTGCACACCCTTAGCCCTGGTTCACACTGGGCTGCGGGAGTGAAGCCGTGCGAGTTCAGCTGAACTCGCACGATTTCACTCCCGCCGGCAGTCCCGATTTCAGCCGCGATTTAAGAGACATCTGTGCGGGTTTCTAAACAGATGTCAATGTAAATCGCGGCCCGAAATCGCAAAAAGTAGTACAGGAACTACTTTTTGAAATCGGTGCAGCGCAGCAGATGCGGCGTCGCACCGATTAGGACGGTGTCATTGCCGGCAAATGCCGCCGATTTGAGATGCGATTTCACATCTGAAATCGCATCTCAAATCTAACTAAATCATACCCAGTGTGAACCTGGGCTTAAACTAATACTTTGTCGAAGCACCTTTTTATTTTATTACAGCACTCAGTCTTTTTGGATATAAGTCTATCAGCATGGCATATCTTGACTTGTCAATTTGCCCACTCTTCTTTGCAAAAAAAACTCCAAATCTGTTAGATTGTGAGGGCATCGCCTGTGCACAGCCATCTTCAAATCACACCACAGATTTTCAAACGGGTTCATATTTGGGCTTTGGCTGGGCCATTCTAAAACATTAATCTTCTTCTTGTGAAGCCATTACTTTGTTCATTTGGATGTATGCTTTGGGTCGTTGTCATGCTGAAAGATGAAGTTCCTGTTCATGTTCCACTTTCTAGCAGAAGCCTGAAGGTTTTGTGCAAATATTGACTGGTATTTGGAACTGTTCATAATTCCCTCAACTTTGACTAAGTCCCCTGTTCTAGCTGAAGAAAAACAACCCCAAAGCATGATCCTGCCATCACCACAGAAACGTGACATTTAACAGGGGTGTGTAGACTATATTAGAGTATAGAGTATTTATATCCACTGTGTATATATATATATATATATATATATATATTGTAATGGTGGGATGTGAAAGATTGCTGGTTTACGCCAGATTTTGGAGAGAAAGACACATTAATTGCACAGCTGTATCTTGGGCTTTTTAGTTCTGACCTGACATGGCTCAGAGCCCCACCCAACAGACATGAAGTCTGTTCCTGGGAATCAGGTGGATTCCCAAACCCTCTGAGAGGAGTCATGAGTTGCAGCTAGGGCATGCATATCTGCAGGAGGCAGATGTCGTTTGATGATTGAGCAGCAAGACACTTATCAGGAGAAAGCTAGGTTTGAGCTTATCTCTAGGAAACTGTTTGTTCTGAGGAACAGAACTTAGGCCTAGGCTAAAGGCCTGAAACAGCCGGATGGCAAGAATGAAAGCCAGGAGGCTAAACTGTTGAGTTTGCAAGATACAGGAATGGTGGAACCCCCTGCAAGGGCTGCTAATGTATTTGTGAACTGTTGTGCTTTTAAATAAAAGTGGGCTACCAGGCCCTTAAAAACTCAGTTCTGGACTGGCGTACTCACTGAAAAACGCACCTACCGCTGGAGTCTGATTCCCAATCTTACTATATATATATATATATATATATATATATATATATATATATATATAGTTATATATATACACATATACACAAACATATACTTATACACACACATACATACAATCCTATGTATACACAATCCCATACCCACAGTTGATTCAGAGGAAGGCAAAAAAATCCAAAACAATAAAGCATGATCCAATTTGCTCCAGCAAGGAAAAATAAATTCCTTTCTGATCCCCCAAGAGGCAATCAGATATTCCCTGGATCAACTTTACCTATAAATATTAGTATTCAGTTATATTATGTGCATCTAGGAAAGAATCTAGGCCTTTCTTAAAACAATCTACTGAGATGGCTAGAACCAGCTCTTGGGGGAGTCTATTCCACATTTTCACAGCTCTTACTGTGAAGAAGTCTTTCTGTATTTGGAGATGAAATCTCTTTCCCTCCAGACGTGATGACCTTAAAGTGAACCAAGTTCACTATATGGACCACTTATGTATTTGTACACGTTGATCATTACCCCTTTAAGCGGAGTTCCACCCAAAAGAGGAACTTCCACCTATCTGATTCCTTCCCCCCTCCAATGCCACATTTGGCACCTAATGGGGGAGAGGGGGAAGCGCATACCTGTTTTTTACAGGAACTCTGTCCCCACTTCTGGGAGACCGGGCATCAGCGAATTACGTGAACAGCTTGGCACCCCTCCTTCTCCCTCCCCTTCTGATGGGCCAGTGAGAAAGTGCAGTGCGCTTCACGTATACGCAGTAGGAAACGGCCGTGAAGCCGAAAGGCTACATTGCCGGGGTCCCTTACCTGCAATGGCAGCACCTGACCAGCCAATGTAAACATCGGCTGCGGTGCCGACATCGCTGGACTTCAGGACAGGTAAGTGTCCTAATGTTAAAGGTCAGCAGCTACAGTATGTGTAACTGCTGACTCTAAAGGGGTCGGCGGAACTCCGCTTTAATATCCTCTTATCAAGTGAAAATAAATACATTTCCTCTATTTTTTTCTCATAGCCGAGTTCCTCTATACCTCCTATTAGTTTGGTTGCCCTTCTCTGCACTTTCTCCAGATCCCCAATATCCCTTTCGAGAACTGGTGCCCAAAACTGAACTGCATATTCCAGATGAGGTCTTACTATTGACTTCTACAGGGGCAAAGTGATACAGTATCTCTCTCTCTGCAGTCTATACCTCTTCTAACATAAGAAAGGATTTTGCTCACTTTGGAAACCGCAACTTGGCATTGCATGCTATTATTAAGCTTATGATCTACCAGAACACCAAGATCCTTCTCCATTGACTCCTCCAGCTGTTCACTTCCTAGTATGTATAATGCATGCATATTCTTAGCCCACAAGTGCATAATTTTACATTTATCAACATTAAATCTCATTTGTCACACTGTTGCCCAATGAAACAGTGCATTAAGGTTGACTTGTAAGTTGGAGACATGCTGCAAACTGATTTATCCAAGCCTGTAGACGTTACCTTACACGTTAGCCAAGTGTGGGGAACTGAGTCAAATGCTTTGGCAAAATCTAAATATACCACTTCCACAGCCACGCCTCTGTTCAAATTTTTTCTTACCTCCTCATAAAAAGAAATCAGATTTGTCTGACAACTTTAATATTTTTTTCCAGCAAAAACGTATCTATGTGGTCTTTTATTAAACTCTCCAGTATCTTCCCAACTATAGAAGTTAAACTAACAGGTCTATAGTTACTTGGTAAAGACTTTGATCCCTTTTTGAATATAGGCACCACATTGGCCTTACGCCAATCCAGTGGTACTATTTCAGTCCAGGTGCTATATCCACCTTTATTATGTCTAAATATTTCTGGACCATATACATTTTGAGCCATTTTGGTTCATTTGGGACTGTGTCACTATCACCCCAGATTATGGACATGAACTCCCCCATGCTCCTATGTATACACAGAGCTGAAGAAGGTATTTAATAAATAGTCTTTCTCTTTGTCTCAAGTCACCCACTCCAAATTGTATTGTAAAGGGCCTACATGCTCAGACATTACATTTTTACTAGGGTTGCACTGATACCACTTTTTAAGACCGAGTACAATTACCGATACTTCTTTTCAAGTACCCGCCGATACGGATAATTTTTTTTATGTCATGTGACAGTGGCACTAATTTGCAGTACTGACAGGTACTGATGACGTGAGGACTGTGTCAGTAGTTTTTTTATTTTTTATTCTCTTTTTTATTTACAGTTTTATTTTTTACAAGGGGGAAGTGGACGGTATCAGTGTTTTCTTTATTTTTATTTTTCGATTTTAACTTTTAAATATTTATTACAATTCTTTCTTTTTTTATTATTATTATTATATTTTTTTATCAGCCCGGTTGGGCTGGGGGGCTTTGGTGAGATATTAGGGGTCTAACCAGACCCGATATCTCCTCTTTGAGACAGGGAAAGGGACTGAGGATAGAGATTGCCCAGTCCCTTTCTCTGCAGCCTCAGCTGCACTGAAGATGACAATCTTCAGGAGTCAACAGGAGGCAGTGGCTCCTCTCCATTCATAAACTCCATTCATAAACTGTAAGGCCGCGTACACACGATCAAACATATCTGCTGAAACTGGTCCGCAGACCAGTTTCAGCGGACATATTCGATCGTGTGTACGGCCTAGCAAACAGGTTTCCAGCAGACAAAAGTTTTAAAACATGCTTTAAAACTTATCTGCTGGAAAACTGTCTGTTAGACATGTCCGCTGGTTAGTACGCCTAACCAGCGGACCGAAATCCCCTGCATGCATCGAATGGAATTGACGCATGCGTGGAAGCATTTTACTTCCTGGTTTGCGGATGTCGCGGCGTCAACGTCACCGCCACGTCACCGCGATCTGTTTGATCGTGTGTACACACATCAGACCAAAATATCCCAGGAGACATGTCCGGTGAAAACGGTCCGTCGGACTGTTTTCAGCGGATATGTCTCCTCGTGTGTACGCGGCCTAAGTTTACGATGCCCAGTCATGAATAGACTGTCAGTGATCACTGACTCTGTTCCTTCAGAAAAGGAAGGAGCCGTTAAATGACATATTTACATGTTCCTTCCTCTGCTCTCCATCCTGACAGTTCTTTGACAGGGGGTACGGGAGGAGCATGGAGGGGGACAGAGGAGCATGGAGGAGCACACAAATGGGAACGGAGGACACAGAGGGGGACGGAGGAGCATGGAGGAGCACACGAATGGAGATGGAGGAGCATGGAGGGGGACAGAGGAGCATGGAGGAGCACCCGGATGGGGACAGAGGAGCACAGGGATAGGGAGGGAGCACAAGGATTGGGATGGAGGAAACAGAGGGGGACTAAAGAAGCACAGAGGGAGACCAGAGGAACACACAGAGGGGGACCGGAGGAGCACACAAAGGGGGACCGGAGGAGCACACAAAGGGGGACCGGAGGAGCACACAAAGGGGGACCGGAGGAGAACTTAGAGGAGGACCGGAGGAGGATACAGGTGACAGTCAGGGGAGATCGGTGTGGCGGTGTGGGCAGTTACAAGCACCGATCTCCCTGGATAGATTTCAATAAAGCAGCTGAAAGCCATGGGGGGGAGGGGGAGGCGGAGAACCAGCTGTTAGCTGCTTTATTGAAATCTATACAGGGAGATTGGTGCTTTTAACTGCCCGCACTGATTACCCCTGACTGCCCAGGTATCGGATCAAGCATGCTCAGTATCTGAACCGATACCGATGCTAGGATCAATATCAGTGCAACCCTACTTTTTACTATTAATATAGTGGAAGATTTTTTGGGGGTTTGTCCTACTATCCTCTTCCAATCTGTCCTTCGTTTTGAATTTATGCGTCCTTTATTTTATTTTTGCATATTCTGTTATATTCTTTGTAACATTTAAACAATAATAATGTTCCTTAATTTTTATATTTTTTTAAAAGCTCTTTTCTTATTATTTATAGCTTTTTTTGTGGGACATTCAGAGTTGGAAATACTAAATACTAAATGCGGTCTTAGAAGGGTCATTTTATACCCCTGCCCTCCATTTGGGTACAAATATCTATATTTTTGAGTGGGAACATCTGTTATGGCAACAACCATCTAAAAGGGTGTATTCCTTCACCTTATAGAGATTTCCTCTTACTTACTTTTGTGTCTATGGAACAGAAAGTGAAGGGAAATGTTCTCAGGAGACACAGACAGCAACACAAAACCTGCAAGAACTAACAATCCTCTACTTTATCCAAAAGCAAAAAAACAAAGTTTTGGCCTGAGAAACACTTTAGGAGCTTCCTACAAGACCTTTGGACTGGTATCTGTTAATCAGAATAGCATATCCCAGCAATACATGCCAAACTTTGATTAGTGAAAAATAGAAACATGTTTTCCTGAAGCCTCCACCCAACCACTGCAAAATCTTAACTTGTTCTTTGCTGAAACACATGGAAAGGTCAGTAACAGATGTGAACTTTTAAACCAGCATGTGCTTATAAGATGCATGAAATCAGGCAGAACCCATGCAGATCATTTATAACATACGGCACATATAGACTGGATTTCCAGCATACACTCTACATTCCCTTCTGTTATTCCAAATATATACAATATGTGTTAACTATACTGTAATAGCTGTACTACTTTTTTTTGTTTACAGACCAATACCATTTTCTTGGACAACATTCGGATATAGATTTTCATTATACATGTTTGATTACACAAAGCCACAAAGTACTAGCTCTGAAATTAAATACATTATGGGTGTTATATTAAATTTTAGGAGCCAAATACGCATCATGGGATCCAAAGGAAGCATTTACGTTAGAGCTAAAATTAACTCTGCTGCTCAGTAAATGTCTTTCATACACATACCAGTAGAATGTAAAGGTACTAATTTTAAATGCTAGTAAAGACCTCGTATTCTGCCCAAGCCCCCTGCTGCCACACAACCAAAATAGTAATAAAATCTATTTATTCTTTATCAGCACACATAATTAGTGTGGCAAGACTGCAAAAGGTTTTTGGCTTAAATTTTTCAAGGAGGATGCACACATATTGCTATACCCCAGTACCCAGTCTGAACTACATACTCAGCTACTGTAGTAAAGACAAGCTGTCACTGGAGAGGTCCATGTGAAACAAATGTGTATTGTAACTTGTTAAGTAAGGCAGGCCATACACGGTGCAACTTTCTTTTCTTGCCACCAAAGAGAAGAAATTCACACGATTCCCCCATCAACAGAGACAGTGTCGACGGAAGAATCCCTCGTACTGAGCTATTGTCTTCTTCTGGCAGGTGGGCGGGGAAAGCCACCCCGCCAGGAGAAGACAGCAATTATCACTATAGGCTATCATTCAGCCCATTGCTGGTACAAATCTTGGCCGGTTCCTGCTGAACTGGCATAGATTTGAACCGTGTATGGCCGGCCTTAGTCCCCGGTGCTGAATACCATAGTGGACCACATGGGGTGTATGATTTGCATCAATAGGATATATAGTTGGGCTACTTACTATGACTAGTCCTTACTCCCTTCCCTTCCTAGATGATGGACCCTATATTGTGGCGGAATATACGTTTTATCTTAAGCTAGGTCCTTCTTGGTCATACTGCCTCTCCCACTGCCATGTGTGATTTTCCTTGATGTTCAAACAATGAGTGCTTTGCTTTTACCACTACGCTTTTACTACTAGGCTGATAAGACAGTTCACATGATATATAGTGTACAATATATTCTCTCCAGCACCTCAGCAAGTTTATGAAAAACATCCAGCTCAACCCCACATTGCAACTTTTTGTATTTGTTTATAATAGATCATATATTATATCATTGCCTAAGTATGTGGGTAATGGAGGGGGAACCTTTGTAATCAGTGCTACTTTGTTGTACATTATCAGCCTTACTATTTTATGACATCTGACAGCTTTGAAGTATTTTGTAAAAAAAAAAACATGTATATTTTAAGGATTTCCTTTTTGCAAGTGTTCCCTTAAAGTCCAACTTATATTTCCATCAGCTCTCGGGTGCTGCCGCCACCATTTGTGGTAAGGGAACCCGGCAGTGAAACTGTTCCCCTACTGCACATGTGTGAAGTGCGCTGCGCTTTCTGAATGGCCCTACCGCAGAGGAAGAAGGAGGGGGGGGGGGGCGAACTCTCTTGGAAGTGGGGTTGGTACCTGTCAAAAACAGGTAACTGCTCCCCCCCAAAAAGGTGCAAAATTTGGCACTGGAGGGGGAGAGGAGTCAGATAAGCAGAGCTTCCGCTTTAATACCTAAGCTTAATTTTGCAACTTTGACATGTGTTAATAAAACTGTACATATCATCAAAACTACTTTGTGCATCCAGGTGGACTATACTTTTTTATTTTATTTAACTGTATATTTCTTGCTACTACAATAACCTACTACCAAAGAACAACTCAAAATAAACGTTCCTGCTTCTCATGATTGCAGCAATACCATATATGTGCGTGTTAGTTGTTGTTTGTACCCTTAGTACAGCCCAGAAACAATAGTGCGCATTTCGCTTTTTTTAATCCTACCTAAAACACACTGACACTAACCCTGGGGCTGACCTAGATCAAACCTTGAGCTAGGTATTTTATTGATATTATTATATATATATTTTTCTAAACACACTTTTTTTCTATTTCTGCAGGAACAGAAAAATATACAATGTATTGACCTCGTCCATTCACAGAGATGAAAAACACAGGGCATGCTTCACACTTACTGATCACTGTGATAGCTAATCACTGTGATAGGCTATCACAGCTAACAGGTGACTTGAAATCGGACTTTACAGGTCCCAATCGTTAGAATGGGGTCCAGTGCTCTTAGTGAGACCCTGGTCTCTGTGCTGGGAGGGTGGCGTGTGGTACGCTCCCAGCACAGAGAGAGATACACAAATATGCAGCCCCATGGAAAAAAAGCCCAGTCCAGTGGGGCCGCATATTTGTGTACAGTCGCCGTGAAGGGTTTAAGCATGTATTTCTTTACCTACACTGCCTGGTAAAAATCAAAGTAGAAGATTGTAAGTTCACAGTATTTGTATTTCTGTTTTAGTCAAATTGAAGTTTATTAAAGTGGAACTTTACCCATAACAACTTGATAAAAAATAATGTTCTTTAGCATGGAGCATACATTCCACATTAATAATTATCCTACCAAAATTAGTGTGTGCTGCAAATTACCTCCAGCATTCCTCCTATTTTTCCTTTTGAGAGGCTGTCATTTTGCTGAAGCCCAGAGCCTCTGAGCAGCAGAAAATCTTTAGGCTGTCAGTATATCAGCCTCTAGTGGCATTGATTTTAGGCATAGTGTAAAAAAAAAAAAAAGTCCCTAAGCATGTGCAGAACAGGGTGAGACAATGAATTACTGGATTTAAACTCTAGGTACTTATTTTTAATGTTTTGCATAGCTACACCTGCAAAAAGGGAACAGCCTGAAATGATTTAGTAGGACTTTTTTTCTGACTAAAGTTCCACTTTAAGAAAATACATAATTGCAAAGCCGCATACACGACTATTTTTCATGTCATGGAAAAAAAAAAACGTTTCTCGACGTGATTCTTGTCAAGCCTGCCTTGCATACACACGATCGTGGGAAAAAATGCTCGAGCAAAGCGTGGTGACGTACAACACGTATGACGGCACTATAAAGGGGAGGGTCCATTCGAATGGCGCCACCCTTTGGGCTGATTATGCAAATTTTCCATCTCATAACTTGCTTCTGACCATGCGTGTTTTTTCCCATCGTTAAAGCGTACACACGACCGTTTTTCACGAGAAAAATTACGACATGAAAAACGACGAGAAAAAATAGAGCATGTTCTAAATTTTTAATGGCCATTTTTTTGCGTCGAGAAAAATGCTCTGGAGCCACCACACAACCATTTTTAACGACCGATTTAAAAAATTGCATTTTTCTCGTCATGAAAAATTGTCGTGTGAAATTACAGGAATTTTCAATGTAGTACAAGCCAGTACAGTATAAACAACATGTATTTCCATAAAAAAAGTGAAAATTTTAATTAAAGCAGTTATCTACGCGCAAACGCGTGCAAGGTAAGTTGAAGGTACATTCCAAACCCCGTGCCTTTTCAGTTTGTGTAACACTTGGGGCCAGATTCAGAAATAATGTACGCCGGCGTATCTCCTGATTTCAATGTGATTTCAAATGTGCGCCGTCGCATCTTTACGCCGATTCAGAAAGCAAGATACGCTGAAAAACATGGCTTCAGCTGTCCAACGTAACTTGCCTACGCCGGCGTATCGTGGGCGCATAGTTACGCTGGACGCATTCGGCGTTCCCATTAAAAATATGCAAATGAGCTAGATACACCGATTCTTGAACTTAGTTGTGCCCGGCGTATTGATATATGTCGTTTACGTTAGGCGTTCTACCGGCATAAAGTTACCCCTGCTATATGAGGCGCAGGCAATGTTAAGTATGGACGTCGGAACGTCAAATTGTACATCGTTTACATCGTTTGCGTAAGTCGTACGCGAATAGGGCTGTGCGTAAGTTACGTTCACGTCGTAGGCAGTGTTCGACGTATCGGCATGCGCCGTTCGTTCGGACACTCATTTGCATACAACACACCCTGTACAAGCCTACTTTGAATTACGCGGGCTTACGCCGGCCCATTTACACTACGCCGCCGTAACTTAGGGTGCAAGTTCTTTCTGAATACGGAACCTGCCTCTCTATGTTACGGCGGCGTAGTGTATATGAGATACGCTACACCCGCCGAAATTTAGACAATTCTTTCTGAATCTGGCCCTTGGTATTTCTGTTTTAAATATAAAAGTCCCTGTAATGAAGTTTATTACACCAGCAGCTCCTGTTCCTGATTGTTGTAACATTTTCATTTTGGTGAGTCTATATTTTGCTCAGATCAAAAAGTATGTGTATATCCAGGAATGTAGTAGAGTGGTAATAAGCATCTCTGCATTGTGAAGCTTTGAAGTTACAGCCGCCTGTAATCTCCTTTAAGTAATGTAAGTTTGTATATTCCCTTCTATACAGAATGTTTGACTAAGCTTTTATGATCCTGCTAAATCATTTGCTTGTCTCAGCTGATGAGAGCTCAATTCATGCTTATGATTATTTACTGTTTAACTTCAAGTGAGCCAATACCATAATGTATTATGTTCTAGGTGAACAGACTATCTTCACACTGGTCAGAGATGTTTTCCTTACCAACTGCTGTTAAGAAAAGCAATTCCTAACCTGTGCATAAGGAGAAAGCAGAACAAATCAGAACTGTGGGCTTTGGTGATGTCAAAGATAGAGCTCCATTACTTCTTACTTTTCACAGTCAATACTGAAACATTATTTACACTAGAGGTTAAGATATGGCATAACGGAAATTACAGACATTTCTAAGCATGAATTAACAAATGTCTCTTCTGATACCAACCCTTAACACTGAGACATGCAGCTTTTACTGGCACCAACGCTGTATCCTTACCTAGGCCAACAAGGCCCATGCCTAGGGCAGCACTTTGCAGGGGGGCAGCACGGAAAGTGTCCCCGCTGGCTTGTGCTACACTGTTGGTGTAACGCAAGCTGTTTCTAATTTTGACTATCCTATCATCCTGGACCACAAACCTTCCTCTGTGCTATATGTTTTCTGCTGTACCATTAGCATGGTTATATCTTCTAAGTCCTCTCCATAAAATTATCAGAAATTTGTGCTTTAAGTAGAACTATAGGCAACACTTTTTTTTTTTTCATTTTGGATAGAGTAAGGAGGGCTATAGCCCCTGTCAGTTTATTATTTTTTTACCATCCCTGTCCCATTACAGAGATTTCCCTTCACTTTCTGCCCCATAGCTAAACAGGAAGTGATAGGAAATCTATGCAAATTAAGGGAATCCTTTCCCCCCACCCAGGCATTGAGAACTAGTGTCCCCACTCGAAAAAATGCCAGGGTGGGTCTTAAACAGAAAGGGGTGTGGCCTTAACAGCAAGGGGCACACTGGGTCATATTTAAATTAGGGGGTTCACAAGTTTAGTCAGTCCTAGGGCAGCACAAAACCTAAATACACCACTGCCTGGCACGTCATTTTGATTCAGATATCACACAGCATGCTTTAAATAAAGAAGAAGGCTAAATATTGCAGGATTAGCTGGTACATGCACTTTTTACTTAGGGCTCTTTCACACGGAGCGGATCTGTATTGATCCGCCCCGTGTGTGTCCGTCTGATCATCCGTAAATCCCCGCTGAGCTGTCGGCTGACAGGGCGGTCCCCGCACAGTGTGCGGGGACCGCCCTGTCTTTTCTCCGCTCTCCCCTATGGGGAATCGGATGAATACGGACTGTGTGTCCGTATTCATCCGATCCGTTCCGGATGCATCATCCGCTAAGGTCCGCGATCCCATAGGGAAGCATTGTGAGTCCGTAAATGGACATTTGAAAAGCGGATTGTTCGTCCGCTCGTGTGAAAGGGCCCTTAGATCTTTAAGATATCTGACTTGATGATATGTGAGCCAGAGATGGTAAAGGGCCAAGACAACCAACATGGGCCATTCTAGCATTGGCCAAAGTGAGCCAGTGTGCATACAGTTGGGTAGCACGTTACGTAAACATGATTATCTAGAGGGAGGTAGAATTAGACTACCTATATAAGTATTTTTGTAATTTCTCGATAATTCATTGTGATTATGAGCATGGCAGTGCACAGATCCATGACCTATCCCAATAATGTGAGCACTGAATTAGAAACACAAATATGAATCCTACTGTGTCAGTATGAGCAAATTATAACATATATGTAGCTTCTGAACCAGCAGCAAAGCTCCACTTGCCAGATTTTATTATGTATACAGACGGTCCCCCTAGTTACAAACATCTGACTTACAAACTATTCCTACTTACAAACGGAGGGAGACAACAGGAAGTGAGAGGAAACCTACCTCTAGGAAGGGAAATTTACTCCTGTAAGAGTTATTAAGGCAAAAAGGTGTCTTCACTGATGCTTTATCACCAATCCTTGTTTCCATAACAACCCAAAATTTTAAAAATCCAATAGTCATTGGGACATAAAGTGAGGTACAATCTTCTGAACAGGGGCACAGACGGCAAAACAAATGTTACAGGCGTGATAGCCCTTCCCTATGCTATCCAAAAAACGTAAAAAACGTTTTTTGGCTGGAGCTACACGTAATTTTTTTTACCTGATCCAACTTACAAACGGATTCAACTTAAGTACAAACCTACAGATCCTATCTTGTTTGTAACCCGGGGACCTACTGTATGTATATTATGCTTCGCCTAAACATTTGTTGACAGTGAAAGTGTTGTTACCTGCACTCAATAAACCATTGCCGGATCTGGTCCTGAAGTGTTTCCTTCATGTCCAATCCTTCTGTTTCTCTTATAATGTCCTTTATCTGCACCAGGGCATGCTGGAAGTCGGCTTCATGCTGCTCCTGCTGTTCAGTACGAAGGGTTTCTGTCTTACCGGCGATCTGCTGCGCCATGCTCACAGTGTTGAAATTTGCAGGTGGCATCTATAAATACAAAAGTAGAAGGTTGATATTGGCAGCGGACTTCTAGATACAGTTTTATAATGCCAGGAAGGCAGGGTCTTAAAGTACCGTATTTATTGGCGTATAACACGCACCTTTTCCCCCTGAGAATCGGGGACAAAGAAGTGGTGCGTGTTATACGCCGATAGCGTACCTCAGAGCTGTCATCTCCTCTCCGTTCGGCTCCTGCTTTCACTTTACATACACACACTCCGCCACCGCCATTGGACCAGTGTTTGCCTATCACAGTAGCTGGTCCAATGCAGATAGCGGAGGCGGGACTGTGTGTGTAACGTTAGAGCCGAGTGCAGAGGAGATGACGGCTCAGTAATTTCCTGATTCAGGCAGCTGCACACCAGACAGTGAGACTGCAAATGATTATACAGTAGTTGAAAAAGTCATCAACCACTAAAGGTCCGCCTCCTGTACATATATGTCGACAGGATGGCGCGGCGCGCTCCCGCGACCTGGTCCGAAGCTCCGGGACCGGGACAGCGGACCCGATCGCCGCTGGAGTGCGGCGATCGGTCCCCGAAGCTGAAGAATGGGGAGAGCTTCCCCGTCCTTCACTGTGGCGGCGTCATCGATCGCGTGATCCCTTATACAGGGAATCACAATCGATGACATCACACCTACAGCCACACCCCCCTACAGTTGTAAACACACATTAGGGAACACTTAACCCCTTCAGTGCCCCCTTGTGGTTAACTCCCAAACTGCAAATGTAATTTTCACAATATACAATGCAACGTCAAAAGACGTCTGCAGCGCGGACCTGAAGTGCCGGGATTACGTCTTTGGACGTCTTTGGACGTCTGGGTGGAGCACATCGGGTAAACACTGTGCCGGCGCATCGATGAAGAGCCAATGCGTGTACTTGGCGGCTGCGATGTCCGCCGGGTACACGCGATCGGCGGGAACACAGCAAGGACGTGGAGCTCTGTGTGTAAACACAGAGCTCCACGTCCTGTCAGAGGAGAGGAGACAGATGCCATGTCCCTTGTACATAGGGACACAGCATCGGTCACCTCCCCCAGCCACCCCCCTCCCCCCACACAGTTAGAACACACCCAGGATACACATTTAACCCCTTCCTCACCCCCTAGTGTTAACCCCTTCCCTGTCAGTCACATTTATACAGTAATTAGTGCATTTTTATAGCACTGATAGCTTTATAAATGTGAATGGTCCCAAATTTGTGTCAAAAAATCATAATTCTTTTCCCCATTTTGTAGGCGCTATCACTTTTGCGCAAACCAGTCGCTTATTGCGATTTTTTTTTTTTTTTTACAAAAATACGTCGAAAAATACGTATCGGTCTTTTTTTTTTTTTTTAAATTGGGATATTTATTATAGCAGCAAGTAAAAAATATATATATATTTTTTTTAAATTGTCGCATTTTTTTTGTTTATAGCGCAAAAAATAAACACAGCAGAAGTGATCAAATACCACCAAAATAAAGGTCTATTTGTGGGGAAAAAAGGATGTAAATTTTGTTTGGGAGCCACGTCGTGCGGCCAGTTGAAGCGACGCAGTGCCGGAAGCTGAAATTTCACCTGGGCACGAAGGGGGTTTATGTGCCCAGTAAGCAAGTGGTTAAATGCATTTTTTGCTGTGAAAATGACAATTGTCCCAAAAATGTGTCAAAATTGTCCGAAGTGTCTACCATAATGTCGCAGTCACGAAAAAAATCGCTGATCACCGCCATTAGTAGTAAAAAAAAATAATAACTAATAAATATGCAATAAAACTATCCCCTATTTTGTAAACGCTATACATTTTGCGCAAACTAACCGATAAACGCTTATTGCAATTTGTTTTACCAAAAATAGGTAGAAAAATACATATCGGCCTAAACTGAGGAAAAAATTTTTTCTTTTATATATTTTTTGGGGATATTTATTATAGCAAAAAGTTAAAAATATTGAATTTTTTTCAAAATTGGCGCTCTATTTTTGTTTATAGCGCAAAAAATAAAAACCGCAGAGGTGATCAAATACCACCAAAAGAAAGCTCTATTTGTGGGGAAAAAAGGACGCCAATTTGTCAGGTTTTATGGGCAATTTCAAATAAATAGTCAAAAGTATATAAAGCATCAGTTAAAAAATCTATACAAATAAAAACTATTATAACTTCCCTTTAAATCAGCATAGAAACAGACAGCATGCTGATCTGTGTTACGTGTCAAGGAACCTAACAACAGTCTGATTTAGGGGAAATATAGACTTCCTGATAAAGAGTTGGGGCATGTTCAATAACCAGGAAGTTCTGATATTAGGGACAATAGATCATTTAGAGCAGGGAAGTTTCAGAGAACTACACAGAGCTCAGTATTGTGCGAATCTCAGAATTCCTGGCAAGAGGCTCAAACTGTGATCTTCAGTAACAAATCATCAGAATACAATATTTAAAGAAATGGCTTCAAGGGTAGAAGGATTCTGTTATTCTAAGGTCACAGTTAACAGCATGTATTGAAAGAGGCGTCACAGGTTTTTTTTTTTTTTTCCATAAAACTTCCCAATCTTTTACAAGGTATTTCTAAAAATGTAGCTAGGCCTGGACCTGAAATTTGGATGATATGTAGACAGATGTGAGATCTTTGGGCTGCTCAGATTTATTCAGATCGGTGACCGGGAAAAGGAAAGAGGAACCTTTTGCACATGGCCCCAGTGGGGTGCCAATATTTTCTGCACGTAATTATAATGGTTCTTTTAATGTTGTTACACCTGGGCTTGTATGTTTATATGCAAAGGCTAATTTTCAGTAGATATGTGCATTCCCGTTCGTACGAATGTCATTTTCGTACGAAAATGTTCATTTTCGTACCCGCGGGATAATGTGTACATACGAAAATATTAAAGCACCAAAATACGAAAACGACGGGATAACGGATTAGCCGCATAACGAACGACCGCAATTACGAACGATCCGACGGGAAAAAACGACAAAACGGCAAAATGGCAAAATAACGAAAATTAAATCTGTATCAAGAGGTTTGCATTGTATATTTTGTTTGAATCCGTTTCGTGTTCGTTTTCAGTTGTATGTTCATTGTTCAATGACATCTATAACAAAAGAATTTCATTATGTATATTGAATAGATAGATTTGATCGGACATTAACATTTTGTGGCATATCACAAGGTGAAAGGCTGCATCAAGGGGGTGGTCCGTGTTAGACATTTGTGAACAGATTTAAAGGGTCACTAAAGGATTTTTTTTTCTTTAGCTAAATAGCTTCCTTTACCCTAATGCAGACCTGGTGTCATGTCCTCATTGTTCGTTTTTGCTGTAATCCTTCTTTGTTTTGCGCACTTCCTGGTTGTCTGTTTCCTTATGAAAAAAGTACTGGGAGCTTCTCTCTGTGGTCTCTAATCAAGAAGGTGTGATTACTGTGTGTCTAAAACCCCTCAGAACCAATCAGTTTCATTTTAAAAACAAACACTGCCCTGTATTGTCTCTGTCTCTGTCCTTCACAGAAGCATGAAACTAGATGAAAAACGAAACTGAAACTGCAGGCACGTTATATATGATTGATTTTTATCTATTTTTAATCATTTTTAAAAGGAATCAGTTAACTATTATGTCTCTATACCCTGTAAACAGTAATTTTAGCAAAAAAAATGTTTTCCTTTACAACTCCTTTAAGAACTTCACATGACTGTGTCGACTCTGAGCTGCCATCATTGTTTATATAGTTGCCGACCGCCCGCCGTCATATTACTGCGGGAAGTCGGCTCTGCTGGGCGAGAGCCCGTAGCTCTACGTAGGCTACTTTGCGGCCACAATGTATGAACAGAAGATCAGTGATTTCCCCTACTGAGGCCACCCCCCATACAGTTAGAACACACCCAGGAACACACTTAACCCCTTCCCCGCCCCCTAGTGTTAACCCCTTCACTGCCAATGGCATTTTTATAGTAATCCAATGCATTTTTATAGCACTTATCGCTATAAAAATGCCAATGGTCCCAAAAATGTGTCAAAAGTGTCCGAAGTGTCCGCCATAATGTCGCAGTACTGAAAAAAAAACGCTGATTGCCGCCATTACTAGTAAAAAAAAAAATGCCATAAAACTACCCCCTATTTTGTAAACGCTATAACTTTTGCGCAAACCAATCAATAAACGCTAATTGCGTTTTTTTTTAACGAAAAATATGTAGAAGAATACGTATCGTCCTAAACTGAGGAAAAAAAATGTTTTTTATATATTTTTGGGGGATATTTATTATCGCAAAATGTAAAAAATATTGCATTCTGTTTAAAATTGTCGCTCTATTTTTGTTTATAGCGCAAAAAATAAAAACCGCAGAGATGATCAAATACCACCAAAAGAAAGCTCTATTTGTGGGAAAAAAGGACGCCAATTTTGTTTGGGAGCCACGTCGCACGACTGCGCAATTGTCAGTTAAAGTGCCGAATCACAAAAAGTGCTCTGGTCATTGGGCAGCAATATGGTCTGGGGGTTAAGTGGATAAACAAATCCATGCTGACCCTGCACTGATAAAAATTATTCTGTTGGCTTGTAATTTTAACATAACATTTTTATCTTTTTCAACAAATAAATAATTGTTAATGAATTTACGTTGATATTTTAAGTACCTTACCTAATTTTCATTAGTTCTTAAAACACACCTTTTACATTTACAAATGTAGCAAGTACCCGGGCCTACCGAAGCCTAATAGTGACATTCAGAGTTAGGGAGAGCTGACATGCTTCCTTGTAGAATGGGTTAACAGGCATGGTGGGTGTAATGCAAGATAAAATGATGGGCGCCAGTCACTTTTTGAATGCGAACAAGAGATTTATTGTCTGTTAACAAGAACTGTGGGAGAGCAGGTTAGGGCAAGGGCACCCTTGAAAAGATCTCATATGTGTTAAACCCAAACACATATGAATTACACAGGTTCTGTGGCTGATTAAGGTGCTAATTAAACTCACTTGGTGCCTTATCTGCATTAAATTAGCCTCAGAACCTGTGTAATTCATAGGTGTTCGGGTTAAAAGGGATGAGGTGGCAACCCTATACTGGACCCTGGCTTGCTCACCTCCTGGTGGGATGATCCTGAGGACTGCAACCTGGTAATAACACACAGCAAAATTCATCTCCACCATCAGGAGCTCTGGTGAACACTGGTTGGTACTTAGATTCTGCACCTCAAGTGAGCCTGTGACACCTGCCAGGGTGACCTACCTGTGTTCCTATCCTGCTGGTTACTGTGTGAGATTCCACTGCTATAGAAACTGGTCTTTGAGCCTGACCCCTTGACCGTGACAATACTATTTGTTTGTGCTGCGTTGTGCTGATTCCAGGCTGAGGTTGCCAAAAAATATTGATTAATGGGATTGTTATATGTGTGGCTATAGGAAGATTTTCTTTCATACCTAGTGTTAGTCAGTAATACAGAATGTATGGAAGCCACAGAATCCCCATGACAACCGGGTAGGTAGCCTTTTTTAGAAGGTCAGCACTAGATTATCTATAAATATCCGACACAATAATGGCTTGGCCTAAGTGAATAGAAGATTTTTACAGTTCCCTCAGCAGCACTTATCAAACAAAACGATCTTTAAAACCCAACTGAACCTATTATAGAGCTCTCCAATCTGCAGGGAGCATGTTACCGCGTACACACGACAATTTTTAATGGTCTAGAAAAAACGTTTTTTTTCAACCCGATTATTGTTAAGCCGGCCTTGCCTACACGCGATCGTAAAAAAAAATGCAAAGCGTGGTGACGTACAACATGTGCGACGGGACTATAAAGGGGAAGTACCATTCGGATGGCGCCACCCTTGGGGCTGCTTTTGCTGATTTCGTGTTAGTAAAACTTTGGTGAGAGACGATTCACGCTTTTTAGTCTGTTACAGCGTGATAAATGTGCGTTATTTTCACGTCGCTAAAGCCCACACACGACCATATTTTACGACATTAAAAACGACAACGTTAAAAACGACACGAAAATTTAGAGCATGTTTAACGAAAAATGCTCTGGAGCCTACACACAATCGCTTTTTAATGACATTACAAAAAGAAAAAAAAATTTTTTTCACATCGCGAAAAACGATCGTGTGTACGCGGCATGAGATTTAATGATTACAGAGATAACCTAATCTGGGAAACTTTAAAATGATCTCTTGCAGTGGTGCTGCACCTGCATTGCACAGGTTAAATTTAGTCACTTGATTTTCCACTCCACATTGCTGCTAGACCGATCCTTGCATCCTTCCTCTCTGATGGTCTATGGTCCATAGTCCTTCACTGAATGTGACTAATGCCGCATACACACGATGATTTTTCGGCATGTAAAAAACGTTGTGTTTAAAAAATGTCATTTAAAATGATCGTGTGTGGGCTTCACATCATTTTTTGGGTTCTGAAAAACGTCAAAAAATAAATTCGAACAAGCTGCATTTTTTAACGACGTTTTAAACGGTGTAGTTTTTTGGGTTGTAAAAAAATTATCGTGTGTGGGCTTAAACGACGTGAAAAACCTGCGCATGCTCAGAAGCAAGTTATGAGATGGGAGTGCTAGTTCTGGTAAAACTAGCGTTCGTAATGGAGATAGCACATTCATCACGCTGTAACAGACTGAAAAGCGCGAATCGTCTTTTACTAACACAATATCAGCAATAGCAGCCCCAAGGGTGGCGCCATCCCCATGGAACTTCCCGACAGTGTCCAGTCGTACGTGTGTAGTGTACGTGTGTAGGCAAAATCGTTTAAATGATGAAGTTGGAAAAAACATTGTTTTTTCTAGAGGCTGAAAAAAGTAGTTTTTCTACAAACCGAAAAATTATCGTGTGTACGCGGCATTAGGGACAATCCACCACCAGAGCATGGGGAATGTTGCCTTCCTGGGAAGTCGAAGGTCAGGTATGTAAAGGTGCTTCTCCTCTTCCACAGTCAGTTTCCCATAGTTGAGCTTTGAGTTTTAAAACTACTCAGTAGCTAAATAAATAAGAAATGAAAAGTTCTATTATATGAAGACTTTTCAAAAAACATTTGTGATGGGCACCACAAGCCATTAAAACTTCACAAATGAGGTTTCAATCAATGTTTCTTAAGCTCTTTTAATAACCATCATCATTTATATATATATATAAAATGCACAACTGATATATATATATATATACATAAAAGAGAACTAAAAAAAACACTGAAAAACTCCAGTGAACACAGCCCTGATGTTCCTTTCGTTTCTGTGGTTGCAAGAAACAGACATAGGTCAAGTAAACTACACATTGCAAAAAGCATAACAAATCTAAGTAATGAGGGGTTAGAAGAAATGTAATAGCGGGTACAGCTTAGAAATGTTGTTTTACTTGTCTATAGCATGTAGATTGTGGTTTTGCACTTTAAAACCAACCCATGAATATGCTTGTTAATGTCTCTGTATACCTGTATATACAAGAGCCTGAAAATTAAATTTCACTCTACAGCTCTATATTATTCAGCATATCCCATACTGTACATAAGAATCTGCTCTATGTAGTGATTATATTGCATTAGAAACCACTCTTTTCAGCTAAGAGTGACTTCTGTTTTACACAATCTGATCCATGGTGCAATGGAAGATGCACTTTACTAAAGAATTATACCCAGGGCTTAGTAAATGGCGAGAAGCTCTGCTGACATATTTTAACCAATCGTGCACACATAAATTATGATTTTTTTTATTTCCTTGCACATGATTGAGTATTCTTTGCAAGGTGAAATGTTACCACAATTACTAAGCTCTGTGGAGCTCATGATTTCCACTGCACTTGCAAAGTGAACAGCCTATTTGCCTTTTTGTAAATTAATCTTAATAAGTCACTGACTGATAATATAAGTCAGAATCACAGACCTCTGAGATAAAAGTCAAAATGTATAAGCTCAGAGCCCTGGCAAAAAAAAAGAAAAAACATGACATTTTCCACCACCATCAATCAACCTGAATATTATAGATACAGCAGAAACCCTTTTCATACCGACTAATTCATATTAGACCACTTTGAGAATATATTTTTTTTCTATTTCTATTTTTTCTATATTTTTTTCATTGTGCTCTATACCTTCATAGATCTCTATGTTAACCTGTGAAACCTTTAATAAAAATTACAATTAAATTATATATATATATATATATATATATATATATATATATATATATATATATATATATATATATATATACACATACACAATTTTATATATATATATATATATATATATATATATATATATATATATATATATACACACACCTTTTTTATACCCTAATAAATTGCGGTTAGTAAATTTGGCAGTAGTTTGGTGAAATGTTAGCCTGTGTGCGATAGATTATGAAAAGGAAACGTAATAATAAAGGGCAAAACCTGTAGCCCAATTAAAGAAAACAAATTATTATTAAAAAATCTCAATGGTTACCAAGGGTAATGAAGGATCCCCAGTAGATCATCTGACATGTATTAATAAGTGTGACAGCCACACTTTATCCAGTAAAGTGAATAGTTATGTGTTGCTAAAAAAACCTTCAGTATATCACAGTGCAGTCTAGGTATATCTCGGTAGTATACTGGAACCATAGTGGAGTCACAAGGGTTAAAGGCAAGTTGTTACGGTTTTGAAATGGATATTAAGCATAAGTCCCTGTTGGCGGTAATGGTATCAGTTGAATATAGCCGTGATTTGTAGAGTGGCGGCTTAAAGGCTAATATATGTCAAAAGTCATATATCAATGCAGGTATATTGAGTAGTAGCTCTTGCATGTAGACACATTGGGGGTTATTTACAAAAGGCAAATCCACTTTGCACTACAAGTGCAAAGTGCACTTGAAATTGCACTAAAAGTGCACTTGGAAGTGCAGTCGCTGTAAATCTGAGGGGTAGATCTGAAATGAGGGGAAGCTCTGCTGATTTTATCACCCAATCACGTGCAAGCTAAAATGCTGTTTTTTATTTGCCTTGCATGTCTTCCTCGAATCTACAGCGACTGCACTTCCAGTGCAATTTCAAGTGCACTTTGCACTTGTAGTTTGCACTTGTAGTACAAAGTGGATTTACTTTAAGTAAATAACCCCCATAGTCATGGGTCTTATATTGCCTACTTCATACAATCTGTACTCTACCACAGTTTTTTTTTTATTTTTCTTTAATTGGGCTGCAGGTTTTTTCAGATAAGCCAGTGAGTAGTTAAACCCTACCATGCTGGGTGTTATCCACCCACTTTTCTGTATTCAAAACTTGTAGCCGCAACAGAAGAGACGACTACTAAGGCAAGCTATCTGGCTGTGTAATGAGTTATCCAGCAAGCAATAACACTTGGCAAATAACTTAGCCCAAAATGAATGTGTATGCAGCGTAGACATCTCTATTGGACTAGTATGAAAGCACTAAGGAAGATAAAGGCCCGGATTCACATACATCGGTGCATCTTTATGCCGCCGTAGCGTATCTTCTTTACGCTACGCCGACGCAATGCAGAAAGGGAAGCATGGAATTCACAAAGCAAATGCTTCCAACGTTGCGCCGGCTTAGCGTATAGTCGTAGGCGTAAGGCAGCGCAAGTGAAAGTGGGCATGATACATTTTAACCACTTAAGACCCGGACCAAAATGCAGGTAAAGGACCTTGCCCCTTTTTGCGATTCGGCACTGCGTCGTTTTAACTGACAATTGCACGGTCGTGCGACGTGGCTCCCAAACAAAATTGGCGTCCTTTTTTCCCCACAAATAGAGCTTTCTTTTGGTGGTATTTGATCACCTCTGCGGTTTTTATTTTTTGCGCTATAAACAAAAATAGAGCAACAATTTTGAAAAAAAATCAATATTTTTTACTTTTTGCTATAATAAATATCCCCCAAACTATATATAACATTTTTTTTCCTTCAGTTTAGGCCGATACGTATTCTTCTACCTATTTTTGGTAAAAACAATCGCAATAAGCGTTTATCGGTTGGTTTTCGCAAAATTTATAGTGTTTACAAAATAAGGGATAGTTTTATTGCATTTTTATAAATTATTATTTTTTTTACTACTAATGGCGGTGATCAGCGATTTTTTTCGTGACTGCGACATTATGGCGGACACTTCTGACACATTTTTGGGACAATTGTCATTTTCACAGCAAAAAATGCATTTAAATTGCATTGTTTACATGTGAAAATAACAGTTGCAGTTTGGGATTTAACCACAAGGGGGCGCTGTAGGGGTTATGTGTCCCCTGTGTGTGTTTACAACTGTAGGGGGGTGTGGCTGTAGGTGTCATGTCATCGATCGCGGCCCCCTATAACAGGGATGACGTGATCGATGCTGCGGCCACAGTGAAGCACGGGGAAGCTGTGTTTACACACGGCTCTCCCCGTTCTTCAGCTCCGGGGACCGGGTCACGGGTCATTTATCATTTTCCTTCCACTTCACAATTATGTGCCACTTTGTGTTGGTCTATCACATAAAATCCCAATGTAGCACCCTTGAACTTTTAGGTACCGGTGCTGTTCTAAATTTAAGGGGGATAAGAGAGTTAATTGGCTCCTATCCAGTTGATTTGTTTTTGTAAACAAGGCATTTCCCTGTTCTGCCTAGTGACAGGACAGTGATCTTCTGCTACCTGTGATCGGGAGCAGTAATTGCTGTTGTGTCACTTGTAGCCCAGCCCCCTCACAGTTGGAATCACTCCCTAGGACACACATAACCTCTTCCTCACCCCCTAGTGGTTAACCCCTTCCCTGCCAGTGCCATTTACACAATAATCAGTGCATTTTTATAGCACCTATCGCTGTATATATGACAATGGTCCCAAAATAGCATCAGTGCATTTTTATAGCACTGATCGCTGTATATATGACAATGGTCCCAAAATAGCATCAAAAGTGTACGATGTGTCTGCCATAATGTCGCAGTCATGATAAAAATTGCAGATTGCCAACATTATTATTAAAAAAAAAAAAATTAATAATAAAAATGCCATAAAACTATCCCCTATTTTGTAGACACGATTACTTTTGCGCAAACCAATCAATATACGCTTTTTTCAAATTTTTTTTTACCAAAAATATGTAGAAGACTACATATCGGCCTAAACTGAGGATTTTTTTTTTAATATATTTTTTGGGGATATTTATTATAGCAAAAAGTTAAAAATATTGCTTTTTTTTCCCCAAATGTTTGCTCTTCTTTTGTTTATAGCACAACAAATGAAAACCGCAGAGGTGATCAAATACCACCAAAAGGAAGCTCTATTTGTGGGAAACCACGTCGCACGACCACGCAATTGTGAGTTAACCAATTAAGCCCCGGACCAATATGCTGCTAAATGCCCAGAGGCGTTTTTACAATTCGGCACTGCGTCGCTTTAACAGACAATTTCGCGGTCGTGCGACGTGGCTCCCAAACAAAATTCGTGTCCTTTTCTTCCCACAAATAGAGCTTTCTTTTGTTGGTATTTGATTGCCTCTGCGATTTTTATTTTTTGCGCTATAAACAAAAATAAACAATATTTTTTACTTTTTGTTATAAGAAAAATCGAATAAACTAAATTTTAGTCAAACATTTAGGCCAAAATGTATTCAGCCATATGTCTTTAGTAAAAAAAAAATCGCAATTAAAAAAAAAATAGCTACCTAGCGGCAACAGTGACACTAATACAGCGATCAGAAAAATGATCGCTTAGTGACACTGGCAATAGGGGGTGAAAGGGTTAACTAGGGCGTGATCAAGGGGTTAAAACTTTATTAGGGGGGGTAGGGGGCTACCCTGGACCTAACACTAACTGCCTGTCACACTAACTGTCACACTTACACTAAATGCAGTGATCAGTAAATATATATGATCACTGCAATCAGTAACAGTGTGACAGGGGGGTGATCAGAAGGGGTTAAATGTGCCCATGTGTGTGGTGTTAGTGTAGTGTTGGTGCGACTTACGACGGCGGATTGAAAATACTGCCGAGAGGAGAGCTGACATCACTTCCTCTGCCTGTGTTTACATTATACAGGCAGAGGAAGTGCAGGGCGGGGAGGACGCGGATTGGCTGGGAGTGATCCGGAGGGGGCGGACAACAACGAATAGCCCCCCCCTCATCCCGGATCACTCCCACAGCAAACCGGACTGCCGCAAGTCCCGGGGGGGGGGGTCCGATCGGACCCCCGACCCACGTCTAGGCAGGGACGTACAAGTACGCCAATGTGCCTGTACGTGCCATTCTGCCGACGTATATGTACATGCGGCGGTCCCTAAACAGTTAAAGAGACGCAGTGCCGAATTGCAAAAAGTGGTCTGGTCAGAAAGGGGGTAAATTCTTCTGGGGGCTGAAATGGTTAAGGCTGTTCGCAATAGCAGGTGATTTTGACCGGCTCTCTATGGAGCCGGTTCACATATCTCCGCAGCAGGTCTGGTGCATTTTGCACATAAACGCTGTGCGTCTTTTGGTCCGTTTCAAGTCTAAAGCAAAACTCTGCTAGTGTAATGCCATATTTAGGCTAAAAGAATTATGAGAAATGTATTGATTTGTATTAGGGTTGTCCCGATACCGATACCAGTATCGGTATCGGGACCGATACAGAGTATTTGCGGGAGTACTTGTACTCCCGCAAATACCCCCGATGCCTAATTAGAATACTTGCCCCCCCCCAGCCGCCACCGCCGTATATCGCAAAGCCGCCGCTGCCTCGTTAATCACTGTGCGGCGATCATTACAGGCACCTTTAGTTTGAATAGCTGTTTTGCCTGCAAGGGGGAGTGTCCTTTACATGGCATGGCAGGGAAAACAGCTATTCAAACGAAAGCTGCCTGTAATGTTCGCCGCACGGTGATTAACGCGGCGGCGGCATCATCATTAGGTATGGGGGACATGGCTGGATATATGTGGGGGGACATGGCTGGATATATGTGGGGGGACATGGCTGGATATATGTGGGGGGACATGGCTGGATATATGTGGGGGGACATGGCTGCATATATGTGGGGGGACATGGCTGCATATATGTGGGGGGACATGGCTGCATATATGTTTGGGGGACATGGCTGCATTTATGGGGGGGACATGGCTGCATTTGTGGGAGGACATGGCTGCATTTGTGGGGGGACATGGCTGTATTTGGGGACACATTTAAAAAAAAGTATCGGTATTCGGTATCGGCGAGTACATAAAAAAAAGTATCGGTACTGGTACTCGGTCCTAAAAAAGTGGTATCGGGACAACCCTAATTTGTATGCTTACTATGATATATATCTTTGTACTTGTTTAGATTTGTCTTTGGTTATACAGTATATCACACGTGTATTCTGTATAACCAATAAGATAACATTGTATAACCTTTTGCAGCTCCCAACAGCTCTTTAGGCATGGAGGTTTATTGCTTTCTATATAAATCTCAATCTTTTTACCCTCATGCCCTTACAGTGTTTCAGCATAGCCGATTATGGGACTGTGCCAGAGACACCTGCTTGGTATGCACAATGCTTCATTGTCTGGGAGGGAAGCTAATTAGCAGGCAGCAGTAGCAGGTTCATATCCCTTGGACAGAGTTAATTCCGCCCGTCTTCTCTTGTTCCAAGCCTCAGCGAGAATATTTGCAGTTCCCCCGTAAGCCCTTCCCACAATTCATTTCCAGATCCACGTGTTATTTGTTAGGATTCCGCCGCTCATTCATGGCCATTGCTTTGTCATAAGTTTCCTGACAAGCAGCTGGTTAAGTGTCTGAAGGAAAATGACTGTGCTGCCCCTTCTTTCCTCCTCAAAGAGCCGCCGGGGGAAAGAAAAATACGAAATAATAAAACAAACAACCGCTGCACTAAAAAAAAACAAGCTCCTCTAACGTAAGGAAAACAGCAAACAATGGAAGTGCAGAAGGCGCCTTGTCACATTTCAGTCAGCGCTGGTCTTTTCATTCTTATACTGTATATCCATAGTGTATGTGTGGTCAATGGACAGCGGGCTAAACATTGTTCTTTTAAAAGAAATGTGTGTTTTGTATGAATGAGTCTACAGACTTTTCCCATGGTCTTTTTTTTAAAGAATGTGTGTTTTGTTTGACTGAGTCAAGAGACAATTCCCGTGTTCTTTAAACTGAATGTGTGTTTGGTATAAATGAGTCAATATGAGACTATTCCCCTGCTTTTGCCTAACAAAAACAAAGACATTTTATTCAAGTATTCAGTCTGCGTTTCTTGATAAATGTTCCCAATTTCTAGGGACATGGGCTCTGCCTGCGTTAAATATTCTGGTGCTTGTCCAGGCCTTATCCAGATTTTTGGTCCTATCATGGTGCATCTCTGTCTTCCATTACTAGGTGTCTGGGCTAACACCTTCAGGGCCGAATCACACCAGGAACCGCACAGGAGCACGCTCGTGTCCCTTTGTGATTCCTACGCAGTGGCGGCTGGTGCTCAAATTTTTTTGGGGGGGCGCAAACAAACGAAAAAAAAACCCATCAATTGCAGCCTTACTGTGCCCATCAATTGTCACCACTGTGCCATCAAAACGCAGCCACTGTGTCCATCAATTGTCGCCACTATGCCATCAATTGTCGCCACTGTGCCATCAAACGCAGCCACTGTGCCCATCAATTGTCGCCACTATGCCATCAATTGTCGCCACTGTGCCATCAATTGTCGCCACTGTACCTATCAATTGCCGCTAGTTTGCCCCCGTAAAATGCCGTCAGATTGCTCCGAAATACCGCCAGTTTGCCCTCCTGCCTGGCACTTACCTTTCTTGGGTTAGCCATCTTCCTCCACGCTCCCTCGATGTCTTCTTCCGCCCTCAATGTCGCTTCAGCCATTCAGGTGACCGGTAACCAGACCCGGTGAACCTGATTGGCTTAGACGCGTGTCAGTGTTAACCAGGGAACACACACCATGTGAGCCCTCTGGTTGACCATTTGGAAGCTGATACAGCCCACAGGCTGTAATCTGGAAGCCTATCAGAGCTGCTGCCTCTGATAGACACTTCCGAAATACACCCACCGCTGTTATTCAGATGGCCGGCGCTCAACAGGGGGCCGGCTACCTGAATAGTGGGCGGCATTGGCGACAATACATAGATTCATGCAATGCCACTGTTCCTATGCAATTTGAGTGCAATGTGTTTACAGCCCAAAATCGCACTGCACTGCGCCATTAATAGTGCCTGCAATACTGTACAAAATGCTACATACAATGCATGCAATACTGTACAAAATGCCAAATACAACTAGATCACATGGTACACGGTACCATGCGATCCGGAGAAGGCAAACACACTATCTGTGACCTGCATTTGCGATGTTGTCTGCACTGACACCCCCTGCAAATCGCAAGGGCAATGAGTTTTGAACACAGTGCAGAAAATTCGTATAGAAATTGAGTTTCCTGAACCGTGTTCTGGTGTGGCGGGCCCTCAAAGCTAAGATGACATCAGAACGGTCTTGGAACTGAGCTGAAAAGCTTGAAGGCATTATTGACCTTCCTACCGGCACAAGATGTGAGTTGATCATGTAGTTTCATCATGCCATTTGTGGCCCTGTACACACAGCCGGTAGCAGTGTAAAGCCTAGTACACACTAGCAGTTTTTTTTTTCAACCAAGTGGGCTGAATGAAAAATAAGGTGAAGAATAAGTGAAAAATATAGTGATCTCCCCCACTGAGCTATTGTGTTCTGACAAGGGGGAGCTTGCTATGGGGGAACCAAAGCAGGCTCACTCCTGAGCTGTAGCTCTACATGTTCATTCACACACACAACTGTGGTCACGTGTGCCTTGCGGGTCCCAGGAACTCGATGTTCCCAGGAGGCCCGCGATTGCGGTCGGCAAGGGCAGAACAGGAGAATGTCTTTGTAAACAAGGCATTCCCCTATTCTGCCTAATGACACTGTCTCTGATGACCGTTCCCTGTGATCGTGAACGGTCATCAGTTACGTGTCACGTGTAGCCACGCCCCCCTAACAGTAAGAATCACTTACTAGTACTGACTTAACCCCTGCATCGCAACCTAGTGGTTATCCCCTTCACTGCCAGTGTCATTTTTACAGTAATCAGTGCATTTTTGACCACCAAAATGGTCTGGGGCTGAAGCGGTTAAAGGTGGAAAAAGTTCTTAAATTATTTTTCTTTGTCTCATTTTTTTACATCACATAAATCTGACATTTTACCAGGGGTGTGTATACTTTTTAAATCCCCTGTATCTAGGAGGGTGCTACACTGGGAAAGACTTCAATGCAAAATATTCCCTGAAAAATACACATTTATAGATAAACCACTCATTTTGAAATATGCATGCGCCGTAGACATCGGTGCCCATTTTTTTTAAAAATATCTCCTTAACTGTGTAGGTTAAGGAGATATTTCTTGTACCTACAGGTAAGCCTTAATCTAGGTCTAAAAGTGGTCTGTAAAGGGTTAACAACCACTTTAACTTAAATATAAAACTTCATTTTATTTTATTCTATAAAAAATCTTATGAAAGTCCCTATATATATATATCCAAGTGGGTGAGATGTGCAGTGGTTTAAGCGCATCTCCTCCATATTTATTTACTAGAAGAACAAGGTACTATTTATATTATTTATGTCTTTATTACCTATTAAATGTGTAACCATTATTTGGTATAAAACTGTATCTGTACACTGTACGATATTGTGTGCGATAATCAAATACCAACTTAGAAAATGTATTTAAATTCAAATAACTTCACTGGACAAAGAGTAATAGCTTAACTCCCCTGGCGGTATTCCCGAGTCTGGCTCGGGGTAAGATTTCAATACCAAAAGCAATATCCCCGAGCCTTACTCAGGATTGCCTCGCAGCATCCACAGGCACTAGTTACTTACCTTGTCCCTGGATCCTGCGATGCATCCCCGCTGTGTGAGCGAGCAGCGTCCTCGCCAGATTCACACAGTGCCCGTGTGCCGCCGATCTCTGTTCCCTGGAACGTTACGACGCACTGGGGCGGAGAATGGCGCCAAATTCAAAAAAGTAAATAAACTCATTACATACAGTATACTGTAATCTTACAGATTGCAGTACTCTATGTAAAAAATGCACACCCCTTTGTCCCTAGTGGTCTGTCCATTGTCCTACAGGCACCTTTATAAAATAAAAACTGTTCTTTCTGCCTGCAAACTGTAGATTGTCCATAGCAACCAAAAGTGTCCCTTTATGTCAAAAGTGATTTTAGACCAGCTAGAAAACATAAATTAGAATCACTTGCAGAATTGAGCGATAGCGATTTGTGGGGAAATTAGTCATAAAAAAGTAATGACTGCAACTGAGCACATTTTTGTGTTTTTGATTTGATTACATTATTGAATGATTTTTAATTATTATTTGTTATAATTATTTATAGTTATTTATTATATTATAATTCATGATTTTGTGTTTCAAACGTTATCATACCCGGGATGTCTACTAGACTCTTGTTTGGACAGATTTAAGTGAGTTATTCCTAAGAATTACAGGCCTACAATGTAAAACGCCAAATGTTCATGCAAAATAATTGTACCGCTTTCAGCACCTAAAACCAGAAAGAATCATACCGCCAGGGAGGTCAACTCAAGCACAAGAACTTCTCAACAAATTGGACTTGTAAACACAGTACAGTTTTAAATTATTAGCGCAGGTAATATCCTTCCCACAATCCTCTGTGATCTGAATTATAACTGGGCATCATCTATGCCATAGAAGACTGTATATTTTTACCTAATCTATAGCATGACCTGAATATAGTCTGACTGTATTAATACACAAATTTGTGTAAGCTTTCATTACTGAGGTAGATTTCTACATGCTCACCACAAAAATCAGCTAATAAAACAAATGTACACACCAGATTTTGGATATAAAACACCCAATTCTGCATAACTGATATTCCGCCAAGGAATGCAGAGGAATTTAAGCATATAAACATGAGGGAACAATTTGTACAATATTGTAGGCTTCTTTAGTTCCCATTTTTATGCCAGTGATGATAACCAAAATGTATGAGCATTATTTCAACTAAGTATATACAATAAAAATTGTAGCTACTATACTGATACTAGAATGGTAATTCAATGCCAACAAAAGTGTCCTCTATGGATCTGCTTTTCCTTGTGGGGTTACAGGACTGAATGTAGAGGAATGAACAATACAAACAGTACATTTAAGAGAACGATTGCGGAATAAACATGCACAATAATATTGGCCAAATGTTCATGTTTATTCATACAGCAGACAAGCACTGGAGAAGTAATAGCAATTTTCTGGGAAAAATACACTTCAGACTTTCGATTTTTCCTCAGTTACTGGGTGGTCAGGAAGTGTCTACAAAGACTGCAGTGTGGCCATAGACATCCAATATTTATTAGTTGGATAAGGTGATCATTTACAGTTAGTCTAAGGTACACAGAAATATCACAAATGTATGTGCTCAACAAAATAACACTGTATAAACTTACAGTGCCTTGAAAAAGTATTCATACCCCCTGAAATTGTCCACATTTTGTCATGTTACAACTAAAAACGTAAATGTATTTTATTTGGACACAAAGTGGAAGGAAAATAATAAATGGTTTTAAATTTTTTTTTACAAACAAATATCTGAAAAGTGTGGCGTGCATTTGTATTCAGCCCCCACGAGTCATCACTTTGTAGAACCACCTTTCGCTGTAATTACAGCTGCAAATCTTTTTGGGAATGTCTCTACCAGCTTTGCACATCTAGAGAGTGACATTTTTACCCATTCTTCTTTGCAAAATAGCTCAAGCTCTGTCAGATTGGATGGAGAGCGTCTGTGAACAGCAACTTTTAAGTCTTGCCACGGATTATCAATTGGATTTAGGTCTGGAATTTGATTGGGCCATTCTAACTAGGGTTGTCCCGATACCACTTTTTTAGGACCGAGTACAAGTACCGATACTTTTTTTCAAGTAGTCGTCGATACCGAATACCGATACTTTTTTTAAATGTGTCGCCAAATGCAGGCATGTCCCCCACATATATGCAGCCATGTCCCTCCAGCCATGTCCCCCACATATGCAGCCATGTCCCTCTAGCCATGTCCCTCACATATGCAGCCATGACCCTCTGTCGATACGGTGGTGCGATGTGGCGGCAGCGGCCGGGGGGGGGGAAGTATTCTATTTAGGTATCGGGGGTATTTGCGCGAGTACAAGTACTCCTGCAAATACTTAGTATCGGTCCCGATACCGATACTGGTATCGGTATCGGGACAACCCTAATTCTAACACATGACAATGCTTTGATCTTAACCAGGGGTCTCCAAACTACGGCCCTCCAGTTGTTCAGAAACTACAATTCCCATCATGCTTAGTCGTGTCTGTGAATGTCAGAGTATTTAAATGCATCATGGGAAGTGTAGTTCTGCAGCTGGAAGGCCGTAGTTTGGAGATCCCTGATCTAAACCATTCCATTGTAACTCTGGCTGTATGTTTGGGGTCGTTGTCTTGCTGGAAGATGAACCTCCGCCCCAGTCTAAAGTATTTTGCAGCTATCAGATATAGATACTTACATTGAGCCAAGCTGGACCAATGTAGATTTTCCAAAAATATCATTTCTGGAGTTCCACTTTAATTATTTTTAAAAGATTACACACCTGCATTAATTGGTGTTAATGTATACTGTATTTGCCTGGGGTTCAGATTTCCAACTTCTGAACAAACAGGCTTGTATTGATTAAGTGTGCATATTATGTAGGCATGGCCAGACCTATTTTACAGAAAAAGAAAATTATTTAGGAAGGAAACCTACCTTACTGATTTTTTATAGAGAATGATTGGCCAAATGGTTCTATATAGGCATATACACTACCAGTGGTTAGGAGGCTATTGCTGGATCTGATAAAAAAAAAACAGCTAAATTGTGTGATGGCCATCTCTTGCACAGATACGTTTACACTTTCATTTTAACAGTTTTTATACATATAACGTGTTAATTCTTCTTAAAAATGATTTAAATATTGAAAATATATGAAAATTTAAAGTGTGGTGATAATGATATATTGAATGAGTGATGTCATCCAATGATTAAGTGATGAACAAGTGAAGTGAGTGAATAATACAAAATATATAAAGGGACGACACCCTATATAGAGTGCAGTTCATGCAACTACGGAGAATAATAATAACCTCCAAAGATGGACCAAAGACAATACTTTGCCAAAATAAAACTTACAAATGTGTAACGACAAATTAATATATGAAACCAAACATATACAGTGAATCAATGATCAACATCAAAAAGTGACTTTCAGTGAGTGATGGCAGTCCTCAGACTACTACAGATGAAAAATATGTAGTCCATATAGACAAAAAAAGGCACAGTCCATTAAATAATAAAAAGACACACTGCAGTTATTCAAACCCAGATGTCTTGCAAAGTAGGTGAGGTGTGCAGTCACAAATATTGCCTAAAAACTTAGGCATTAACATTTCACCTAATGTGTCCGATTTCTGTAAAGTACATTTTTTAAAAAGGTTTCGGTTGGAAATCCTGTAATTAAATTTTTTAGCCTACTATTCAGTGTACATATTGGACCTGACAGACTCCTTAAGCCTCGTACACACTACTATTTATTTTTTCATTCAAACCACTGGGTTGAACGAAAAAGAAATACGTACAGCTCAGGTCCCGCTGTACTAACAATCTGATGTGCTATTGTGTCCTGACAGGGGAACAGCACCCCTCCCCCCCATGCCAGAACACTCCGGTCAGCGCTCTCAGCTATTGGCTGAGAGAACTGATTGGGAACCAGTCAGCAGACCTTTTTTGGCCAGGCCCGGCTGCAGTACACACAGGCTGAACGTCAGCCCTATGTATTGCCTCCCAATATTTGTCCCATGTGTACCAGATCTTAGTTCCTGATAGAGCATTCAGGATACTTTTAGGCCTCCTCTTTTTATGCCAGGAAATTAATTGTATTGACGTGGAAATCAGATGCAGATTTATGGACATCCTTGGTTAACTTAGTACTTCCACTAAATAAAGCCACATACTGTATACAGGTATATCTAGAGGCTGTCCAAAGAATTTTACTAGAGTATGGGATGAGTCTAGTAATATTTCCTAAGACATGACTAGTTGAAATTGATGATTACCTACTCTTAGTGCAAATAGGCATAATTCCTATGTGGAGGGGGATACCTTGACACATCTATATATTACATTGGATAAGATAGTAGTAGTAGTAAGGGGTGTCCATGCACTGATGTGAATATTATGGGATTGGAGAACTGTGACAATCTCACTTTTTGAACCTTTATTTCTGGTGGATCTGAGAGTGTATTAACAAGTTATTTTGCTTTGTTTTTTTTGTTTTTCTTGCACTGTACCTTGAACCAGGTAATGCCCAATTGATTTAGTTTTGTAGTGCCATACTTTAAACCCCTAATAAAAAGAATTTATGAAAAAAAAAACATTGCCTGAAAAACGTATCTGTATAAAAATGTGGAACATTTTTATAATAAGTACCCCATTTAACTACTAAAGCCCTGTACACACGATCGGTCAAACCGATGAGAATGGTCTGATGGATTTTTCCATCAGTTAACCAATGAAGCTGGCTGATGGTCAGTCGTGCCTACACACCATCGGTTAAAAAAACGATCGTGTCAGAACGCGGTGACCTAAAACACAATGACGTGCTGAAAAAAATAAAGTTCAATGCTTCCAAGCATGCGTCGACTTGATTTTGAGCATGCGTGGATTTTTAACCGATGGTCGTGCCTACAAACGATCGTTTTTTTGCTATCGGTTAGGTATCCATCCAAGCTTTTTTTTTTTTTAACTGATGGATAAATAACCGATGACGCCCACACACGATCGGTTTGGTCTGATGAAAACGGTCCATCAGACCATTCTCATCGGTTTTACCGATCGTGTGTACGCGTGTTAAGAAACATCAGTTCCATAATATTTGATTTTGTTGCATGTGTACTTTATAAACTTTTTTTGTCTTCAGAATTTTTTTTATTTGATGGAATGCTCAATGGCCTTGAGAGTCCTGCTATTAAAATGTGTTTACAAGTCTTTCAAATACTCTTATATGACTAGGGGTTGACTCATTACCAGCATTTACAAACTGATATCTTCATATGTAACATAAAAAAACTGTGACTAACAAATCTAGTTTACAAGCTTTCTAGAACAATGCACTTTTCTTTCTCGGCATCTCCCTGGTCTCAGTTCAATATGGAAACCTTATAAGATTTCAGATTTCAGTAATAAGTGTTTACCAACCAGATTATCCCAACTTTATTGGACACCAGTAAACTTCCAAGACAATATGCATCTCCTGCTGAGAACATATATGAATGTCTTGTTGGCAGAAAGAATAAAACAGAATCCTATTATAGAAATTCCTCTTTAGGGGATCTTGCTAACTCATGTAAAAGGCTTCTCGCTTTGGGACTCAATTTCCTATTTGATTTGAATAGATGAACTTGCTCTACTATGAATCAGGGTGGTCTAGTTATAACACTCTACAGGTCTTCCAAGTGCTATTGTGCAAAGAGTGCTTTCTTGGTGTGTGGTTTTTCATTTTTAAGCAATGTGTGAGTAACTGCATATATGTTTTTTTTAATGCAGTGTATTTCGTATCATATTCTCCTAACCAATTTTGCCTTTTCCATCTCTATTTTTTAGAGGATGTCTAGGACTTTAAAAACAAGTATTTCTATATTACATGTAAGGCTGTACATACATAGGCAGCTTTTTAGCTAAATTTGACGCTTCCTGATGACATTCTAGGAACAAAACGTATGTTGAGGCACATCCTGGTCACGTAATTTCCGGGCACTTCTGTTTTTTGTACCCAACGGCGGTGTAACGCACGCCGGACACACTAGCGGAAGCTGAACGACTGCAAACACTCATCTGCCTGGTGATACATGCTCCATTCTGGGATAAGGCACCAAAATATATAAGCGGACACTTGGCTTTTTCTATTTTTATCTTTATTATTAAATGGTTTTAGACTATGGTCCCATGTTTATCTATTTTTTAATAGGCTACATTGGTGGAGACATATGAGATTCCCAGCCATATCAATAAAGCAGCAAGACAACCCTAGAAAATATGAATTGCAGATGGTCCACAGGCAATATTGTTGACTAATTTTGCCATCTTCCTGACTTTTTTTGTTGGAAACATCTTCCAGGGTATAATTAACCTATCCTTTCACTAATCAGGCATTTAGCAGTAAAGCTGATAGTTTCACCTAAAATGTGGTTTGGTGATAAAAACAAGTTACACGAGTTGGCAAGAATATACCTGTGCACCGGTTTGGTTCCTTTGCAACCATTCAGTGATTGACCAATTAGCAGTAATTCCCCCATTGGGAACTTAAAGTTGTTCTTTGTACTTGCCTAAACAAAAAACTTGGTATAGAAGTATGGGAGTCACAATTGCTGTATTGTAGGGCTCACTCATACCAGAATTTATATGTAAACATGCATTGTGTTGACATGTGTTAGGCCCCTTTCACATAGGCGGTCCGATTAGGTTAGTCTTTCCACTTTTCAGGGGGACCTGATCGGACCCTCTATTCTCCTCTTTACATGCGCCTACCTCCAATACAAACCAGCAAAAATAAAGGGAAGGGGATCCGTTCCCCTCCATCTGGCCAGATCAAGGGGCAGTTAGGTTTAAACAGACAGCTGATCCATTTAAAGCAGGCTATATCACTGTCTGCTCTCCATAAACTGAGTGGACCGCTCAGCTCAGCAGGGTATCAACAAACAGATCCCATGCTGAGAAAACCAGATTCAGCCCATGAAAAAGGGGCCTTAATGCACTGTGAATTTTTTTAATTGTTAATTTTAAGGGAAACTTCAGGTCAACACACCAAAAATATAGCATGCTAGATTCGTTTCCACTGCACTGTGACACAATGCACTGGCGGGAACAGAATTTAGCAAGACAATTCTCCATGTCCATGCATTTGGCTGAATCTTCTGGTGGGAACTAGACACAGATTAAAGCAGAATGGGGCTCTAGGCAAGGTAGGAGTTTTGGCCACTTATCCCTTTGCTTGATATTGTTCCCCCTTGAAATATACATGATAAGGTCTTCAATAGGCACAGAGAAACCACCCCATTTGCACTGACTTTACTGGAAAGACTCGCCCCATCAGACACCAAGTGCCTACAAGAGCACCTTACCTTGTAAAGTGACAAAGTGGCAGACAGGTGCACAGCTGTGACCAACTGTGATATTCTTCTGGTTTCTTGTAGGAGCATGAAGGTTGTAGCTGGCCCCCGTAGACACACACCAAGCCCAAGACTCCTGCCTAGGTCGTCTTGTTGATGCTTCTGCTTTGTTGGGCACATGTATTTAAAATGTTCCATTCACAGGAAGATCTCACCCTGATTCAAGTTATTCATTTTTAGTTTTTAATGTCCCTATCCTCAGCATCACTTTTTTTTACCTGCCTTCGTTTCTCCGCTTCTCAGTGAAGCCTCTAAAAAAATACCTGGTACTTTTTGGTATGGAGTGGCATGTGACTCACTCTTCTACCTCTCAAGGGACAGTGGTGAACGGCCCAGTGCTTCGCTTTCACATAAGTAAGAGTCATCATCATCATCATCATCAGGCCTGTGTAGTTTCGGACTGTAGCAACTCAGGGCTTACACTAGGCTTCCTATCCTTTCTCCTAGCAGGTGAATGCTAGGAGGCTTCCTTTCCTTGCTCCTAGCAGTTGGGTGAGTGAAAGGAATAAAAAGTATGTGCTGATGGAAGAGAGGACATTAACGTGAACCTTTGCCATGTATGGACTCAATTTCACTTTTAACAAGGATGTATGAATGTAGGACAATCGGTCCCAGATTTTTGAGATTACTTGTTCTAGAATCATTATGATGACCATAGAGTCTTCAACCTATCGGCAGATCCAATATTTCTATCCTGACAGGTTACCATTGACATTTTCCACGTGCCTATAGTAAATAGCCAAGACGTTCTACTAAACCACCGAGCTCATTGATGCGAAACAAAATGCTTAGGACTCTTTTGCAATCTTAATCCAATTTTTATGGAATGTTAAATCTTTCAGCTGGCTAAAACATTCTTCAGCACAATAAACCTCTTCTGTTTCGCCATTTTTCAATGTTTTCATCGTTATGTGTTGAGTTCCAAGAAATAAACTTAGTCTGAAGACTTTGCATGATGTGTATTTTGTAACATTATATGCCCCATTCCTGTACATTCGCCCAATTCGTTTTAGCACTTTCTATATATCACAAACCTCCATCAATAGACATGATGGATTTTAGGACATCATACCGCCTCGGGCAGTGAAATAAAAATGACCTTTCCAGTATGTACATTAGTAAGATTACAGGCTTTGTCACATCAGGATGGCAAGGACGACAGTTATATTAAAATGTGTGCAGATCATAAAACTCAGGAAACCAGTTGCAGAGGGTGCCTACCATGAAGGTGAATGGAGACAGAATGGCTGCTGCTCCACTCTGCCTTAAAGTTCATGGACATGTGAATCAGCTCTGTTATAACATGCTGAACTTGTTGGTTATATGATATATAAGTTCCTTGAATGAAGGTTTGTTTTTACTGTGCGAGCTCTGCATTTCACTTCACTGTTCATCACTTTAATAAATAACGAACATAGATGAAGCCTGTTAACAGACAGCTCAGTCAAACATACAGCCTACATACATAAAATTTATTATCACACGAGATTTGTAAGTTTTGGAGTATGATTACTCACAGCAGTTAACAAAAACGTCTGAAAATGATCTCAGTTGCTAGGGAAAGACTTTGACAGAATATATATATATATATACAGTTTATAGTTGGGACTTTTTTAAATATGCATATGTGAGTGTTACAAGCCTAAACTCAAAATCTAAGCTCATCCAGACTCCCAATATGTTGTTCCTGACCCATTCCTTATGTCATTTCTTATGTATGTATGGCCAAAATTGTTTGTTTTGGATAGTTAGGGAAGTTTTTGCTGCTCTCCAAAACATGCATATTTTCTCTGTAAATTACCCTTTGATCCCACCAGAAATCCAATTAATTCCAGATTTCCTGTGCCAAGTCCTACCGGCCATGCTCAGTTCACTACTGCATCCAAACTCTAATTTGTTAAAGCTGAACTTCAGCCTTAGCTTTTGTCTTAAAGCCTTATGCCTTGTACACACCATCGTTTTCCTGACGTACAAAAAGCCGTTGTTTTTCTCAACGTGATTCCTCTCCAGCCTGACTTGCATACACACGTTCATGCAAAAAAACGTTTGACCAAATCGCGGTAACGTACAACACGTACAACGGGACTACAAAGGGAAAGTTCCTTCCCTTTGGGTTGCTTTTGCTGATCCTCATGTTAGTAAAAGTTTGGTGAGAGACAATTCGCGCTTTTCAGTCCGTTACAGCGTGACAAATGTGATATCTCCATTGCGAACGCTAGTTTTACCAGAACGAGCGCTCCCGTCTTATATTGTGCCCCCACCTAACATCTGTACTTTCATTTTTTCCATCAGTTTATCCCCCACAATTATTGAGGGAATCCTTCAATTTTTTTCCCCACAGTTATTACCTTTTGTATCACTTGACCCTCCTTCCCAGATCATAAACTCTAACGAGCAGGGCCCTTTGATTCCTCCTGTATTAAATTGTATTGTAACTGTACTGTCTGCGCTGTATAAACTGTTGGCACTATATCAATTCCGTATGATAAAAAAATACAATTATGAAAAGAAAAACACAAAATGTGTCAAAAGCAGATAAGGGGGTAAATGTGAACTTGATGATGCTAAAAAATATAAATGTAACACTATTCTTACATCAAGACCAGTGCACTTATGTCTTAAAGCGGAGCTCCAGCCACGGTAAAAAAATTTTTTAAAGTCAGCAGCTACTAACAGTGTAAATCGACGGAAGCACCACCTAGCGGCCAGCGTAAATATGCAACTAAGATACGACGGCGTAGGAGACTTACGCCGGACATATCTTAGCAAGATTTAAGTGTATCTATCTGGTTTATTCCCTGGTGCAATGCATGAACCTCTATACTAGCCACTGGAGCAATTACACCAATCAGCAATAACATTATGACTACTGGCAAGTAAATTGAACAACATTATCTCAATACAGTGGCACTTGAAAGTGGGTATGAAATATTAGGCACCAAGTAAAAATATTGGCCCAGATTCACGTACATCTGCGCATTATTGGACCGGCGTAGCGCACCGCCTTTACGTTAGACTTGCGCAATGTAGCCGCGTAATCACCCTATTCTTGTAGCTTTTGCGCAGAAAATTGTGCATGCGTTACGTTATTTCAGAGGCGTAAGGCGGAGTAATACAAATTGGGAAGGACGTGGGCGGGTTACATTGAAATGAGCCGTGACCCCATGCAAATGAAGGGCCGGCCGGCTCGCGCGCTTGAAGGAGACCATGGTCAGCTCCGCTGTGCGCATGCTCACAACTCGGGAGCGACGCAATCAGTGAAATTGGAAATGGACTAAGGACTACGCAGACAGCATAAATAGACAGACACAAACGCACTTGCATTGCAAAAGTACATCCCTTTGTCCCTTCCCATTTAACCAAGTGCTTTTGTCCTGTTGTTCGTTGCGTTGTGTTTTGTATTTGTCAGATTAGTGTTCTGTGTGATCAAGGGTTTGTTAGTAGATCTTTGAAAGTGTTTTTTGATAAGTGTTTGAGAGACTGTTTGTTTGATTGATATATTTCTGTTCGTTTGTTTTCTTGCTGAATTTTTGCTGTTTGTTTTTGTGACTGTTTTTTGCTGAGTTCCCAGCCTGCAGTGGTCAGAACCCATCAAAAGTGGTCAAAGGAGAAAAATTGGCAAACTGGCAACAGATTTATGGGCAGCTAAGGCTCACTGTTGCACCTGGAGATTAAAGGGTAGCCCATGCATTCTGATCCAATAGAAGAATTACTGTAGCACAAATTGATGAAAAAGGTAATGCTGGTTCTGATATAAAGGTGTCAGAACACACAGTTCATTTGTTGCTTTGGGGTTGCGTACCCACAGACCGATGAGGGCGCCCATGCTGACCCATGCCCACGACCAAAAGCATCTACAGTGGGCATGTGAGCATCGGAAATGGAACACAGAGAAATGAAAGAAGGTGTCTTTGAATGTTGAATTGGCCTTTAAATTCTCCAGATCTCAATCCAATGAAATATCTGTGGAGAAGTGCTGGAAATACGAGTATGATCCATGAAGACCCCACCTCATGACTTGAAAGGATTTGCCACTGATGGCTTGGTGCCAGATACTACAGAGGTGGTACCTACATACATTCAGAGGTCTAGTAGAGTCAATGTCTCGATGTGTCAGGGCTGTTTTGTCAGCAAAAGTGGTCCTACTCAGTATTATGTGGGTGGTCATGTTATGGCAGATGGTCATAATGTTAAAGGGGTTGTAAAGGAAATATTTTTCTTTCATAATAAGCATCCTTTACCTGCAGACATTCCTCTTTTCACTTCCTCATTGTTCGTTTTTGCTCAGAAGTTGCTCTATTTCTTCTCTGTTCTGTTCACTTCCTGCTTGTCTGATTTCACTCACCACCATGAAGGGAGGCTTTACTGCGGTGGTCAGTGATGTGCTCGCCCCCTCCTGGGAACTACATCTGTGCAGCGGGACCCTCTCTACATGTTAGAGACTTCAAGGAGGTGTGAATTACTGGGCTTGCCGCAATGCATACTGGGAAATGTAGTTCTTACATGAACGAGTGCCGCAAACCAGAAAGTGAATGAGAGAACAGAAACTAGAACGCCGGAGGTGATATAGATGTTCACTTCCTGCTTGTCTGATTTCACTCACCACCATGAAGGGAGGCTTTACTGCGGTGGTCAGTGATGTGCTCGCCCCCTCCTGGGAACTACATCTGTGCAGCGGGACCCTCTCTACGTGTTAGAGACTTCAAGGAGGTGTGAATTACTGGGCGTGCCGCAATGCATACTGGGAAATGTAGTTCTTACATGAACGAGTGCCGTAAACCAGAAAGTGAATGAGAGAACAGAAACTAGAACGCCGGAGGTGATATAGATGAAGGAATTTAATAGATATTAATGCTAAAGCGCCTGAAAAATGCCCCAGTGTGAAAGGAGTCATACTGTATATAAAAAATAAATACCAACCAAAAGATTGATAGATGTGGAACTGAAACTTGCAATTGAACCTGGGCACCAGCCAATCATTCTCAGTAGAAAACATTGACTGACCAGGAAGGATTTTTCCATCTAATAGCTTTTTACCTCTCAAGATAAAACTGGTCTCTGGGTTTTGTGCAAAGTCTGAATGCATGTACAAGTTAGTTTTAATGATTGTTTGATCATTGGTGACTTTTGATTATACTCTGAATTTTTTGACCTGCATACTTGCTCCAGGTTGGTGACTCAGAAAGTCTCGATGGTTTGTGGTTCAGAACAAACAGGGAGCTAACAATCTCAGCTATGGAAGCCTGTACTATTATGACAAATATACTTTAACCACTTCAGCCCTGGACCATTATGCAGCTTAAAGACCAGGCCACTTTTTGCGATTCGGCACTGCGTCACTTTAACTGACAATTGCGCGGTCGTGTGACGTGGCTCCCAAACAAAATTGGCGTCCTTTTTTTCCCATAAATAGAGCGTTCTTTTGGTGGTATTTGATCACCTCTGTAGTTTTTATTTTTTGCGCTATTAACAAAAATAGAGTGAAAATTTTGAAAAAAAAATCGATATTTTTTACTTTTTGCTATAATAAATGTCCCCTAAAAAAATATATATATATATATATATATATATATATATATATATATATTAAAAAATGTTTTTCCTCAGTTTAGGCCGATACATATTCTTCTACATATTTTTGGTAAAATAATTTAATAATTTTTTTAGGCCGATACATATTCTTCTACATATTTTTGGTAAAATAATTTAATCATTTTTTTTCTAGTAATAGCGGCGATCAGTGATTTTTATCGTGACTGCGACAATATGGCGGACACATCGGACACTTTTGACACTATTTTGGGACCATTGTAATTTTTACAGTGACCAGTGCTATGAAAATGCACTGTTTGTTGTAAAATGACACTGGCAGTGAAAGGGTTAACCAGGAGGGGGCGCTGTAGGAGGTAAGTGTGCCCTAATGTGTGAGACTTACTGTGGGGGGAGCGTGGTTTGGCGTGTGATGTCACTGATTGTTGTTCCCTATGACAGTCTGACTAGGAAGCACGGGGAGAGGTTTGTTTACACTCACCTCTCCCTGTTGTGACCCGATCGCGGGACACCAGCGGTGATCGGGTCCGCTGTTCCCACGGGGACAGTCACGGAGCAGAGGACCGGGTCACGAGCACACCGCCGGCGGAAAGCTTGCGACCCATGGCTGGGATCTTAAAGGGGACGTACATGTACGCCCTTGTGTCCAGCCATGCCATTTTGTCGACGTATATGCGGCGGTCCTCAAGCAGTTAATGTGTATGTAAAGTAAACAATTTTGTGTCTATTTGTGTCCAGTGACCACTGTCACTGGAACAAAAAGTGAGAGCTTTTGCTATACGGAAGTTCCTAATCTGCCTCTTTATCCACCATGGCAGGTCTTCTTCCTTGTCCTCTTTGCGGTGTCTTCTGGGAAATGGTGCGCACTGCCTTCTGGTAACTGTGTGTATCCCAGAAAGCAGCAGCCCATTCACAAAAGTGCTGCGAGACTCGCGCATGCGCAGTAGGAAACGGGCAGTGAAGCCGCTCAACTGCCTGTTTCCCTCAGTAAAGATGGCGGCCCCAGGAGCTGCTTGGATTGAGTGACTGGCCTTCGGGGGGCCGACATCATGAGCTCCTAGGACAGGTAAGTGTCCTTATTAAAAGTCAGCAGCTACAGTGTTTGTAGCTGCTGACTTTAACAAAAAAAATTGTGGGTAGAAAGTATACACAGTATTTATCTAGATATGTTTCAACTGATGTTCTGAATAGGAAAGAACATTGTGCCACATTCTACAAGACCACAAAGCTTGCACAACTTCATTAGACACACTACATAAACCAGGGGTCTCAAACTGGCGGCCCTGCAGCCATCATGCCTCTGCCTGTGGCAGTCATGCTTGTAACAGTCAGCCTTGCAATGCATCATGGGACTTGTAGTTTTGCAACAGCTGGAGGTCCGCCAGTTTGAGACCCCTGAAAACTATATAATTAAACCCAACTATGGGACAAACTCTGTCATAGGAAGACAGGCTGTGAAGTGTCTTTGTCCAGTTGTGCCTAATAAAGTTGAGTAATCATTACAGGCTTGGAGCGTGGCTCAGTATTGTTCTTTCCTATTGGCTTTTGAGAGCTGATGGGGCCCAGAATGAGCTTGAACTTTTAATTGGTCCTGTGAGTCTGCCTAGTGAGGTGATGAAGCTGTGTCGTTAAAGGATTTCTAATGTTTTGAATAGATCAACTTGCTGGAAAAGACCCAGGTCCAACACATTTACTTCTTACAAATCATACAATTAATTTGCAAAGCATAATACAAAAAGTGCATAAATGCTAAATATCAGTGACCAAAATAATATAAGTAAGGTCCTATAGCTAAAATCCAGTGTGAATACCTAGAAAAATATACTCAATGGTGACTCCAATGCCTCGTACACACGATTGGTTTTCCCGACGGTCAAAAGTCCACCGGGAAAACCGAGAACCTGCTCAGTTGCTTTTCCCCTGTACACAAGGCCAGTTTTCCCGACAGGAAAACTGCCATGACAGCTTTGGTCAGGAAAACTGGACATGTGTATGCTCCACTGCAGTGTTTCCCATAAGAAAAGTGCGAAGCAAACGCTTAGAATCGTGGCGGAAAAAAGAGAACAATTTTTTTTGCTCGCAGTTTTCCTGTCGGTAAAACTGCTATGGAGCATACACACGGCTGGTTTTCCCGACCAAAAGCAAACATGGCAGTTTTCCCATTGGGAAAACCGATCGTGTGTCCGAGGCATAAGCCTTTGTTCACATTGGAGCGACTTGTCATGGGATTTGAAAGTTGCACCCTTTTATTACCATATTATCGGCAATAGCACTATTCAAATCAGTGACTCTGTGGTGTCGCAGAAATTGAAAAAGTAATTCCTGCACTACTTTTGGCAATTTTAGGTGCAACTTGCATAGACATCAGTGCATGAAGCCTCACAAATGTCTTCCAAGTCGCACCTGAAGTCTCATTGACATGTGGCTTTGAAATTCTGTGATTTCAGATAAAATCATACAATTTCAAAGCAGCATTCAATGTAAACAAGGTGTAAAAGAACATAAAAAAGAGCCCCCTGGGCAATGTTATATCAGCTAAAGGTGGCCCTGTGCAAAAAAGGAGGGTACCCATTGGCTCCATGAGTATCATACTTTGGAGAGCTGATGTCTCGAGACAGGAACTGAAGGAAAATCTCCCCAATGGAACCCAGACCTCAAGAAAACAAACATGTCAGACCGCGTACACACGATCGGTCCAAACCGATGAAAATGGACTGAAGTCCAGTTTCATCGGTCCAAACCGACCGTGTGTATGGCCCATCAGTCTTTTGTCCTTTAGTCCAAAGTTTTAAAACTTGCTTTAAAATCGGACTGATGGACGCCTGACCATCGGTCAAAACCGATGGTTAGTACGCAAAAGCATTGGTTCAAAAACCCGCGCATGCTCAGAATCAAGTCGATGCATGCTTGGAAGCATTGAACTTTGTTTTTTTCAGCACGTCGTTGTGTTTTATGTCACCGCGTTCTGACACGATCGGTTTTTGAACTGATGGTGTGTAGGCACATCAGACCATCAGTCTGTGAACTGATGAAAATGAACTTCAGTCGGTTTTCATTGGTTTGGACTGATCGTGTGTACGCGGCCTCAGAGGTTTTAACCATTCTCTACGCTATCCAAAAAAAAAAGATTTGGCTTCACATACACTGTAAGCATTGACAGCTTTGGGCTGTAGGGGATGTGATTATACGGTGTAAGGGACGTGCACCAGAAGGATGCCAGAACATATTTCCAGAATTTGGGACTACTGAACTTGCTACTGATCTTCAACTGTTCACATAAACATAAAAAAATAACAACTCTCATCATTTGCTAGAATATGTTTACATAAAGTATTTGGCTTTTACTGAATTTATACATTCGCACCAATATAGACTACACTCATAAAATAGCCATCTGTACTTATTTTAGGTGAAAAGTGCACTTTAGATTTAATTGCTTTTCCCTTCAAGCAAAGTGCCAAAAATACCAAAAAAACTGTGATATAATTCATATAGTCTGCAAATGAAGTGCCTTTACTTTGTTGAGCAATAAATCATGCACCCGAGCCCCACTCTTTAGGGAATCTTCTTAGATAAATATGCATGCAAGTATTGAACATTTAAAAAAATTATTTCTATCTGCAGTTTTACCACTTCAGATTTATAACTATGGTCATTAAGCTCATCTATACTAATTATCCCAGCCAATCAATACAGCATCTTAATTTTAATTATTAATTCTTTATAGATTTTACTCTATGACTGGTAACTTTAATTATAACACTGTTTGATATGATCCCGCTTTATCATTTCAAAATGCAGCATTAACCAAGTAACGGATGTTAATTACATCTCATTACGTCTGGTGATGAGATATTATAGTTCATAGATTTCTACTTAATTCAGCACTGTTCTTACAAAATGTTTAAATAATACACGGTTTATCTTATCTGTTTTTTTTTTTTAATGTTTTTAGTAATTTCCTTAATGAAATGAAGTGTACACAATCATGCGCTGTCTGGTACATTTACTCCTTAAAGAAGAACTATGTATTTTTTTTAAATATTTAAGTATACAGTATATGTGAGGTGAGAGATCAGAATAATGTTTTTTACTTTAAGGCCCCTTTCACACTGGGGCGTTTTTCAAGCGTTATTCGAGCGTTATTGAAGCATTTTTTGAGCGTTATTCGAGCATTATTCGAGCGTTATTCGAGCGTTATTCGAGCGAAGCCTCATCTGCAATCCCAATGTGCTGGTAAAGCACCGCTAAGACCCTACAATTTTAGGGTGTTTTTGCAGTGCCTCAGCGTGAAAGGGTAAGGCGTTTTTACAGCGCTTTCAATTCATTTCAATGGAGAGGGGCTTTTTTTTTAGCGCCCAAAAGCTGCCCCAAAGATGCTGCTTGCAGGACTGCGTGTGAAAGAGTCCATTGAGGACAAGGAGGCTGTTAGAGAAGTTCGGGAACAGGTGGAATGTATGGAGAGACATGGAGGGGAGCTCCAGCGGCGGACCGTCCCATAGATTCCTCACATCCTACACTTGCATCGTTTCTCGATGACGTCAAGAGCTCAGACTACAGAAGCGTGACACAGGAGCCGGGTCTAGCAGCACTGAGGACTGATCTTTAGCCAATCTTTTATCCCAGGACCTGAGTTCCTCAGAGGAGGTCCTACTCATGGAGAGTCTGGAAGATTTGGGGGCGTCCATCTCCGGGCCCCGCCCCCGGGATACAGCCGTGCCTCAAGACTCCTCCCAGCTCCCGCCCAACCGCGCCTGGCTCCGCCTCTTCAGTGATTTCATGAACAACCAGAAGAAGTTCCGGGGGCGCACAAAGAAATCGGGAAACTCTCGTGGATGTTTTGGGATGAAACTGGACCGGATCGGAACTTTCAGTGGGCTGGGCTGTTAGCGTCAGGTCGGCCGTCCCTTTGACGACTCCCCGGGTGGGATGATTTCTCCAGAAATAAATGAAACAAACAATGAACTATGACCTACCAATACAAGCCGTGGTGCCGCGCCCCCAAGACTGACGCGTTCCGCACACGGCGGAGAAAAAGCTTTGTGTGTTGATGAATTCGCACTTTGTGTGTGAAGGATTTCTTGTTCTTTTTTGAACGGTGAATCGTTCAGAAGTCATGACTTGTCTGCCATGTTTTTTGTAAGCAATGCGACGCGGGATTTTATCCTGAGATTCCCCCATCCCCATCTTCTAACGACTTGCACCCCAACAGGAACTGGGTGTGGGAAATAAAGTGCAACTCAACCTAAAAAAAAAAAAAAAAAAAAAAAAAAAAAAAAAAAGAAAGAGTCCATTGAGATGCATGGAGAGCGTTTTATGAGCGTTTTAATTAGGGGTGCAACGGATCAAAAAACTCACGGATCAGATCGATCCTCGGATCAGGAGTCACGGATCGGATCATTTTCGGATCAACACAAAACGGAGCTCATGTGCTTAAATACAGTATTTGGAAATCTGACGAACTGTTTAACCACTTAAGGACCGCCTACTGCACATATACGTCGGCAGAATGGCATGGCTGGGCACATCAACGTATATATACGTTGGTTTTAGTACCCAGCCGTGGGTCACGGGCGCGCGCCCGTGGCGCGCGCCCGTGACCCGGTCCGAAGCTCCGGGACCGGGACCGCGGGACTCGCGGACCCGATCGCCGCTGCAGTGCGGCGATCCATCCCTGGAGCTGAAGAACGGGGAGAGCCGTGTGTAAACACGGCTTCCCCGTGCTTCACTGTGGCCATAGCATCGATTACGTCATCCCTGTTATAGGGGGACGTGATCGATGACATCACACCTACAGCCACACCCCCCTACAGTTGTAAACACACACAGGGAACACTCAAAGTCACAGCGCCCCCTTGTGGTTAACTCCCAAACTGCAACTGTCATTTTCACAGTAAACAATGCAATTTAAATGCATTTTTTGCTGTGAAAATGACAATTGTCCCAAAAATGTGTCAAAATTGTCCGAAGTGTCCGCCATAATGTCGCAGTTACAAAAAAAATCGCTGATCGCCGCTATTAGTAGTAAAAAAATGTTTTTTTATAAAAATGCAATAAAACTATTCCTTATTTTGTAAACGCTATAAATTTTGTGAAAACTAACCAATAAACGCTTATTGCGATTTTTTTTTACCAAAAATAGGTAGAAGAATACGTATCGGCCTAAACTGAGGAAAAAAAAAGTTTTTTTCTATATTTTTGGGGGATATTTTTAAAAATCGCAGTGGTGATCAAATACCACCAAAAGAAAGCTCTATTTGTGGGGAAAAAAGGACGCCAATTTTGTTTGGGAGCCACGTCGCACGACTGCGCAATTGTCAGTTAAAACGACGCAGTGCCGAATCGCAAAAAGGGGCAAGGTCCTTTACCTGCATTTTGGTCCGGGTCTTAAGTGGTTAATGTTAATTTTTAAAAGCTGCAGCAAACCTGCTGACCTCACATGGTTGCTAATGTGACAAAACACGTCTGATATTCACTTTTAATTTAACATTTAAACAGTCCGCCGGATTTACAAATACTGTATTTAAGCAAATAAGCTCCGTTTTGAGTTGAAATTACTGCATCCCGCAATCCACCATTGCCCCCAGCCCCCCACTCATCACGTAATGTCCACCATTGCCCCCCACTCGTCATCACCATCACTGTTCCAGTGCAACATTGCCCCCACATTAGTAATAATAGCCAGTCGTTTTACATTGCCCCCTTATAGCAATACACAAGTGAATATGCGCAAGGGGTGAAAAACACACAGGTACCTCAGCAGTATAAATAATAATGAGCTTAAGATTGATAAAAATGAATAATTAGTAAAAAACACAATGTACAGGAAATTTTGTACAGTATGAGAGGGTAGCTTAAAATAAAGTCCAAGGCTCAGGGGCATGTAAATAATAGAGAGTCCGAGGATGAGTGAGAAATTGTTTGTTGTGGAGATCACATATACATGCTCAGGGCTGCCATCATGGGAGAACAGAAACTGTGTTCCAAGTACTGTCAGGAAAAAACAAGGGGAGAGGCGCCTCTAAGAGTAGATGTTTAGGTAATTTAATAAGTTAATATATACAGGCAACTCACGTTTAGTGAAGTAAAAACAAGCATTGTATACAAATTCTTGGGAGGGAGAAGTCCTCAGGTTGGTCACTGGTGTTCTGATGCGCTGCACTGTCTCTAGTAGTCCTTTTCCAACCGCAGTAAGATGTTGGGGCCGGCGGCGGTGGTAGAGCTGTAGGTTCAGGCTAGAATTTTGAATTCTGCGGCAATCTGAACACGGTGACGTCACTGGTATGCGACGCGTTTCCGAGCAGGCGCACTGCGATGACGCGGCAGTCGCGCTCCTTTATCAAGCTTGATAAAGGAGCGCGGCTGCCGCGTCATCGCAGTGCGCCTGCTCGGAAACGCGTCGCATACCAGTGACGTCACCGTGTTCAGATTGCCGCAGAATTCAAAATTCTAGCCTGACCCTACAGCTCTACCACCGCCGCCGGCCCCAACATCTTACTGCGGTTGGAAAAGGACTACTAGAGACAGTGCAGCGCATCAGAACACCAGTGACCAACCTGAGGACTTCTCCCTCCCAAGAATTTGTATACAATGCTTGTTTTTACTTCACTAAACGTGAGTTGCCTGTATATATTAACTTATTAAATTACCTAAACATCTACTCTTAGAGGCGCCTCTCCCCTTGTTTTTTCCCTTATAGCAATAGCCAGTAGTTTTACATTGCACCCACATAGTAGTAATAATAGTAGCCATTAGCCAATAGTTTAACTCACTGTACTGCACCGCACTGACTGTCCTGCTTTGCGCGCTCTCTCGTAGAATACAAGATCCACGAGCAGAGGGGTGATGACGTCGGCACGCACCGCAGCCGCCGGGTGTACCAAGATGGCCGACCGCTCCGGAGCTAGGCCAAAGCCGCGGTCTCTCCTAAGGCCACGGCTCGTTCCGCGGATCGCAATCTGTGCCGATCCGTACAGGCCGACCTGTACGGATCGCGGATCGGTCACGATCCATTGCACCCCTAGTTTTAATAGCGCTATTTTTAACGCTAAAACACTGTAAAAACGCTTTCCTGTGAAAGGGGTCTTAGGGGTTGATTCAGTGCTGGGACAAGGTCACAAAAGGCGAACATGCTAAACTACGCCCCCCCAAGATGTATAAGCGTTATCTGTAAAATCCCCTCCCTCCACAAAAAATGGATACTAGTCTTCATAATTACCCCCTAAGTATTTATTCCCCTACTCTCAGTACAAATCCACCCCCTGCTGAAATACCCTCTATCCCCCAAATCCCCTCAGCACAAATGCCCCCCCACCCAAAAAAATAATAATCATCCCTCCAAGCACAAATCCTACACTCCTCAAATTAGCCCTCCAAATACATATTCTCTCTACCCACTTCAAATCTGCCCCCCCACCCCAGCACACAGAATCCCCCCTCCTACCGCAAACAATCCCCCTATCATACCTACTAACACAAATACCCTCCCACCCTCTACCATTTTACCTCTTCTATCACAAAACGCTGCTCCCCTCCCGCTTCCAACACAAATCCCCCTGAATCACCACTCCTAGCACCCCCCCCCCCTGACAAATTTTCCTCCTAGAACAATTATTACCATCTGCTGTCCCCCAAATTGCTCCCCCAACACAAAGTTTCTCCCCTCTCGACCTCCTCATGGTGTCCCTCCCCACCTCACATGATACCACAATGCCCAGTGCAGCTTTCCCTCCTGCCCACCCCTTGTCCCGACCCTGGGTTGATTTACTAAAACTAGTGCAAAATCTGGTGCAGCTGGGCATAGAATAAATCATCCATAAGGTGTCACCAGGTGCATAAAGAATGTGAAAGGAATATTTAAAAGCAAAAATACATATAATATATAATTTATTTACAACCTTTCACATTCTTTATGGACCAGGTGGCACCTTATGGATGGATGTTATGCTATGCATTAATATCTGCTTCTTTTAGTACTACTGTCAACTGTATATTGGAAAAACATATGGACTTTTGCCCTTAATCATAACATTACACATTATTATAATTAGTGGGCTATATTATACACAATATTCATTGTTATATTACCTTGTTAAAGTGCTGCACATTGTTTGGATATACTGATTACAAGCAGGACCATCTTTAATATCGATTGGACCCTGGGCAAACATTTTCCTGGGCCCTCCAAAATCCATTAATCAACTATTTTCAGACAGTGTGGGCTCAAGGGGCAGCTGCTTTGGGCCACACAACAGTGACTGGGCCCGGGGCAGCATCCCCTCTTGCCCTGGCGGCTGGTGGTAATAAAAAAAATTGCGGGGGGGGGGGGGGGGGTACCACCCAATCATCTTTAAAATTCACAACAGAGGCACTGAAATCACTGCTCCTCTCTCTATATTGTCTGACAGCAGAAACTTGGCAGCCTGACCGGCCTCTAATGTGAGAAAATCTCAGGTGCCGTAAACTGAAAGAAATATGCTGAAACTTACTTCAATATCTCTGTTGTGATCTTTGAGGATTAATGATTGCACAGTGCTAGCAGCTACAGAGGTCAGTGATGGCTTGTTTAAAAGCTCCTAGGTTCACATGTATGACGTGCATTTTGATGAAAATGCAGCAAGCAAGAATTTTTTAACTTGCTGCACCTAAGATGCAAATGTGTGAATGGGGCCATACTACTTGTTAGGAATGTGCAAATACAATTAGAATCACTTTGTGCAAAAGATTTTTTGCTTCTCCCAGGATTCTTTGTATAAGATGCATAACTTCGTAAGTTCATTGTCTTCCATAGCTGATTTATAATTTTTTTCTTAATTTAATTTAATTGAATTTAATAATAAAGTGTGTCTCTAACCAAACCTTTTAATATAGAACAGTTCGACACTCTCAGATTTTTACTGATGTCTGTGTCTGTTTGGGAATCTTACCCTCTTAGTTTGTCCTGATGACTACTGTTGCTTAAACAGAAGGTATGGGAAATCCAAAACTTTACAGTTGTCACTGGAACAGTAAAGTGCTCCCTCTTTTTGGAATGGTTTCTAGCACTAGAGAACCTTTATATGGTTCTACTTTGTTGGTATCTAACCTTTTCTCGTATTTCTCTATGTGCCTTATTACTTACCCCTTTGCTTTAAAGGGGCTGTAAAGGTTTGTTTTTTATTTTCTAAATAGGTTCCTTTCAGCTAGTGCATTGTTGGTTCACTTACCTTTTCCTTCGATTTCCCTTCTAATTGTTTTTTTTCTTTGTTTGAATTTCTCACTTCCTGTTTCTCCTCAGTAAGATTGCCCCCATAATCCAAGCCATTCTGGCTGGGGGTTAGTCAGTGTGCTCGCCCCCTCCCTTGGGACTACATCCCTGCGGGGAGACGCACAGCCAGAACAGCTCGGGGGCAAGCTTACCGAAGAAAAACAGGAAGTGAGAAATTCAGACAAAGAAAAAAAAACATTTAGGGCCAGATTCAGGTAGAGTTAGGCTGGAGTATCAGTGATACTCCAGCCTAACTGTCACTTTGAGCCGGCGTTTTTGTTTTCTGTAACCAGAAAACGCCGGGTTGGAGTTCCTATACGAGCGGCATAATTGTATTACGCCGTTGTATCGGAACTTCAATTTTAAAAATGGCGCGGGGCGTTCCCACTGATTAACGCCGAGAATATGTTAATCAGCGGGAATCGGAAATTCACGATCGTATTCGGGCGCGACGCAGTGACTTTCCGACGTTTCCGTAAGAGATACGCGGCGTAAAGATAAAGCAGCCCCCTAGTGGAGTATCCTATGTTAAGTATGGCCGTCGTCATCACGTCAAAAAAAAATTGTGTAGTTTGCGTAAAACGTCCGTGAATGGGGATTGACGTCATTGACGTTCCCTGAAAGAATTTGGAGCATGCGCACTGACAGTCGACGCATGCGCAGTACGTTCGCTGTGGGATCGCGCATAGTTAACATAATACACGCCCCCTACCCGCCCAATTTCAATTCCGCCAGCTCATTTTCGCTACGCCCCCGCAACTTTAGGAGCAAGTGCTTTGTGAATAACAGTACTTGCTCCTAAAGTTACGGCGGAGTAACGTAAATGAGAAACGTTACTCCAAAGTAAAGAAGCGCCCATCTACCTGAATCTGGCCCTTAGAAGGGAAATCGAAGGAAAAGGTAAGTGAACCAACAATGCACTAGGTTAAAGGAACCGATTTAGAAAATAAAAAACAAACCTTTACAACCCCTTTAACCACTTAAGGACCGCCGCATGTACATTTACGTCGGCAGAATGGCACCGACAGGCACATCAACGTATATATACGTTGGTGCCTTGGGGGGGATCGGGGGTCCGATCGGACCCCCCCCGTACATGCGGCGGTCCGCGCGGCTGCAGGAGTGATCCGACAAGTGGGGGCGGCTATCCGTTTTCACCCGCCCCCTCCGGATCGCTCCCAGCCAATGCGCGCGCCCGCCCGCCCTGTCACTTCCTCCTCCTGTGTAAACACAGGAAGGAGGAAGCGACGTGATCTCTCCCTCGGCGTTTGTTTCAAGCGCCGCTGAGGAGAGATCACAACACTACAAGTAAGTCTGCACCAACAGCACACTTACACACAGACACAAACACATTTAACCCCCCGCGATCGCCCCCCCCCCCCTCCCCCCTGTCACAGTGTCACTGAATGCAGTAATCATACATGTATGATTACTGTATTTAGTGTCAGTGTGACAGACAGTGTGACAGTCAGTCAGTGTTAGTGTCAGGGTAGCCCCCCCCACCCCCCCAATAAAGTTTTAACCCCTTGATCACTGCCCTAGTTAACCCTTTCACTCCCTATTGCCAGCATCACTAAGCGATCATTTTTCTGATCGCTGTATTAGTGTCGCTGTTCCCGCTAGGTAGCTAATTTTTTTTTAATGCGATTTTTTTTTTACTAAAGACATGTGGCTAAATAAATTTTGGCCTAAATGTTTGACTAAAATTTAGTTTATTGGTTTTTTATTATAACAAAAAGTAAAAAATATTGATTTTTTTTCAAAAATGTCGCTCTATTTTTGTATATAGGGCAAAAAATAAAAATCGCAGAGGCGATCAAATACCACCAAAAGAAAGCTCTATTTGTGGGAAAAAAAGGACGCGAATTTTGTTTGGGAGCCACGTCGCACGGCCGCGCAATTGTCTGTTAAAGCGACGCAGTGCCGAATCGCAAAAACCCCTTGGGTCATTTGCCAGCGTATTGGTCCGGGTCTTAAGTGGTTAAGGGCTATGGACATACCTCAAAGTTTGAAGGCTGTGGATTTGGCTTTACTCTTTATTACGTGCAGTTTTAAACTGTCATTTGCATAAAGATCTTATTGAGATAATCTTAAATGAACCAAGATGTCAAGTGCAAAGTGGAAAAAATAACTTGCTTTATATTCAGTGCCACCATACAAACCACAGCTCATTCGTGGAGGTCTCCCACATTAGACTAAATTATGTTAAAGCAAGACTAACCGGCACAATGATTAATCAAAAATGTATGGCTTTTTAATTGGACAAACATGAAACATTTCTAAAAATGTGATTCCTACTTAGGCTGGGTTCACACTTGTGTGATCAAAGACATCGGATGTGATTCGCACTCCATTGCTGTGCAGAGCATTTGTAATTTCTGTGCGATGCAAATTCAACCATATAAACTGTATGGCTGAAATCACATCGCATTTGTACCAAAATGCTGCATTACCCTTTGTTGGGTTCGCACTGGAATTGGATCGTGTTCACACTTATGTTATCTGATTCCTGCACCATTTGAAGGTTTGCACTGTGATCTGTGAACCGATCTGGGGGTGTCATTCTTGAAAGCGCACCAAAGCTCCTGCAGGAAATAATAGAAGTCTATGGCTCGTTGCAGCTAACCCACAGGAAGGCTGCAGTTGCACTGGGCTGCACCTGTGGATCAGTGTGAAAGCAGCTCAATAACCTTTTTTTATAAGTGCTAATATGTCCATTGCAAAAGTGCAGTGTATGTCAGGGATATGCAATTAGCGGACCTCCAGCTGTTGCAGAACTATTAGGCATAGCAAGAATCTGAGAGCCACAAACATGATACCCAGAGGCAGAAGCATGATGGGACTTGTAGTTTTGCAACAACTGCAGGTCTGCTAATTGCATATCCCCGATGTATGTGATGTTTAATACACTGATATTTTCCTCTTCCAGCTTCTGCTGGCATCGCTCTCCAGGCTGCTAGAAAGGTCACGATCTGGACTTGCCGACCCACCAACCCAGAGCATGAGGTCATGGGCCACATCAGAGGGTACTGGATGCCCTACAATCATGAAATGAGGCAGGTTCTATCTGGCTCGCTGCAGCTTCTAAAGCACACTGAGAGAAGCTCACAATGTACAGTGAGATCACAGTAAAGCCCCGTACACACGGTAGGACATCCAACAAAATTTCCCTTGGATTTTTGTCCTAATTGATTTGTCCGATCACACCCATAGCATACACACGCTCGGACTTTTCTGCAAACTTTTCTAAAACTTTTCCATCATCACATGGTTTTTCTGCTCTTTACTGACACCCTTTGGTTAACTTCTGCTATTGTTGGTTGATTTTAACATTGGTTATGAGCATGCGCATTTGTAATTTGTCCAAAAGTCCGATGGTTTGCTGTACACACGATCGGACTTTGCACCATCAGAGTTTTGTTGCCTGAAATTTGGTCCGTTCGCAGACCCAACTTTTTGTCCGATGAAAGCCAAAAAAGTTGGTCCGATGGAACGTACACACGGTCGGACAAATGCGAAATGTGTCAGATTTTGATGTTGGTTGGGCAAAAGTCCGGCCGTGTGTACGGGGCTTAAGTAATGTCAGTACATGAGAGGGGCATGTACAACTGTGCAAGATTGAAGGTAAGGCTGGAATTCAACTTTAACACTACTTAAGTATGCTAAGCGCTTTAAAAAATTCCCACAGTAAATTGTCACCTCCTTGTTAATATTAACTGTATTAAATACTTGTACAGAATCTCATGGTAACACATTGTTTTTTCATAGGGCAGCACTCTTGTTCTGAAATATCAGAGTCCTGGGATCAATTAACCACTTGGAAGGAGTTTTTCTCCTTATATCCGCATGGTTGCCCAAGTTTCCTCCCACAAACCATAAACCTACTGGTAGGATTACTGTCTCCCCCTTAGATCTGGTTTTAGTGTTTTTAGAGGGTCTATATTTCCTAAAAGTATCACCCCTTCCCAATTTCCTCTAATACTGGAGGTTGCTGACTCTGAATGTTTGCCGAAAAGCTAACTGGGTAAAGGGCACCTAAGTAAAAAAATAAAACTTTCTCTTACTAAGGTCATTAATAATTTAACAATGTCATCCAAACCAACTAAAACAGCATGCAAAGGTAATTGCTTCAATAACATATTACCTGGTTGCTCTACCTTTAGCTACAATGAGTATAGCCAAATATTATTATTTAAGGTCAATCACGTCAATTTACGCATCGCTTTACATATACATTGTACATTCATATCGGTCTCTACCCTCAAGAAGCTTACAGTCTATGGTCCCTAACTCACATTCATATACTAGGGCCAATTTAGACAAAAGCTAATTAACCTACCAGCATGAAATACTACCTATAACTCAATTGTAGCCTTTCCCATAGCTGTAGAAGACTTTTAGCCAAATGCTCCTAGCAGAATCGATCTAATGCCATAAACTGGTAAGCCTCGTACACACGTCCGGTTTTCCCGACGGGAAAACTGTGAGGACCATATACATGGCTGGTATTCCTGGCCAAAAGCTCTCCTCATACTTTTTCCAATGTGAAAACTGACCAAAAACCTCCGGACACAAAAAGAGAACCAACCGGCGGACTTTTGCCCGGTAGTTTTTGGCAGTTTTCCTATGGGAAAAACTGCGATGCAACATACACACGGCCGGGATTCCCAACCATCGCAGTTTTCCTGTCGGGAAAACTGGCCTTGTGTAGGGGGAAAGATTGACCGAGCAGGTTCTTTCCCCACGGGGATTTCTAACAGGAACTTTTGCTGTCGGAAATACTGCACGTGTGTACGGGGCATCAGGCTTTCAAGCACGAAATGCTTGTTTTAGTTTGTGCTCCAGCACCTCTATTAAGTTTATGTCTGGACTGTGAGTAAAAAAAGGTAAAACGTTAATTGTGATTCTTTTATGTATTTTGATATGGACGTTCATTTGTGTTTTTGTAAATTTTTGGCTGCATGGTCCAACTTTGTTATAGTTTCAGCTTATGGAATCGATGACCAGATACTCTCGCACGTGGCAAATGATCACATATTATTTTAAGCCAAAGGAAACACCCATATACTGTTTTAAATCAAATAAAGAGTTTCCACATTTGTGCAGAAAGTAGAAAATCCCTTTAACAATAAATTGTCATCATTGTTTTATTGCACTTAAAAATAATTTATTCTTTGTATCAAGGAATAGGTAACAGGAAATGAACCATAAAGCCAGAGACAGATGTAAAAAGTTACTTTAGAAAAAAAAAACACTGAATGGATTATTGGATGAATTGTTATAATAAAATGTGCAAGGCAGAAACTGTTACTGTGGAATCTGTTACTCACTGTACATTATTATATGATTTATCTGTTTCTCCATAACATCTTTCCCTTCCATCTATCAATTCTATAACAGATACCAAATATCTGCATTCAATTTCTCCCCTATAAATGACATCTGTGTTTAGTCTTGTCCTTTGCCTATGTATGTGAATTAATTCATCCCATATTTCAGCCTGGTAATGGTGGACGCTAATGTCTAATAAATACCTTAACAATAATTTAACACGTTTCTGCAAATATTTACCTCTTTGTTTCCTTTCTGGATGCTGACCCTGACGTGCGGTCCAGAAATTCTGATATCCAACATGTCTTTTCTGGCTATGAGCACAATGAGGTAAACAAACATTTTCTTTCCCCCCGGACTGAACAAGTGAGGTGCTGATGTGATTTTATAAAGACAGCTAATCCACAGATTACTAAACCATGCTGGCCATAGATGTGCAGACTTCAGCAGATTTTATCTTGTTTACGGGAGAGGAAAGTCTGTCTAGAACTTCAGTACAACTAGATAATGAGCTTAATACATTGGCTAAAGTGTATTTCCACTTTTGCAGCCAAAATGAGATAACACCTACTTTATTTTTGTTACTATTCAAAGTCCAGTTAAAGCGGAAGTTAAATCTTAAAAGGGAGTGAGTTTTGTTTTACACCCCCTATCCGCATTATCATTTTTTTTTCTTTTTTTAAAAACACGTTGGCACCACCCTCTGCCACCATTCTGACTTAGGCCAGAATGACGTGTTCCTGGTACTGCAGCCACCAAGAGGCTGGAAGATAAGCACTCAGAGAAACCAGGGGGCAGGCTGAAGGATGGGCCTGGCCCATCATTGGAGCTGGCTACCTGCTCCCAGAAGAGGCAGCTGGCTGAAGAGGACCAAGGTGGAGGCTTGGACCTGCTGTAATAGCTCATAGCAGGAATACGCTGGATTCACTGTGCAGGTGAGTATGTATAGTATTTTAAAGAGAACCCAGATGAGGAGGGGGGTGGATTTGAGTACCGCTTGAACTCCAGAAGTGAAAAGCCCTACATAATTCTTAAGCCTAGTACGCACTAGCCAATAGCTGAGAGCACTGACCGAAGTGTTCTGGCAGGGGGGGGGGGCCCTGTCAGGACACAATAGAACAGAAGGAGAGATCGATGTACTAACAGTAGTATAGCAGCTCCGACCTGAGCTGAACGTTTTTTTTCCATTCATCCCAGTGGTGTGTACTAGGCTTTAGCTGTTGTTTGCTGGGAAGCTGTTTGCCATAATTAACCCTATCTGTGCTGCAATGGCAGATCTTATTATCATTTGTGCACTAAAACCTAAACATTGTCTGTACTAACAAAAAGGTTAAAGATCGAGAAGCAATTGTATGCATTGTATGCTATTAAGATGAAACTTGGGCTTGGGTGGCCGAAAATCTGCCGAAAAAGGTTGATTTGGCAGAAACCGGTCAACTTCCAGCCTGTGTGTACAGATTCCTGTCTGACAGAAGCTAGGCTCATGACTGGCTTCTGACGAATGCGCATGCTGGAAAACCAGCAGCTGATGAGTGCTCGCAGCCAATGGCTGCAAGCACTGATCAGTGTGTTCTGGCACCCAATAGCTCAGTGGGAGAGATCGCCGCACTAACATCATACCCCCCAATTCCAAAAAAAGTTGTGACGCTGTGTAAAATCTACATAAATACAGATTGCAATAATTAGCAAATCTCATAAACCTATATTTTATACACACTAGAAAATGAAAAACGTATCAAATGTTTAAATTGAGATGTACCATTTTAAGAAATAATAAAAATTGATGGCAGCAAAACGTCTAAAATAAGTCTCTTTAAGCCCCTTTAAACTGAGAACAGAGGTCATATGATCACATATATTCCAAAAAAAGTAATTATAATGTTTACATAAATATAATCTATAATATATAAGCTGCTCGTACTTTATGATGTATTAATAAATACTGCAATAAAGCTGCATTAACTTGTAACTTTTATACAGTATTTGTGTAGAATTCAGACATTAGCCTAATGTGTTACTTATTCCAGGTATGGTATGCAGACAATTCTGCATAGGATAGTAGTTGCAGTCATACGTTGACATGTTTTAGTATATTTTCAGTTATATAAACCCTTGTTTATCTCTGAGCCGTTGAATAATTTGACTCAGATGATGAGCAACTCAGATCAGAAACATCTGCACATTCTAATGGATAATCAACATTGTTAAAAGGTAGTTGTATCTTCACCTAAAAACCTTCTAAAGGCATCCGGTGGCTTTGGGCTACAAGCTGCAGACAAGAAGACATTTGTGCCTCACATGACCCCCGTGTCTGCATCATCAAGAGACGACCTATAGCCAGTAAGTGAAATAATCTCTTCAGATGAAGGAGATGAAGGAAGACCTAGGCAAGTCCTGAATAGAAAGGGTTGGGTACCTAGCTTCTTTATATTCATGGAAGTTTTTTTCCCCCATGGTCTGCTGTATTGGTTATGATGCAAGGTCATGATACACTTCATATTTCATTTTAGCTTTTAGGTTCACTTTAAACAATTCCACTGAACACTGCTAATTCAATATTAGTTTGGAATCTGGAGTGTGAATTCCGGGCAGATAATAAAGGATAACCATTTAATCTAGTTACGAATTGCTGATCACATGACCAGACAGGAGAGGCCGAAAAATAGGTAAGCGTATGCATCTTTTTTCTACAGGTTAGTTAATATAGGTGTTAACAGTGGTAAGGGGAAATATTTAAGACTAGTTAGTTATAGCCCAGAATTCTACTTTAAGGCCTCATACACACGATCAGTCCCATCCGATGAGAATGGTCCGACGGACCGTTTTCATCAGTTCCCTGCTGAAGTGGCCTGATGATCTGATGTGCGTACACACCATCAGTCCAAAATCCGATTGGGTCAGAACACAGTGACGTAGAACACAACGACATGCTGAAAAAACGAAGTTCAATGCTTCCAAGCATGCGTCGACTTGATTCTAAACATGCGCAGGTTTTTGGTCCGATGCTTTTGCGTACTAACAATCGTTTTGGTCCGATGGTCAGGCGTCCATCGGACTGATTTTGAAGCAAGTTTTACAACTTTGGTCCGACGGACACCAGTCCAATGGGCCGTACACACGAGCGGTTTGGTCCGATGAAACTGGCCTAAGAATTAAGAGTTACCGCTCGTGTGTACACGGCCTAAGAATTAAGAATTATTAAAGTATTATTAAAGTGGAACTAAGATCTTCAATTGTTACAGCCAGGGCAGGACTTAGGGTGGTGGGGGCCCCTGGGCTTAATAATCGAAAGGGCCCCCTGTAGCAGAGAAGTGGGGGGGGTTGTTACTGCTGACCGACGGGGGGGCAGCCGCTGGACGGACACTATTTACCTCTTCCCAGGGCCGCCTTCAGTAATTTTGGGGCCCCTTACACAGCTGCAGTGAAGGGGTCCCCTGGAGCAAAGTTGTTGAGCGGGGGGCTGCCGAGAATTACATCCATCCCACAAAGTTGTTGCAGCGAACAGGGGTTTGCCGCAAAATTGCGGGAGGGGGTTCCTGCGATTGCCGCAAAACTGTGGGAGGGGATTGCCGCAAAATTGCGGGAGGGGATTGCCGCGATTGCCACAAAATTGCGGGAGGGGATTGCGGCGAAATTGCAGGAGGGGGTTGCTGCGATTGCTGCCAACGGGGGGTTGCCGCAATTGGGCCTATTTGGCGGGGGCCATGGGCTTGAGCCCAGTCAAGCCCAATGGTAAGTCCGGCCCTGGTTACAGCCAAGGAAGCTGGCATCATAGCCTGATCTGCAGCTGTCATGGTGCTGCACATGTGATTGCCTATGACGTCAGCAATTTGATTGCTTGACAGTTTGGTTGAGGACACTAGTAACTGTAACATTTACCATCTGTGGTATGCCTTGAATTTAAAGGGGTCACATTTTTATGTTCACTCTCAGCACAATATCTCATCTAATTTAACAAAACCCCACTGAAATAAAGATTTCCATAATTACTAAACTTGTTAGCATTCAATTCCACATTGCTCAATGAGAAAAAAATCATTATTATTGGTCATAAACCAATCATGGTGCAAGAAAGATTATTCTAGACTGTAAGAATTTCTACTCTGTAATATGTTCAGCCTGGAGAAAGTCTATCCAATTGATTATGCAGTGACCTCTAGGCCACTCTGTAACTAAACATTTGTCTGTTTCCTCTGACCCCTACTATAGATCAATGTTCTGCAATCTATACAATGCTAAACAAATGTTTCAGTCCACGTCACCTTACATTAGATTCGACTCTACAGGTATGGGAACGTCTTGATATATGTGGACCAGCAGCCAGAGAAAAAAAAAAATGACGCAATCTCTAGGACTGTACATTGGAACAGACAAATAGAGGAGGACTCTAGAGAGAGGTTTTTTTTATAAGGATGATAAAGTGACCAGGAAGGCAATTTGTAAAGAAAAATATTTGTGCACTGAAAGGAATTGGCCTGGTGCATTAAATAAACGTATATGGAAGTGCCTTGCCATACATCATACCTCCCCACTGGTGTGTGTGATAGCCGGAGTGATTGGGGGGGGGGGGGGTTGTGCTGATGCTGGGTGCTTGTTAATGGACATTCTCCAAAGTGCAGGCCCACTTCAGTTCTTGCATCCTCGGGCTAATGACCCAGAACAGCTGCTCAATGTGCGTGCTGGGCGCCGGCAGAGAACATTAAACAGGAGAAGGCAGTTATGGAAGGACATATCAGCAAAAGCAGCGAGTGGGGTGAGGAGGAATGTCGGGGCGAGAGTGAGCACATTAGCTTTGAAAGCCAGGCGATTAATGCACCCGCAGAGACTTCATTAATAAAGTAACTTCGGCAGAGATGAGCCATCATTAAAACCTTCAGGGCTGTGTCATAACAGAGCAATGTCTGGGACTGGCACAAGCAAAGAAAGACTACGGACCTGACTTCTGCGGCCAAAAAGTGACACAATAAGCTTTGTAAAAACTCTGTCATAGGCCAGCGCTCGCTCCTGCTCCAAAATACACATTACAATCAAACCACACTTCAAAGAACAAACAAATATAGGCTAAGGTTATTAATCTGTTGGTCATTTGGATAGTATATGTCCTCCGTACGGCAAGACAAAGCATTGCTGTTTCTGGCTCCCATTACAACATACAGTTTCATTCACTTCATCATCAGCATATTCCTGGCATGGTGCATATGCAAACATAGTCATACAAAGAAAGGATGTGATGAAAACAGCAGGTATCTGAGCTATACAACCAGCACAGAAAAAAATACTTGGGAAGTCTATGAAAATCAAATGTGTTGTTTGCTGTAGGGTAAGATCTGAATATAACAATGAAAGTTAACACTCACGGTGTTTGAATAGCAAGCACTTTTTTAATGCTTTTGACACCCTCTCCCTGTAATTTAAATAATTATTCACCAATCAGAAATCCATACAGTGATCTTCAATCTCAACAGATTAGGTTTCTTCGATAGATAGATGTCTGTTGTCTTATTCAGTCCTCCTGGTCCATGCACCCACTCCCATGTTGGGGTTTATGTGAAAAACTGTTGAAATACAGAATTGTACTACTGTGTTTCCCCGAAAATTATTTCCGGGGAAACACGGTATGTGTAACAACTGTTGCACATCAGTATATCGTTTTTACTTGAATAAAGTTCCCGTTTTCCTGCCTGCAATTAAGCAGCAAAGGCCATGTGAACTGTACACTGTTTGTTTTATAGGGCTATATACAGAATTTCTAACAATAATAATTTACTAATAAAGGTTTAGTTCAAAGAGTAAATGATTATGTACCACAGGCACTGATACACTTACTGTAATCTCAACCAACTATCTAGTGCCAATCCTCACCTTCCTGAGTCAACTGGTTAGTTTTAGTATTACACGAAACCATTGTTTTTCAGCCATTTTACCTTTAAGGAACCCTTGGAATAATTTTCAGGTCTTAGGAAATCCCTGCTAAAACCCCTGCAAAAAAGTGGCACTGGCCCTGAAACTGTTGTTTCTTGATCGTACATCACGGGACACAGAGCGCATAGTCATTACATATGGGTTATATGGAGTACCTTCAGGTGTGGACACTGGTGTAATCAACTTCACAGGAAGTTCCTCCCTATATAACCCCCTCCCACTGAGAGTGCTTTAGTTTTTTCGCCAGTGTCTTAGGTGTTGGTCACGTCTAGCTGTCCCTCGGAGGTCTCGGGACCCAGGATAGCTAGCCGGATCCGTCCGAAGTGCTTCAGAGCCAAGATGTACGGTACCCGGGCCCTGCTGGAGTGGGGTTGTGCCTATAATGCCTCTCCTTGGAGGGCTGGATTCTGGGCTCCAGTGCCTTAGTCTCTTCCAAGAACTAAACGCTACTGATGCCAGGATGCTATATAGGTCCAGGGGTGTGGGTTCCTTAAACACAGGACCCCGGTCCCTGAAGGTCCAAGACAATACCCACGGAGATGGGGGAAGGCTGGGCCTCTTGCATTTTGCAATACCCTGCGGCGTGGAGCAGGTAAGAGGGAACCTGCGGGACTTGGTTCGACAGTAGGTATCCCCCTGGGGGTTCTGGGTTGGCTAACAGTATGCTTGTGCATCAGCCACTATCTCCACTATGTCTGTTGAGGCAGGATGGGATTATAATGTTTACCCAGATAATATGTAAATATATGTATACTTGTGTAAGTTATATATTTGCTACTCACCCCAGGTCTGCCTGTTAACACTGATACTGCAACCCCACATGTTTTAAAGAGGAAATTGCTGGTAAAAAACTCCTGTTTCTTAGGAAGCCCATGGGGACAGCTTCCTCGCTGTGTGTGCACTACAATAAGATTAGTGCTTACCTGGTGTCTGTTGGTGCTGCATAATGCTGGTCCATGTTGTTCCTCTGCTCTGCTTCCTCCATGTGGGTTCAGCGTGGTGCGCGCGATGCACGCCGCCTTTTATAGCGTCGGCGTGCGTCGGGGGGGGCGGGCCAGCAGCGTCAGGGTCTGTATAAAGGAAAAACTTTTCTCTGGCTGGTCTTTCCCTCCTGGAGGCAGAGGAAGAAAGGATACAGAGCGTGCAGCTGGGTCTTTTGGCCACACAGGGACACCTAGTGGCGGTTTTGTGGATCTTCAGGTCTATTGACCAGAAAAAAAAAAAAAAGTTTTTTTGCTTAAAGGGACTCAGCCTTAGATCCAGCAGTATCTGAGTCTACCTTGGACTCCGGCTAACGGGCATTGGTGTGTCAATACTCACAGGCTTCCTCGGTATTGTCACCTCCCAGGCGGGTAAAAAAAAAAAATTTTTTTTTGAAAAAAAAAAAAAAAAAAAAGAGAAATATAAAAGAAAAAGAGAGAAATTAGTTCTTTTTCATTTTTCTCATACCTGCCCTCATATTGGTTATTCCTAGCTACAACAGTCAGGTGTTGGCTATAGGGGTGACCCAAGGTTGTACAATGGCTCCAAAGGGATCTGGACCAGCCAAGGCTGCTAAAGGTACCAAAAAGCAAAAGGGGTCTCCATCGGGGTCAGAGGATTTGGGCCAGGCTTCTACGGCCCCACCCTCGCCAGTCAGGACACCGAGTGGCATAGTACAAGAGCCATTGGGGGTGCTGGGGGCAGAGGCGGCCCCCGATCCACCCATTCCCGTTTACGTGACGGAAGAAATGCTAGCAGCCACCATGTGTGGGCTAGAGAAAAGGTTAACTGCGTTGTTTTCCCGTCCTTGCCCAAGTAGCAAGCGGGCTAGATCCCCCTCACCCAGTGTGGGGTTTTCAGATGCGGAGGTCTCCTCTTCAGAGGAACGGGACCCACAAGGGGATCAGGCAGACCCAAGTCCCGACGGTTCAGACAGGGAAAATTCCACTATAGATGAATATTTTTCGGCCTCTCAAGCGGAGGGCCTGTGGATCCAGTCTTTGACAGATATGGTTCGCACTGCCTTTAAACTTCCAGTGCCAGAACTAGTAGCCCCGGAGGTATCCTCATTGGGTTCTTTAAAGGCCCCATTAACTGGTGCATCTTTTCCAATGCACCCCCTTCTGCGGAACGTGATTTACCAAGATTGGGCTCGACCTGATAGAATCTTTGTCCCTCCTAAAAGATTCTCTATTCTCTACCCTATGGAAGAGGAATATGTAAAGAAATGGGCTCTCCCTACAGTGGACGCAGCCATTTCCTGCGTGAATAAATCCCTGACTTGTCCGGTTGAAAATGTCCATATGTTCAAGGATCCGGTCGACAAGAAATTCGAGACACTACTGAAAGCAGCTTTTACCTCAGTAGGTGCCATGGTTCAGCCAGCAGTAGCAGCCATTGGTGTTTGTCAGGCCTTGAAGGATCAGGCAAAGCATATATTGAAGGACATGCCGGCTCAGCATACTCATGAATTAGCAGAATTCCCTAGGGCTCTTTGCTTTGCAGTAGATGCTATTAAGGACTCCATCCAACAGGCATCCCGTTTATCTCTACTGATGGTTCACATGCGTCGTCTTTTGTGGCTAAAGAACTGGTCAGCAGAGGCACCCTGCAAAAAGCTTCTAGCAGGGTTTCCCTTTCATGGGGGAAGACTATTCGGGGAAGACCTAGATAAATATATCCACACCATATCAAGTGGAAAAAGTACTTCCTTACCGGTCAAGAAAAGACCGCGTGGGCCCACGTTTAAACGACAGGCCATTGCAGGCTCGGCCCCTTCGACTTCCCGTCAGTATCGACGGCCTCCCGGGCGTTCAGCAGTTAATAGCCGCCCACAGGGACAAGCCGCGGCAAACAAGAGGCCCTGGTCTCGCAAGCCGGCTAAACCAGTCATCAAATCAGATTCATGAAGGGGCGCCCCCACTCTCTTGGGTGGGGGGAAGACTTCAGTTTTTCTCCGAAGTCTGGAAGGCCAGAATTCCCGACTCTTGGGTTCGGTCCGTAGTAGCCTCAGGCTACAAACTAGAGTTTCGAGAAATCCCCCCTCCTCATTTTCAGGGGTCAAGTCTTCCAAGCGACCCGTTAAAGAGGGCCTCTCTCGTAAAGGCGTTGGATCGCCTCTTGCTCCAAGGAGTAATTGTAGAAGTACCAACCCAAGAAAGGGGTCTGGGATTCTACTCCAACCTTTTTGTTATACCAAAACCCAATGGCGACGTCAGGCCTATATTAGACCTCAAACGCCTAAATCGCTTTCTAAGGATTCAGACCTTCCGTATGGACTCCATACGTTCAGTGACAACCAGCCTGCATCAGGGCGACTTCCTAGCATCTATAGACATAAAGGATGCATATCTGCATGTGCCAATTTACCCAGCACATCACAAGTTTCTTCGTTTTACGATAAACCAAAGTCATTACCAGTTCGTAGCCCTCCCTTTCGGGTTGGCAACAGCTCCACGGGTATTCACAAAGGTGTTAGCCCCGGTACTAGCCGTCCTAAGGACAGAAGGCATCTTGGTCCTAGCATACCTGGACGATCTCCTGGTTATCGACAGTTCAGCTTCCAACCTCAATCATGCAGTAGTCCGCACAGGGCGGCATCTAGAAGAGTTCGGGTGGATTGTGAACCAAGAAAAATCAAGGTTACATCCCACAAGACAGTTGGAATATCTAGGCTTTCGGTTAGATACAGAATGCCAGAGGGTATTTTTACCTCAAGAGAAGATCAGGTCGTTGATTCAAACGATTCAAAAAGTCTTAGGCAAAAAGAAGCCGACTATTCGCCTATGCATGCGACTGCTGGGGAAGATGGTGGCCGCCTTCGAAGCAGCGCCCTACGCCCAGATCCATACCAGAATTCTGCAAGCAGCTATTCTCTCTGCTTGGAACAAGTCCATACAGGCATTAGACCGTCCATTAGTTCTTTCTCCAGAAGTCAGGCACAGCCTGTACTGGTGGCTGATCCCTCAAAAATTATCAAAAGGGAAAACCTTTTGCCCCATCTCGTGGAAAATAGTAACCACAGATGCCAGCCTAACAGGTTGGGGGGCAATCTTAGGAAAACGGACCCAGCAGGGACAGTGGTCAGAGGCAGAAAGTCTGCTTCCCATCAATGTCCTAGAGATCAGAGCTGTTCGGTTGGCCCTGGTCGCCTGGACTCTCCCCCTGCAGGGTCTGCCAGTAAGGATACAGTCCGACAATGCCACGGCGGTGGCATACATAAACCACCAGGGGGGCACAAAGAGCCTGGCGGCTCAAAGGGAAGTAAACCTAATTTTTGCATGGGCCGAAGCCCATGTACCCTGCATCTCAGCAGTGTTCATCCCAGGGATAGACAATTCTCAAGCAGATTTTTTTGAGTCGTCAACAGTTACTCCCGGGAGAGTGGTCTCTTCACCCCCAGGTATTCCAAGAGATTTGCCAAAGATTCGGAGTTCCCGATGTGGACATCATGGCAACAAGATTCAACAAGAAATTGGACAAATTTGTATCCCGAGCCAGGGACCCCTCGGCCTACGGGACCGATGCGTTGGTTTGCCCCTGGCACCAGTTTTCTCTCCTGTATGCGTTCCCTCCACTACAGATGATTCCCCGCCTTCTACGAAGGATCAGGGTGGAGCACAGGCCGGTGATCCTGGTGGTCCCAGCCTGGCCCAGAAGGGCTTGGTACGCACTCATCGTGAGGATGTCAGTAAGGGCACCGTGGCCACTCCCCCTGCGCCCAGATCTGCTGTCTCAGGGCCCGATCTACCACCCTGCTTCACAGCAGCTAAATTTGATGGCTTGGCGGCTGAATCTCTAATTCTTAAGGGCAGAGGCCTCTCTGCCCAAGTCATATCTACGTTAATTCAAGCTAGAAAGCCAGTCTCTAGAAATATCTATTACAGAGTCTGGAGAACCTATGTGGAGTGGTGCGAGTCTCAAGGAGGGCATCCTCGCAAGTTTTTTATTGACAGGATCTTGCGATTCCTCCAGGTTGGCGTTGACAAGGGGTTGGCTCTTAGTACTCTAAAGGGGCAGGTGTCTGCCTTATCAATATGGTTTCAAAGGCCTTTGGCCACACATTCGCTTGTAAAAACCTTTTTGCAGGGGGTCTTGCATGTAAATCCCCCTATTAGAGCTCCCCTCTGCCCCTGGAATTTAAATCTGGTCTTGTCAGCTTTACAAAAGCAGCCGTTTGAACCTCTGGCAGAAATCCCTCTTGGGCTGCTAACCCGAAAGTTGGTTTTCTTGGTGGCTATGGCTTCGGCCAGAAGGGTCTCCGAGCTGGCAGCCTTGTCTTGCAGGGAACCGTACCTTATTCTGCATAAGGACAGAGTGGTTCTGCGGCCTCAGCCTTCTTTCCTTCCTAAGGTCATATCCAGTTTTCACTTGAATCAGGACCTAGTCCTACCATCCTTCTTTCCTACTCCCCAGTCCAGAGAGGAAAGATTGCTTCATACTTTGGATGTGGTCCGAGCCATGAGAGTTTATCTCAAGGCTACAGAAAAGATTAGGAAAACAGATGTGCTTTTCATTCTTCCGGATGGCCCCAAGAAGGGTCAGCCGGCTGCCAAGTCTTCCTTGGCTAGGTGGATTAAGCAGCTGATTTTTCAGGCCTATGGTCTGAAGCGCGTTCCACCGCCCTTATCAGTTAAGGCCCATTCTACGAGGGCCATGAGTGCCTCTTGGGCGGCACACCATCAGATCTCTATGGCACAGGTTTGCAAAGCGGCAACCTGGTCTTCCGTACATACGTTTACTAAATTTTATAAGTTGGACGTCACAAAGGCTGCGGACGCAGCATTTGGGCAGGCGGTCCTACGGGCAGCAGTATAGAATCCTCTGGCCCGGTTCACGCCCCCTTTTTCTGTTGGTGGAGCTATTTTACCTCCTGATATAGTTTCTGTTTGGCTATTTTTGGCCTTACGGTCTCCCTCCCTTCATAGAGCATTGCTTTGGGACATCCCATATGTAATGACTATGCGCTCTGTGTCCCGTGATGTACGATCAAGAAAAAGGGATTTTTAATAACAGCTTACCTGTAAAATCCTTTTCTTGGAGTACATCACGGGACACAGAGCTCCCACCCCTCTTTGTGGGAACATTGTGTAACCTCAGAGAAATTGCTTGCTACAAAACTAAAGCACTCTCAGTGGGAGGGGGTTATATAGGGAGGAACTTCCTGTGAAGTTGATTACACCAGTGTCCACACCTGAAGGTACTCCATATAACCCATATGTAATGACTATGCGCTCTGTGTCCCGTGATGTACTCCAAGAAAAGGATTTTACAGGTAAGCTGTTATTAAAAATCCCTTTTTCTATATGTTATATTAAGTCATAGCTACATCAGTTATACTAAGACTGGGTGGCAGAAAGGCTGAAAGAGACAGTCTGCTAACTGACTTGGTTCACTAAACCCTGAATTGGCTAGGAATGTAGGACAATCTGTCACCCTACTCTACTAGCATGTGTACAGACCCTTTGCAGAAGAATTGTAAGTACATCGTACACTATTCCACCAATTTAATGCACACAAACTGTGCTAAGGCAACAACAAGGAAGAAGACAAAATGAACAACCAAGAAGGCCTTAGTCTGAATATATTTATTATACACTAGAATGCATGCCACACCTAGCAGCTTAGCCACCAATGACCATGGTCTATGTTGGTCAGAGCCAAAGATTTTGTGATCCTGCTCCTCAAAATCTTTGTCTGTTTTTGGCCTTTAAGGACTGCAGTAAGACAACCCTTGTGGAGTTTATGTGCATAGCGAAAGTGCAAAAATATAGAAATACATTTGCAGCAATGCGGGTTTTCATCTATTGCATAGTTTTTTGTATTATGAACATTGTACTCTGACAAAGGAAAATATAACACATTCTCAGCATGAAATGTGCAATGGCAATGTGGATGCCAGCCAAAATGATGTCTTCTTTTTTGGTTACTGTATATACTCGAGTATAAGCCGACCCAAATACCGTATAAGCCGAGGCACCTAATTTTACCACAAGCAATGGGAAAACTTATTGACTCGAGTATAAGCCTAGGGTGTCCATCTATATGTCAATGTGTCCATGTGCATGCCTCACTGTGCCCATGCCTTACTGTGTCCATGCCTCCTTACTGTGCCCATGCCTCACTGTGCCCATGACTAGACTTACGTTTAACATCGGAGTATATAGAAGGGGTGCCCGGGTTTGGAAAATCGGTGCTCCCCGGCCGTAGGTCCTCCACTCAGAAAACTTTGCACCGGGGCTACATGTGTGCCAAGATTTGGGTCCAGGGGACCTACGGTTGGCCTGTACCGAGTAACTGGAGAAATTACTGTTTGACATGGGAGTCTATGGAAGGGGTGCTTGGCCGGTACTGGGTCCCCAAAGTCCGGGGAGATTAGGCACAAAAAGGTGACTCGAGTATAAGCCGAGGGGGGCATTTTTAGCACAAAAAATGTGCTGAAAAGCTCGACTTATACTCGAGTATATGCAGTAAATTATAATGCTTTAAATAACCAGTAAAGCCATGGGCAAAACTCAGCATTTTATAATAATGCCAATAAAATGCCAATAAAAGCAATCTCCTTTATACAGGCTAATCTTCTTATAACACGCTCTTAAATGGTATTACTATTGTAGCACCACAAATAATTAAAATATATATCTATCCCTTTTTGGATAGAGTAGGGAATGGCTAAAGCAAGTGAAAAATGTGAATGGGTCTTTCACGCTACTGTGAGTAAATAGGTAAATGTGTAGAGTACAGAAAAAGTGATATAAACGTATAAGCTGCAAAATCTAGCAGTGTTCACCATACACAAAATAGAAATAAAAATAAAAAAGTGATCTCACGCTAAAAAGTGATACCACTATGAACACTATAAACACCCTATGAAGGGAAATACTATTCAACGTAAATATAATGAAAAAAATATATTCATGTGTAAAATGATCAATACATAATGTCCCACAGCTTCAAAGATATTAAAAAGTCCTTCCAGTGACTATCATGAATGAGCCAATAGTCCAAGTAAAGTAGAATAAATTGATGAATCTAGGAATTATCCTGTATAATAAATAACAATCTGCATGGAATATATAAAACCCAATGATATCCTAAACAAAATAAATTGTGCTTGATATCCACAGACTAGTCTCCCAGAACTCTCACCTCATTGTATGTATCAATTTGCATTAATTGAACATGTATGCAACTCTCTTCAAATCTCTCCGGCTCTTATTGTAGCTCTAGCTGTCAGCCTCTGTTGTTCCTACAAGCCGCCAATTTCCTCCACTGACCTATCTCAATACGCTCCAACATATGGGGCATAGCGGTGGGGAAGGAGAGAAGAAGAGGCCTCCAATCGTGTAGTAAGTTAAGTAAATAAAAATCTATTTTATTAGGGGATTAGGGGATCATTGGGATTTATATATTCCACGCAGATTGTTATTTATTACACAGGAAAGTCCTAGATCCATCAATTTATTCTACTTTATTTAGACTATTGACTCATTCATGATAGTCACTGGAAGGACTTTTCAATATCTTTGAAGCTGTGGGACAATAAGCATTGATCATTTTACACATAAACTTTGTTTTTTCTTTCATTATATTCACGTTGAATAATATCTCGCTTCATAGGGTGTTTATAGTGTTCATAGTGGTATCACTTTTTAGCGCAAGATCACTATTTTATATTTATTGGCTAAGACACCTCTCAGGTTTTCTACTGCCAAATGTGTCCCATTTAACTTCACTTCTTGTCCTATAGACATTACAGGAAAAGGGAAAAAACTCTCCAAAGTGAGAACAGTCCCCTATTGGGCAGTTGTCACTGGAACAAATGTCTTTTTTTTAAAGATTTCCCCTGTATTCCCCTCAATTTATCCCAGTAATAATGGTCTCCAGGACCAACGGAAAGAGGGAATATTCCTAACTGTATATGTAAAAGAAGGGGGTGTTGTCTGCGCTGAAAGTGAACAGGGGGGGAGGAGGGGGGGGGGGGGGTCCTTGGGGGTCCATCTTTAGGGAGTGGATGGACCCCCAAGGCTTTTCTTATTTACACCACTGGTAATGTGGTGCCTGGACTGGCAGCTTCTGCTCACCAAAGAACTACCACAATCACCTTGAGCAGTTACCAGAAAGAGTGGATATGGAATTGAAGCACTGTAAAATTACGTTGCTGTATGAATCATGACATAAACTCTTCTCATAGCGGCCTTAGGCTTGCTTCTAATGCCTCATACACGCGATCGGTGCTCGGATGCTTTTCCCCGTGTACACACGGACAGTTTTCCCGACAGGAAAACTGCCATGACAGCTTTAGTCGGGGAAAACTGGCCATGTGTATGCTCCACTGCAGTGTTTCCCATAGGAAAACAAGTTCTCATTTTTTTGCTTGCAGTTTTCCTGTCGGGAAAACTGCTATGGAGCATACATACGGACGATTTTCCTGACCAAAAGCAAACATGGCAGTTTTCCCGTCGGGAAAACCGATCGTGTGTACAAGGCATAACAAATAAATGTAACAATAATTATGTCACACTATAGAGGCTGCAAGGAAGGACACAGGGTAAGGACAAACCGTTCTGGAGGACACGAGTCCCTATTTCCTTACAATTGCTACCAATCTAATTTATCTTTAGTCATTTGTCTTGGAGTAAATTAGACGAAAAGGCTTTCTGCTAACAGGGCAAATATTTCTGCCAGTGCGCTCCCTCTGCAAGTATAAGCAGGCACATCAGAACATTTAGTTCATATTGTGCCGTTTTCTCAAACAATAAGATGCTTAGTGGAGTGCAGCTCTACACACATCCCTGAGCTCTGAAGTATGTACTGAGATTGCCAAGGTGTTCCTGTGCATTAGGCAGAAGAAAATTCTGCACCACGCTATACATCTTCGCCACAGGCATACCTTTTATCATCTAAACAGGGTGCCAATATATTTCTACCTCTGCAGGAAGTTCTAAGAAGCTGCGGCATATTTCTGGAATTATGCTTATGGATGTCAACAAACTTTAACTTTTTTGAGCATGTGAAATAACACTTGGAATGGAATTTAAAGTGTAACTTTACTTTTTTCAAGGTTTTTATTTTTTTCCCCTCTGGGTGATCTATGTACATTGCAGGGATTTTAAATACTTAAGACCCGGACCAAAATGCAGGTAAAGAACTTGGGCAGTTTTTGCGATTCGGCACTGCGTCGCTTTAACTGACAATTGCGCAGTCGTGCGATGTGGCTCCCAAACAAAATTGGCGTCCTTTTTTTCCCACAAATAGAGATTTCTTTTGGTGGTATTTGATCACCTCTGCGGTTTTTATTTTGTGCGCTATAAACAATAATAGAACGAAAATTTTGAAAAAAATGCAATATTTTTTCCTTTTTGCTATAATAAATATACCCAAAAATATATAAAAAAAACTACTTGTTTCCTCAGTTTAGGCCGATACGTATTCTTCTACCTATTTTTGGTAAAAAAAAATCGCAATAAGCGTTTATTGATTGGTTTGCGCAAAATGTATCATGTTTACAAAATAGGGGATAGTTTTATTGCATTTTTATTAATATTTTTTTTTTACTACTAATGGCGGCGATCAGCAATTTTTTTCGTGACCGTGACATTATGGCAGACACATCGGACAATTTTGACAAATTTTTGGGACAATTGTCATTTTTACAGCAAAAAATTCTATATAAATGCATTGGTTACTGTGAAAATGACAATTGCAGTTTGGGAGTTAACCACTAGGGGGCGCTGAAGGGGTTAAGTGTGACCTCATATGTGTTTCTAACTGTAGGGGGCGGGGCTGGACGTGTGACGTCATTGATTGTGTTTCCCTATATCAGGGAACACACGATCAATGACAGCGCCACAGTGAACAACGGGGAAGCTGTGTTTACACACAGCTCTCCTCGTTCTTCAGCTCCGGGGACCGATTGCGGTACTCCAGTGGTGATCGGGTCCATGGGTCCCGCTGCAGCGACCCACGGCTGGGCACTTAAAGAGGATGTACAGGTACGTGCTTGTGTCCAGCCGTGCCATTCTGCCGACGTATATGTGTAGGAGGAGGTCCTTAAGTGGTTAACAAACTTTGTTGCAGATTCCTACCTTTTGTTATGAAGGAATGGCTGTATGTTTGTTTGTGTCCATGTTCTAAGTGAATCTAATTGGAGTGGTTTTATAATTATTAATCAGCTGCTGCACCTGCAGGACTCTGATGAGAAAAATGGTAGGGTCTGCATCCCTTTATACGTGATATCCTTTTGGGAGTATCTTCCAATGTATTTTTGTTTTGCAGGTAATGCTTAACCACTTCAGCCCTGGAAGAATTTACCTTGAGCAGAGCATTTTTTTTGCAATCCGGCGCTGTGTCGCTTTAGCTGACAATTGCGCAGTCGTGTGACATTGTACCCAAACAAAATTGAGCTTCCTGTTGATGGTATTTGAACACCTCTGTGTTTTTTTTTTGAGGCGATAAACAAAAAAAGAGCCACAATTTTAAAAAAAAGCTGTATTTTTAACTTTTTTTTTTTTAAATAAATATCCCCCAAAAATATAAATAAAACAAAAATTTCATCAGTTTAAGCCGATATGTATTCTTCTATTCCTTTGGTAAAAAAAATCGCAATAAGCATATATTGATTGGTTCACGCAAAAGTTATAGCATCTACAAAATAGGGCATAGATTTATGGCATTTTTATTAATATATTTTTTTTTACTAGTAATGGCAGCGATCTGCGATTTTTTTCGGGACTGTGACATTATGGCGGACACATCGGACACTTTTGACACCATTGTCATTTTTACAGCGATCAGTGCTATAAAAATGCACTGAATACTGTATAAATGACACTGGCAGGGAAGGGGTTAAACACTAGGGGGCGATCAAGGGGTTAAATGTGTCCTAGGGAGTGATTCTAACTGTAGGGGGATGGGCTACCACTAACATGACAGCGATCACTGCTTTTGATGCACGGCGGCAAATTAGAAGGGACGTACAGGTATGCCCATTTGCCTGTACGAGCCCTTGTATATGCTATATTATTAAAATTGGGTGTACTTTCGTGCTGCTATGTTGTGCTATTGAGTGCTAAACTTACTAAGTGGATTGCTCACATCTATACACTCACCCTAAGACCCTTTTAACACTGGGGTGGCGCGTCCGTTAGCAATAAAGCGATGCTAGTTTTAGTGGCGCTTTACCGTAGTTTTAGCCGCTTTTAATACCCCCTCGTGGCCGGAGAAAGGGTTAAAACTGCCTGTGTTGTGGCGCATCCGAGGTGCTTTACAGGAGCTTCTGAAGCGCTGCCCATTGCTTCCAATGGGTAGGGGAGGTGTAGGAGCGCTTTATACAGTGCTATAAGACTACAAAACTTACTAAGCGGATCGCTCACACCTATACGCACTCCATAAGACCCCTTTCACACTGGTATAATTTTTGAAAATAAATATGCTATATTATTATTATTATTATTTTTTGCTAGTTTTGTTTCCCACGAAAGTGGAGTTACCATTTAACAACTTTACTTCTCAAGATTCTTCTTTTTACAAAGCTTTAACCCCCTTGGCGGTATTCCCGAGTCAGGCTCGGGGTGGAATTTCAGAACCAAAAGCGGTAACCCCAAGCCTGACTTGGGATCTCCTCGCAGTGTCCACAGGCATGGTTTACCTTGTCCCTGGATCCTGCGATGCCTCTCCGTTGTGTGCCGCTGAGCTCCGTTACAACACACGGGGGCGGAGATAGGCCCCAAATTCAAAAAAGTAAATAAACACATTACATACAGTATACTGTAATCTTATAGATTACATTACTGTATGAAAAAAATACACACCCCCTTTGTCCCTAGTGGTCACCCAGTGTCCTGCATGTACTTTTATATAATAAAAACTGTTCTTTCTGCCTGCAAACTGTAGATTGTCCATAGCAACCAAAAGTGTCCCTTTATGTCAAAAAGTTTTAGAGAAGCTAGAACACAGCGATAATAAATTATAATCACTTACAGAATTGAGCGATAGCGATTTGTGGGGAAATTCGTCATCAAAAAATAAAAGTAATGACAGCGACAATTCTGCAACTGAGCAAATTTCAGTGTTTTTGATTTGATTACATTATTGAATAATTTTTATTATAATTAAATTACTATTTGTAATAATAATTAATATTATTTATTATATTATAATTTATGATTTTGTTTTTCAAATTGTATTATACCCGGGATGTCTACTAGACTCTTGTTTGGACAGATTTAAGTGAGTTATTCCTAAGAATTACAGGCCTACAATATTAAACGCCAAATTTCCTTGCAAAATAATGGTACCGCATTCAGCACCTAAAATCTGAAATAATCATACCGCCAGGGAGGTTAAAGAGGAACTCTCATGAAGCTTTAAAAAAAACACAATGGGCCAGATTCAGAAGCAAGTTCTTGCGCCCTTATTTACGGTGGCGTAACTTATGTGTTGCGGCATAAGGCCGCGTAATTCAAATGCAGATGGTGTGGGCGTGATTCATTTAAATGAATCATGACCCCACGTAATTGACGTGGAAATCACGTCGCTTTTTGTCAACGACGTGAACGTAACTTACGTCGAGCCCCATTCCCGAACGATTTACGCAAATGGCGTAACCGACCTACAATTCGACGCTGTCCCGAAGTCTATACTTAACATTGGCTACGCCTCCTATAGCAGGGGTAACCTTACGCCGGAATAATGGTTACGCAAACGATGTAAACTACGATGGCCGGCCGCAACTACGTTCGGGAATCGGCGTAAATAGCTTGTTTGCATAATTTACGCGTAAAAAGCCGTAAGCGTCACCTAGCGGCCAGCGTTAATATGCAACTAAGATACTACGGTGTAAGTGACTTACGCCGCTCGTATCTTAGTAGAAATCCGGCGTATCTTGTTTTCTGAATACAGAAAAAAGATACGCCAGCTATTCTTAGTATTTACGCTGCGTATCTATAGACACGCCAACGTAAATACTTTCTGAATCCGGCCCAATAACGCTCCAGAAAACCATTTTACATAAACAATTTTTTTTTCAGTTGGCTTCTGACTCCAGTAATAGCCAACAAATTATACAGACTTAAGCTGATCATATACACATACATTTCTTTCATTTCGCCTACAGACTGAACAAAAGAAATCTAAAGGGGTCCTCCTACCACTTTAATCTTAACAGCTAGCCCCAGTGGCTGTTAAGCCGCATACACGCGATCAGTTTTCTCGTAGGGGGCACTCTTCAGCCTGTCCACAAGACTCTTACAAAGTTGATTAACCTGTTCAGCTCTGGAAGGTTTACCCCCCTGCACGACCAGGCCATTTTTTGCGATACAGCACTGCATTACTCTAAAGCCTTGTACACACGATCAGTTCATCCGATGAGAATGGTCTGAAGGACCATTGTCGTCGGTTAACCGATGAAGCTGACTGATGGTCTGATGCGCCTACACATCGTCGGTTAAAAAAACGATCGTGTCAGAACGTGGTGATGTGTTTTAACACAACGACGTGCTGAAAAAAACGAAGTTCAATGCTTCCAAGCATGAGTCGACTTGAATCTGAGCATGCGCGGCCTTTTAACCGATGCTTTTGCATACTAACGATCGGTTTTGACCTATCGGTCAGGCGTCCATCGTTTAATTTTAAAGCAAGTTCTATTTTTTTTGACCAAAGGATAACTGATCGATGGCGCATACACACGATAGGTTTGGACCGATGAAACGAACCTTCAGTCCGTTTTCATCGTTTTTGACCGATCGTGTGTACGAGGCTTAACTGTCAATTGCGCCACACAAATTGCGCCACAATTGTGGCAATCAGCACTCCCATTAGGATCTGTATTCAACATTTGCAAATTGGAGCTGAAGGGAGCTTCAAAAACTTCAACAAGGCTTGCCAAAAGCTCTGCAAATACTTTGTAAAAGCTTACTGTTCACATTGCTCTTATACAAGCTGAAGAATGTGTGAAACAGGCCTTACAGGTGTGTTTGGCAGGCTTTACAGTAAGCCTTCTAGTCATTAACAAATATTTATAAAAACTTGTATAGCAGTTTGCCCACTTAAAGTGCGTTTACATTCATTTTGTATGAGTGGAGCGAAAAAAAATAAAAAAAATAAAAAAAATAAATAAAAGAAACCTAAATATTATTAGGCTATTTCTGGTGCTGATCAAATGTTTTACGTTTATTTAAAATGAAAAATTCATATGGCCAACAAATGGTGCATTTTTATGACCTTTAGCTCCATCTAGTGGCCAAGTGTGGTATTGTCCATTTTAAATCAATAAAAAACATTTGACAAGCACTGCCCCATTAGCGCAGAACGAATGTACATGAACTTTCATTTGGCAAATGCTATGCAGATTTATTAGAAATATACACTGAAGAGTTTAAGAATTAGTTAGGAATATAGGCGCTTTAATTTGCACTACTCCTGATTACTATCCTACGCCACCAAAATAGTTTTGCTGCCCTGACATACAAAATGGTAATTATTTTTCCTAGGCTACACCATGTTACACAGTGGCATAAAATACTGTCGTGAATGAAGAGTTAAATAGGGCCCAGCAGTGTCGGCTCTGCGTGCTATCTTTAAACATGCCCGATTTTTGATATGTGGCTTTGGCGCTGCAGTGAGGGGAAAGTGGGTCATTAAACATAACATTACCCTGTAAATCAAACTGTTCTGCCCCCACGCAAACACAGGCATAAATATTTATGCAAAATGTCCATAACAGCTAATTTGTCAGGCAGATTGTGCCGATATAAATAGAATGGATTCAGAAAGGCAGCACAACTGCAAAGAAGCTCCCTGCGTGTGTACAAAGCCATTATCCACCATAGTGCTGAGACTCTGTCATTTTACACTGTAAAGACTATGTATCACGCTATATTAATGCCACACAGTGAGTGCCTTTCTATTACATCCTGAGATGCTGCCTTAAGTGCAAGACATTAGTTTTCAGCATATGCTCATCATTTTTTCTTTTCGGTTTGTGTCACACATATCAGACAGTGAAAAATGATATTGAGAAGCTCAAAGATACAGGAAAAAAAAAAACTATTACTAAAGAGTGTATATGCCGAGACCAGATCATTACATCACCCCCGCCGTCTGCCATAACGCCTCCTACCAATTTGTTTAACCCCTGTTTTCAGCACCTAATAATACAATGTAATGCTGGTATCATTTTGTGGCTGATGTCCAAATGGATTGGGTAACTAAATGGTGTATTTCTTGTCTGGAAGCTTCCTCTTTCCATCACCAAGTTTAAATAAAAAAAAAACAGAATATGATAAATTAGATAGAATATGATAAATTAGATTGGCAAACTTTTACCTGGGCCACCTGGATAGTATTTCAATGTTTTTACGATTTCTTAGGCGATTAATAACGCCTTTACTGCCACTTGGTCGTGACAAAGTTTGGTAAAGCTTATTGAGCTTATCTTCGTTTCCTCTTATCTTCGTTCACCTGTAGATGCAATAACCCCTTGACATGCAGTACACCTAAGGCCATACACGCTGCAAATTTCTTTCCTGCAATTACGAGTTGCAGGAAAGAAATTTGCACAATTCACCCATCAACAGAGACAGTGCTGACAGGGGAATCCCTCCTGCCGAGCAATTGTCTTCTCCCAGCAAGGGGGCAGGTGGGGGTGAACCGGGTAAGCCACCACACTGGGAAAAGACACTGATCATCGCTAGCAGCTATAGCAACTGCTAGTGATAATCGCAAGAAATTCCGGCAGGCTGGTTATACCCAAGCTGATTGGTTAACATTCAGCCAGCCCATTAACAGTTCGAATCTTGACCAGTTCCCGCTGAAGTGGCCGAGATTCAAACCGTGTATGGCCAGCCTAAAAGTGTAAAGACAAAAGTACAGTCACATCAGCCTAGGGCAGTGGTTCTTAACCTGGGTTTGATCGAACCCCAGGGGCAGGCCCGGATTTCCCACAAGGCCACCGAGGCCAGGCCTCGGGGTGGCAGAGCGACAAGGGGTGGCAGCGGCATGGAGTCCCCCGACGACTAGTTAAGGGCGGTTAGTTGATTTCTTGAATTTGCGGTGATGTCACTGAAATCACTTGTAAAATGTGTGCTGCCGTCCGTCCGTCCTCCCCTCATACCTCTCTCTACTGGCTCTGTCTTCGAGACTCCTTTCTCCCCAGGCCGCCGAGTCTGTCTTCTGTGACTGTCCCTGTCGACGATGTACACAGTGAGAGGGGTGAGCTGTGCTCTTCCCATCTCAACTCTGACAGGAGTTCTAGCACAGTACTAGGACTCCTGTTTTGGAGGTGACAGGGTCAATAAAGAGAACCTGTCAACTCCAATTGCTATCACACAGGGAACTGTTTTCTCCTGTGAGATAGCAATAAAGTCAAGTGAAAAAAAATTGATAAAAAAATTAAAAGCTAAAAATAAGAAATAATTAAATTATTAAAATAAAAAAGTAATTAAAAAGTAAAGAATAGAAAAATAATATTACAAATAATAAGAAAATTATACAAAAAAAAAGTAAACGACAAGCTACAAAATAAAAAAAGTAAAAGAAACAAAAAATATTTGAACTAACTGTGCCGCCCCTGCCATACGGTTGCCACTCTCCATTGTTTTGGGGGGGGGGGGAGGGTGGTTCGGTTGGCGGAGAGAGGGTGCATTGCAGAACCTGGCCTTGGGGCGGCAGGGAGAGCAAATCCGGCCCTGCCCAGGGGTTCGGTGAGTCAGTCTCGCGGGTTCGGCAGGGGTCAAGACACACACCTATACACACTGGCGTAGCGTGTCTATTAATTTGTATTCACTGTGTCACTGTATCTGTGCACCGGACCGGCCGCCATGTTCAGTCTCGACAATGGCGAGCCGGCGTGCTGTGATTGGGTCATGTTGCCTGGCCTGAGCTGGCCTGTCTGTGATCACGGCGGGTGGCGCATGTGCTTGGAGTCTCCCGTCTCTGCCTCGCTGTCACTCCAATGCCGCCGTCATCTCCTCCAGTCCGGATCACTTCACCGACCACTTCACTGCTGGTAGCGGTGGCGCCGCGGCGCATATCGTGGACAGACAGCATTAGGAAGAGCAGGTGAGACTGAGTGACTCAGACGAGTCATGTTGCTTGCCCGGCCACTGGCAGTGTGTCTGGGACTGGGGGAGAGCGGCCTGAGTGCCGGAGGTCCAGGATGACTAGTAGGGCATGTGGACTGAAGACGGATAAACATTCTGGCTGATTCTGAACGGTAGTGGCTTATTAAGTAAGTAAATGATATATAACTTGTATATAACTTGTATACCAAACCTAGAAATCTAGAAAGGATTTTAAAGGTAAAGGTAAAGCCGCACATTTCTGAACTGGTCTCTGAAAGACAACAGCAGAAGTCACACTGATTTGCAGTAAATATTCATTATGATGTTTTTGTTTTTGTGTGAAAATCATGTTTTAATCATGGTTTTGTTCTTTAATGTTTTTTTTATTTTGTGCGCCTATGTATAAATATATACCTAAATATACGCCTATGTTTTGAATTTGAAAAAATCATATTTTATTTTTCCAATTAAGGCGGATGTCCGTTCAAAAAAAAATATTAAAAGCCAGCAGCTACAAATACTACAGCTGCTGACTTTTATTATTAGGACACTTAACTGTCCTGGAGTCCAGCGACTTTCGCAGCAGAGGACAAGCGATCGCTCGTCACTCTGCTGCCCCCCCCCCCCGCCATTCAAAGTGAGGAAACCGGGAAGTGAAGTGCCCCAGCTTCACTGCCCGGTTCCCTACGGCACATGCGCGAGTCGTGCTGCGCCCGCCGATTGGCTCCCGCTGTGTGCTGGAAGCCGAGTGTTCCCAGCACACAACGGGGGGGGGGGGGGGGCGACGGAAGGTGACAACATGCCCGCATTCTGCCCGAGATTGCTGGGCCGGAAGTGGGTGCAAATATCTGTCTTTAGACAGGTATCTGCACCCCCCTCCCCCCTGAGGCCTCGTACACACGAGGGGATATGTCCGCTGAAAACGGTCCGATGGACCGTTTCAGCAGACATCTCCGCTCGTGTGTATGGGCTAGCGGACAGATTTCTCCACCCGACAGATTTCAAAGCATGCTTTGAAATCTATCCGGTGGGAATCTGTCCGCCCGACATGTCTGCTGGTTAGTACACTTACCAGCAGACATGTCGTCCCCCACCGCCGCCGCTCCGCCGCCGAATGGATTCGGCGCATGCGCGGTAGTGTTTTACTTCCTGGTGCGGTGACGTAGCGGTGACGTGGCGGCGTCAACGTCACCGCCACGTCACCGCGCCGTCCGGCGGCAGGGAATTTGATCCGATGGTGTGTACACGCCATCGGATCAAACTCCCGATCGGACATATCCGATGGAAATGGTCCGCGGACCGTTTTCATCGCATATGTCCGATGGTGTGTACGCGGCCTGAAAGGTGTCAAATATGACACCGGAGGGGGGGAGGGTTCCGATCAGCGTGAGTTCCACTTTAGGGTGGAGCTCCGCTTTAAGAAGGGTTCGGTGAATGCGCATATGAAACTGGTGGGGTTCAGTACCTTCAACAAGGTTAAGAACCACTGGCCTAGGGCATTACCTTTATACACCATTTAATGACAAGCTGATCAGTGCAATCCAGAAACAGGTAAAAGTACAGCCTAGGGTCAGCTAGGACAGGTCCCCCTGTCAGCACACAACAGCTCAGTGGGGGAGATTGCTAAACTAACCTCTCATAGTTAGTACAGCGGCTCCGACCAGACCTGTCAGTTTTGGCTGTACAAAAAAAAAATGTTAGTGTGTTCCCGGCTTGAAGCCACTGACAACCTGATATGATTCCCAAGATAAGAAATAGGAGGATTAATTACGTCTTTGCGATAAAACAGGAAAACCACTGCTCTGTTTTTTTGTACTAATCAAATATAAAAAAAAAATCAACTACAGTTGAACCTCGGATTATGATTGTAACTGGTTGTGTAACCCTCAACATGTGTGGATTGTCTCGTGATTGAGGGGTTAAGGGCTGGTTATGGCGAATCGCCAGGCTGCGGGTGCGTTTGGAGGACACAGGTCTGGCGGATGTGCCCACCTGGGGTATCTGAGATCCGTCACAATGATCATAATCCGTTCCAGGAGAATGCTCCCATATCAGGCAAAATGTGGTACTGCAGGCCTATTTTCGGCTCTGCATCGGCTTCTGCGCTCTCAAAATCGTTAAGCCTAGGTTCCACTGTACATATTTAATAGACAAAAGAGGAGCAATAAAAAAAAGTTCAGACCCCTTTCACACATGGGGACCTTTTTTTTATTTATCTGTTGATGGATGAAAAACCCAACATCAATGTATCTCTATGGAAAAACGGATATAAACGAATAATCATCCATTTACATTTGTTTACATTTGCTTCCGTCAACATCCATTTTTTTTAATGGCCCTATTTTTATTCTGTTAAAAAGCGGATCAGACAAAACAATGAAGAAATGTCTCTGGGACTCAAGTGGTTAAGGACTCTAGCTGGAGGATGTAAAAAATGGATGAAAAATTGATGACAAACTGATGTAAACTTCATCCGTTTTTTTTTTTTTAAACTTTAGGGTTTACATACATTTTATCTTAGTCAGCATATTCAAAAGGAAGCCAGCAATGACAGCCCCTAAAGTTTTCTTATGACGAATCACCTTAAATCCCAACACCAACCATCAGGTGAGTGATAAACTGGACTGAAAGTAAGGAAGGATGGGTGCTCAACCTGCGGCACTCCAGCTGTTGTGGAATTACAAGTGCCATGAGGCATTGAAAGGCTAATGCCATGTATACTCACACGACCGTTTTTCATGACAAGAAAAATTGCATTTTTTAAATTGGTCATTAAAAACGATTGTGTGTGTTCTTCAGAGCATTTTTCCTCGACGAGAAAAATGGCGATTCAAAATTTAGAACCTGCTCTATTTTTTCTCGTCGTTTTTCTCGTCATGAAAAATGGTCGTGTGTCGGCTTTAACGACAGGGAAAAAAACGCGCATGCTCAGAAGCAAGTTATGAGAAGGAAAATGTGCACAATCAGCCCGAAGGGTGGCACCAATCGAATGGAACTTCCCCTTTATAGTGCTGTCATACGTGTTGTCGTACGTGTTGTACGTCATGTTCTAACCAATATTACTTTCGAAAAATATTTTCGTCGACTACATTAACACTATTTTAGTAGACTAAAGTATGACTAAAATTAAAACAATTCAGATGACTAAAATACGACTAAGACCCCTTTCACACTGGCACCGCTCCGAGTTAGCGGTAAAGCGCCGCTAGTTTTAGTGGAGCTTTACCGCCATTTTAGCCACGCTTTTCGTCCGCTAGCGGGACGCTTTTAACCCCCCGCCAGCGGCCGAATAAAGGGTCAAATGCACCAGTGTAGCACCGCTGACGAAATGCTCTGCAGGCGCTTTGGCAGTGGTGCCCATGCATTTCAATGGGTAGGAGCAGGGGAAGAGCGGTGTACACATCGCTCCTCCACCGCCCCAAAGATGCTTTTTTTAAAGTCCTGCCAGCGCAGCGTCCTAATATAAAAGCACTCAGGCTTTCACATTGGAGTGGCAGGGGAGGCGTTTTCCAGGCGTCTTAGTGTAAAAGGGGTCTTAACCACTTGCCGCCCGCCAATTGCAGATTGACGTTGGCAAAGTGGTTTCAATATCCCAAGTGGACGTCATATGACGTCCTCAGGATATTAGGCCGTTGCGCGCCCCCGGGGGCACGCATTGCGGCGATCGTTGTTGCAGGGTGTCAGTCTGACACCCCGCAACACCAATCTAGGTAAAGTGTGTCAGACGGAGACTCTTTACCACGTGATCAGCCGCGTCCAATCACGGCTGATCACAATGTAAACAGGAAAAGCCAGTAATCGGCTTTTCCTCACTCGCGTCTGTTAGACGCGAGTAGAGGAGAGCCGATCGGCTGCTCCTCTGACAGTGGGGGTTTGTGCTAATTGATTATTCACAGCCCCGTCGAGGATGCCCACACTGGACCACCAGGGATGCCACTAGACCACCAGGGATGCAAAACACAGGTATGCCACCCTAGGCCACCAGGGATGACAATGACAGAAATAATGGATGCCAATCAGTGTCCGCAATGTATGCCAATCAGTGTCCACAATGGGTATCACTGATTGGCAGGCATTGTTTGGCACTGATTGGAATCCATTAGTACAACACATACGTTAGTGCCACCTAACAGTGCCCATCTATGCCCATCCGTGCCACCTATCAGTGCCCATCCATGCCACCTAGCAGTGCCCATCCATGCCACCTAGCCGTGTCCATCCGTTTTTTTCTACATTTTCGGTAATTTATTTTGCAAAAAATAAAAATCCCAGAGGTGATCAAATATCAGCAAAAGAAAGCTCAATTTGTGGGTACAAAATAATAAAAATTTAGTTTGGGTACAGTGTAGCATGACCGCATAATTGTCATTCAAAGTGCAACAGCGCTGAAAATTGGTCTGGGCGGGAAGGCGTCTATGTGCCCTGTATGGAAGTGGTTAAACTAAAATGGTATTTTAGTCAAAAGACTATGACTAAAACTAAATCGAAATTTTACATTATATTTACACTGGTTTTAATGGCCCATACACACGATCCGAATATCGGACGAAAACGATCGTCCGATGATGTATCGTACGATTTTTGGATCGTGTGTACTACTTTCGAGAGCCGATCACGACCGTTCATCCGATATTATTCGATCGGACAAGCGCGAAAATTTTCCTCGTACGATCCCAGATCATACGATTTTCGTTTAGTCAGTATAGTTGTCGTCCGAAAATACAATACAAATACATTACATCACATGACATCACTTCCGATAATTTTTTTTGTCGTACGAGAATTTTCGTGACTTTAATAACCTATTTTATTTTACTTGCGACTATTAACCACTTGCTTACTGGGCACATATACCCCCTTCCTGCCCAGGTGAAATTTCAGCTTTCAGCACTGCGTCGCTTTAAATTAAAGTTGCGCGGTCGTGCGACGTGCCTCCCAAACAAAATTGATGTCCTTTTTTATCCCACAAATAGAGCTTTCTTTTGGTGGTATTTGATCACCTCTGCGGTTTTTATTTTTTGCGCTATAAACAAAAAAGAGCGACAATTTTGAAAAAAACACAATGGGCCAGATTCAGATACACTTAATATTGCGCTGCGTAATCAAAATACTCTACGCTGCCGTATTTCACCAGGCTCTACACCGAATCCTGGTAGATTTTTGCCAGTACGATACGGCGGCGTAGTCTATTTCTCGCCGCGTAATCGAAATACGCGATTGGGGGGCGTGAAGCATTTAAATTAAGCGCGTCCCCGCGGCGATCGAACTGCGCATGCTCTGTTCTGAAATTTCCCGCCATGCATTGCGCGAAATCACGTCGTTACGTCATTCGTTGTTTGAGTAGCGTCGTTTACGAACATTCCTATTCCCGGACGACTTACGTAAAAAATAATAAAAGACGTTGGAAAACGTAGAAATTCGACGCGGGAACGACGGCCATACTTAACCACTTAAGACCCGGACCAAAATGCAGGTAAAGGACCTTGCCCCTTTTTGCGATTCGGCACTGCGTCGTTTTAACTGACAATTGCGCGGTCGTTCGACGTGGCTCCCAAACAAAATTGGCGTCCTTTTTTCCCCACAAATAGAGCTTTCTTTTGGTGGTATTTGATCACCTCTGCGGTTTTTATTTTTTGCGCTATAAACAAAAATAGAGCGACAATTTTAAAAAAAATGCAATATTTTTTACTTTTTGCTATAATAAATATCCCCCAAAAATATATAAAAAAACATTTTTTTTCCTCACTTTAGGCCGATACGTATTCTTCTACGTATTTTTGGTAAAAAAAAATCGCAATAAGCGTTTATCGGTTGGTTTTCGCAAAATTTATAGCGTTTACAAAATAAGGGATAGTTTTTTTGCTTTTTTAATAATTATTTTTTTTTTTACTACTAATAGCAGCGATCAGCGATTTTTTTTGTGACTGCGACAATATGGCGGACACTTCGGACAATTTTGACACATTTTTGGGACAATTGTCATTTTCACAGCAAAAAATGCATTTAAATTGCATTGTTTACTGTGGAAATGACAGTTGCAGTTTGGGAGTTAACCACAGGTGGCGCTGTAGGGGATGTGTGACCTATGTGTTGTGTTTACAACTGTAGGGGGGTGTGGATGTAGGTGTGACGTCATCGATCGCGTCCCCCTATTACAGGGATGACGCGATCGATGCTACGGCCACAGAGAAGCACGGGGAAGCCGTGTGTACACACGGCTCTCCCCGTTCTTCCGCTCCAGGGATGGATCGCCGCACTGCAGCGGCGATCGGGTCCGCGAATCCCGCGGTCCTGAAACTTCGGACCCACGGCTGGGTACTAAAATCAACGTATATATACGTTGATGTGCCCAGCCGTGCCATTCTGCCGACGTAAATGTGCAGTAGGCGATCCTTAAGTGGTTAACATGGGCTGTCTAATATTAGACCAGCAAAAAGCTGGTATAGTGTTACGTAAAAAAAAGATGACTAAAGGTGCCGTAAGAGATTGCGATTATAGATCGTAATTTCTGGGATCGCCGGCAAAAGCTCATTAGCATACCCCGACGCGGAAAACGGCGGGAAGTCCACCCAGTGGCCGCAATTTTATTGCAGCGTAGATCCGAAGGCGTACGAACACGTAATCCAGTAGAATTAAAGCCCGCAGCCGTCTATTCATGGTTTGAGGTTTTCGACTAGCTAAAAAACGCGCGTAATTTGAAATTACTCCAGTCTAACACCAGTTAGACAGGCGTAATGGCTCTGTGAATCTGGCCCAATATTTTTTACTTTTTGCTATAATAAATATCCAATTTAAAAATATATATATATATATATATTTTTAGGCCGATATGTATTCTACATATTTTTGGTAAAAAAAAAAAATCGCAATAAGCGGAATTGGTTTGCGCAAAGATTATTGTGGCTACAAAATAGGGGATAGAATATTTTTTTTTTTTACTAGTAATACGGCGATCTGCGAATTTTGTCAGGACTGCGATATTGCGACGGACACATCGGAACTTTTTGACACATTTTTGGGACCATTCACATTTATACAGCGAACATCGCTATAAAAACGCACTAATTACTGTATAAATGTGACTGGCAGGGAAGGGGTTAACACTAGGGGTCGAGGAAGGGGTTAAATGTGTATCCTGGGTGTGTTCTAACTGTGTAGGGGGGAGTGGACTGACTGGGGAGGTGACCGACGCTGTGTCCCTATGTACAAGGGACACAGCATCGCTCTCCTCTCCCTGACAGGACGTGGCGCTCTGTGTTTACAAACAGAGCTCCACGTCCCTGCTCTAAAACTGCCTGGTGGACATTGCGACCGCCAGGCACGTGCATCGGCATCTTCTTCACATAGTCAAAAAAACATTTCTTTGTATTTGTAATGTTGACCACCTGCTGAGTTAAATGACGTTTTCTTAGGCTTGTCAAATAGCTATTCTAGCATTTTTGTTAAGATTTGAACTACAGAAATTTTGAACACTTACTTATCAATCACTGTTCCTTAAAGCGTGGCATAACTGCATTACCTGGCATTATGAAAGCTTGATTTACAAGCTTTGTGCCTGCCTGTATGAGACCGCACTGAATTTACAGGCAAACAAGAATTCCTACAAGCCTCTATTCTCTTCCACGGTTCTCAGTCGAAATGTAACTAGAAAGAGATTGGACTTGCACCTGTTTCTTAAGGATCCAATGTTGTGCTCTAAACATTATACTGTTGCCTTGGAAGTCTGTCCTCTGAACAACCTACCATGCCCAGGAAGATCATTTCCTCTTCTCTTTGCTGCTTGGTTCTCTTCCTCTGAATGTAGCCTCGCCAGACCTACGATGTGAACGGAAAGTCAGTAAGGATACGGACGCAATGGAAACAGCTTCCTGATTGGCAGAGCAATTGGGGAAGTAGGAAAACACAAAGGAAGGGAGTGTGGACTGGAATGGGCAGTATAGAAGGGGGACATTGGCTTCAAGCTAAGACTTAGAAACTTGTCACATTCATTTCAAATGCTTACGTGAACATTCACTCTATAATTTATGTCACGGCTATAGAAAACTTAAAGGTTGCATTCAAAATGTAATTAGATTTTGGCTCAGGAAAACAGTTGTATTTTTCAATAAGGTGTATATTTTTTTGTTAGATTTCACACGACATAATAACAATGTGCTAATAATAGGCAGTCAAATCATTATTATATATTTTTATTTTCTGGCTGTGTTCTAGCATTTGTAATCCCTAATGCCGCGTACACAAGGTCGTTTTTTGTGATGAAATAAAACGACGTTTTAAAAAACGTCATTTTATGTCTTCTGAAAAAAATTCGAACCTCCTTAAATTTTTAATGTCGTTTTTCAAAATGTAGTTTTTTGTGTCATAAAAAATGATCGTGTGTGGCCTAAAACAACGTTTAAAACAACGTTTTTAAACCCGCGCATGCTCAGAAGAAAGTTATGACGCAAGCTTGAATGGAACTGAGTGCCGTCGTACGTTTTGTACGTAACTGCGCTTTGCAAGAGCATTTTCAGAAAACGATGGCGTGTAGGCAACGTCGTTTTTTTAAATGAAGTTTGAAAAACGTCGTTTTTTTTTCATGAGAAAAAACTATGTTTTTTTACAAGACAAAAAACGACCGTGTGTAGGCGGCATAAGGCTATACAGATGATGCAATGTCATTTGCATTGAATTGTTTACCATGACTGAGAGCTTCACACACTGAGCACATCGGTCACTCAACTCAAGGGCATTAGATTGCATCTCTGAACTTTGCATCACTTACTACTGACCCCTGATCTCTGTGTCACTTACTACTGACCCCTGAACTCTGTGTCTCTTACTACTGATCCCTGAACTCTGTGTCTCTTACTACTGATCCCTGAACTCTGTGTCTCTTACTACTGACCCCTGAACTCTATGTCACTTACTACTGACCCTGAACTCTGTGTCACTTACTACTGACCCTGAACTCTGTGTCACTTACTACTGACCCTGAACTCTGTGTCACATACTACTGACCCCTGAACTCTGTGTCACATACTACTGACCCCTGAACTCTGTGTCACATACTACTGACCCCTGAACTCTGTGTCACTTACTACTGACCCCTGAACTCTGTGTCACTTACTACTGACCCCTGAACTCTGTGTCACTTACTACTGACCCCTGAACTCTGTGTCACTTACTACTGACCCCTGAACTCTGTGTCACTTACTACTGACCCCTGAACTCTGTGTCACTTACTACTGACCCCTGAACTCTGTGTCACTTACTACTGACCCCTGAACTCTGCGTCACGTACTACTGACCCCTGAACTCTGCGTCACCTACTACTGACCCCTGAACTCTGCGTCACCTACTACTGACCCCTGAACTCTGTGTCACTTACTACTGACCCCTGAACTCTGTGTCACTTATTACTGACCCCTGAACTCTGTGTCACATACTACTGCCCCCTGAACTCTGCGTCACATACTACTGCCCCCCTGAACTCTGCATTATTACTAGCCTATGAACCAGGACCGTGTGTGGGCAAAACGTTGTTTTATGTCTTCTGAAAAAGGACAAAAAAAACTTGCACATGCTTCAATTTTTTATGTCGTTTTTCAGAATGTCGTTTTTTGTGTCATAAAAAATGATCTTGTGTAGGCAAAACGATGTTTAAAACGATGTTTTTAAACCCGCGCATGCTCAGAAGCAAGTTATGACGTGAGTTTGAATGGAACAGAGTGCCATCGTACGTGTTGTACGTAACCACGCTTTGCAAGAGCATTTTCAGAAAACGATGGTGTGTAGGCAACGTCGTTTTTTAAAATGAAGTTTGAAAAACTTAATTTTTTTTCATGAGAAAAAACTTTGTTTTTTTACAAGACAAAAAACGACCGTGTGCACGCGGCATTAGACTTATGTCCTGCCCCATGTTTGTTTGTTAAGGATGATAGGTGGTGGTTAACTTAACAGGGCAGAACAAAAACTTCAATGTCTGAGAAGTCAAGCCCTTGGCAACAAAGTGAAACTAGGATCACTGGGGGGCTTAGAAGGGACCTGTCTAGCATACAAAGGTGATAGTATAGACCTTGTGATCTCTAAAACATTTTTATTTTGTCAGGATTTAATCACTTAAACGTTTGACAAAGCGTGATTTAAGAATTTGGCTATACTGTCCATTAACTGTGAAAAATGTATGTAAATTCAGTCTAACTCACTTGTCTAAAGGCAATTTGCAATTTTGATCTGGTGATAGTTTATTCCTTTTTACCTGTAGGCAAAAATGTTGTACTGCTTTAATGATTGAGCCCTCCTCCTAAAGGGCCTGGCATGGATTGGGGGAGATCCCCATATTGTTTTTCTTTGGAATTTTTATTGCCGGAAATTCTTTTGTTTAGAAGAGTCATCCGTCGTTAAGGACACGGCAGCAGGCTTGCCGGTCTACTCCTTAACAATTAGCTATTCACTGGTTGTTAAGGACCCCGGCTAGCCGCCTTCTAAGATTTTTTTCTGGAAAAATTGGTGCTTAGCAAAGTTTAGGAGCTTGGAGGAGCTGTCAGGATTTTTGTCTGCTACTAGAAGCTGAAAATGCTTATAGCCTACAATAGTGTGCATGGACACATAGGATAACACTATTTGCTTCTAGGGAAAATGTAAAAGAATGTTCTTGCATCAAACTTAAAAAATACATATTTATTTAGCTTGTCTTATACCATGCCAACAAAGAGATGGAAAGTGTAGTATGATCTCACCTTCTGGATACGTAGTGCGGCTATCTCAGGATCCAGGGCCTTTTCTCCTTGAAGTTTAGCCATTCTCTCTCTCTTCTCTTCCAGGTGGATCTCTTTCATGAACTTGGCTCGCAAACGCCCCTGTCGGGCTCTCTCTGACACTTGAATCACACGGACTGCTTCATCAAGAGACATTGCTTTCAAAGGCTTTACCTAGAGTATGAGATTACAGATCAGACTAGTGATTTTAAAAAGTTTTTAAGAGATGTAAATAGTATACATCAATTTAGTTAAAAAGTTAGCAACTAGTAGCATCTGCTACTCTGACCTCAATTCATGCATACCTTGTATCTTTCTCTTTACATCAATTGAAATTATGTCCTGTTCAACTAAAAGCCTGATAGAACAGTACTTAATTACCCCCAATCTTAATTATCTTCATTGCTTAGCATCCATCAGTGAAAAAAACAAAACTTTACAACTCATCTCATTACTCAAAACATCTGATTAGACACATGTTTACAATTATTAAGTATAAATCTTTATTAATAAATGTCAAAATATTAAGACAAAGCCACGTCCACTGGGACGTAACGCGTACGAACAGACAGACGTCATGTGACGTCACCTGTGGCCATCGCTGATTTCATATACACACACTGTAATACCAGGCACTTGGATATACTGCCATTTTTGTAAGTTTTATTCTGCTTTTACTATAACTAAAGTTTTATACCTGCGGAGAGCACTATATATGTTCTTTTTATTCTCATGATGCATGTGATTCTGGATTTGAGGTTGCCTCCATCTGGCACATTGAAAGTGGCATTGCTAACCCAAGAAGGGATGCTTTAGGATTTGTTTGCTCTGTTTTTGTTTGATTACCAATACACCCTGTGTGGGGAAGTGCATTAGACCCTCTGCAATTAAAGGGTCCATTCTGTGAGGTGAGCAGCCATTTCTCTTATTGGTGGAGGTTTTTGGTGGAGGTTCTCTTATTGGTGGAGGTAAATTATAATATACTACTATATAGGTTTTATATGTGTTGTTTTTTTTTTTTCTTCTATTGGTTGAACTAGATCAGGGATTCTCAAACTACGGCCCTCCAGTTGTTGTGAAACTACACCTCCCATGAGGCATTGTAAAACTCTGACATTAACAGACATGACTAGGCATGAGGGGAATTGTAGTTCCGCAACAGGTGGAGGGCCATAGTTTGAGGATCCCTGAACTAGATGTGTGTCTTTTTCAACCAGACTAACTATGTAAGGCTAGGTTCACATTTATGCACATTTGTGTGTGTTTGCAGATCTGCAGAAATGCATTACAATGCATTTAACCTTATTTCCTATGGGTCCTATTAACATCTAAGCAGTTTCCTGCAATGCTTCTTTTTTTTTTTTGGAAAGGTATAGGAAATTTTTAACACACATCATGATACGTTTTTAGATCATCACACTTCAATGGAATTACATCAAAACTTGTAAACATATTTTTGCTGAGTTTTCCTGCATGACAACAGACACCTCCTAGTAGAAAAGTAACGACATCAACACATACCTTGCCACTGGCCAAAGCAAAAAATGCGTAACAAACCAAAAACACGCATTAAAAAAGCGCAAAACAAGCTGGAAGATAATAGGCGTTTTGCTTCAAATGACAGAGCGCTTAAATGTGAAAAGGGGCCATTGAAATGAATAGGAATTGGCTTGTTGAGCATTTTACAGCTACAAGCTTCAAGCACAAAACTGCTCCGGTTTGAACAGAGCCTTAGTTATACTTTAACCACTTAAGACCCGGACCAATATGCAGGTTAAGGACCTTGCCCCGTTTTGCGATTTGGCACTGCCTCGCTTTAACTGACAATTGCGCGGTCGTGCGACATGGCTCCCAAACAAAATTGGCGTCCTTTTTTTCCCACAAATAGAGTTTTCTTTTGGTGGTATTTGATGACCTCTGCGGTTTTTATTTTTTGCGCTATAAACAAAAATAGAGTGACAATTTTGAAAAAAAAATGCAAGGGGCCAGATTCACAGAGCCGTAACTCCTGTCTAACTGGTGTTAGACCGGAGTACTTTCTAATTATGCGCGTTTTTTCACTAGTTTGAATCCTCAAACCATGAAAAGACGGCTTTGCGCTTCAATCCGACTGGCTTACGTATTCGTAAGCCTTAGGATCTACGCTGCAATAAAATTGCGGCCGCTGGGTGGACTTCCCGTCGTTTTCCACGTCGGGGTATGCTAATGAGCTTTTGCCATCGACCCCCGAAATTACGATCTTCAATCGCAATCTCTTACGGCATCTTTAGTCATCTTTTCGCTGCGTAATGTTATACCAGCTTTTAGCTGGTCTAATATTAGACAGCCCATGTTAAGTATGGCCGTCGTTCCCGCGTTGAATTTCAACGTTTTCCGACGTCTTTTATTATTTTTTACGTAAGTCGTCCGGGAATAGGAATGTCCGTAAACGACGCTACTCAAAAAAAAATGACGTAACGACGTTATTTCGCGCAATGCACGGCGGGAAATTTCTGAACGGAGCATGCGCAGTTCGATTGCCGCTGGGACGCGCCTAATTTAAATGCTTCACGCCCCCTAATCGCGTATTTCGAGAAATAGACTACGCCGCCGTATCGTACGGGCAAAAATCTACCAGAATTCGTTGTAGAGCCTGGTAAAATACGGCTGCATAGCGTATCTCGGATACGCTGCGCAAATGTACGTGTACCTGAATCTGGCCCAATATTTTTAACTTTTTTGCTATAATAAATATCTCCAAAAAAGATATAAAAAAATGTGTTTTTACCTAAGTTTAGGCCGATACGCATTCTTCTACCTATTTTGGTAAAAAAAAATCACAATAAGCGCAACATTCATAGCGTTTACAAAAAAGGGGATAGTTTTATGGCAGTTTTATTAATCTTTTTTTTTTTTACTACTAATGGTGGCGATCAGCGATTATTTTTTCATGACTGCAACATTATGACTGACACATCGGACACTTGTGACACATTTTTGGGACCATTGTCATTTTCACAGCAAAAAATGCTATAAAAATGCATTGTTTACTGTGAAAATGCCAATTGCAGTTTAGGAGTTAACCACTAGGGGGTGCTGTAGGGGTTATGTGTGACCTCACATGTGTTTCTAACCGTAGGGGGGCGGAGCTGTACGTGTGACATCAATGATCGGCTTTCCCTATATCAGGGAACAGACGATCAGTGACATTGCCACTGTGAAGAACAGGGAAGGTGTGTTTACACAAACCTCTCCCCGTTCTTCAGCTCCTGTGACCGAGCGGGTCCACGGGTCCGCGGCCACAGAGCTTAGCACCTATGTTCTGTGGTGTAGCAATGTTTGTAAATCATAATATGGAAGAGAAAAATCATTAAAAAAATATATGGAAACTAAAGTTTTCAATTACATTCATGTCTGCTGTGCAACAGGGTAGCGCTATTGAACCATTATGACTGGCTGCCACAATTGTCTTTCCAATAATCACCTGTAACTGGAAACATGCAATAGATTCATCTCTACTGTTGGACACTAAAGATTGTTACAAAATCAGCCAGGGCTCCATTCTCCATCATAATGTATGAATGCACATTTTTTTTTTTTATAATGATTTATAAATGTGTATTTTAGCAGACAGAGGTGACATGTTCAACATATTTATTGTGTTGAAATTGGATTTTAACTATTGTCACTTTGGTTGGATGCTGGATTATTGTATTTCCATAATGTAATCAGACATATAACATAACGGCCAAAACTGTATCACTTGGGTATTGTCATTATTCTTGTAATATCACACCTGCTGCTAATGCTAAAAACAGGTCTCTTTATGAAGAGGGTGAACGAGGATAAGATTCTAAAGCCTTTTTACAATTATGCTGCGTACACACGATCGGATATCTGATGGAATCTAATCCAATGGATTATTTCGTTGAATATTCGATGAAGCTGACTTTTATCAGTCTTGCATACACACTATCAGACTAAATACCGACCGTGCCAAAACGCGGGACATAAAACACTACGACGAGCTGAAAAAAAATTCATGTTCAATGCTTCCGAGCATGCGTCAACTTGATTCTGAGCATGCATGGACTTTCCTCCGATGTAGTTCCACACAGATGATTGGAATTTCCTATAGTTTTTTTATCCGTAGGAACATTTTAAAACATGTTCTCTCTTTTTTACACTGATGGAAAAAAGACCGATGGGGCCCCCACACGATCGGTTTGTTCGATGACAACAGTCCATCGGACTTTTTTCATCGGACAAACCGATCGTGTGCACACGACTTTACTGTTCGGGAACTAAAATGTTCCCCGATTGGTCTAAGGCCCTGTACACACGATCGGTTTGTCCGATGAAAACAGACCGATGGAATGTTTTCATCGGACAAACCAATCGTGTGTGGGCCCCCTCGGTTTGTTTTCCATCGGTGAAAAAAAATAGAACATGTTTTAAATTTTTCCTATGGATAAAAAAACGATAGACAAAAATGATCGTCTGTGTGGAAGTCCATCGGTCAAAAATCCATGCATGCTCAGAATCAAGTCGACGCATGCTCGAAACCATTAAACTTCATTTTTCTCAGCACGTCGTAGTGTTTTACGTCACCGCGTTTTGGGACAGTTGGATTTTTGACTGATGGTATGTAGGCAAGACTGATGAAAAATGCCGAAAATGTCGAAAAAATCCAATGGATTAGATTCCATCAGATATCCGATCGTGTGTACAGGGCTATAGTGTCTGGCAGTGCTTTTCTTTTTTATTATTTTAACATGGAACATATTGAAGGGTTTGGGCAACAACATAAAATGCACAGATTACATCCTTTTGTGTGATGTGTGTTCTTTAACAGTATATGGCTTTAAAATATGAGTACTGTATCGAAGCTTTGGAAATTTTGAGTGGTCGGTTCAGAAAAAATCATGTTTCTAAAGAAATTACTTATTAGCTCAGATTCACACTGGGCTGTGGGAATGATTTCACCCCTGCTTGTCAGTCCCGATTTTGGCCGGAATTACAGAGACATCGGTGCAGTTTCTGCACCGATGTCAATGTAAGTCGTGGGTTGAAATCGCAAAAAGTAGTACAGAAACGACTTTTTGAAATCTGTGCAGCGCCGCAGATTTTAAAATGCACCAGTGTGAACCAGGGCTAAGCGAAAAAAGAATAGGGTGCGGTATTGTATGCAAAATGGCAGTTACCCACCAAATTCAGATGTTTTTAATTTACAGCTGGAATCTCAAAGTTTTAATCTGGTGACTGCAAGCAATACTGAGATTTACTAAAGAATAAAGGGTTGAATTGCTAATGGCAAATATGCTGTTTGCTTTGCAAGGCAATTTATCCTGGAGCTTATGAATGACGTAAAGCTCTGCTGATTTCCATCATCCAAGTGTAAGCAAAAATATCGTTTTTTTTATTTTTTCCTTGCACATGATTGGGTTTTCTTTGCAATGTGAAATGTCACCACATTAACTAGGCTCTGGGGAAAGTTCCCTTGCAAAGTGAAATGTCCCTTATCCAATTACAACCTCTTTAACCACTTCACTATTGGCCCATAGTCATTTGACATCCACAGATGGGATCTCCCATCCTGGGTGGACGTCATATGACGTCCTGGGCTTTGTGTAGTGATATCTGAATGATGCCTGCAGCTAGAGGCATCATTCAGATATCATTCTTTAGTGCCAGCGTTTCTGTGCACCATAAGAATGATCATAGCGGCAGTTCCGCCGCTTGATCGTTCTTATAGGCGGCGGGAGGGGACAGATAGCGGCAGGAGGGGGGCTCCTGCCGCTATCTGGTGCTTCTCCGGTGCCATCGGGGGCCCAGAGAAAGAATTGTCCGGCACAAGCTAGGAAGCATAGAGATGACTGGTCATGACTGGTCATCTCTATGACCGTCGTAGGCCCGGGTGCAATGTGATGATGTCACGCACGGGTACCCGGAAGTAAACAAAGCCGCGATTGCGGCTAGTAAGCAATACTAAGCATGAGATCAGTGAATTTTTTTTCACGATCTCATGCTTTCCAGCCTGGAGGAGAGATTCGGGGTCTTATTGACCCCACATCTCTCCATAAAGAGGACCTGTCACACGCTGTTCCTATAACAAGGGATGTTTACATTCCTTGTAATAGGAATAAAAGTGATCAAAAATAAATGTAAAAAAAAAGTTGTAAAATTTGTAAAAAAATTAAAAATATATATATATATATATATTTTTAAAACGCCCCTGTCTCCAGTAGCTCTTGTTTAAAAAGCGAGCGCGCACATAAGTCCCACTCACATATGTAAATGCCATTCAAACTACACATGTGAGGTATTCCCGCATGCGTTAGAGCGAGAGCAATAATTCTAGCAATAGACCGTCCTCTGTAACTCTAAAGTGGTAACCTGTAAAAAAAATGAAAGCGTTGCCTATGGAGATTTTAAAGTACCGAAGTTTGTCGCCATTCCATGAGCGTGCGCAATTTTAGAGTGTAACAAGTTAGGTATCTATTTACTCGGCGTAACATCATCTTTCACATTATACAAAAAAATTGGGCTAACGTTATTTTTTAATAAAAAATGTGTTTGAAAACTTATTGCGCAAATACCGTGCGAGATTGAAAAGTTGCAATGACTGCCACTTTATTCCCTAGGATGTCTGCTAAATATAAAATATATATATATATATATATATATATATATATATATATATATATATATATATATATATAATGCTTGAGGGTTCTGAGTAATTTTCGAGCAAAAAAAAGATGATTTTTACATGAAGGACAGAAGTGCCAGAATAGGCGCGGTAATTTCAGCTTTGGAACATGTTACATGTCTTACCTGCAAAAAAAAAACAAAAAAAAACATGCATTTTTTTTTCAAAAGGTGAACTTAGCCTTTGATAGGGCTCAGACATAATGCCAAGTTCAGGCAGGAGGCATAGATGTGGCACAAAATCATTGTCATTGTCCTTCTGTTTTTAGCCCTATAGACCAGTAGGAGGAGATACATCACAAGAACGTGTGCTGCGGGTCCAGGTTATATTTACAGATCTTCTGACAGTAAAAAAATTCTTGTGTATTATTTATAACTGCGTATGTAGCTATTCAGCAACATTTTTTAATACACGGCCGTATAGTGCATAGTATACGTTGTGTTATATATGGATACTTATCATATAACAGTAACAGTGCGAAATCATTCCCAGCATCCAGGTATATTAATGAGCTCTGTCACTAGGACTTTCCTATGATAAAGGTTTGTGTGTGTTATGGGGGAATTGAAATAACGCGCCTTTATTAATCTTTTCTCTTCTCCTTTTCTATCATTCCACTCCTCCCAAAATAAAACAGCTTAACTGTTTAAACAAACTGACACTAAGTTACGACTAGGAACTGAAAGATCAAGGATCAAACTGATATTTCCTGCAACGTGCCAAGGGAGTACTTGGTATGAGGTATTCCTGAAAGGGAAGCCAGGATTGATGAGAACCCTGTTATGTGCTTTACAAATGTTCACAAGGAGGGTCTCTGACCTGGGATGCCGTCCTGCATAACACCACTTAACCCCTTCACTGCTACACCAATAACATCGAGAACATCTTCCCTCCTTCCCCTACACCAGACATGATTAGTAAAAGGACATAAATAATATTTAACACACCCACCCTGGAGTTCCCTTTTTTTTTTTCCACAAAGAATTTTATTAAAGCATAACAAAAAGAAAAATACATCAATAACGATACATGCGTTTGTAGAAACATACACATTACAGGCAAAGAGTATTCTTGGTGTATTGTGACACCCTCATTACCAAGTGTTGACATAGTGCCCTCTAAAATGGGCGTCCAAGAAAAAAAAACAGGGGATCAGTGATAATCAGGGGCCAGGGAAAGAAGAAAAGAGGAAAGCCCAAGAGATGAGGAGTAAAGGGAGAAGCGAAAGAATAATAACAATAAAAAAAAAAAAGGAAAAAAAGGGGGGGGGGGTGGGGAAATGGGGAGGGGAAGGAGGGGTCCATTGGGCTCTACTCCTCCAACACGCCTCCACTTCAATCTGTAGTTTGGAGAGATGTAGGGGAGGTGAACCCACCAGGGGGGGGGGGGGGGCACGATAGCTTCACAAGGCTCACAGCAGATCCGATTCATGGGGGGAAGTATGCTTTGTAACCATCAGAGTACCTAAAGTCGGTCCAGCAGGCCCAGGTTAGGTAGAACTTATGTAAGCGCTCCTGTGACGTATGAATCAATTCCTCCAGTTCAGCTATTTTGGTTATCCTGGCAAGCCATTCTCTAATGGTGGGAGCATTCGTTGAGCGCCAATGAAAAGGAACACACAGTCTTGCTGCATTTACCATATGCATGGCTAGTGATTTGTGGTAGTCATGTTTGGGGAGGGATGAGTGATGAAGGAGGAACTGGGCAGGGCCATAGTCGAGTTCATAAGTAGTGACCTTTTTGATGATAGAGTGTACCTCCGCCCAAAAAGGCTGGATGGAACTACACTCCCACCATATGTGAATCATCGAACCCACACCCGCATTGCACCTCCAACACGTGTTGGGAATGGATGGGGAGAATTTGTGTAAACGTGTCGGGGTTCTATACCACTTGGTTATAATTTTGTATCCATTTTCTTGGATCGCTGCATTCAGAGATCCTTTATGCGCTATTGTGTAGATGTTCTCCCAGTCCTCACAGGAAAGCGTTATTCCCAAATCCCTTTCCCAGGAGTCGTGTAAGTGTTTGGTAGCCAGGGTAGGCTCGACATCCTGTATGTAGGAGTATATGGAGGAGATCACATGTCTTTGTGGGGAGGAGCGTGAGCACAGGGATTCGAAGGGGGTGAGATGTCTAGTCCAAGTCTCATTCAAAGCTTTGGTAGATAGGTAATGTCTCATCTGTCTGTAGGGCCAGAATGGGAACGCCCGCGTATGTGAATTGGCCACTAGCTCTTCATAAGACCGAGGAGTTCCCCTCAGGAATAGATGGTGAGCAAGGATATCCGCATGTGGCCATTCATCCCGTAAAAATGAGGGTTCTCCCGGGGGGAAGTCAGGGTTTCCCCGCAATGGCGTCATTGGGCCCAGGTGAGATGAAAGCCTGTGGTGGGTTATTGCCTTATTAAAGGCTGCTAAGGAGGGGAATATTAAAGGGTGGGTTTTGAGTCCTTGGGGCCACCGGTCAGTGGGAAGCCAAGGTAGTATGTGCGTAGGGGTGTGTACAAAGTGCCTTTCCAGGAACACCCAAGCTTTTTCCAGATAATGGATCTTCCAGTCCACGATCCTGGTCAGGTGGCATGCCAGGTAATACTTGTGTAGGTCTGGTAGACCAATTCCGCCCCTCGCCTTAGGAAGTGTAAGGCGAGAGTATTTTATGCGGGGTGGTTGGTTCTTCCACAAAAAAAGCGTACAGGCTTTCCTGTAGGTCGCAAAGAAGGAGGGTGGCAGCCGTATCGGGATTGATTGTAGTAGATAAAGTAGGCGGGGAAGGACTATCATCTTGACCAAGGCAGCCCGGCCAAACCAAGAGATGTTTAGGGGCGCCCAGTCTCTCAGATCGGTTTGGATTTTAGCGAGGGTCTTCAAAAAGTTTAAATTATACAATTCATCCATGTTCCTCGCAATCTGGACACCCAGATAGGTGATTGCTACTGCCTTCCACTGAAACGGGAAGGATTCCTGGCAGTGAGTGACTTCTTCGGGCGAAAGAGATACATTTAGGGCATTCGATTTGGAATAATTAATTTTAAGATTCGAAATCTCACCAAATTGACCTATGTCCTTTAGTAGGTTGGGTAGAGAGATTCTGGGGACCTGCAGGGAAAGCAGAATGTCGTCCGCAAAAGCGGCTACTTTAAATTCCCTACCTGCGATGGTGATTCCTTTAATATCAACATTGCTGCGAAGCCTATTTAGCAGGGGCTCCAGAGACAAGACAAAGATCAGGGGCGATAACGGGCAACCCTGACGCGTACCGTTGCTGATCGAGAAGACGTTTGACAGGAAGCTGTTGGCCCTCACCCTAGCTGAAGGGTTGGAATAGAGAGCATTTATGTAAGTGGCCATGCGAGGTAGAAGACCGATTCCCTTCAAGACTTCCCGCATGTAGTCCCATGCTACCCTGTCAAACGCCTTCTCAGCGTCGAGGGATAGGAAGAATCCCTTGGAACCCGAGGTCTGCATCCAGTGCTGTAGGTTAAGGGCCCTTATGGAGTTATCCCTTGCCTCCCTGCCAGGAACAAACCCCACTTGGTCTAGAGACACCAGTCCAGGAATCATGGGAAGAAGACGATTGGCCAGCATTTTTGCAAATAGTTTAATATCCACGTTAAGCAGGGATATGGGTCTATAGTTTGAAGCTAATAGAGGGTCCTTACCCTCCTTAGGCAAGACTGTTATGTGGGCTTCCAGGAGCCTACCTGGGTGAGATTGTGCATCTGCCAGGGAGTTAAAGGTTTTAAGCATTTCGCGACTCAGGACATCCTGGAAGGATTTGTAATAAATGAGCGGAAGGCCATCTGGGCCAGGACTTTTACCAACCTTCATTTGTTTCACAGCTACTGCTAGTTCCTCCATAGAGAGAGGAGATTCTAAGGCCTCAGCCTGTTGGGAGGTGATGGGCTTGGGACAATACTCCGCTAGGAACTCCCGTATTCGGGAGGCTCGCTCAGACGCTGCGGTAGTCTCTGGGTCTGGTTGGGGCAAGTTGTAAAGCTTTGAGTAAAAACTCTCAAAGTGGCCTGCTATGTCCTCATTTTTGGAAAGTAGTGTACCATGCTTATCTCGAATTTGGTGGATCCTAGAGGAAAGACGGGCTTTCTGAACGGTGCGAGCTAACATTCTGCCGCTTTTATTACCATGTTCGTAGAACACTTTTTGCTGGAGGATGTATCTCCTCCTTGTTTTCTTCCCCAGTTCCTCCAGGAGCGCAGATCTAGCATCAAGCAGGTCTTGCAACACCGCTTGTGAAGTTGATTGCTTGTGCGTAATTTCAAGCCTATTAATGGTCCTCATGAGAGACCGAATGGTTTCCTGCTGTTGCTTTTTGGCGGCCGTGGAAAGGGCAATGAATTTTCCTCTCAGGACGCATTTGTGCGCCTCCCATAAAGTTACAGGCGTGATTTCCGGGGTGGAGTTTTCTAGGAAATACGTCTGGATGTGGGCCTTGATCTGAGACATCATCTCTGGGTCTTTAAGTAAAGTGGGGTTCAAGCGCCATGTCTTAGTGGCAGCGTTCACTTCAGGAAAAGAAAGCGTTACCGTCACAGGATGGTGATCGGATAAGAACATTGGTTCGATCGTGGCGTGGGACAAGAATGACAGGTCCGATTGGGACAAAAAAAAATAATCGATTCTTGAATATTTCTGGTGGGGGGGGGAGAAGAATGTGTAGTCTTTGACATTAGGGAACAGGGTACGCCAGGTGTCATGTAATGTTAAGGACTGTAATTGCAGTTTGATCTGTCGGAGAGCTCTATAAGGGAGGGTGGAGGAGCCTGTTGAGGAATCCAAGGAGGGGTTCATTGGGACATTAAAATCCCCACCTAAGAGTAGCAGCCCTTCTTGAAATGTGGCCAGGAGGTCGCCTATTTTCCTAAAGAATGTGACTTGGTGTTCATTTGGGCTGTAGATGTTGGCCAGAGTGATTGGTTTAGAGGCGAACGTGCCTTTAAGGAAAACATATCTGCCGTCTGGGTCAACCAGCAACTCCGTAAGAGTAAAATCGGCATGTCTAGAAATGAGGATAGATACCCCTTTGGTCTTGGAGACCGGGTTTGTAGAGTGAATTGCCTGTTTGTAGACATGATTCATCAGCTTAGGGACGGAATCCGACCTAAAGTGAGTCTCCTGAAGCATCAAAAAATGTGCCTTGTGTTTCGTGAGGGCGGCCAAAACCTGGGATCGTTTTTCAGGGGTATTTAGGCCCTTCACATTTAGTGAGAGGCATTTAAGTGAGAGGGGATTCAGCTTATCCATTGTAGTGGTATGCCGTCCTGAGTCCACCATGCTCCCGGATGCGGCCCGGGGAGGCTACTCGTGACAGTAAAAGGACTCGGGGTCAGAGACGTGGCTTACAGGAGGCGGGGAGGAGCAGAACCCAAGTGGGGAGGATGAGCCCGTGGGAAGACGAATAAAGAAAAATATAGAAAAAGAAAAAAAAAAAAAAAAAAAAGAAAAGAAAAGAAAAAAAGGGGGGGGTTTAGAGGGGTGGGGGCGAGAGGGAAAAGAAGAGAGCCAAGAAATGTCTTATAAAACAGAGAAAGAAGGGTACCAGAGGTGGGGATAGAGAAACTAATCCACCTGGAAACTAGCGGGCCGGAATGTCAGCAGACTCTTCAGAGCACTGCTGTGGCGGGACAGTAAGTCTGGCTGGGAACATGTGTCCCACAGGACAGAGGAGTCAGCTCATGGTGTTGCAGAGGGGAACTCAAAATAAGAAAAGAGGGGGGAAAAAGGGGCAAAAAATAATGCGGTGGGACACTGCGATCAGGGCTAGAGGGCAGATAGTGAACGAGCAGTCCCCCACCCCAGGGATCGAGGAGAACAAATCCTCCCTAAATCCTGAGCAATAATACCATTCTATACATCAGAACTAAAACTTCACCAGAGCTCACCCGCAAGTGCCTAACAAACCTGAGTCTATAAATCGAAGTGGGCATTCCCCATAAGACTATACATGTAAAATTAATGGAATACGCAAAGTGAATCAAACAGGCAAAAACAAATATTAACAAATCTGAACCCAAACATAAACATAAACAAAAACTAACATTAACATGCTCGGCCTAGCCTAGCTCGGACTAACTCATCATAACAAGGACGTAGGTCACGGTTCAGGTAAAATGTAGCTAATCGGACAGAGTTGCACCCGAACCTTGGAGGTTCAAGCATAAGATCTGGGTACATCGTCCGGCCCATCAGGTAGGGAAGAAACCTCTCAGTTAAATCAAACAAAATTCCCCCCCCCCCCCAGCACGTAGGGGGTTCGCGGCTGTGGTCCCATGTGGCCAGGGGACAACTAAGTCCTCCCCTCCCCCAATGGGAGTCCGCCTCCACCCACAGACAAGAAAAATATATAAAAATATAAAATTATATATATATAAAATGAAATAAGGATAAGGGATAGATAGAGAGCTCCCTTGAGTCATCCAAAAATGAGTATAGTAAGTAAGGTTCGGCATGGGACTCACATCCGATAGCGTATAGAATGCAGCTTTAGCTATCAGCAGGTCGCCTCACGTATAGAGGGTCCATGTCGGGGATCCCAGGAGGGAAGGGGGTGTCCAGTGTCCCCCCACCCCGACTGGGAAGTCACCCCAGACTGCCCAGCACTAATTACAAAGCCAATGAGGGATAAGAGGGGCCCAGCTATAAAACATTCAAACACAAGTAGGAACACAAACAAATAAGTATATACCCCAAGTCATGGGAGTATGGGAGAGACTGACCATAAGAGGGGATGTGATGGGCACGGGAATACGGGGTAAGAGGGGAGGGAAAGGGGAAGGGAAAGGGGAGGATGAGAGGCAGGGGATGGAGAGGGAAGGGAAGTGGGGGAGGGGGGAAGGAAGGAACGGGGTGGGGAGAGAAGGGGGGAGGGAAAGGAGGGATGGAAGAAAGGGAGGGATGGAGGGAAGGGAGGGATGGAGGGAGGAAGGGGAGGGGGGGGAAGGGAGGAGGGGAGGTGAAGGGAATGGAAGAGGGGAGAAGGGAGAGGAAGAGGGAGGGGGTAGAGGGGGAGATGGGAGAAGGGAGGAGGAGAGGCCAGGGGGATGGGAGGGGGAGATGCAGGGGGGAAGAGAGGAGGAGAGGCTGGGGAGGGGAGGGGGAGAGAAGTGGAAGGGGGGGAGGGGATACATCATAACCAACACGGTATATGCAGGCAATCAAAAAAATAAAAAGAAAATAAGCAAATAAATAATAAAATAAAAAAAAATCCCCACACAATTAGCACCCAGAGGGGAGGGCAGCTTCCCAGAGCATACCGTGTGTGTGTGTGGCATTTGGAGTCCCAAGATCAGCGTAGGAGTCACTGCGTGAGGCCACTGGGAGCAAGGGGGGGATCTAGCGGAGGGGAGAGAGAAAAAAAAATAAAGGGGAAAAACATATAAAGGTTAAAACACATGGGGGGGATGTGGACCGTTCGTCTTCGAATCACTTTCCATAGCCGAGTAAGGATGAGCACCATTTCTAGTCCGGGAGGTTGGGCATACATAACAGGTCAGAGGGGGAGGGGTGGTAAATGAAATCCATTCTGGGAGCCTCACAAACAATAAAATGGTCGGAAAAGCATGACTGCTGGGGAATAGGGCAAGGCTGAGAGCATATGGGGGGCAAAGCTCCACTCAGGGTCGTGGTATGGAGTCCCGATTTCACATGTCTGAGCAGGCTTGGCAGTAAGTAAATGTCATGGAACTAGAGGACCCAGCAGACCTGCCAGTTCAGAACAGATTCCTGCATCGGGTACCTTCTGAAAACAATCAGCTGGGTGGGGAGCTCGCAGAACTAGCATCACAGGCACTTACGGGTGACAGGAGACTGAGGATGAGAGCTCAGGGGTCCTGACGGTCTCTCCGCGGTGTGGCAAGTGGGTCCGGGCTGCGGCGGTCTTGCTCTCGGCGAAGTGCTTGGACTCCAGAGGTGGAGGGCTCCGATCTCCGACGGCGGGATCTCTGTCTCTGAGCCTTCGGGGAGGGGTGGTGCGATACTTGGCGCCAAGGCTCCGTAGGGAAGTGGAAAGAGCACCAATCCGGGAGCTCCACCATAGGGATATCCAGCTGCTCGCAGAAGTGCTGCAATTCGTCCGGTGAGCGAAGGAGGGCTGAGCGCCCCCTCGCCGATGCGGATAGGCAGAATGGGAATTTCCAGCGGTACATTATGTTGCGGCTTCGCAGGGCATCCAGCAGTGGTCTCAAGGCTTTCCTGTTCTGTAGTGTTATTTGGGATAGGTCCTGGAACAATTTCACCTCGTTCCCATTATGCAATATTCGGCCTCTCTCCCTCGCCTTCCTCATAATCTCTTCTTTCAGCGGGAAATTAACGATGCAGCAAATAACATCTCTCGGCGGTTCACCTTCACGAGGGGGGGGTCTGAGGGCACGGTGTAAGCGCTCCGTCTCAACAGGAGAATCCATAGGGCGGCCCAGTAGATCATTAAAGATTGCATATATCGCTTGTGGTAGCTCACCCTGCTCGATCGCCTCTGGGACCCCCCTCACCCTGACGTTATGCCTGCGGCCTCTGTTGTCGAGGTCCTCGACGTGGCGGTGGAGGTCAAACAAATATGAGAGCTGGGCATCATGAGCCTGTTGTACCTGTCTGATGGCTGCCGAGTGTAGTTGCGCCGTTTGCTCTACGTCGTCCAGGCGGGACGCTACCGCTCGGAACTCAGATTTCAGGTCCAGGATAGCCGCCGACAAGGTACTAGTAATGTCCGACGCCACCCTGTTAAGGTCGGATAGGCTCACCGAGCGGCTGGATTGGCCGGTTAGCATCCCCCTGTCTTCCGATGGAGAGTCCGAAGCCGCGCTCGGGGAAGTAGGCCCCTCCGCCTGCGAGGCCTCGTGATTGTCAGAGCGGAGGGACCGAAATAGCTCGGGGATGTTGCGGTTGAGCTGTGTTCCGCTTTCCTTCGGTGCCCGGGAAGCCGAGGCACTCCGATTAGACTTGCCCATGGTCGGTGGGCTCTGTAGTTCCCCAAAAAAGCAAATAATAGACCTCTGTCTGTAGGAGCTCTCGGTCTAAGCAACCGTCTCCATGTCCAGCCAGGCCACGCCCCCCCCCTGGAGTTCCCTTTACCAGAGTTTAGGCATCCAAAAAAGAAGAACCATTTATAGAGCCGACTCAATTACTAAAGTACTTTGGTGTACCTACTGTATCTATTATAATTTAATAATAGAATCTTTGGAGGGGATTTACTAAAACCTGAGCGTGCAAAATCTGGTGAAGCTCTGCATAGAAACCAATCAGCTTCTAGATTTTATTGTCAAGGCAGGGGCAGACTGACAACTCATGGGGCCCCCAGGCAATAGAAGATTATGGGGCCCCCGGGCTTACAGATAGCCACCACGCCAGGAGGCAGTGCAGTGGCTGGGTAGCTAAAATCTCAGTATTTTCATATCAAAAGCATGTCCGTATCGGACATATCAGGGACAGATGTAAAAAAAAACAGATTTTTTTACATACTGTCCCTGGTTTTACTGAGCCTGGCAACCCTGATGGGGCCCCCTAGTAGCATGGGGCCCTCGAGCAGTGCCCTAATTCTCGAATGGTCAGTCCGCCCCTGTGTCAAGGTTTAAAGGAGAAGTCCAGCCTACGCTCGTTTGGCTGGGCTTCTTCTATGGGTCACAGGAGTGCAATTCGTTTTGCACTCCTGTGACCCGTTTTCAGCAGAGAGTGGACTAAAGTCCGCTCTCTGCTGACGTCACGGGTATCAGTCCAGGCACCATGTCACTGAGACAATAAAGTCTGGATCCACCAGGTGCCTGGACTGATATCTTTCTCAGCCTCTCAGCGAGCCGCTGAGAGCCTGAAATGGTCACTCCTCCCCCTAGAGAGCTGCTGAAAGACAGTCAGCAGCTCTCTGCTCGGGAGCCAAGAGAACCAGGCCATCGGCGGTGTTCGGTGGCTCAGTTCTTAGTGTAGAGGTGACAGGGGACAGGTGCAACATCGGACCGATGCTGCATCCACCTAGGTAAGTATAATAGAGGAAAAACCTCAAACCCATACTTCTCTTTTAATTGAACAAGATGAAGTTAGAAGCTGATTGGCTACCATGCACAGTATTAGTCAATCTCTCCCAACGTTTCCTGCGAAAAGTAATGTGGGAAGTACCATAAGTCAAGGCAATCAATCAAAAAGTAACTTATCTTAAACTGGCCATACACATACATTTTTCCTATCAGGCTGCAATTTGAGTGGAAAAAAAAAATCAACAGGTTTCTCCATCTATGGTACATAGCACTGATGGACAAATCTGCTGCGCCTATTGTATTTTGTCAGCTGACCCTGCCAGCTGTCATAATATCAAACAGCAGCTGCATCTCATTGGAAGTAAGAGTTGTCTGGCTGAAAATGTTCCTGCCTGGCTCTTTCAATTCTCCTACTGAGGGATATCAGGTGGCAGGCGGCAGACAGGGCCACCCACTGAGCCAAATTTGAACAGTGTATGACCAGCTTTACTACAGTAAGTTAGACCCCTTTCCCACAGGGTGAATTCCACTCTGAACAGCAGGTGATCTGTGAGCTGGTCCCCTGCTGATCAGAGCAGGATGGATGTTGCTCAGACCCCGCTGTGCTGTATGGATGGCCAGGTGTAAACAGAATCCGATGTCCGGGTCTTCCCTCTCCCCTCAGCCCTCCAGAGGAAGTGGGCAGCTGAGAGCACAGGAAGCGAGGAGGGCACATGGTGGTGGTGTTTGGTCAGGTGGTCATATTGTTTAGGAATGGCATGTCAGTCACAGATCGCAGTGATTCCTTAAAGCGGTATTTCACCCTAAACATAATATCTCCCATGCGATCCAGCATACTGGCGTCAGCGCCAGTATGCTGGGTTTTTTTTTTTTTAATAGCACACTTACTGTATTATTGTAGAATTCCTTTTCTGTCCCCCGTGGTGGACGGCGCCAGTATAGCGCGTCACATCTTCCTAAAATACCCGATATGGACTCGGGTAATCTCGGCGAAAATGCGGCGCCTGCGCACAGACCTAGGAGCTGACTGCGCAGGCGCCGTATTTCTCCGAGTCCTACGGCTATGGCGCGTCACGCCCTCCGAAATAGGACTCAGAGAAATATGGCGCCTGCGCAGTCAGCTCCTAGGTCTGTGCGCAGGCGCCGCATTTTCGCCGAGATTACCCGAGTCCATATCGGGTATTTTAGGAAGATGTGACGCGCTATACTACAGCCGTCCACCGCGGGGGACAGAAAAGGAATTCTACAATAATACAGTAAGTGTGCTATTAAAAAAAAAAAAAACCAGCATACTGGCGCTGACGCCAGTATGCTGTATCGCATGGGAGATATTATATTTAGGGTGAACCTCCGCTTTAAGCAGCATAGACTAAGGGACCCGTTTTCTATGGCCTCGTACACACGACCGAGAATCTCGTCGTAAAGAAACATCGTTTTCCTCAATGAGAATCTTGTCAAGCTTTTTTTGCATACACACTGTCAAGACAAACACATACGACGGCACTATAAAGGGGAAGTTCGATTCCACTGGCACCACCCTTAAGACTGCTTTTGCTAATCTCATGTTACTGCGTTTGGTGAGAGATGATTCGCGCTTTTCAGTCTGTTACAGCGTGACGAATGGGCTATCTCCATTACGAATGCTACTTTTACCGAATGTGCGCTCCCGTCTCATACTTTATTCTGAGCATGCGTGGGTTTCTAAGTATACACACGAACGTGTTTCTCGTCGTAAACCAGCCTGATGAGAAACTTGACAAGGAAATTGAGACTCCCGACGAGAAAATAGAGAACATGTTCTCTTTTTTTCTCGTCGAGATCGTTTTCCTCGGCAAAAAAGCTCTGCCACCAATTTTCTTGATGGATTATGTCGAGGAAAACGGTTGTGTGTACGAGGCCTCTGAGTTCATGGTCTCTGAAGCAGTCTGTGCTGAGGTGTCTATGGGCCAGATTCAGGTAGATCAGAGCATCTTTGCTCCAGAGTAACGCTTCTCATTTACGTTACTCTGAAGACCCTTTCAGCGCAAGTACTGTTATTCACATAGCAGTTGCGCGTAAACTTGCGCCAGAGTAACGATAATGCGCTGGCGTAACCCGACGCAAGTGGAAGTGGGTGTGATCATATGTAAATGATGGGCGGAGCCCAGCGCAGAGGCTTACGTTCAGCGCATCATCCACGGAGCATGCGCAGTGAGTGCGGCTCCACTCGCCCCCTTGTGCGCATGCTCACAACTTCCGTCGGCACCACTTCCCGGGAAACGTCAGCGCAATGCCTTCCGTTGGGCGCTTAAAAGCGCAGGCGGAAACGTATATCCGTTTCCCCCCACCCCAGGGAAGATACTTTTGTGCTGTGATGGCTGCTCCCGCTACCCCCAGAGAGAGGAGGAACCTGAACTTTAATTCACAGGAGGTCTCAGTGATCATATCCGCGATGGAGACTTATAATCATTTTCTCCATGGGAAAAAGAGCCGTAAGACCAGCCGGGAGAGGAAGCAGGGCATCCTGGACACCATTGCTGGCCGGGTCAATATTTTGGGGTACTCCACCCGGACTGCTGGGGACATTCAGAAGAAAATTAATGACCTGCGGCGCAAGGTGAGGGGCAAGTTGTCCGCCATCAGGAGGCATGAGAGGGGCACAGGTGGTGGTCCCCCATGTCCTGTCACCCTGACCGCGGAGGAGGAGGTGGTCGCACGCTGCCTGGAGAGGGAGCAGGTGGAGGGGGTCCCAGGCTATGACTCCATGGAGGAAGGCTCCAGGACAGGTAAGTGTTTTTTATCCCCTATTTGATTTGTTGCATTTGGGGGGGAGGGTACATGTGCCAAGTGTGTGGGACCACCAACATGTGTCTGCTTTGTGTCATCCACAGATGACGGAGCTGGGCCATCATCGGTCAGCGTCCATTCCACCCCATCCCCCCCACGCCATCGTGTGCCCGAGCCCCTGGGTGGTGAAGAGGTGGTGGAGGAGAGTGGCCACACCACACCTGCCGAGGTCGTTGAGGAGGAGCCTGCTGTGGCAGAGCAGGACTTTACTTTAGTTTTGGAGGTCTCCTCCCCTTCTCCTGGGCCATCTGTTATCCCCTCCCCCATCCTTGGAAGCCCCTCAAGGGTGACTCCTTCCCCCCGGGGACAACCATCTTCTGGCCCCAGGAAGGCGACCCAGAAGACCAGGGGGGTGTCTGATGTTGTCCATGACCAGTTGGCGAGGGATCACGCCAGACAGACAGAACAAATGGGGGCCATAGTTGGCCACTTACAGAAAGTGTCTGACAGCCTGGGCTCCGTTGCCCAGATAAGCAACGCAGTCCAGGATGTCAGCTGTAATTGCGCTGCAGTGGTCACCAGTTTGGGGGAGGTGCAGGGTGACATAAGGGACCTCACTGCAGCCGTCCATGCTAACACTGCTGCCATCCAGGGTAACAGTGCTGCCATCCGGGACCAGGGGAGGCTGAGTCGGCGGGCCCAGCATTACCAGGTCACCCGTCAGCTCCGGATGCAGGCCCAGACGAACAATTACCTCGGCCGGATAGCCATGGCCTTGGAGGGCATGCAGGCCACACCTGCCAGGAGTGGCCCACCTGGGGATCAGCCACCTCCAGATGCCCCCCCACCCCCACCCACTCCATCCAGGCAGCTGAGGAGGCAGACAGGGGCCCCCAGAAGAAGCCCCCGGCATCCCCGATGAGGCTTTTTTTTTGTTTTGGTTTCTATGATTTTTTTAATTAGACTCAGGTCATGAGTTTTTGTTTATTTTGTATTCTTTATTTTATACTCAGGTCATGAGTTTTTGTTTATTTTGTATTCTTTATTTTATACTCAGGTCATGAGTTTTTGTTTATTTTGTATTCTTTATTTTATACTCAGGTCATGAGTTTTTGTTTATTTTGTATTCTTTATTTTATACTCAGGTCATGAGTTTTTGTTTATTTTTTTTCTCAGGTTATGAGATTTTGTATTTCTTTTTTTACTGCACACGGTCAGGGGTGCAGGGGACAGTGTGAATGGTGTGTGAATGTGAGAGGGTGTCTGTATGAATGACGTGTGAAAGGTGTATGAATGGACAGTGACATCATTGGGGCCTTGACGCTGGCGTTACTGCTCCCAACTCCTACATGCTGGATTTGGGCTAATCCAATGCGATGTGCATGTGGTGTGTGTGATCTAGGGACATCAGTGGTGTACACGCGTGCATTGTCTGTGTTATTAATGTTTTGGTTTAGTGTCCAAAGATGCCTACGGCGAGGACCCTCCTGACTGCTCTTCCATCAGCAGACTGGGTGTCCTCTGGCAGGTGGGGACTGGTGGGGACTGTGTGGGTCGGGGGTCAGGTCATCACGTATGTCAATCTGCAGGCCTTTTCTCATAGCAAAGTTGTGCAGAATGCAACATGCACCGATGATCTGACACACAAAGGTAGGGGAATACAATAGGGCCCCCCCAGACTTATCCAGGCAGCGGAAACGGGACTTCAGGAGCCCAAATGTTTGCTCCACCACTCCACGTGTTTTGATGTGTGCTTCATTGTATTTTCTCTCTCCTCTGGTTTGGGGGTTCCGGAAAGGAGTCATTAGATGGGGTCCCAATGCATATGCAGAGTCACCTGTAAGGTAAAAGACAGGAGAATGTTAGTCATGCATGTGCCACTTCTGTTGTGCATCACGGGAGGGGATAGTCATGCCCGACTCCCATGTCACTCACCAACCAGCCAGCTGTCCCCATACATGTTCTGGTTAAATTCTGCTGGGATGGGGCTCTGATTGTATATGAAGCTGTCATGGCTGGACCCGGGGTGTTTGGCACGGACGTGCCATATGAGGCGTTGGGCATCAGCTATCACCTGTACGTTGATGGAATGCCAATGCTTCCGATTGCGGTATATGTGCTCTGTGGCACTGGGGGGCTGTAGGGCCACATGTGTGCAATCAATGGCCCCCACAGTGAGTGGGAATCTGGCAATGTTGTAGAAATCTGTCATTGCCTTCAGCCGCAGCTCCTCAGTGGTTGGTCTGATGAAGTGGTTGGACATGCGTCTGAGGATTGCAGGGACAACCTGGTGCACACATCTGCTCAAAGAGGACTGTGACATCCCAGCCACCACTCCACTTGTACGCTGGAATGATCCACTTGCTAGGAAATGAAGTGTTGCCAGTACCTTCACCAGTGGCTGCACTGCTTGTGAGCGGTGTGTCTTGCTGGTGATGTCCTCCTGCAGGGTTGTGGTTAGTTCAAGTATTGCATCAGGGCTGAATCTGAAGAGGCGATACACCTCCTCATCACCCATGCCAAAGAGGCACATACGAGTGCGGTATATCCTCTCACGTGCCCGCCTCCTTCGTTCCGGGGGACCCATCAGTAGTTCGAGGACCACAATTGCTCCTGGCATGTTGGCACACAGAGGTGTTGTCCTTGCAAGTGGGGGTGCTCAGCTAGCTCCTATCGTCGGTAACGCTGCTGTAGCTGCTCTCCTGCTGACCTCTGACCGTCTGGAGTAAAGATAAAGCAGCCTTTTGTAGAAATAACTTTGCACCGGACGGACGAGATACGCGCGGCGCATGTAGCCAGCGTATGGTGCTTATCCGTTCGCGAATCGGGAAATCTCCCTCATTTGCATATTTGCAGGGGAAATCAATAGGCGTGACTGATGCGCCAAACGAAATTATGCGCTGACGATACTCTGGCGTCGGAACGTTCCGCCGGTCGCAAATGCCGCGTCTTCGGGCGCATCTAGTTTGGTGGGTACGGGCACATAGAAACGACGGCGCATCTTCACAGTTACGCGGCGCATATCGAAATACTCCAGCGCAAGTGTTGCTGAATCTGGCCCTATGAGTTTATCTTTACATGTTTGGAGACATTTGGTGAGCTTGTCCTTTCCTCAAACGCTCTTTAGATGGAATGCACTGATTACAGTGAAAAAAACCTGCTTTATCCAAAACATGTCTATCTGTTTTCTTTTCCTTTTTATTAGTTTAGGCAACACAACTTTGTTTTACTAACTTTAAGATCACATTCCACCCTCCTATTTTGGATTTCTAAGTGATTGCAGAATTCCAAAATTCCTAAATTATTTATTCTATTCGGGGCTTAGTGACAGTGTCACAGAAACGCTTTTCCCAACGATATTTATCTGTTTATCTGTTCAGCGTTCCACCTCAGATCCCCCCTCTACCGCAGCAGATGCGAAATACTCTGTAATTCCAGGTATGGGGAAGCCTGTGACCTCCTCCCATGTCACAGTGCTTGAGTCTAGCAACCAATCATTAGGCCAGAGTGCTGTCACATGACAGAAGGGGCCACCAGTTGGACCTAAGTTGACACTGATAGAGAGATACGTATAAGTGGGTTGGGTAATGGGGGAGTCTTCTTTCACAGGCACTGTCACTGTTGCCTTGAATGGACAAAGTGACACTGTCTGCATGAAGAGTGTATTCACTTAAAGGCTAAATCCAGGCACCCCCTCTGTTTGATGACAACCCTCCAAATTGAAAAAAACCTGCAGCTTTAAAAAATAAACCTCTGTACATATTTTTTTTTTTTTAGGCCTCTTTGGTCCAGCTGGTGATGTCCCATGTCCTCTTCACCCTCTTTCCTCTGGTGATGGGCAGACCCTGAGGCCTCGTACACACGACCGAGAATCTCGCTGTAAAAGAAACGTTGTTTTCCTCAACAAGGTTCTTGTCAGGCTTGACGAGAATCTTGTCAAGCTTTCCTTGCAAACAGACTTTCAAGAAAAATCTTGTCGTTCTCAAACGCAGTGACGTACAGCACGCACGACGGCACTATAAAGGGGAAGTTTGATTCCAATGGCGCCCAACCTTGGGGCTGCTTTTGCTAATCTCATGTTACTGCATGTTAAAGGATCACTAAAGGAATTTTTTTTTTTAGCTAAATAGCTTCCTTTATCCTTACTGCAGTACTGGTTTCATGTCCTTATTGTTAATTTTTGCTTTGAAGTTGCTTTAATCCTGCTCTGTTCTCCACACTTCATGCTTGTCTGTTTCCTTATAACCACAGTACTGGGAGTTTTCTCACGATGGTTTAAGCTGTCATTACTGTGTGTCTAAAACTTCCCAGAACCAGATCTGATTCATTTAAAAAAAAAAAACACTGCCCTGGATTTGTTTGTTTTTGTTCTGTGTGTCTATTTCTACTTTGCAGAAACATGAAGCCAGTTCAAAAGTGAAACTAACCTGCAGGCACATTATATGATTGATTTTTATCTATTTTTAATCATTTTGAAAAGGAATCAGTTAACTTTTATGTCTCTATACCCTGTAAACAGTCATTTCAGCAAAACATTTTTTTCCTTTAGTGACCCTTTAAGTAAAAGTTTGGTGAGAGACGATTCGCGCTTTTCAGTCTGTTACAGTGTGATGAATGTGCTATCTCCACTACGAACGCTACTTTTACCGAAGGCGCGCTCCCGTCTCATACTTTATTCTGAGCATGCGCGGGTTTCTAAGCATACACACGAACGTGTTTCTCATCGTAAACCAGCCCGACAAGAAACACGACGAGGAAATTGAGACTCCTGACGAGAAAAAAGAGAGAAAAAAGAGAGCTTGAGACCTCAACGAAAAACATACACACAGCCGTTTTTCTCTCGGAAAAAATACTCTGCCAACATTTTTCTTAATGGATTTTGCAGAGGAAAACGGTTGTGTGTACAAGGCCTAAGGCTCCATGCATACTGAAGCTGATAAAAAAATAACGCCAGTAGCTTTGCAGGGAGCCTTTCAACGTTTTTTAGCATTTTTGCAATAGCTTTAATCAGCGTTTTTCAGTGTAGCTTTTATCAGCTTTTTTTTTTTACTTTTTTTTTTTTAATGGATAAAAAAAGTTTTTCGGCGTTTTTGATCGTTTTTCTGCAAACTGCACTTTGAACGCAAATTTCGGGCGTTCAAAAAAAAGCCAATAAACTCCAAAGCTCATTAACCACTTCAATACCGGGCTTTTATACCACCTCCATACCGGGCCTATTCTGACACTTCTCTCCTACATGTAATAATCATCATTCTTTTGCTAGAAAATTACGCAATACCCCCAAACATTATATAAGTTTTTTTAGCAGACACCCTAGGGAATAAAACGACGGTCATTGCAACGTTTTATCTCACACGGTATTTACGCAATCATTTTTCAAACGCCTTTTTTTTGTAAAACATTTTTTTCATGAATTAAAAAAATAGCAAAACAGTAAAGTTAGCCCAATTTTTTTATATTATGTGAAAGATTATGTTACACGGAGTAAATAGATACCCAACATGTCACGCTTTAATTATGCGCACACTCATGGAATGGCGCCAAACTTCGGTACTTAAAAATCTCCATAGGCAACGCTTTATTTATTTTTTACAGGTTACCAGTTTAGATTTACAAAGGAGATCTAGTGCTAGATTCGTTGCTGGCACTCTAACGCACGCGGCGATACCTCACTTATGTGGTTTAAACGGCGTTTACATATGTCGGTGGGACTTACGTGTGCGTTCGCTTCTGCACGCGAGCTATCGGGGACAGGGGCGTTTTAATTTTTTTTTTATCTTTTATTAATTTTTTTGACTTATTTTTTATTTATTTTTACACTTTTTTTCAATTTTTTTCCCCCCACTTTTATTCCTATTACAAGGAAAGTAAACATCCCTTATAATAGGAAATGTGTGTGACAGGTCCTCTTTAAGGAGAGATGCGGGGTCAATAAGACCTCACATCTCTCCTTCAGGCTGGAAACCATGAGATCGGTGAAAAAAATTTCACCGATCTCATGAATCGTTGCTTACAGCCGCAATCGCGGCTTTGTTTACTTACGGGGACCCGGGCGTGACATCATCACATCGCGCCCGGGTCCTCCGACGGTCATAGAGATGACTGGTCATCTCTATGCTTCCTGCCGACGCCGGACGATTCGTTCTCCGGGCCCCCGAAGGCACGGGAGAGCCCGGAGAAGCACCGGATGGCGGCGGGAGGGGGGGATGTCCCCTCCCGTTCCGCCGCTATGATCATTCTTATGTCGTGCAGAATCGCCGGCTGAAGAAGAGGATATCTGGATAATGCCTCTGGCTGCAGGAATCATTCAGATATCCACCCGCAAAGCCCAGGCCGTCAATTGACGGCCACTTAGGATGGGAGATCCCATCTCTGGCCGTCAATTGTCAATGGCCAGGTATTGAAGTGGTTAACACTGCAGTTTATTAGCTTCAGTGTGCATGGAGCCTAAATGTTGCAGGGAGTGGTGCCATGTGATGATGTTGTGCTGCTTTCTGTGGCATTCTTCTGTCAGCTCAGGGTGGGAGAATAGCCATTATGCTCTAGGTGCAGGGTTTTTATGGGGGGGGGGGGGAGCACTTCTCAAAGCAGTCTCACACTAGGCCAGCATAAAGAGTTTAGAGGATGGAGGGAAAGATGCATCTGCTTCGCCTCCTAGGTTCCTTGCACCCAATGTATAAATGTACTGTAAGTGTGCTTTTATGTATGTACTGTACGTATGAAAGTGCATGAATTTGTGTACAGTATGTGGGTGTGAGTGTGACGTGTGCCCATGTTTGAAATGTTTACACCATTCAAATGTCTTACTGTGGCTGAGTGTCTCACCACCGTACTGTGCTTGAAGTCTTCTATAGATATCCGTGGGTATTACACTTTCGTTTACAAGACATTTTATCACCACGCGCTGTTCAATGCACGCACTAACACTGTTATCTGCCATCTTGATTAACGGTCTCTGGACTGGCACGCGACATGTGCGCTGCCTATCGGTAATAGGACACACTTGCCACTTACTACTGCGTGTAGTACCGCCACGCTAGCAGCGATTTTATACCTGTCAAATTAAAAGTCCAGCTTTGACTTGAACGTCCCTCGTACCTTTATTCATAATACCTGTAAAGTTTAAACACTTCTGACCCCTACACTCTGTATGTGGGTATGATTATCACACACACACATCACAAGGGGAGGGGGGTAGCTTGGCATCTTTTCCCTTGTCCAAGCACTGTAAAGCTGTTTTTTTTTTTAATTGTAAAGGCAAAACAATTTTTTAAGTTTGGATAGAGTGGAAATGGATTAGAACCATGTCAGGTTTCCATTGCTGTCTGTGCCCCGTTAGGGAGATTCACCCTTTCTGTTATGCCTTGTTTCCACTGCACGGATCGGGTCGGGTCAGTAATTTTGGAGCGGTTCGGATGGGGCCGGTCTAATCGTGTGAGCGTTTCCACTGCAAATCGGACCGTAAGGGACCATTCAGGTTTTAGAAAAAATTCCTAGCGCATCCACCAATCAGTGAGATGCATTTGTAGGTCCGCCCTAACCGAACCGTTCCACTCTCTCTGGTTCCCTTATCTGAAGCAGGACCCTTGCTGGTGCGGTACGGTTCGGTTTTACGGTACGCTTTCATAATGGAAACACCCAAAATACCGTACCGTACCGAACCGTACCGAACCGATCCGCTCAGTGGAAACGAGGCATTTGTCCCATTTAGACACCTTTCACACTTGTAAGACTTCAAAGTCGCATGATTTTACCACGATTTTGCGGCCACAACTTTACCGTGATTTTGCCGCGATTCGCGGCCGCGATTTTAATGAATGCCTGTGTAAGTGGCATCAAAATCGGACCAAAGTAGTGCAAGGACTACTTTGAAGTCGGCACTACTTAAAATCGTGCCAGTATGAATGGTAGTCATTGAAAATACTGGAGAATGACTTGTCATACGATTTTGCAGTCCAAAATCGTGGGACAAGTCGTATAAGTGTGAAAGGGGACTTAACGTTATAATTGAATGTGGAGGTAAAAGAAAATCGGTCCACAAAAAAAGTAAAAGAGGGGACATGTTTCCATGCGGACACTAGTTCTGGTAATTTGGGGGGGGGGGGGGGAGCAAGGGATTCCCTTATTTTGCAGGGATTTTCTCTCACTTTCTGTTTTTGCTATTGGACAGGAAGTGAAGGGAAATCTTCCAAATAGGACACAGATGGCAAAAAAATACCTGACAGGGGTTATAACCCTAACTTACCTCTATCCAAAATGAAAAAAAGGTTTGCTTATACTGTTGTTCTACTCTAACTACAGCTCTGGGATCTATTTGTTTGGTTTTTGACCAAGCTGGAACTGGGCTTTATAGAAAAAACTGTCATGAAAGAAATATGGAGCCTGGGTTCACATCATAGTGATGTGGGAACCAGTGACGGTTCCCGCATTGCATCTCCCCCCACCCTCTGCGAACCACTGCAGGTGTCAATACAATGTTAATGACAATCCCAGATTGGTTCACAGATCGCAGTGCGAACTTTGGATTCTGACAGTTATCAGATCGCATGCGATCAGATTCCAGTGCAGGGGAAAAAAAGTCCCTGCAGCTTTTTTATACAAATCCAATGCAAGTTCAGCCATACAACTGTATGGCTGAACTTGCATTGCACAGACATCGTATGTGATCGGCACAGCAGTGCGGGTGCGAATCACATGTGTTGTCTGTGTTCGCTATAATATGAACCCAGGCAGAGGCTGCTATTGCTGACCTTTCTTTCTGGAAATTATATAGTTTGGCTAAGTTGCTAAGTCCTTACACTAAAACATGCAAGGCCTTTTCAATGTCCTCTGATATTCCTGATCTGCATACTTGTTAACTTATCACTAGACATGTGCACACTGAAATATTTTGTTTCTGAATTTCGTTTTCGTCCGAAAAATAAATTTATTTAGTTACTACCGAAATTAATTTTTATTTATTTTGTTTTTCGTTAAAAAAATGCATTTGTCCAAAAATCCAAATTAATTTAGGTCGAATTTGTCATTAAAGCCTTATGGTGTCTGTCGAATGTTCTAAGGAGATTCGACAGAATCTTAAAAAAAACCTAGGGGGCTTGTAAAATATGCGTGTGAAATAGCGCATGTTTCCTGTACTTAGAACTGTCTCTGCACAAAGTGTAATTTCTGAAGGAAAAAAAGTCATTTAAAAATCACTTGCGGCTATAATGAATTGTCGGCTCCGGGCAATTCAGAGAGAATTCATTTATAATAAAAAAAAAATGCGTGGGGGTCCCCCCAAATTCAATTACCAGGTCCTTCAGGTCTGGTATGGATATTAAGGGGAACCTCGCTGTCAATTTAAAAGAAAAATTATGTGTGGTTCCCCCCAAATCTCCATTCCAGACCCTTCAGGTCTAGTGTGGATTTTTAAAAAAATGGCGTGGAGTTCCCCCAAAAATCAACACCAGACCAGATCCAGGCAACATGGCCGGCCGCAGAAAAGAGGGGGGGACGAGAGAGCGCCCCCCCCTCCTGAACCATACCAGGCCACATGCCCTCACCATGGGGAAGATGTCCCCATGTTGATGGGGACAAGGGCCTCATCCCCACAACCCTTGCCCGTGGTTGTGGGGGTCTGCGGGTGGGGGGGTTATCAGAATCTGGAAGACCCCTTTAACAAAGGGGACCCCCATGTGAATTGGTAATGGGGTACATTGTACCCCTACCATTTCACTAAGGAAGTGTAAATAATAGTACAAAAACACACCGTGGAGAAAACATCCTCCCCATGTTGAGGGCATGTGGCCTGGTACGGTTCAGGGGGGGGGGGCACTCTCTCGTCTCCCCCCCTCTTTTCTGCGGCCGGCTAGGTTGCATGCTCGGATAAGGGGTCTGGTGTGGATTTTTGGGGGAACTCCACGCCATTTTTTTTTATTTGGGGTGGAGTTCCCCTTAACCACTTTAGCCTTGGACCATATTGCTGTCCAAAGACCAGAGCACTTTTTGTGATTCGCCACTGCGTCGCTTTAACTGACAATTGCGCGGTCGTGCGACATGGCTTCCAAACAAAATTGACGTCCTTTTTTTCCCACAAATAGAGCTTTCTTTTGGTGGTATTTGATCATCTCTGCGGTTTTTATTTTTTGCGCTATAAACAAAAATAGAGCGACTATTTTGAAAAAAATGCAATATTTTTTACTTTTTTCTGTCATAAATATCCCCCAAAAATATATATAAAAAAAGTTTTTTCCTCAGTTTAGGCCGATACGTATTCTTTTACATATTTTTCGTAAAAAAAAAAATCGCAATTAGCATTTATTGATTGGTTTGCGCAAAAGTTATAGCGTTTACAAAATAGGGGGTAGTTTTATGGCATTTTTATCATTTTTATTTTTTTTACTAGTAATGGCGGCGATCAGCGTTTTTTTTCCAGTACTGCGACCTTATGGCGGACACTTCGGACACTTTAGACACATTTTTGGGACCATTGGCATTTTTTTAGCGATCAGTGCTATAAAAATGCATTGTATTACTATAAAAATGCCATTGGCAGTGAAGGGGTTAACACTAGGGGGCAGGGAAGGGGTTAAGTGTGTTCCTGGGTGTGTTCTAACTGTATGGGGGGGTGACCTCACTAGGGGAAATAACTGATCTTCTGTTCGTACATTGTATGAACAGAAAATCAGGGTTTTCCCCTGCTGACAGGAACGAGAGCTATGTGTTTACACACATAGCTCTCGTTCCCCGCTCTGTAACGAGCAATTGCGGGTAACCCACCGGGCACGCGCGCGGGACTGAGGGGGCGAGCGGGGGGGGGCGCGCGCGGGCCGCCGGAGGCGCGCACGCGCCCCCTAGTGGCCGCAGAAGAGTCAACGTAGTATGACGGGCTCTCGCCCAGGAGAGCCGACCTGCCGCCGTAGGTTAAAATCCACCTGAAGGGTCTGGAATGGATATTTGGGGGAACACCACGTCATTTTTTTTTTAAATTGACGGTGGGGTTCCCCCAAATATCCACACCAGACCTGAAGGGCCTGGTTATTGAGTTTGGGGGGACCCCCACGCTTTTTTTTTTATAAATGAATTCTCTCTGAATTGCCGGGAGCCGACAATTCATTATAGCCACGAGTGATTTTTAAATTACTTCTTTTCCTTCAGAAATTACACAATTACACATGTGCAGAGACAGTTCCAATCACGGGAAACATGCGCTGTTTCACAGGCATACTTTACAGTTGTTTTTAGCTACTTAGTCGAATCTTCATGTCTCTCTATGTCAATTTTTTCTCTCTATGTCGACTCTTCTTCATGTGTCTATAATGTCGAATCTTTTTTCTCTATGTCAAATCTTTTCTCTTGATGTAGAATAATATTGGACTAATAGAGTTAAGGTTAGGCACATTCGACAGCAACGAAAACGAAAATAAAACATTTTTTATTACGGATCTTTCGGTTTTCGTTTTCTGTCCTGAAATTCGGACGAAAATGCATTCGGACAAAAACGAATGCACATGTCTACTTATTACATGTTGAAGTCTGTGGATCAACTTATCAGCCAGGCAAGTAACATTTTCAAACTGAAGACATCTTGAAAAGATAAAAACATAGGCACATGAACTACCATAAGGATGTTCCACAAGAGCTCCTTCTTAGAAGGCTCATCACTGTTTCTAACAAAGACGGTGGAGGTTTTATGGAGGATAATACTTTGAGTTCAGCAGAGGTGAACCTAAAACTGTGTGGTCTACAATAGGACTGTGGATACACAATTTTCATTTATTCTCTCACCCCTCGTATATCACTATATAATTAATAATAAAAATAATGGGGATGTTATTTATATGCCATTTTTTTCTACAAAAACATGTCCGAGGATTTCTATAAAGAGAAATTCTGTGAAATCATCCCTGTAGGGTCACAACCTTCTAAGTTTACTGTGACCTTCTTCTTGCTCTACAATCATTTTAAAATGTCTCCCAGCTCTGAACTCCATCGTCTTCACTATCCTATGTTATAAATATAAGTCTTTTGTTTATATTCGGACATAATGATTTACGCTGAGGATTGAGTATTTTATGACGTTTCCATTTGTATGAGCAATAAAGTAAGAGTATTTATAGTTCATAGGGAGTGGCAGCAATTACGTTCGACCACGTTTTATTAATCTGTGGTATAAACGATATTTTTGTTTAGGATAATGTCTGATTGTTTATTGGTAACAATTCTAGCTGTGGGTTAACTTTGAGTTAGCACGTAAGCCCAGTTATCCATATGAATGCAATTAATATTCAATTTAAGGTTGACCATAGAAAGTGTTTATAATGCAGCAAATGTTTGTTATGAATTTAATAAACCTAACAAAAAAGGGATCCATTATTCCAAAACATTGCGGTTACAGTAAAGCGTGATTGCGTGTGTATTCTTGTTTTTAGTTGCACGCTATAAATGCCATTGGAAAGTTTGGTCAGTGGTTTTGTGCTTCTTCCACAATTTGTGGTCTACACTTACATACAGTCTTATTCAATAGAAAGAGCACATTATTAAGTGCAATTACCTATAGCAACCAATCCAAATTCACTCCGTTGCAGTTAGACCAGGACAAACTGATTTGTAATCGTTTGCAAATGTTATTGCACTTAATCAGATATCTTTTTTGAACGACGGTCTGAAAGACTTGGAAGCCAAAGACCTTTAACTAACATTGAAAGAGCTGGTTTAACCTAGGATTATGAGAAAAGTGTTTCAGCGAAATCTGCAGCAAGGCAAAGCTTACTGCTGTACGACTTCTTTAAAGGCTAAGTTTACTTTTAAATAAAATAATAAATGCACATATTTCTGGGAGCCCTCAATGGCAAAAATGACAGATTCCCCTTAGGTAAGCTTACATGAGATTACTGTTTCTACTAATGATGGGAATAAAATATACTCAACAACTTCTTTCTGTCTCTGATGCCCCGTACACACGATCGGTATTCCCGTTGGAAAAAGCCTGATGAGAGCTTTTGGTCGGGAATCGCGACTGTGTGTATGCTCCATCGAACTTTTTCCAACGGAAAAACTGCCAGAAAATGATAGAGAGCAGGTTCTCTCTGTTCCCGTCGGGAAAAAATCAGATCGGAATTTCCAATCGTGTGTACAAATCCTGATGCGCTAAATTCCGACGCATGCTCGGAAACAAATCGACCCATGCTCGGAAGCATAGAACTTAATTTTCTCGGCTCATCGTAGTCTTTTACGTCACCGTGTTCTTTGCAGTTCACCGAACTTTTGTGTGACCGTGTGCATGCAAGGCAGGCTTGAGTGGAATTCCGTCAGAAAAACCATCCTACTACTGCACCTAATGCTAAATCGGATCTTAGACATAAATCTGGCCCTGGACATATCCATTGCGTTTACATTGGATTCTGCACTGCAATGTTATAGCTAACTGGTCATTTTATACATGATCACAGCCGCCAGCACCATATCAGTTTCTCTATCCGTGGCTTCTCTGAATATCCTACTTTCTCCACCAATGGATTAAAATTGAGGACTCAGCATGGAATAGATGTTTCTATCTGTTCCCTGTGCACTCATGGGATTGTGTAACACATTGTACCTGCGAGATACAGAGGAGGATCCCACGCATCTCTCTCATGCCTCCTTAATTCCATCTTTTACCATGAAAGATGGCTTAAACAGGCTGTGCCTGGTGGCTGAGAGACAATAGGCTTAACTTAGAGGTAATTTGGCACCTTATGGGATTCTGTTTGTCCTGGATAAAATCAAAGTGGAAGACTCCCCTTAAAACTGCAACAAAAAACACTGTTGGAAACAAAAGTCATACTTGATTCTAAGCAGGACTTTATATCACTAATGAAAGCACAGTTCATCACAAAAATACCAGAGATGCTATTGGGGGAGGGTAACATTAAATATTTCCACCTCAGATGCTCACCATTTCTGTATCCTTAGCTCCAGTACGTTCCAAGATTTGTGATAAAATTCGCTCCCGATCCTTCAGGACCTTCATTTTTTCTTTGATGAAGTATTTTGGGATTGGAATCTCCAAACTTTCCTATGGGAAAAATCAATAGTTGAGTTAAAGCGACACTAAACACAGGATTTTTTTTTTTTACCTCCACTGTGCAGTTTGTTTTGCACAGAGTGGCCCGGAAAGCTGTCTTCTGGGGTCCCTCGGCGGCTGTCTGGGCTCCTCCTCGCAAAAGCTTTCCATCTTCATGCGAGGGCGCTCGCACGGTGGAAAGCTTTTGCGAGCGTGCTCCCGTGATACAGCGGCGGCCATAGCCGCCGACTGTATCACTCGGCTCCACCCCCCGGCGCGCCGCATCATCCGCTGTGATTGACAGCAGCGGCAGCCAATGGCTGCGCTGCTATCAATCCGCCCAGCCTAGCCAATCAACGGCCAGGCTGGGAACCGAAGAGGATGACGTGGACGCGCCCGGGAGATTTGAACGGTAAGGTAAGTAAAACGGGGACTCGGGGGGGGGGGGGGGGTGCTGTGAGATGTTTTTTTACCTTAATGCATAGGATGCATTAAGGTAAAAAAACTTTTACCTTTACAACCCCTTTAAGCTAAAGATGGAATATCAAATGAATGCCCCCTTAGTCAGCCTCATAAAGACTCATACAGCTTGGACTAATACAGCAGGGACTAATACAGCAGGGACTCATACAACAGCAGGGACTCATACAACAGCAGGGACTCGTACAGCAGTAGGGAGTCATACAGAATGGACTAATACAGCAGGGTACCTCTTGTAGCCATGTCATGTAACTTGTCTCAAGTTTTTTAATGATCTAAACACAAATTTCTCCATTTGGGGCATTCAGCAAACGTGTTTTTTCACCTTAAAGGGGTGTTCCAGCCTTGTTTTATGTTTATTAAAAGTCAGCAGCTACAAAAAGTGTAGCTGCTGGCTTTTAATAAACAATCACTTACCTGCTCCAGCGTTCCAGCGCTCCATCATAACTGTGGGCACCCGGCCGTGACAGCCTTCGGCTTCATGGCCGGACACCCACTGCGCATGCGCGAGCGGCACTGCGCATGCGCGCGGCGCGAGCGGCACTGCGCATGCGCGCGGCGCGAGCGGCACTGCGCATGCGCGCGGCGCGAGCGGCACTGCGCATGCGCGCGGCGCGAGCGGCACTGCGCATGCGAGCGGCGCGGCCCGCCGCTGATTGGACAGGCGATCCCATGGGACCAGTCATGTGTCCCAGGTGATCGCCTACAGGGAGGGTCTTCTGTAGGCGATTAAGCTTAATCGCCTAACCAGCCCCTCGGCGGAAGGAGGAAGTGGGACAGGAAGTCCCACTCCTCCTAAAGCCCCCACTCCCCCCCCAAAAAAATTACATGCCAAATGTGGCATGTAAGGGGGTGAGGAGTGGGATAAGCGGAAGTTCCATTTTTGGGTGGAACTCCACTTTAATGCATACGATGCATTAAGGTGAAAAAACACGAAGGTTTACAACCCCTTTAACCTGACCATTAGGCTTCCCTCATACTTGGTCATTAGGCCACCTCTCACACTTAACCCCACTCCAGCCCTAAAAATTAACCAAACCCCTAATATGTAACTCAAAAAGTTAATAATAGCTATCGTATAGGGAACAACTAGAAATTTTAATTGGGCATAACCACTCCACTGACAGCAGAATGTAAACAAGAGAACGGAAAAATAATAATAATGCAGAACTGAACATTTGTTGACTCCAAATTATTACTATTATACAGGATTTATATAGCGCCAACAGTTTATGCAGCGCTTTACAATATAAAAGGGAGACAATACTGTTACAACACAATAAAATACAAGAGGATTAAGAGGGCCCTGTTTAGAAGAGCTTACGATCTAATAGGGGCAGGTGGTACAAAAGGTTGTAACTGTGGGGAATGAGCTGATGGAAGTGGTAAAAGAGTTGGAGACGTGATAGGTCTCCCTGAAGAGGTGAGTTTTCAGGGATCGCCTGAAGGTAACAAGAGTAGGGGATAGCCGGACAGGTTGAGGTAGTGAGTTCCAGAAGATGGGTGAGGCTCTGGATAAATCCTGGAGACAGGCATGGGAGGAGGAGACGAGAGAACTTGACAGTAGGAGGTCTTGAGAAGAGCGGAGAGGACGGCTTGGGATATGTTTGGAGATAAGATTGGTGATGTAGCTTGGGATGGCTTTGTAGGTTGTGGTTAGTATTTTGAATTTAATTCGCTGGATGATAGGGAGCCAGTGTAGGGATTGGAGGAGAGGTTTGGCAGACACTGAGCGGTTGGTAAGGTGGATAAGTCTGGCAGCAGCATTCATGATAGACTGAAGAGGGGATAGCCTAAAGAGAGGCAGGCCAATAACAAGGGAGTTGCAAGACGAGAGATAACAAGGGAGTGAATGAGGAGTTTGGTGGTTTCATTTGTTAAAAAGCGGCACATTTTAGAGATGGTACGAAGGTGAATTCTACAATTTTTTGACAATGATTGGACTTGAGGCTAAAATTACAAGTCAGAGTCTAGGATTACACCTAGTACCCTGGCGTGAGGGGAGGGACTGATGGTTGCATTGTTGATTTTGATGGAAAAGTCATGGAGGGGGGCACGGGGAAGGGGGAATATTAGTAACTCAGTTTTAGAGAAGTTTAGTGTAAGGAAGTGCTGCGACATCCATGCTGAGATGTCAGATAGTAAGTTAGTAATGCGAACGGAGACTGAAGGAGTGAGGTGAGGATTAGGGTGTCATCTGCGTATAGGTGGTATTGAAAGCCGTGGGTGGTTATCAAGTGACCAAGGGAGGGAGGAGGTGTAGATAGAGAAGAGAAGTGGTCCAAAAACAGAGCCTTGGGGGACCCCCACAGGAATGACATCTACACATGCTGGTTCCAAATGCAGTGTGTATATTTCTATGCAAGTCTATGTGCTTTGTGTTTTGCATACATATGTCCACCAACTACCTAATGCCTAGCCTTCAAATTGTCCAGTCCCAGCATTTTTGTTTTCCATGCCTGTTGTTTACATTTTGCTGTCAGCGGTAAAACCCTGCTGACAGCAGACATGAATCACTGTTTGTTAAGGACTCCAGCTGGTGGATATAAAAAAACGGATAAAAACTGATGTAAACTTAATCATTTTTTTCTTTAAAAAAACGTGACTGAACTGATGAAGCAGGCGGACCACCAAGTGAAAGGGGCCTACCACTTCAGGTCACCATTGATGAGCCTGGCAGCTCTAACATGGTGAAGTAAAACCCTGCTTCTCTAGCAAGATGGCCCCCCTCTACATAGAGACAAAGGGGTTGGTTTACTAAAGGTGAATAGGCTGTACATTTTGCAAGGGAATTTTCCCCACAGCTTAGTGAATGTAGTGAAATTTCACTTTGTAAAGAATACCCAATCACATGCAAAGAAAATAAAAACATTTCGAAAAAGTGTTTAAACCCCTTGAAATTTTCCACATTTTGGAATGTTACAACCAAAATTTATTTTATGTGATAGACCAACACAAAAAATGGCACATAATTGTGAAGTGGAAGGAAAATGATAAAGGATTTTCAAAATTTTTACAAATAAATATCTGAAAAGTGTGGTGTAGAACCAGCTTTCACTGCAATTACAGATACAAGTCTTTTTGGGGATGTCTCTACCAGCTTTGCTCATCTAGAGAGTGACATTTTTGCCCATTCTTCTTCTCATAATAGCTCAAGCTCTGTCAGATTGGATAGAGAGTGTCTGTGAACAGCAATTTTCAAGTCGTTCCACTGATTCTCAATTGGATTTAGGTCTGGACTTTGATTGGGCCATTCCAACACATTAATATGCTTTGATCTAAACCATTCCATTGTAGCATTGGCTGTATGTTTAGGGTCGTTGTCCTACAGAAAGGTGAACCTCTGTCCCATCCCAAGTCTTTTGCAGTTTTCTTCTACGATCTGACCAGCTTCCCTGTCCCTGCTGAAGAAAAGCATGCTGCCACCACCATGTTTCACGATGGGGATGGTGTGTTCAGGGTGATGTGCAGTGTATGTTTTCAGCCATACATAGAGTTTTGCTTTTAGGCCAGAAAGCTCTGCCAGCAGTTTTCTTGCTGGTTTGAGGCGTGTGTACGAGGCTTTAGTCCTACTATTTTTATAAATGTTCCCCCTCCCTCCTCCTACCTAGCCTGTGTAAAAAAAATATGTGTGTACTCTTTTTTAATTTGCTCTATTCCAGTCACGTTATGCTGCAGCTTCGGCTCAGGAAGTGCTCGACAACGACTGGAAATTCCAAAAAGCCATGATGTCACCCATAGGCTCCCATAGTCCAGCCATTGTCGGTGTTCCCTCTTCTCCCCTGTAGCAGCTTCTCACTGACACAGGGAGCTGGAGCTGTGGCATTACATGACTGGACTGGAGGGGATTAAAAAGAAGTACTGTACATCCACACAACATATTTTACACAGGGTAGGCAGGCTAGGTGGGGGATACATTTTTTACCACTTCAGCCCTGGAAGATTTTACCCCCTTCCTGCCCACGTTTTACAATTTGGCACTGCATTGCTTTAACTGACAATTGCATGGTCATGCAACGTTGAATCCAAATAAAAAATTTTGTATCTTTCCCCCCACAAATAGAGCTTTCTTTTGGAGGTATTTGATCACCTCTGCGGTTTTAATTTGTTCACTGTTGTGCACTGTTGCAAGTGCAGTTGCACCTGACCTTAGTAAATGAGGTAAACCAAACACATGCATGGGAAATTAAAGTACAGTTAAACCTCGGATTACGAGCATAATCGTATGCTCGTAATCCAAAGTACTTGCATATCAAAGCAAGTTTTCCCATTGAAGTCAATGGAAACATAAAGAATTTGTTACGCATTGACTTCAATGGGATGCAATACCGAATGCGGCCAGAGGTGGGGGTGTGCCAGAGAGCACCAAAAACGTCCGAAAAGGCCGGAGGACACTTTGGCTTGTTTCCTGCACCCCTGTACCTCAGGCCAAATGATGTACTGCAGGCCAATGATAGACTTTTCTCGGCTTCTGTGCCCCCATACCTCAGGCCAAATGAGGTACTGCAGGCCTATTTTCGGCTTTGCTCGGCTTCTGCACCCCTGTACTTCAGGCCAAATTAGGTACTGCAGGCCTATTTAGCTTGAATTCTGCTCGTCTTGCGAGTCAACACTTGCAAACCAAGTCAGAATTTAAAAAAAAAGTTGCTTGCAAATCAAAATGCTCTCAAACCAAGTTACTCTTAAACCACTGTACAGCATTTTTCTTGCACATGAAAGTCAGCAAAGCTCTCCCTCATTTACTAAGCCCTGGAGCAACTTCACTTGCAAAAGTGCACAGTATATTTGCCTTTAGTAATTCAAACCCCAAAGTGACAACCTGGAACTTCCGGCTCCAGAGGAATAGGTGACTGAATATATTTCCTTCCAAGTGACAGCACTGATGCTTCTCTGCTGTCTGTCTCGGCATCCAGCGCTGTCACTTGGGAAAGGGGAGAGATTGCATTGTCATGTATAAGCTCCAAGTCATGCAAAGCTGTGTTTTTTGTAGGCACTGTGAAATGTAGTACACATGATCATCCTCCAGTCCCAGGCCCACTCTGCCTAATCACTCTCCCCTTCTCACCATCAAGTCTTTGTTTCCCATTTTTTTCTTTATGTTCTGTTATTAGGAGAGCCTACAGGGAATGTTTCTCGAAAAATAAAGTTGAGAAAAAAATGCTTATTGCAGGTCCCTGTACACTACCGTACGCCTTAAATTCATGCTTACATACATCTCCGATAACGGAAAACGATTAGAGTCTCACATTAATACCCACACTTATAAACTAGCTACTGTAAATATGCTATGATAAAGTTAGGATGCTCTATTGGTCCATTACTATAATGTTAAAATACTACAGGGACACAGCGATGTATTGGAGCTGTTATAATCATTAAGAGGCAAATTGTAGACGTTGCTGGCAGCAGATTATAACTATTTTTCCAGCTCAGTCTGGAAGACTCTCAGTTTTATTCTGCTTTATTATTCCTTGGTGTGTATTCTGGTACCTATTAATTCCCACACTCTACTGTGTCTGAATCACAAATCCAGAGGCACAATTTGAAAAATACACCGCTTTTAACCAGACTTGCGGTTAATACTGTACACTGTAGAATCTTGTGTTAATTCTAATCACAACATAAAAATTCTTCCCTAGGGTGTATGTGGCCATCCCATAAGTTGCTGCCCAGTAGAAGACAATAAAGCTCTTTACTGTTGTTGGGGGACAACAAAAATCACACAAAGTTTAGTAACATTTCCTATCAATGTTCCCTTCAAGGTTGGCCTATTGGTGACACCACCAATGAGATAAGATCCTCTCCTGACCAAGCCAAAAACAATTGTCATCTCGCATTTATGGAGCAATACAAAAACTTCTTAGGAAACTCTCCCCCTAGTCAACACAAAAAACGTAAAGCGGAACTAATCCCTCCTATCTTTTTCAGTCATGGAAGCTGCCATTTTAGCCTCCGTTTCATGTGCAACTGCCATGGTGCTGCACTTGTGATTAGCTATGAAACCAGCCGTTTGGTTGAGGACACAAGGAAATGTGACAGTTAGGCCTCATTCACACATCAGTCCGTTCAGGTCCGTCTGTCAGTTTTGAAGGCGGACCTGAACGGGCGCTCCATGCATCTCTATAGAGCGTCGGATGTCAGCGGAGACATGTCCGCTGACATCCGACCTGATCCGATCCGCTAAAAACAAACGTATGGGGGATACGTCCCCATCCGTCCATGCTGATCGGATCGGGTAAGATCTGATGAAAACGGACATGCTGTCCGTTTTCATCAGATCGCTCCATAGGAGACAGCGGCACTGCACAAGCTCCTTCCCGCTCAGTGAGCAGAGAGGAGCTTGTCATCCGTCGGCTTAGCGGAGATCGGCGGACTGATCTCCCGCTGAGCTGGCGGACGCAGGCGGACTCCGTCGGGACGGACTGCGATGGATTCCGCCAAGTGTGAATGAGCCCTTAGGGCCCATTCACACGGGCGGATCAGTATTGATCCGCTCCGTCCGTGTCCGTGTTCATCCGATCCGATCCGCAGACGGAAGAAAAAATAGGATTTTCTTCCGTCCAATAAAACAAATCTTTATGGAGGACAATTACGGGTGTCAGCAGGTGGTCATCCGCTGACACCCGTAATAACATAGGGACCAATGTATGTCCTGTTTTTATACATCCGTTGCGGATGAAAACGGGACATACGGTCCGTGTTCATCCGATCCCCCCATAGGGGAGAGCGGAGGAAAGAAAGGGCGGTCCCTGCACAGTGTGCGGGGACCGCCCTGTCAGCCGACAGCTCATCAGGGATTTACGGAGGGATCCCCGCTGAGCTTACGGACACACACAGAGCGGATCAATACTGATCCGCCTGTGTGAAAGGGCCCTTGGCATTCTGGGCATCCTGGTAATATAACTTATTTTTTTTTAAACCATTAAATCGACAGGTTTATCCACTTTGCAGTGGAATTAAACCCATGAATTTAACTGCTTCCCAAAACCGTTAGCCTAGGTCAGGGGTGCCCAACCAGTGGCCCGGGGGCCACATGTGGCCTGCGGAGCCCTCTGATATGGTCTGCAACCTTCTGCTCTGGGATGGAATAGAATAGAATACTGTTATTAAAGGTCAGTTTACTACTAAAATCACAATGTATATAATATGGGCATATCTGTTCTGCAATGGTTACTGGGCTGCTTTCAAACTAATCCGCAGATGCAGAGCAGCGCATCTGCAGGTTACCTGCACCGAGCCATACACTTCTGTTATTGCCTGCAATTTTTTCTGAAAGTGCACCAAACCTGCAGAATATAATTGAAGTCTATTGCAAAGTGCAGAAAAGCCAAAGGTACACTGCGTTGCACCCACCGTGTGGGTAAACCACAGCGCATCAGTGTGAAAGCAGCCCAGCCCAATTGGACCCTCTATTCACCTCTAAGGAGGGGCAGATGTAAACCGACTTGTGTCCTACCTCTAATCTGATCCGGCTGTGTCCGTGTCTGCTCTGAATATGCCTCCTCAATATGGACAGCCATGCCTCCTGAAACGCACAGAAAATGTCCCTGCACCATTTCTGGAATCGTAGCCTGCACGTGAACCTCAAGTGCAGCGCATTTCCTCATGCAGATGCAATTTCCAGTCCGTGCAGCATTCCATTAGGAATAATGGCACCTGTACACATCCAGCGTGTTTTTCTGTGTAGGTAGTTGTGGATGCGGGAATAGGTGCAGACCCAAAGGAGGAATCACCAGCACAGATGTGAACTTAGCTTCACATACAAAGCATGCTGTGAATGATAACTGTTACAGCTGGTTGTACTCACAATACAATTGTCAAGCCATCAAATGGCTGGTGTCATAACTGATCACATGAGCAGCACCATGGCAACTACAGATCAAACAGAGACTAAGATGGCTGCTTCTTTGGCTGCAAGGGATAGGAGTGTTTAACCACTTGAGGTCCGCGCTACCGTCGGATGACGGCAACGCGGGCCTGAAAATCCAACATGCCGTCATTTGACGGCATGTCATTCTGGCTTTCCCAGCGCGCGCTGTACAGCGCGCTGCGGGGAAGCCCTGTGTTGTCCGTGTCCAATCACAGATCGCGGCAAACGGCCAATCAGAGCGGCCGTTTGTGATGCGATCTGTGGGCCAATGAGAGATGATCTCTCATAGATCATCTCTCATTGCCGGCTCACACAGAGACAATGTCCTGTCTCTGGAAGGGAGGAGCCCGATCTGTGTTCCTTCCTACATAGGGACACAGATCGGTCACCCCCCCAGTCACCCCCCCCTCCCCCTACAGTTAGAACACACCTAGCATACACATTTAACCCCTTCCTCACCCCCTAGTGTTAACCCCTTCAATGCCAGTCACATTTATACTGTAATTAGTGCATATTTATAGCACTGATCGCAGAATAAATGTGAATGGCGCCAAAAATGTGTCAAAAGTGTCCGATGTGTCCGCTATAACGTCGCAGTACCAATAAAAATCGCAGATCGCCGCCATTTCTAGTAAAAAAAAAATAAATAAAAAATAATAATTCTCTCCCCTATTTTGTAAGCGCTATAACTTTTGCGCAAACCAGTCGCTTATTGCGATTTTTTTTTTTTACCAAAAATATGTAGAAGAATACGTATCGCCCTAAACTGAGAAAAAAAAATGTGTTTTTTTTTTAATTGGGATATTTATTATAGCAACAAGTAAAAAATATTGTATTTTTCTTCAAAATTGTCGCTCTTTTTGTTTATAGCGCAAAAAATAAAAATCGCACAGGCGATCAAATACCACCAAAAGAAAGCTCTACTTGTGGGGAAAAAAGGACATAAATTTTGTTTGGGAGCCACGTCGCACGACCGCGCAATTGTCAGTTAAAGCGACGCAGTGCCGGAAGCTGAAATTTTACCTGGGCAGGAGGGGGGTGTAAGTGCCCAGTAAGCAAGTGGTTAATTCCACTGTCAAATGAAATTAAAGTCTACATTTAGAAAAATGTGAACAGGCTGGTTCTTTATTGCAGAAGCGATATGCCATATCTCTGATGGCAGTCTTCTTTAAAATGTCTACTGAATTGCATATGTACAGCTCAGTTTACATTCCCAGCACAGCATCTGTAAACAAGGATGACCGAACTCCTGAGCATGCACAGGAGTTTTGTCACCCCACACCAGCCAAACGTGACGGGCAAAGATCATCACCCGAAAGAAGCTGGGGAGAGGGGTGGCTTCCTCCTCTTTAAAATTTCAACACAATATAAGTCTCTCATGAAACAAGAAAAGCTGCTCCAGGTGAGCGAGTCTCTGGTTAATCCCCACACACACTAGTCAGGTGTTAGCCCAGCTTGCATGCTGTGTAATGTGAAGAAATAATTCCGGGCGGGTGCACTTCCAAAAATCCTTTTATTCAAGCTTCCTATGACAAGTGGTTGACAGATGGAGCAGGGGACAAAGAGGTAGACGCGTTTCGCGCAAATATCAGCTCTTAGTCAGTATGACTAAGCGTTGATATTTGCGTGAAACTCGTCTACCTCTTTGTCCCCTGCTCCATCTGTGAACCACTTGTCATATGAAGCTTCAATAAAAGGATTATTGGAAGTGCAGCCGTCCGGAATTATTTCTTCACAAGATAAGTCTAACTTCTTTCAAGGCAGCTGAAGACCCCGAGTGTATCTGCACCAAATCCAACAAAGTTAAAAAAGCAGCTGCAGTGCTAATTTTTTAAACAAGAAGAATGGAGAAAGGTGCACAAGGGCAGGTTGCACAAATTACACTGAAAACATTAGGATGGAAGCATTGTGAAGTGGAACACAGCCAGACTAACTCATAGTGTAGGCACACCCACTTTCTATTTGAGGAAGTTATTCTAATGCCAACATTTAGGAAATGGTACTAGCAGCATATAAAAATAAATGTAATGATTCATAGCGAATATATAACGACACTAAAGTTATTTTTTTTATGAAGTTCTGTTTAAATGGAGAAAACTTCGGGAAATGTCATTTTTAATCATAGTTAGTTTAGAAAGATGGATGGCTTTTCTCTGACCTAACCAGAAAAATACTGTGTTAAAATACTGTAATTATTCTGAGCCAGGATTGGTAAAATTAACAAGGCATTTAGCATAAACATCTCTTCCTCACCACTTCGGTGCTATTTGGTCAGATGGATATAAATAAACTGTTAGCTTGTCTGAAATATTAATATCTGCAGTGGAATCTACAGTTTAGAAAAACATTAGTCATTCTGTGCAATGGAAATATACTTATATTTATGCTTTGAGATATCTGGATTAGTGAACAGCAGCAGTAACATAACCAGATGTATAGCAATAAAATAGCTTGGTAGAGTTCCAAAGTTGTAAAGACACACAGCTAGCCCAGTCTGACCTACGTTTGCCCCCCCCCAGACACAGAAGCATTGTCTACCAATGACTTACGGGTCCCATTTTCAGGTCTTGCAGAATATCATCAAAATACTGAAATTCAGAGATCTCCAATTCCACCAGTTCTTCTTTTAGCTCCAGAATGCGTCCCATGACACCATCCAGGACCATTCTCACCAGCCGTCTCTTCTGTGGATGTGTCATCTGATCAAAGGCCAACTCAAGATTTCGAAAGATCTGCAGGTATCTGACATACATGGTCCCAAGTTGTTGAGCCACTGCCATGCGATCCTTCTCGGGTTTTGGAGGAACATCTGGCATCTCCTGATGGAGCAGCAGGCTGAGGTTTTGTTGGGCTTCCACCCACATTTTGTTGTAGAATCTACCGAACAAAGAAGCAAAGTTTGAGTTATCAGCAATAGAAGATGAATAAAGCAGTCTTCCTAAAAGAGAATGCATTTAAATATCATAACAACAACAGTTTTCTTGGGTTTTTACTCCATATGCTGTTAAAGAGATTACCCTTCATGTACTGTCTTGGTGACTGACATTTCAAGAAACAGAAAGTGGGTATCTGCAATGTGCACTTAACATACAGTTGTGCTCATAAGTTTACATACCCTGGCAAGGATTTATGATTTCTTGGCCATTTTTCAGAGAATATGAATGATAACACAAAAAAAAATTTCACTCATGGTTAGTGCTTGACTGAAGAAAAAATAAATAAATTCCCCTGTGCTCCAGTGTTTCGCTAGACCCCGGTAGTGTGGTCCAGTCTTTAGTTTTAAGGCATGGTCTATAGTCTTGCAGCCCTCCTCAGAGCAATGGGTTTAGTCTTTTTAAATCATAATCGAAAAAGAAACTACCCAATAGACATGTGCAGACTGAAATATTTAGTTTCGTAATTTTGTTTTCGTCCGGAAAATAAATGTATTTCGCTACTCCCGAAAATCGTTTTGATTTATTTTGTTTTCGTCAGGAAAGTTTTCGTCCGAAAACGAAGATTTTCGATGCTTTGTTGAATTTTCGTCGTTCAATTTAACAAAGCATCGAAAATCGTCGAATTTTCGTCGTTCAATTCCTACCTATTCACTGTATTCACTATTCGGACGAAAATGCATTCTGACGAAAACTAATGCACGTGCCTACTACCCAAATGACCCTGATCAAAAGTTTACATACCCCAGCTCTTAATACAGTGTCTTACCCCCTTTAACATCAATGACAGCTTGAAGTCGTTTGTGGTATTTGTGGATGAGGCTCTTTATCTTCTCAGAAGGTAAAGCTGCCCACTCCTCTTGTCAAAAGCCTCCAGTTCCTGTAAATTCTTGGGCTGTCTTGCATGAACTCCACGTTTGAGATCTCCCCTGAGTGGCTCAATTTTATTGAGGTCAGGAGACTGAGATGGCCACTCCAGAACCTTCACTTTATTCTGCTTTAGCCGATGGCAGGTCGACTTAGCCTTGTGTTTTGGATCATTGTCACCTTGGAATGTTCAAGTACATTCCATGCCCAGCTTTCTGGCTGATGAATGCAAATGTTCCTCCAGTATTTTTTGATAACATACTGCATTCATTTTGCCAACAATTTTTAACAAATTTTCTGTGCCTTTTGTAGCTCACACATTCCCAAAACATCAACATCAACACCTCCATGTTTCACAGTAGGAATGATGTACCTTTCATCATAGGCCTTGTTGACTGCTCTTTAAATGTAGCGTTTATGATTGTGGCCAAATTTTGATCTCATCACTCAAATTACTTTTTGCCAGAAGGTTTGAGGCTTGTCTCTCTGCTGTTTGGCGTATTGTAAGTGGGATACTTTGTGGCATTTGCGTAGTAATCGATTTCTTCTGGCGACTCGACCATGCAGCCCATTTTTCTTCAAGTGCCTCCTTATTGTGCATCTTGAAACAGCCACACCACAGAGAGTCCTGTATTTCACCTGAAGTTATTTGTGGATTTTTCTTTGCATCCCGAACAATTTTCCTGGCAGTTGTTGGCTGAAATTTTGTGTTGGTCTACCTGACCGTGGTTTGGTTTCAACAGAACCCTCATTTTCCATTTCTTGATTAGAGTTTGAACACTGCTGATTGGCATTCTCAATTCCTTGGATATCTTTTTATATCCCTTTCCTGTTTTATACAGTTCAACTACCTTTTCCTGCGGATCCTTTGACAATTATTTTGCTTTCCCCATGACTCAGAATCCAGAAACGTCAGTGCAGCACTGGATGAATGATACAAGGGTCTGTCAGGAGTCTAGAAACTCACTGACCTTTTATCTTTTACACACACACACACACACACACACTAATTACAAGCAAACAGATCACAGGTGAGGATGGTTACCTTTAATAGCCATTCAAACCCCTTTGTGTCAACTTGTATGCATGTTATCAGGCTAAAATCACCAGGGTATGTAAACTTTTGATCAGGGTCAATTGGGTAGTTTCTGTTGTCATTATGATTTAAAAAGAGTAAACACAGTTGACTGATAATAAATGGCTTCAGCTAAACACTAACCATGAGTCAAAGAAAAGTTTTCGTGTTATTCATATTCCCTGAAAAATGGCCAAGAAATCATAAATTCTGCCAGGGCATGTAAACTTATGAGCACAACTGTAGGTCATATGCTTCCTGGGCAGATGGCTTCTACACTCTCCTTTGCTTTTAGGAGACAAGACCTGTGCTTGCTACTGACAAGATTTGCTTGTAATCACACTAGAAGAAATATCTTTAACCACTTAAGGATCCCTTCACACCGATATACGTCAGCAGAATGGCATGGCATGGCGCTCGTGACCCCATCCGAAGCTCCGTGACCAAGCCCACGGGACCCGCAGACATGATCGCCGCCGGTGTCCCGCGATCAGTCACCGGAGCGATCAGTCACCGGAGCGATCAGTCACCAGAGCTGAAGAACGGGGAGAGGTGTGTGTAAACACACCTTACCCGTTCTTCATTGTCAGTGAGTGTCTGTTCCCTGATATAGGCAAAGAAGATCACTGACGTCACACATCCAGCCCCGCCCCCCTACAGTTAGAAACACATATGAGGTCCCACTTAACCCCTTCAGGGCCCCCTAGTGGTTAACTCCTAAACTGCAATGGTCATTTTTTACAGTAATCAGTGCATTTTTATAGCACTTTTCGCTGTGGAAATGAAAATTGGTCCCAAAAATGTGTCAAAATTGTCCGATGTGTCCGCCATAATGTCGCAGTCATGAAAAAAATCGCTGATCAGCGCCATTAGTAGTAAAAAAAATATATATTAATACAAATGCCATAAAACTATCCCCTGAGTGAGTGAGTGAAAAACTTATAGAGCGCAACACTTGCAAACTGAATCGCCTCTGGGCGCTATTTCCATTCCTTGGGTAAAGGAAGGCTTTGCCTTCAGAAGAGATGAGTTTTTATCACTCTCCTGAAGGCCAAGTGATCCGGCTCCAGTCGGATGGTGGTTGGTAGTGCATTCCACAGTCGCGGTCCTTGGACAGCAAATCTCCGATCTCCTTTGGACTTGTATCTTGCCTTTGGGATGTGGAGTAGGTTGTGATTTGTGGATCGCAGAATGCGATTGGGGTTGTGGCCTTTTATTTTTTCGCATGGATATTGGGGAACGTTTCCTTGAATACACTTGTGTGTAAGGCAGAGTGCCTTAAAAGTGATTCTGTCTTTCACTTTTGTAAACGCTATAAATGTTGCGCAAACCAATCGATAAAAGCTTATTGCGATTTTTTTTACCAAAAATAGGTAGAAGAATACGTATCGGCCTAAACTGAGGGAATTTTTTTTTATTCTAGCAAAAAGTAAAAATATTGTTTTTTTTTTTCGAAATTTTCGCTCTATTTTTGTTTATAGTGAAAAAAAATAAAAACTGCAGAGGTGATCAAATACTACCAAAAGAAAGCTCTATTTGTGGGGAAAAAAAGGACGCAATTTTTTTGGTGGAAAACGTTGCGAAAATGTCAGTTAAGGTCCCTTTCACACTTGTACGACTTCAAAGTCGTACAAGTCACACGATTTTACCGCGATTCGTGGCCACGATCTTACCGCGATTTTGCCGCGATTTCAATGAATGCCTGTGTAAGTGGCATCAAAATCGGACCAAAGTAGTGCAGGGACTACTTTGAAGTCGGCACTACTTAAAGTCGTGCCAGTATGAATGGTGTTCATTGAAAATAATGGAGAATGACTTGTCATACGATTTTGCAGTACAAAATCGTGAGACAAGTCGTATAAATGTGAAAGGGGCCTAAAGCGACGCAGTGCCGAATCGCAAAAAGGGGCAAGGTCCTTAACCTGCATAATGGTCCGGGTCTTAAATGGTTAAATAAGAAATCCTTACTCTAATTAGGCACACTTTAAGGATTGCAGGCCTTGCTACAGCATTGTGAAACCTGTTGAGCCCAGTTTTTTTCAGGAAGGCCGGCTTGACAGTAGCATACAGACAACTTGCTAACAATCTTTGAGTACAGCTATAATGCTTTAAAGCTTGTTATCAAATACTCGTAAATGTTTACGACACTTATAAATATGAAAACTCCCTATATATAAAAATTTCCTCATTTTGGTAGTTTATCCATCAGCATTTTGTCAGAGCGCCAGCACATTGTTAGCTGTCACCACAAGTCCAGAGGGGGCAGAAAGTCATTCTTTGGAATGTATCATTTTGAACAGAGGCTATACTCATACCATCCAAAAGAATTTATCTTACAGGGAAAGTGTATTTTCATATAAATATTAGAAATTTGCCTGCGCCCCAATTTTGGCAGCCAAAATCGAAATTTAAGCAGGCACCTCTGTAGTGATGAAAAGCAGGTTCTCATTGCTCAGTCTGCCTGGGACAGGCACAGCCTATATCAGTTCTGAGGCTCGTATCACTCATTACAATTTAGCATAGGAACTAAATGAAAAGGGTTTATAATGTCTAATAGAAAATAATAGCTTTTCTGTCCAGTTCTTCTGCTTATCTTGAATGCATGCACTTTACTGCAAAAGCAGCTACAAGTGCTTGAGGTAATAAACAATGGCCCGGGTTCACAAAGCCTTACGCCAACGTATCTCGAGATACGTCGTCGTGAGTACAAATGTGCGCCCTCGTATCTATGCGCCGATTCCCAAAGCTAGATACGTCGAAAAATAGGCTTCAGCCGTCCGACGTAACTTGCCTACGCCGGCGTATCGTGTAAAGGGTTGGACCAGGAAACGGACGCCGTCAAATTTTACGTCGTGTACGCCGTTTACGTAGTACCTGAATAGGGCTGGGCGTAGGTTAGGTTCACGTCGTAGGCAGTATTTCGACGTATCTTAGGCAGTTATTTCGATGTGACTGTGAGCATGCGCACTGGGATGCGTCCAAGATACGACGCATGCGCCGTCCGCTTTTAGTACTTGTTTGAAGCTCAGCCGATCATTTGCATGGGGTCACGCTTCATTTAAATGTATCAAGCCCACTTCCAGCCCACTTCCACCTACTTTGACTTAAGTCGGCTTATGCTGACGAATATACGCTACGCCGGCGCAACGTTGGGAGCATTTGCTTTGTGAATTCCATGCTTGCCTCTCAACGTTGCGCCGGTGTAGTGTAAAGAAGATACGCTATGCCCGCATAAAGATGCGCTCAGGTATGTGAATACGGGCCAATGTGTCAGCCCTGTCACTACAGAGATCCCTGCTTTTATTTACTCTTGGGCTACAGAGGGTGAGTTGGGACAGTCCTATTTTTACAGACGTGTAATTTGCCCATGTGTATCCAATGTTGGCATTTTAGTGTATGCAGGGGGCAGAGGTGTGTCCAGCTCCACTGTCTGCAGCCTATCAAAGTCTATGGCAGGCTGAAACACGATGCGGCTGGAGAGGTTGTAAAAACGTCCCGTGTACATAAAACCTTACATATACAAATATATATATAAACAATGGTTTTTATTTAGGAAATTAAATACATCGGCTATGTATTACTGCACTTATAGTGCAAAAACATCACAACTACATTTACTTTCTATTAAAAAAAATCAAAATGTATTTTGTTTGTGTATCCTATTATCAGCAATAATATTCAGCTGTATAAATTATACCAAATATCTTTGTGCAAGAATGTAACATGTATATGTTGAATAATTGGACGATGTTGGTCCACTTTGATGTATATGCCTATGCTTTGTTTGCATCTCAATAAACTTTGAATTTTTGAGTTAAAAAAAAAATATCTTTGTGTTGTCTTCCTAAATTTAGAGCCCACTCATACCACAACCCCAACATGTTCCTTGCATTAATTCTGGCATGTTTTTGCACAGTTTTTAAATGAACTTTCATTATTTCGACATTGTTACATTGGGGTTGATTTACCAAAGGCAAATCCACTGTGCACTACTTAGAAGTGCACTTGGAAGTGCAGTCACCGTAGATCTGAGGGGAAGATCTAAAAAGTGGGGAAGCTCTCCTGATTTCTAACATCCAATCATGTACAAGTAAAAATGTTGTTTTGTATTTTCCTTGCGTTCCCCCCTCCCCCAGATCTACAGCAACTGCACTTCCAAGTGCACTTGCACTTTGCCTTTAGTAAATAAACCCCCCCAGTGTTGCATTCATGCATGTCATGTTGCGGAAAAATGCCTCCCATAGTCCCATAGTACTTTTTATTTTTGCGCAATGCACCTCAATACAAATGTGTGAACTAGTTTAATTGGAAACCATTGCCTTTTTTCTGTCTATGTGCGATCCGTGCATTAAAAAAACTCATCTTAAAAGCCTCTATTGTGAAGAAATTACAACAGTCTATTGAAGATCATTGTGACTTTTCACTTACTTTACTCCAATCAATAATTCAAAAACACATACTTTGGGTGGATATTACTAACTAAATGCAGAATAAATATTTTAATGTGGTGATTTTTCAACCAACTTTATGAACATCAAACATAAACTAGTTTTAGGTTTTTGGATATAAACACGTATAAAAGCTTAAGATCAATCTGTGCAGTGTAGGCACTTTTCTTCCACAATATATCCACTTATCCCGGTTAAATGAATGCTGTATTTTGTTTCTAAAGGCTGGGTATACAGAACAAAGGGGTAATATTAGAGTATTGTGCTATTCAGTTCGCTTGGTGCACATGGCAGCTGCAAATCTCTGAACTCAAAAGAGGGGGTTGGATAGAAGGGTTAGGGGTGCCAGGCGTCCTGTGCTGAGGTGGGGTTGGAAATGCATACGTGTAATAGGCCCTGGTATCACCATGGTGCCCGCTTTGTTCGGGGAGAATAGTGAGGTTGGCACAAGTTCAGATTCGAAGGTCTTTGGGCAGCTTTAATGTGCAGACTGCTCACCCTGCCAAATTCTTTCTGTATTTGTGTTGTGAGGTCGAGACTCACGTCCGTTTCACCTTAACACACCCTGGCAGATGCGGACCTTTCTCCTGCTTTTGGGGAAAATGTTAGCGGCGCCTGAACAGAAAGACACTTAGGTCTCTGTCTGCAAGCCTTACAAGAAAGACATCTTTCTAAAACGCCCTAAACGTCTCCTGTTGATTAATATTATCTGGTACCAATTTCTAAATTTAACGTAAGCAAGTTTACTATAATTTGTAATAACACACAAGCTACAGTAATGGAAACCATCTGTGATCACTAAACCTGAGTAGATTCTTATTCCTGACAAATGGGAGTAATGGCACAGTAAAAGCTTACATATATTAATTTATATATAGGATTAAGCTTCTAATCTGTTGTGAATGCAACCCACAGACTGAGAAGTACAAATCAAGTGAAAATTGAGGCAAATAATTACTTTTATGACAATTTCGAAGCAATGACAAGACTTTATTTGTTCTAAAAGAAATTGAATCCAAACAGGTGCTGGTGCTACTTAAGACCTGGGATTTAACTTTTATGTTCACCGATAAACGACAAAGTTTTGAAGCTCAACGTATGAAAATATTCTTTAGCCAAAGATTTCTCTTTAAGGTTTAGCCAGCCAATCACAGCAGTTCTTTCTGTTATTCCAGTCACCTCAACACATTGTAGGAATATATTTTATCAGCTATAACATGTTACAGCTCATGAATTACCCTAGAATTACTTACATAGTACCACCCTACTGTCAAAAACCATCCGTGCATACATTCAATATACATACATTTTCCCTTTTGGTGGAGGTCTCCACTGTTGTGGTGGCTAAAGCCCAGAATCCCCTGAGCTTGCATTAATCACCTCCAGTTGAAGGTTATATAAATATATCGGACGTAGCTGTGATTGTCTGGCAGTTCTTGGCAGAAATAGAGGAGTGCAATACACCTTAGGGCAGTGATGGTGAACCTTGGCACCCCAGATGTTTTGGGACTACATTTCCCATGATGCTCATGTAGTGTAGTTGAGCATCATAGGCAGGGCCACCATCAGGAATTTTGGGGCCCCTTACACAGCTTCAGGTATGGGCCCCCTGGAGCAGAGAAGGGGGGGGGGATGCATGAAATTGAGAAGCGGGGAGGGGGCTGCTTTCACAAATTGAGAAGCGGGGGTGACCTTTACAAATATAGAAAATAAAGAAAAATATATATAAAAAGGGGGGTAGCCATCCGGGGCCCTGGGGATCCCTTAAAAAAATGGCCCTTTAAAAAATAAAAATATATAAAGAAAACATTTTTTTTTATAAAAAATAAATAAAAAAAAGGGGGGTTGCCATCCGGGCCCCTGTGGACCTCTGCACCTCTAAAAAAATAAAACAAAAAAAAATTGGCCCTTTAATAAAAAATAAAATACAAATATATTAAAAAATATATTTTTTTATAAAAAAATAAATAAAAAAAGAGGGGGTTGTCATCTGGGGCCCTGGTGGCCTCCGGGCCCCTGGGGACCTCCATACCCCCTAAAAAAAGGCCCTTTAATAAAAAAATAAGATACAAATATATTATTTTTTTTATAAAAAAAATATCAAAAAGGCCCCTGTGGACCTCCGGACCTCTAAAAAAAATAAAAGAAAAAAAATTGGCCCTTTAATAAAAAATAAAATAAAAATATAAAAAAAAAAAAAAAAATTTATAAAATATATATTTTTTTTATAAAAAATATATTTTTTTTATAAAAAATATATCTTTTTTATAAAAAATAAATAAAAAAAGAGGGGCTTGTCATCTGGGGCCCTGGTGGCCTCCGGACCCCTGGGGACCTCCAAACCTCTAAAAAAAATAAAAGAACAAATATTGGCCCTTTAATAAAAATAAAAGAAAAATATATTAAAAAAAAATATATTTTTTATAAAAAATATATATTTTTGATAAAAAATATATATTTTTTATAAAAAATAAATAAAAAAAGAGGGGCTTGCCATCTGGGGCCCTGGTGGCCTCCGGACCCCCGGGCCCCTTACAGGTGTACTGCCTGTACCCCCCTGATGGCGGCCCTGATCATGGGAAATGTAGTTCCAAAACTGGTTCGCCATCACTCCCTTAGGGTCTCCTTTCACATGGTCCATCCTCTAGTCCAGGGGTGTCAAATTCCATTTCATTGTGGGCCGCATCAGCATTATGATTACCTTCAAAAGGGCCGGTTGTCCAGCACATCCCCTCCCCATATATTAAATCTCAAGAGCCACCCCAACGTCCCCCACTCTCCCCTACATCATAGTAAACCCCCTTTTCTTATGCTGCTGCTGAAAAGAAGCTGGATGCATTGCTTGAAAGGAGAAAGTAAGGTTTTGGAGGAGGACCTGAGGAGGGCTGGGGCTCAGGAGAGGCGTGAGGGCCACATGAAATGGCCTGGAGGGCCGGATTCAGCCCGCAGGCCTTGTGTTTGACACCTGTGTTCTAGTCTGTTCTACAGGGAATACATGAACAGATCCGCCGCTAAAACAAAGCAGAACAGGAGAGATGTAACTGTTGTTCCAAAATACGTTTTTGAAACTTTATCATAGAAAGTAAATGTTGTTGTGATGTGTTTGTCCCTTTTCCACTGTAAATGCAGTGATACATAGCTGATGTATTTAATTTCCTAAATAACAACCATTGTTTATATGTAAGGCTTCAAGTACAAGGGACGTTTTTACAACCTCTCCTGAACGATTTAACTTGACAGATAGTAACCCACGTTCAAAATGTCTGTTTTGCCACGTTTACATTCCACATTTAGCGGCCCATTTAATTAATTTCTGCATTTTACAACTGGATATTTGCAGACCTGTGACCGACTGAAAATAGACTTGCTTCTTCAATCTGTTACGTTGAGGAGTAGACATGTGCAGACTGGAATATTTCGTTTTGTTTTGAAAATAAATGTATTTAGTTACTCCCGAAAATCGTTTTGATTTATGTCGTTTTCGTCGGGAAAGTTTTCGTCCGAAAACGGCGATTTTCGATGCTTTGTCGAATTTTCGTCATTCAATTCGACAAAGCATCGAAAATCGTTGTTCTGAATACAGTGAATAGGTAGAAATTAAACGACGAAAATTCGACGATTTTCGATGCTTTGTCGAATTTTCGTCGTTCAATTGGACAAAGCATCGAAAATCGTCGTTCTGAATACAGTGAATAGGTAGGAATTGAATGACGAAAATTCATCAAAACATCGAAAATCGTTGAATTTACGTCGTTCAATTTCTACTTATTTACTGTATTCAGATTTTTGATGTTTTGTCGACTTGAACGACGAAAATTCGACAAAGCATCGAAAATCGTCGGATCTGAATAAAAACAAAAATAAAGCATTTTTTATGTCGGATCTTTCGGTTTTCGTTTCTTGCGCTTTCGTTTTCGTTTGTTAAAACGATAACGAAAATACCAGATTTTCGGACGAAAATGCATTCTAACGAAAGCGAATGCACATGTCTATTGAGGAGTGGAGAAATGGAAAAGGACTCAGACATCTGTCTCCCCATAGGCTTACATGAAGCTTCCAATCAGGTCCTTCCGAATTTTTTTTTTACCGGAAAGGACCTTTATATAGTAACAAAAGTTAGTGGGGAAGGATTAGAACTCCTGTTTTTTGGCTCTTTTGAAGAGATTTCTTCACTTCCTGTCTGGTAAAAAGTTGTTCACAGCACAAGCTGTGAGGAGAAATCTCTCTGAGGGTCCTTTCACACAAGCAGTCTGCTCAGCGGACTCCGGTTTGCTCAGCGGGGGATCGATCCACTGATCCCCACTAAGCAGGCGGATAATGGTCTGTCTCTGCTCACTGTGTAGAGATGGACCTGTCAGAGTCACTCTCTCCTGTGACTCTCCTGAGATTGGATAAAAACAAACCACCTGTCCGTTTTCATCCGATATGATCCACCACTCGGATGGAAAATTGGGTCACAATCCATCTGGTTTTGGCAGAGAGGATCGGATATCAGCAGGTGTCAGCAGACATGTCACTGCTAATATCCACTGCTCCATAGGTTTGAATGGAGGGTTCGATCAGGTCCGCCTTAAAAACTGACAGCCGGACCTGATCGGAAAGCCTGTGTGAAAGGGGCCTAACAGAGCCCAGGATAGTAGAAAAACCTGTTCTAAGCTTTTCCCTATCTATTAAAAATGAAGGAAAATCGTTTTGGGAATCATTTTAAATCATTGTAAAGCTTTGTGTTTGATTTTGTTTTTAAATAACAAACACGTTACGTACCTTCTCTGCAAAATGGTTTTGCACAGAGCAGCCCAAATCCTCCTTTTCTCAGGTCCCCCGCCAACGCTCCGGGCTCCTCCCCATTGCGTAGTGCCCAGCTTAGTGCTATGGGTGCACTCGTGCACGCTCACTACCGAGCCGACTCTGTGTGTCTATAGACACACATAGCATGGTTCAACCCTGCCCCCTGTTGCCTCAACACTGGCCAATGGCTTCCAATACTATCTCTGAGCCAATAAGGTGAAAAATAGCTGAGAGAACCTCTGCTCTTGTGCGCATCGCTGGATCTAGATCAGGCTCAGCTAAGTATAGGTGGGCTGAAGGTTTTTTACCTTAGTGCAGAAAATGCATCAAGGTACAAAAACGTCAGGCTTTATAACCACTTTAAAGTGGAAGTAAACCCTTCTATCATTTTCAGCTAAGGAAGCTGCCATCTTGGCCTATGTTTAATCTTCAACTGCCGTGGTGCTGCACATGTGATCAGTTATGACACCAGCCATTGGATGGTTTGACAGTTTGGTTGAGAGCACAACCATTGTGACAGTTGGCAATCCCGGGGCATGCCGGAAATTTAACTGCTTTTTGAAACTGTTAAATCGATGGGTTTACTTCCACTTTAAGTGCACCTGGAATAGGCAACTGTCATGGTACTATAACATTGAGGGTAGATTTACAGCAGATGTAGTAGGACTGCGTTGGGCGGCTATTCCAGCGCAGTCCCACTGCATGGACAAGGCAAAATGCGCAAAGTGCGATGCAGTTGTGTGCAGACACGGTGCTCTGAAAAAAGTACTGCACGCAATACTATTTATCAGCGCAGTGTGACGCAATCCACTGCCTCACATTGTGTTGCACATTGTTTATGAGATGTCTGTGTGTCATCTCACCCGCTGTGCTGATCTCAGCTGAATCGCACTTCACACCAGCCTCAGCGTTGCAGTGCAGTCACTGGTATGAACCAACCCTACAGCATATCAAAAACTCCACTGTGTCTGTTTTGTTGTTTCCTGATAATTTGTTGTGTGTTTTCCGCATTTAGTGGGTAGAGGTCCTTCTAAACATGGTAGGGTTGAAAAATTATTTCTGGGAGTCATTTACACAAACAATGTCTACAGACACTCAACAATCAACAGCACAATGCTTTCCATATACCCAATGGAATTTAATCAAGTTACTAGACAATAATCCCCAATCACCATCCCCTTTTCTGACTGATCTACAAACAGTATTCCTCCTATTTGAGGCCTCTTGCCACTCAAAGGAAAAGAGGAATGTGGACGACCACCACATCCTGTCCTTGATTATTGTGGGTCTAATGGGCTAAAGGAAGTAACCTGTGGATGCAACACGGCTTACTCCCTTTCTAGGGATTATTATGTAGCCCTATTATGTAGCCAGGCAACAGAAGTTGCACGTTCTTATAGCCAAATGTTGTGGCCTTGAATTTGAATTATGCATTATTGCTTACTAAATTAAATATACAGTGCTATTTGAGGTGCCATTAAAGCGGAGTTCCACCCAGGAAAACCACATTTGGGCAAAAGTCCTAAAAAATAATAATAAAAAAAACGTGAAAAAAAAAAATTAATAGACATGTGCACAACAACAATTTTCGTTTATTTCTGTTTCGTTTCTGTTCGTTTATCGTGATTCGTAACGAGTCGTAATTTCGTAAGACGTTAGTTATCGTATTCGTACTCTTTAGTATTTTCGTAACACTTTTTTTTCCGTTTCCGTTTTTTTATGTTAGTTTATTTTTCGTTGATTCGAGATTAGTATTTTCGTTAAATGTTGTATTCTGCCTCGTTCGTATTTTTACAATGAATTTATTCGTTCATTCGTTTTTACGTTGGTTTATTTTTCGTTGTTTTGATATTCGTATTTACATTATATTTTCCATCATGCCGCGTTTGTATTTTCGTAAGAAATAAATCTTCGTTGCTTTATGATCATTCGTATTTTCGTGTCTAATTTCATTTGATTATAACAACGTTCTTTTGTAGATTTTATTGCATTCGTAATTCTGTTAAAATACATTTTACGTTTATTCGACACACTACTCGTCGTAATTTTGTAAAACATCGTAATTTACTGCGATTGACTAACACAGATAAAGACACAAGGTCAAGGAGCCACATAAGAAAGAAGCTCATTGGGGGAAGGAACAAACCTCTTCAGGGGAAGGGACAGCGCTGAGTGGCTATTGGTCACAGTACTAATGAAATTGAATTTACATTATTTCATTTCCGTTTTCTGAAGATTCGTAATTTATTTTTCATTAGTTTTGCTTTTCGTTTTTTATTCTTTGTTCGGCATTTCGGTTGTTTTCTTTTCGTTCTTCAAATGTTAGTAAGTTTGCATTTTCGTTTATTTTTCGTAATTATGATTTTTTTTTTGTGTTCTGTGTTTTCGTTATTTCTATGTTTTCGTTTCTTTTTTCTTTCGTTGTGTTGTTCTTTTACATTTAGTAGTTTCGTATCTTCGTAGTTTTCCATATTCGTTATTTTTGGAAATATCGTTATTCGTTATTATTTGTGCTAAACCATTCGTTCATTCGTAGGTTAACGAATCAACGAAAATAACGAATAATGACGGAAAACGTATTCGTAACGAAAAAAATTGCACATGTCTAAAAATTAATACTCACCAAAAATACCTGTTGCTATGCAGAAGTCCGTAATCTGCCTCTTCCACACCGCGGTGTCTTTTCTTCTGCTTTTTCTCCTTGTGAATGGGGCGCGCTGCTTTCTGGGAACTGTGTGTGATCTCAGAGAGCATCGTGCCCATTCACAAGCCAGAGTGAGACTCACGCAGGCGCAGTAGAAAATGGGCAGTGAAGTCGTAAGGCTTCACTGCCTGTTTCCCCTAGTGTGAATGGCGGCGCGGGACCTGGAGCGATCGTGGGACCGGCATCGGGGGGGCCATCAGCGCGGGCAAGTAGGACAAGGTAAGTGTACTTATTAAAAGTCAGCAGCTACACTGTTAGTAGCTGCTGACATTTAAAAAAAAAAAATGCGGCTGGAACACCCCTTTAACCTCCCTGGCGGTATGATTACCGTATTTATCGGCGTATATAGCGCACTTTTTTGCCCTGAAAATCATGGCAAAATCGTGGGTGCGCGATATACGCCGATACCCGCTTTCCCGCGCCGAATTTTGAATACTGCGCCGACATATACCGAGCGCAGTACACTCGGTATATTCGGCCAGTCTCGGCTTCTTCCGCGGTCACGTCCTGGACGTACAGGACGTGAGCGCGAAAGTTGCTGAGCCTGCCCGAGTGTACTGCGCTCAGTATATGCTGGCGCAGTATTCAAAACTCGGCGCGGGAAACGAGCGGGGAGGACGCCGGACCCGCCGACGAGGACGCCGGACCCGCCGACGAGGACGCCGGAACCGCCGACGAGGACGCCGGACCCGCCGAAGAGGACGCCGGACCCGCCGAAGAGGACACCGGACCCGCCGCAGAAGGACACCCGAAGCCGCAGAAGGACGCCGAACCCGACTAGGCCGCCGATGGACGCCGCGCAAGACACCAAAACTGTAAGTACAAAATAACTTTTTTTCCACAGGATTGGGGGGCACTTTGGGGGTGCGCGGTATACGCGGGAGCGCGTTATACCGCGATAAATACGGTAATTCAGATTTTAGGTGCTGAAAGCGGTACCATTATTTTGCATGGAAATTTGGCGTTTTATATTGTAGGCCTGTAATTCTTAGAAATAACTTACTTAAATCTGTCCAAACAAGAGTCTAGTAGAAATCCCAGGTATAACAAAATTTGAAACACAAAATCATAAATTATAATACAATAAATAAATATAAATAATTATAACAAATAATATAATAATAATAAAAATGATTACTATTAATTTTTTGATGACAAATTTCCCCACAAATCACTATCGCTCAATTCTGTAAGTGATTCTAATTTATTATTACTGTTTTTTAGCTGGTAAAAATCACTTTTAAAATAAAGAGACACTTTTTGGTTGCTATGGACAATCTCCAGTTTTCAGGCAGAAAGAACGGTTTTTATTATATAAAAGTGCATGTAGGACACTGGACAGACCACTAGGGACAAAGGGGGGGTTATTTTGTACATACAGTAGTGTAATCTATAAGATTACAGTATACTGTATGTAATGTGTTTATTTACTTAAAAAAAATTGGCACCGATCTCTGCCCCCGTGCGTCGTAACGTCGCAGGGAACGGAGCTCGGCGGCACTCACACTGTGAATCGAGCGAGAAGGACACCGCTCGTTCACACAGTGGGGAGGCATCGCAGGATCCAGGGACAAGGTAATTAAATTGTGCCTGTGGACTCTGTGAGGCGGTCCCGAGTCTGGCTCGGGGTTACTGCTTTTGATCCTGAAATTCCACCCCGAGCCAGACTCGGAATTACCGTTCAGGGGGTTAAACACATAAAAATGGATAATATTGCAGCATACCGATTCTTATGCCGCGTACACACGACCATTTTTAATGGTCTAGAAAAAAATGAATTTTTTTCAACCCGATTCTTGTTAAGCCTGCCTTGCCCACACACAATCGTGAAAAAAAATGCTCGAGCAAAGCGTGGTGACGTACAACGGCACTATAAAGGGGAGGTTCCATTCGGATGGCGCCACCCTTGGGGCTGTTTTTGTTGATTTGGGGTTAGTAAAAGTTTGGTGAGAGACAATTTGCGCTTTTCAGTCTGTTACAGCGTGACGATTGTGCTTTCTCCATTACGAACGCTAGTTTTACCAGAACAAGTGCTCCCGTCTCATAACTTGCTTCTGAGCATGCGTGTTTTTTTTCACGCTGTTAAAGCCTATAATGCCCATTTTTCACGTCATGAAAAATGCTCTGGAGCCCACACACACTTGTTTTTAATGACATTGAAAAAAAAAATTGTGTGTAAGCGGCATTAGATGTGGTGGTTGCATTTGTTTTCTTTTTTTATGGCTTCTTTCCCTTTTTATTTCACCTGTTAATCTGGCCAGTAAGTCTTTTTTAAATTTTAAATTTCTTAAATTGGAACTTCTGCTTTAAGTGAAGGTGACCCCTGACAAGCTACATTTGGCATGTACATTTTTTTTGGGGGGGGGGGGGTGGATACCCTAATTTTAGAGGCACCCAGCTCCCACTTCCTCCCGGGTGCTGGAAGGAAGATCATCTCTCCGTGGGACATGTGAGTGTCTGATTATTAAAAGTCAGCAGCTAAACTTTTTGTAGCTGCTGACGTTTATATGGGTGGAACTCCGCTTTAAAAAAGTGTCAGCTGGAGTTGAGCCTTAATTTGTTAGTCAAGTCCATGTAAATATGCTATTGCATCTAACACTACCCTCTCCCCAGGCTGGCAATTCTGCTGTCCAAGGGTGGCGTAATACAGGGGGGCATTACTTGGCTGGATCACCAGGTAAAAATAAAGAAAAAACACCTAAAGAAAAGAAAACTAATGCAGCCACCAAATTTAAGGTTTTGTAAGTTGTAATACCTATCTATATATAAAATGTTTTGCTTGGAGTTTAGGGGCACTTTAAGCACACAAAACCAACAAGAAAATAGATGCACTTGTTTAAGAAAAGATTCACACGGTAGGTAAAAAGATGAAGAGATGGATTCTGCTTGTATAGTTAAAGTGGATGTAAACCCAAAACATTTATTTATTTATTTTTTTGATGTCACAATGTAGAGTATAAGATTTGCTATCATCTGTGCCCAGTCTTGCCACATAGGGGTCAATTCACAAAGAGAAACGTTATTGGTTTTCTTCAGTGGTTAAATTAGCACTCCTTATTTAACGCTAGCAAACATGGTATTCACGAAAGCTATAATCGTTATTCAACACAGTCGTTCTGGTTTTCAACTGACTCTTTATCCAATCGTTATGCTAACTACTCAAGAGTTATTTTAACGTCCCAAATCATAATAATAACGTCTAAGATCGTTAAATAATGCTGGAGAGATGCATTCTGGGAGCAGAAGGGGAGGAGAGCAGATGCAGAGAGAGAGAGACACACACGTGAAGATTGAGCATGTGATGTGCAAAACTTCTAGTGTGTGTTTTTTTAAAGCCATGTGTATTTCCTCCTACAGAGAATAAATCATGGGAGATGATAATCGGAATTTAGCTATCACCTGGGTTTCAGAAAAGTCATCCAAAATAGTATGTGAACGGAATACACGGTTATAAATCTGAACAACATTCTAACATGTTCTTCTTCGCCTCTGGATAATTTTAAGTTCAAATAGAGCATGGTTCTAGCTTGCCCAACACTACTAAAAACTTCACTACACTACAAAAATCGCCAAAAGCTTCCTCTAACAACAAAATATCGCCTGGGAAATGTCATAACGACACCCTGAGGGAGGTGTTAAATTAACGATCGATAACTGTCAAAAAAATCTTTGTGAATTGCACTTCTGTACATATATAACGATTTGACTCTTTAAAATAACGATCGAATCTTTAAATAAGGATCCACACCTTAAAATATCGGTTCTGTGTAGTGAAACGTTATTTGATGATTTTTCAAAGCGTTAAATCGTTTAGTGAATTGAAGTAGCTTCAATAACGTGCAAAATCTTTAAAATAACACCCGCAATCTGAAAATAAAGCTTTGTGAATTGACCCCATAGAGTTAATCTAGCTCTGATCAATCCTCTTTTATTGTTAAGTGAAAATGAATAGACTTCCAGATAAAAACCTGTCTAAATAAAAAGTCAGTTTCTCTCTTCTTGCTTTGAGTGAAAGGTTATTTACATATCTAGCTTGGACATGTTTATCATATGTTATGTTATGTTTATCATAATATGAGATGATCCAAAGTATAAAAAGTGAGAAATCCACCCCTCCCCCACATAACACATCCTGGTAATATACAATGAACTTTGGATACCTCATATTATGATAAACATACCATAACATATGATAAACATGTCCAAGCTAGATATGTAAATAACCTGTCACTCAAAGCAAGAAGAGAGAAACTGACTTTTTATTTAGACAGGTTTTTATCTGGAAGTCTGTTAATTTTTACTGAACAATACAAGAGGATTGCTCAGAGCTGAATTAACTGTGTGTGGCAAGACTGGGCACAGATGATAGGAAATCTTATACTCTACATTGTGACATCCACTTGTCATCCACTTTAATGGCATAGCTCCCAACTGCCCCTGATTTGGAGGGACTGTCCTTGATTTGGAGCAAAGTCCCTCTGTCCCTCCTCATTTGTCCCTGATTTTGGTCTGATCTATATAGTTCTATATTAAATGCACTTTTTATCTTTCAAAGAGAGTTTCCCAACGCTAAACCTTCCATCCAATTTCTAAATTGCTGCATCTGTATATTTTAAAAAGGAATAATAGAGGTAAAAAAAAAAAAAGCATTTGTGGGTTTAATTATTTTATTTGTATAATTCTCCTTTAATTGGTTCCCAACTGGCTCACGCAGATATACTGCGGCAGAATGGCTCTCCTGGGCAAAATCCCGTACATATACAGCTTTGCCCAGGAGAGCCACCAGAGGGCACACGAGCGCCGCCAGAGGCACCCGTGCCTGCCCACTGCACAGTGGGGGAACCCGATGCGCGTGGCCGGCAGGTGCAATCACGTGCATGAGAGACAGCATGGGGATTTGTGTGTAAGAGGAGAGAAGACAGATTGTCTGTTTCAACAAAGTAGGAACAACGATCTGTCATCTCCCCTAGTTAGTCTCCTAGTTAGTCCCATCTCCACACAGTTAGAACACAGTGAGGGAACACACACTTAACCCCTTGATCGCCCCCCATTTATACAGTAATCAGTACATATTTATTGCTCTATAAATGTCAAAAGATCCAAAAATGTGTCAAAAGTATCCGATCTGTCTGCAGTAATGTTGCAATACCGCTAAAAATCGCAGATGACCACCATTACTAGTAAAAAATAATAATAATAAAAACACCATAAAAATGCTATAAATATTTCCCATAGTTTGTAGACGCTATAACTTTTGCGCAAACCAATCAATATATAAGCTGATTGTGATTTTATTTTTCCAAAAATATGTAGAAGAATATATATTGACCTAAACTGAGGTAGAAATTTGTTTTAAAAAAAAATATATTGGGGGATATTTATTTCTAGCAAAAAGTTAAAAATATTGTTTGTTTGTTTTTTCAAAATTGTAGCTCATTTTTTGTTTATAGCGCAAAAACTAAAAACTTAAGGTGGTGATCAAATACCACCAAAAGAAAGCTCTATTTTTTTAACCACTTAAGGACCGCCTCCTGCACATTTACGTCGGCAGAATGGCATTGCTGGGCACAGGCAGGTACCTGTACGTCCCCTTTAAGTGCCCAGCCGGTCCGAAGCTCCGTGTCCGCGCCAGCGGAGCTGAAGAACGGGGGAGGTGTGTGTAAACACACCTTCATCGTTCTTCACAGTGGCAATGTCACTGATCGTCTGTTCCCCGATATAGGAAAAGGCGATCAGTGACATCACACGTCCAGCCCCGCCCCCCCCTACAGTTAGAAACACATATGAGGTCACACATAACCCCTACAGCACCCCCTAGTGGTTAACTCCTAAACTGCAATTGTAATTTTCACAGTAAACAGTGCATTTGTATGGTTGTGAAAATGACAATGGTCCCAAAAATGTGTCAAAATTGTCCGATGTGTCCGCCATAATTCCGCAGACATGATCGCCGCCATTAGTAGTAAAAAAAAATTATATTCATAACAATGCCATAAAACTATCCCCTATTTTGTAAACGCTATAAATTTTGCGCAAACCAATCAATAAACGCTTATTGCGATTTTTTTTTACCAAAAATAGGTAGAAGAATACGTATCGGCCTAAACTGAAAAAAAAATGTTTTTATATCTATTTTGATGGGTATTTATTATAGCAAAAAGTTTTTTTTTTTTTCAAAGTTGTCGCTCTATTTTTGTTTATAGCGCAAAAAATAAAAACCGGAGAGGTGATCAAATACATGGGGTGTGTTGAATATAAAAAGCCGCGGCTTTTTATATTCCATTGTTTTCTGTTGGCGCGGCTTTTTATATTCCATTGTTTTCTGTTTATCACACGCTTGCTGCAGCCTGTAGTTCTTGGGGGGAGGGGTTTCATAGCGCGGTCTTTTTTTGTTCTATACATGGGGTGTGTTCTATGCCTGCTTACATTTGCTAATAGGTGTCTTTCATTCCCATCGCAAAAAATTGGGAGGTATGTTATTGGCGACACATTTCAAGTTAGGGTCCTTTCACACGGAGCGGACCGTTTTTCGTCAGCTCAGCGGGGGGGTCTCCGCTCAGCTGTCGGCGGACGGGGCGGTCCCCGCACACTGTGCAGGGACCGCCCCGTCTCTCCTCCGCTCTCCCATATGGGGAGTCGGATGGAAACGGACCGTCTGTCCGTTTGCATCCGATCCGTTTGGCCGGACGGAAGAAAAATAGGACATTCTTCCGCCCGCAAAAACGGATGCGGATCTAGCGGACGTTAGCAGATGCATCATCCGCTAACGGATCCGCTCCCATAGGGATGCATTACAAGTCCGTAAACGGACTTGTAATGAGCGGACCGTTCGTCCGCTAGTGTGAAAGGGCCCTTATTTACACACTTTTACAATATTGTAAGACAGGTCAAAACCAATAAAACTAGAAAATGTTATGTGTAAAAGAAGTGATGGGGCTAGGCTTTGAGCACAAATTTCCTGCAGGCCCCAGAGATGGAAATGTACTTGCTGGTAAATGAGGTCAAATATGAACACTGACAAATCAAGATGTTTACCTCTACATAAAAAATGTGGAATAATAGCCAGCACTTACAGCCAACATTCTTCTGAATTGCCGAGAATGAGCAGCTGTAGCTCCAGATGAAATGAATAAAACTCTTAGATTGGGCGTTGAGCCCCATGCGTGAGGCTCCAGTGTTTTGATGTGGGTAGAAGGTACAGGTGCATCATCCAGTCCATCTCTAAAGCCTCGTACACACGACCGGTTTTCCCACCAGGAAAGCTGTCTTGTGTATGCTTCATGGCAGTTTTCCTGACAGGAAAACTGCCGGAAAAAAATAGAGAACCTGCTCTTTATTTTTCCATCGGGATTCCCGTCTGACTTTTTCCAGTCGAGAAAACCGGTCGTGTGTATGCTTTTCCGAGGGTAAAAAAACACGCATTCTCAGAATCAAGTATGAGACAGGAGCATGACCACGCAATTGTCACTCAAAGTGTTCTGGGCAAAAAGGGGGTGAAAGTGCCCGGTATTTGAAGTAGTTAAATAGTCTTTTGTCTTGCCAGGTAGTGCCTGAGTGACCTACCATGACTTTAATTGCAGCCATTTCAACAGGAATTGGCCACAATTCAATCTATGACCCTTCTAAGCTTCCTAACTGATTCAATAGGATATCAGATAATAATGGCAATTTGTGTGTGAAATGGCACAGTACATATTTTATAATGACTAGGTTACTCCTCAGTAGTAACTTAAAGGGCATCAAAGCACACAACTTTTACATTTTGGATAGATTGAGGGGTTAGAAGCCCTGTTAGGTGTTTATTATTGTCTGTGTCCCATCTAGGGAAAATCACTCAATCCACTTGTCTTCGTAAACAAAGGAAGGGGAAATCTGACACTGTAAAATCATCCAATGCCTACATACTGTATGTTCACTTGGAACCGGTCCAAGGGGGGATTTCCTGTTGTGTCTGCAGGACAGGAAATGAATGGAAATCTCGTTCCTTTTTCCTTAAAGGGACACTAAAGTCAGGGCTTGAAAAAAAAAAAATAACAAACATGTTATACTTACCTCCACTGTGCAGTTCGTTTTGCACAGATAGGCCCGGAAAGCTGTCTTCTGGGGTCCCTCGGCGGCTGTCTAGGCTCCTCCTCGCAAAAGCTTTCCATCTTCATGCGAGGGCGCTCGCACGGTGGAAAGCTTTTGCGAGCACGCTCCCGTGATACAGCGGCGGCCATAGCCGCCGACTGTATCACTCGGCTCCGCCCTCCAGCGCCCCGCGTCATCCGCTCTGATTGACAGCAGCGCTAGCCAATGGCTGCGCTGCTATCAATCAGCCCAGCCTAGCCAATCAATGGCCAGGCTGGGAATCGAAGAGGACGACGTGGACGCGCCCGGGAGATTCGAACGGTCAGGTAAGTACAACGGGGGCTCGGGGGGGGCCGGTGCTGTGAGATGTTTTTTTACCTTAATGCATAGGATGCATTAAGGTAAAAAAACTTGTACCTTTACAACCCCTTTAAGGACTATAGATACTGTATATGGCTACCAGGAGTAATGCCGCATACACACGATCATTTTTCGGGTTGTAAAAAAAGAAGTTTTTTAAAAATGTAATTTAAAACGATCGTGTTTGGGCTTCAGAGCATTTTTCGAGTTCTGAAAAACGCCAAAAACAATATTCGAACATGCTCTATTTTTTAACAACGTTTTAAACTATGTCGTTTTTGAAAAATTATCGCGTGTGGGCTTTAACAACGTGAAAAACCTGCGAATGCTCAGAGGCAAGTTATGAGACAGGAGCGCTCGTTCTGGTAAAACTACCGTTCGTAATGGATTAAGCACATTCATCACGCTGTAACAGACAGAAAAGCGCAAATCGTCTTTTACTAACACAAAATCAGCAAAAGCAGCCCCAAGGGTGGCGTCATCCGCATGGAACTTCCCCTTTATAGTGACGTCGTACGTGTTGTACGTCACCACGCTTTGCTAGAGCATTATTTTTTTCACTATCGTGTGTAGGCAAGGCCGTTATTATGATGAAGTTGAAAAAAAATATGTTTTTTCTATAGGCTGAAAAACGTCGCTTTTTACAACCCGAAAAATGATCGTGTGTACGCGGCATAACACTTTTAGTGGCGGTTCACAACAGCATGGCTTCAAAGTCCCGCTACTTTGAAACCAATTTTCCAGCGAGACTTCATTGTGACTTCTACAAGTCGTGTTAGGCCGGATTCACACCTATGCGAATTGGTTGCGGCTTAAACCACATCTAATACGCAGAACATTTCTAAATACATTGTTTTCAATGAGGCTGGTTCACATATGTGCGATGCATTCGCACTGTGCATTGCAGAAAAAACGTGTGCGTATTTTATGCCTTGCGGCTCAGGTGCGAATTTAGGTTCATTATCTTCTATGGGTACGCAGTTGATTTGCAGATGTGTTCATTTCTCTTTAGGAATTTGTCTCATTCAGCTCAATACACTTCTCCCCCACTCTCCTCTCACCCGGAACTTCTCCCAGGTCTCCAAATTCGCAGTTAAAACGCAATGGATCTGCTGAACACTTCCCTTATCTATCTGCAGAGATTACAGAGCTGGAATTCGCACCGCACAAGTGTGATTCCGGCCTTAAAGTTGCCCCACAGTAGTGCAGGAACCTATTGGCTTGAGTCGCACCGATCAGAACGGTTCCATTGCCATCAATAGGCGTGACAAAGTCGCATGACAAGTCGCGGCAGCGTGAACCGGGGGTTAGCTATTGTCACTGAATGCAAGCTAAAATATAAATGTACCACTTGGATCGCCCTCTGATTTCTAAAGCATCTTGCTGTACCTGTATTCTCACACAAGCACAGATGCTGAGACAGTGTTATGCAGTTATCTTTTTACTGAACTCAAATTCATTTTATGGGCAGAACTAAGCATTAGCAGCTTGCACTGATTATCCCCATCTCAGATTTCTAACAGAGGAACACAAAGGAAAAGCCTGACTTGCAGAGAAGTAACGAAAAACCACAGGGTGGGAGGAAAGAACCTCAGATGTGGGATTCGCAGCCAGACCAGGAATGTGGAACGCACTGCGTCCTCCTAATTCTTTTATGAATGCACCTGCTCTAACTCAGGCTTGTGAAGCAGACACACAGATATAGACTATTCTTCTGCTCTAGACACACAATGGGGGGTATTTACTAAAACTGGAGCACAAGGTATCTGGTGCAGCTATGCATAGTAACCAATCAGCTTCCATGGTTTATTATCAAATCTAAAATGAACAAGCTGAAGTTAAAAGCGGATTGGTTACTATGCACGGGTGCAGTGTTAGTAAATCCCCCCCAATGATTCCACCACAGGGACTGGGCAAACGCTACTTAGGCCTGGCTCACACTGATGCGGCGTGAAATTCGCAGGAAATTATGTGCGGTTTCCACACACTGCATCAAAGTCGCACCCTGCGGGTGTGTATGTTGATGACACCCCTAAATCGGTTTGCAAAATGCGTGCAATTTGCAGAATCGGATCGCATGGGTTGTAAGATGTGTCTTAGATCACCAGCAAGATTACAGTTTTCTTATAGCACCTGTCAATTATTGTTTACACTGGACACTTCTACATACACTGTTGATGTATTATGACCTGTGGCCTGGTCATACCAGCAGGCAAACGTTATGGTCCATATAACACACGCTGGTTTGCGTTGTGAAGGGGAGCTGAAATAAGTTGTTATAACACATCACAGTAATTTTTTAAATTCACAAAAAGAAAGTTCATTAAAGCCATTAAAAGAGAATGGGGTATGGGTTTTTTTTTTTTTGGCTGTTCATACTTACCTCTGTGGATGGAGCATCAGACCGATGCTCCATCGGTCCCCCGCCATCTCTGCACTGAGGACCGAGCCACAAACACCGCCATTGGCTCGGTTCTCACAGATCCCAGAGAGAAAAGCTGCTGACTGTTAGGCCCCGTACACACGGCCGAGGTTCTCACCAGAAACCAGCGAGAATGTGTTCCGCCCGTCGAGGCCGAGCCGTGGAGGGGCGGGGAGAGGCTGTCTCAGCGGCTCACTGAGACTGCCATTAATTAGGGCAGCTTGCGAATCCCGACTTGGAAGTCGTAATGACGTGCTGCCCCGACTGATGGCACTGACATCAGCGGAGAGCGGACTTCAGAACGCTCTGCGCTGAAAACGGGTCACAGGAGTGCAAAACAAATTGCATTCCAGTGACCCAGAGAAGAAGCCCAGCCTAAAAAGCTTAGGCTGGACTTCTGCTTTAAGCCCGAGACAGCAGTTGGAACTGCTGCACTCGTGCACATCGCTGGATTGGAACAGGCTCAGGTAAGAAAACGGGAGGGTCTGGGGGGGCTGCAGTACAAAAGGTTTTTCACCTTAATGCATAGCATATATTAAAGTTAAAAACCTTGAGGCTTTACAACCACTTTAATCTGGTGGTAAGTTAATATCAGAAAATAGACACAGGACTGTTTAGTGCAGGGGTGCCCAACCAGTGGCCCGGGGGGGCACATGTGGCTTACGGAGCCTTCAGATGTAGCCCGCGACCTCCTGCTCTGGGAAGGAATAGAATAGAATACTGTTACTAAAGGTCAATTTATTACTAAAATCACAATGTATATATGGGCATATCTGTTCTGCAGTAGTTACAGGGCTCCTTTCAAACTGATTCGCAGGTGCAGAGCAGTTTACCTGTGGGTTACCTGCACTGAGCCATAGACTACTGTTATTACCAGCGAGTTTGGTGAGCTTTCTGAAAGTGCACCAAACCTGCAGAATATAATAGGCAATACAAGCAGTCCTTGTAGAGTGGCTTGAGTGGATGGACAGTCCTACACCCTTGCCTCCAGCCGGCTAGCTTTGGGGCCCATCTTGGAGTTGGTGCACATAAACATAGTCCCCATGGGAATTTGCATGCAGTATTATAAGCTACTGGGTATGTGCCTAGCCCTTTTAAACTTAGTTTCCAATAAAAACAGCAGGACGTGGTTACTCCACCCTCTCACAAGTCCAGTGATACAGCCACAGAAGCCACAGAAGTCCCACAATGTGTAGGGGGTCCTCTGTTTATCCTGTGGTATAGCTCAAGCATCTATGCAGCACGAATGACACAGTTCAAGTCCCCAAGCTCCCTGATCCTCTCTTTCTTGTCACCCAGTTGTAAACCCAAGGTCTCTGCTACAGCTAACGCCAAGTCTGGACGTGCGGATGTGCTTACTTCAAACTCTTGCAGCAGACAAATTGCGCTATTCAAACTGCAGCCCAGGAAGATACTGCTTTTTCCTCCTCCCCTGTCCTGGCCTCCCCTGGGAACTGTAGTTCATTGAGTAATGGAAGTCCACAATAACTCTCCCTTCCTGGACTTCAATTCCCACATTCTGTTGTGCCCAGCTTGTGGTTGTAAACCCACTTTAGCATTTCCAGGCAATCCCCTGTGTTAGATAATGCAATGTCTCCAATGTGTGTGCTTTATTAAAAAAAATGCCACTGTATACCGGCCGCCTCTCCCTATCTGACAGCTACAGCGGGAGAGGCCAGGAATCCCCTATTGACATCAGTCGGGAGGAGGAGAGGCAGCCGGCCACGTGAGTGCCGAGTTGCGCTAGGAAATAAGGTATACAGAGGCATTTTTTTATAAAAAGCACACACACTGGATACATTGCATTATCTAACACAGGGGCTTTACTTAAACTACTGAAGTTATTTCAGCAGCAGGAGGGGAGGGGCGGGAACTGTCACAAGCTGACAGGTGGGGGGGGGGGTGGACAGAGGATAGCTGCAGATAATGGAAACGCAGGCATATAAACTGACCATGGTGTCAGGGCTCAGCAGCCACGATGAACCGTGGTCAGTTTACAGTGGAGAGAGCAGAACCAGGCAGGAAAAGGCAGGTATTTCAGGTTATACAAAGGGCCAAATTACACAGCACAAGCACTGTGGTGTTATTCATGCTTTAAAGGGACAGGAACGATTTTTTTTGTAGAGATAGGGTAACAAACACTTTAAAGCAGGGGTGCCCAACCAGTGGCCAGGGGCCACATGTGGGCCACGGAGCCCTCTGATGTGGCCCGCCACCTCCTGCTCTGGGATGGAGTACAATAGAATACTGTCATTAAAGGTAAGTTTAGTACTAAAATCACAGTGTATATATGGGCATAGCTGTTCTGCAGTGGTTACTGGGCTGCTTTCAAACTGACCCGCAGGTGAAGAGCAGTGCACCTGCAGGTTACCTGCATGAGCTATAGGCCCCTTTGACACAGTCAGTCCGACCCAATTGGACCCTCCATTCACCTCTAAGGATCTGATCCTAAAAAAATAAAAAAAATAAAAAGTATAGTGGGCTGCCATCCACCTGCTCCGCTCAATGTGGGCTGCGACCGGTTACCAAGTCGCATAGGTGGCCCTTGCTCTTCAAAAGGTTGGGCACACCTGCTTTAAAGTCTATGGGGCGCTGTTGACTCACCTGCTCCCCCTGCTGATGTGAAGTGACAGTGCACTAAAGTCCAGCTTGTCTGTTTGATCAAAGTGTTATGGCTTGCTCCTGCAGCCGAGTCCATAGCCTCCACCCATTTACTATCCAATATCTAGGTTTTATGTGAGCACCACTGGAGAGAGTCTGGAGCAGCATTTTCTCCAGGAAAGATACGCATTTCAGAACTTCTATTGCTCTTTAATTATCTGTCTTAGCTAGGAACATAGCTTCATGTTAGCATTTGAGTATAGTATGCTTCAACCTTCGACTTCCTCAATCGTAATGTACATCATTAGGATAAATGAATACATTGGTAACATCCTTGATGTATAACATTACAGATATTCCCTTTGAATCTATCTCCAAGCAAAATATTGTCTGTTATAATGCACATTCCAATTACATGTTCCATCCTACCATGCTACATTTTTACGTTTCTACTGCTCAATGAATAAGGCGCACTTTTGCTACATGTCTATTACAATGCATATCCTAATTACATGTTCCATCCTACTTAACCATGCTACAATGCAAATGCAAAGGTTAACCTGACATGAAAAGCTCAGCGCCAAAGACTTGAAGACTAATAGTGCCATTGCCGTTATTATCAAACACTGTACAATTAGAAGAAAATTACATCAGACATCTATTACCATTCATCCTACTCAACATCTAAAGCTTTAAAATGAGCCACAATTAAATGAATGTGTGCATGAGCACAGTGAGTGTATATACAGTATGTCTTATGTATTCATCCCTGGCCCCTCCAGCAATAAAGGAATAATCAGCACCTCTGCATCGCTGCTTGTTATAACCCATAGAAAGGAGCTGTTTAACAGTGAGTGCCCTAACGATTCATAATTTATCCAGGTTAGACATAATACAAGGCTTATATCCAGGGAATATTAGTCATAAATGCTTAATCTACTGATTCTCGCCTATTAAACAAATCTGCCGTATCGAGAAATGGCTGCGATATAATGAGGCAGAACGCTCCTGATCGCTACACACATTTCACCTTTAAAAATAACTCTGGCAAATCTCTCTTGGTCCTTACTGAATTAATGGGTGCAGCATGCGTCCCGTGTTCAAATCTCCTCATTCCCGTGAAAGATGGGAGAAGAGGCGAGTCTTACAGAGATATAACCAGCGTGAAGGGCAATGAACTTATTAAAAGCCCCATTGAGGAGCCTGGCTGCAGCACATTAGATCCTCAAATGCCCAGAGAGTCTACTGGACGCTTCTGCTTTCTGGAACATAATGTTTTTAGATGGTCTGATAAAGTGAATCAGATGGTAAAAGAACTGAGACTTGCTCATTGTGACTCTATAAATCACACCTGTAACGCACACTAGACTGGCAAATCTGTGCTCTGCGAGTGAATACACTCGCTATTCGCACTCAACTGGAAGATATAAAGTGATAAATGACATTTCCTTCCCCGACACCAATGTAACTAACCTGGTAAGCTGACGTTTTCCTTTTGATGCAAGCTGCTCATATATAAAGTGAAGGATATTATTTGGCTCTTCCAGCCTAGTCCAATGATCGGAAATGCTGCATAAACATATACTCATTTGTATACATTTGTAATGGGCTGAAAGTATTACTTTGCATCTGCTTAGGTATAAAGCCAATGGTGGCCACCAGGGCCTTTTATTCCTCAGAGAATAGGTGCAGGTACTTCCCCTTTCCAAGTCACCCCTTATGTCCACCCCCAACCCACCTGCAAGTACCAGCTCTTAGTTTCCACCCTCCACCCACCTCTGAGCACCATCACTTAGTTCCAGCCCCTACCCACCTCTGAGCACCATCTCTTAGTTTCTACCCCCTACCCACCTCTGAGCACCATCTCTTAGTTTCCACCCCCTACCCACCTCTGAGCACCATCTCTTAGTTCCACCCCTACCCACCTATGAGCACCATTTTTTAGTTTCCACCCACTACCCATCTCTGAGCACCATCTCTTAGTTTCCACCCCCTACCCACCTCTGTGCGCCATCTCTTAGTTCCACCCCTACCCACCTCTTAGCACCATCTCTTATTTCCACTCCCTACCCACCTCTGAGCACCATCTCTTATTTCCACTCCCTACCCCCCTCTGAGCACCATCTCTTAGTTCCACCCCCTACCCACCTCTGAGCACTATCTCTTAGTTTCCACCCCCTACCCGCCTCTGAGCACCATCTCTTAGTTTCCACCCTCTACCCACCTCTGAGCATCATCACTTAGTTCCAGCCCCTACCCGCCTCTGAGCACCATCACTTAGTTTCTACCTCTTACCCACAACTGAGCATCATCTCTTAGTTTTTACCCTCTACCCAACTTTTTTTTGTCTAAGCCTAATTAAACAAGCCAGAATTAATAGCTGATTGGCTACCATGCACAGCTGCACCAAATTTTGCACTCTCTGGTTTTAGTAAATCAACCCCATAGTGATTGGGGTGTGCACACACCTATGCCCTTTTTGTTGCAAGCTGTTAACCTATAAAGTGAAATATCTTATTTGGCTCTTCTGGCCTAGTCTAATAACTGGAAAGGCCATGAACTATGAACATAGACTGTATGATCGTAAACCCATACATTTGTAACAGACTGGATGAAGTATCTAGACATGGTATCTGCTTATGTATAAAGCCAATGGGACCACACTTAGCTCTTCAAGTGTGGTCTAATGTCCAGAAATGCTGCTGTAATCATGAACATACACTCAGGCCTCGTACACATGACCGTTTTCCTTGACAGAATCCATCAAGGAACTTGGTGTCAGAGCTTTTTTGCCAAGGAAAACGGTCGTGTGTATGTTTTTCATCGAGAAAACTGTTGTGGAACTCGATGAGAAAAAAAGAGAACAAGTTCTCTTTTTCCTCGTCGGGAGTCTATATTTCCTCGTCGTATTCCTCGTCGGGCTGGTTTACGATGAGAAACACGTTTGTGTGTATGCTTAGAAACCCACGCATGCTCAGAATAAAGTATGAGATGGGAGCGCACCTTCGGTAAATGTAATGTTCGTAATGGAGATAGCACATTTGTCACGCTGTAACAGACTGAAAAGTGCGAATCGTCTCTTACCAATCTTTTACGTAACATGCAGTAACATGAGAATAGCAAAAGCAGCCCCAAGGGTTGTGCCAGTTGAATTGAACTTCCCCTTTATAGTGACGTAGTACGTGTTGTACGTCACCGCGTTTGAGAACAACGAGATTTTGTCTTGACAATGTGTGTGCGCAAAGAAAGCTTGTCATGATTCTCGACAAGCCTGACAAGGAACTCGTCGAGGATAACGATGTGTCTTTTACGAGGCGTTCCGAGGTCGTGTGTATGAGGCCTGGATTAAGTATTACATTGCATCTGCTTATGTATGACTACACAGAATAGAAAGCATTGCAGCAGGGGTACCTACAACCACTACAGGATCCATGATAGAAGCTGAACTGTGACCATACTAATGCAAAAATAATTCTCTCTTTCCCTTTCATTGCACCAATGAAGAATCACCCTGACGTATTGATCAGAACAAACTTTCACAGTCTCGGTTTTTCTTTTGTTGCAAGCTGTTCTTATATAAAGTGAATGATATTATTTGGCTCTTCTAGCCTAGTCTAATGCCTGTAAATGTCACAAACCATGAACACAGACTATGAACATACAGTACACCCATACATTTGTAACAGAATAATGTAAAAAGATGATGTTATGCCAAGTAAATAGATACCTAACATGTCATGCTTTAAAATTGGGTACGCTCGTGGAAAGGGGACAAACTAGGGTACTTAAAAATCTCTATAGGCAATGTTTTACAGGTTAACTGATTAGAGTTACAGAGAAGGTCTTGTGCTAGAATTATTGGTCTCACGCTGATTGCGGTTATACCGCACATGTGTGGTTTGAACACACAGATTATATATGTGGGTGCAACTTGCGTATGCGTTCGCTTCTGCGTGTGAGCACGGAGGGATGGAGTGCTTTAAAAAATAAAAATGTTCTTATTTATTTTACTTTTTATTTTTATACTGTTACATAAAAAGAAAAATAGAAATAAGCATGAGAGCTTATAGGTCTTTTTTATTGAGTGATCTGGGGTCCAAAAGAACCTTTAAAAGCAAAACAATATATTTTTTTATGCATTTTTATGTAGTTTGGCCTGAGAACTGGAAGTGATGTCAGAGGTCGCTCTGGTCCTCCAAGGGCATAGAGACGAGTGGGGGGCATCTTGCCCTCACTCGACTTTCTGCCCTGCAAATGGCCACATCGGATCGCTTCCAGGCTTTACCGACGGCTCTGGTGGACCTCTCCCACCACCTCAAAAGTGTTCTTGTGGCGAATGCGCCCGCGGGAGACCACTTTTATCCAACGCAGAATCGCCCATAATAAAAAACGATACCAGGGTTATGGCAGCTAGCTGCTGCAACAACACCGGTATTTAACGCTAAATTATTGACGTATTTTTATTATGGGGCAGTTGGCAACTTCCGCTCATTGTACTATCCTGTCCCCACTTCTGGTATCCTCAGCCTCGGATATTTGCATGATCGCTCGGGCTCCCTCCTCCTTCCCCGGTCACTGGGCTAGTAGGAAAGAGGAGCGGAGCGCATGCGCAGTCGGGTTCCCGGTGTGAAGCCGTAAGGCTACATTGCCGGGTTTCCTTACTCACAATGTAGGTGGCATGCACCCGACAGCTGATGGAAACATTCCTGGACTCCAGGACAGGACAGGTAAGTGTCCGATTATTAAAAGTCAGCAGCTGCAGTATGTGCAGCTGCTGGCTTTTAATTTTTGCAGCGGTGGGCAGACCTCTGCTTTAACAAGTGTATAGACTCTCTTTATTAAGCTAAAGGAGTTCTAAAGTCACATCAATTACATTCACAAGGAACATTAATCACTGACTCAAAACATTGTATTAGTATTTTTTAAATGGTTGTTCTTACTTGAAAAATATGTGCATAGCCTGGTCCATTCCAATAGCTGCAGCTGCAGTTTTTTTAATTTTTCCAGCTCTTCATAACAGCCAGCTGGGGATATGATAGATCCACTTCATGCTAATCCCCCCCCCCCACAGTGCAAGAATTCAATCCCTTGCACCCTTTAGATGTGCATGTTCCAGGGAGGAAGCTAACCTCTGGATGGAGTAGACTTGAGCTATACTGTCTGCCCATCCATTGCTTGACTACTCTCAGACCATTTTCTGGAACAGTAGTAATCAAACAACTGATCAGCACAGCACAGCTACAGTCTGCGCCATCCAGTGGTCAGCAGGAAGGAACATGCTTATCTAAAGGGATGCTGGAGATATGTTCCTACACCCAGGCACATCACTCATCATCATCTTTGTGCTCAGTGCATCTGAATGGATTGTTTATCAGTAAATTGTAGACACAGGCATAAAGTAAAATGAATGCAGATGAGGATCTTTGAAACAATTCCAAGGTATTTATGGGGACTCAATGTACACAGAATTTTAAAGAAACAGGAAGAATCAATTCAGCATTGAAACTCCTTTTAGTGGAGTGGAGACCCAAAGACAGGATGTATTATTTGCTGGATCACTATGTACAGTGCGGAAAATAAGTATTTGAACACCCTGCTATTTTGCAAGTTCTCCCACTTGGAAATCATGGAGGGGTCTGAAATTGTCATCGTAGGTGCATGTCCACTGTGAGAGACATAATAAAAAATAAAAAAAAATTCCAGAAATCACAATGTATGATTTTTTTTAACTATTTATTTGTATGATACAGCTGCAAAGAAGTATTTGAACACCTGAGAAAATCAATGTTAATATTTGGTACAGTAGCCTTTGTTTGCAATTACAGAGGTCAAACGTTTCTTGTAGTTTTTCACCAGGTTTGCACACACTGGAGGAGGGATTTTGGCCCACTCCTCCACACAGATCTTCTCTAGATCAGTCAGGTTTCTGGGCTGTCGCTGAGAAACACGGAGTTTGAGCTCCCTCCAAAGATTCTCTATTGGGTTTAGGTCTGGAGACTGGCTAGGCCACGCCAGAACCTTCATATGCTTCTTACAGAGCCACTCCTTGGTTATCCTGGCTGTGTGCTTCGGGTCATTGTCATGTTGGAAGACCCAGCCTCGACCCATCTTCAAAGCTCTAACTGAGGGAAGGAGGTTGTTGCCCAAAATCTCGCAATACATGGCCCCGGTCATCCTCTCCTTAATACAGTGCAGTTGCCCTGTCCCATGTTTAGAAAAACACCCCCAAAGCATGATGCTACCACCCCCATGCTTCACAGTAGGGATGGTGTTCTTGGGATGGTACTCATCATTCTTCTTCCTCCAAACACGGTTAGTGGAATTATGACCAAAAAGTTCTATTTTGGTCTCATCTGACCACATGACTTTCTCCCATGACTCCTCTGGATCATCCAAATGGTCATTGGCAAACTTAAGACGGACCTTGACATGTGCTGGTTTAAGCAGGGGAACCTTCCGTGCCATGCATGATTTCAAACCATGACGTCTTAGTGTATTACCAACAGTAACCTTGGAAACGGTGGTCCCAGCTCTTTTCAGGTCATTGACCAGCTCCTCCCGTGTAGTCCTGGGCTGATTTCTCACCTTTCTTAGGATCATTGAGACCCCACGAGGTGAGATTTTGCATGGAGCCCCAGTCCGAGGGAGATTGACAGTCATGTTTAGCTTCTTTCATTTTCTAATGATTGCTCCAACAGTGGACCTTCTTTCACCAAGCTGCTTGGCAATTTCCCCGTAGCCCTTTCCAGCCTTGTGGAGGTGTACAATTTTGTCTCTAGTGTCTTTGGACAGCTCTTTGGTCTTGGCCATGTTAGTAGTTGGATTCTTACTGATTGTATGGGGTGGACAGGTGTCTTTATGCAGCTAATGACCTCAAACAGGTGCATCTAATTTAGGATAATAAATGAAGTGGAGGTGGACATTTTAAAGGCAGACTAACAGGTCTTTGAGGGTCAGAATTCTAGCTGATAGACAGGTGTTCAAATACTTATTTGCAGCTGTATCATACAAATAAATAGTTAAAAATTCATAAATTGTGATTTCTGGAATTTTTTTTTTTGATTATGTCTCTCACAGTGGACATGCACCTACGATGACAATTTCAGACCCCTCCATGATTTCCAAGTGGGAGAACTTGCAAAATAGCAGGGTGTTCAAATACTTATTTTCCGCACTGTATGAATAAAGGGGGGGAAAAGCAAAAAAAAATTCTAATGCAGCCACCACATGTAAGGATCAGTAAGCTGCAACATATTACATTTTTTTGGGGGGGGTTTTAATACGGCTTTAACGGCTTTAACTAGCTGACTAATACACGAGGAGTTTGTATAACACCTCTTTTAGACAGAGCTCCGTCTGCTGCGATCAGCACAGGGACAGAGCAGATCCCCTGCTGATCAGAGCAGAGGTGGATGTCACATCCGTGCCCACTCAGTCTATGCCGAGCTGAGCTCTATGGGAGGCCAGGTGTAAACGGACCCGCTGTTCCTTTACATCTGGCTGCTTCTGATCCGCTCTACAGAATCGGAAAAAGATGCAGTCCTCTTCCCTATTTTTTCTTCTTTTTTTTTTTGGACTGGAAGGGACCTGGAGGTAGATAGGTTTAAACGAGCACAAGTCCATTTTTACCCGCCTGTCCATAGGATGGCACGGACCATCCGACCAGGTCTGCCTGAAAAATTGACAGGTGGGCCTGATTGTAACAACTATGTGAAAGGGGCCTAACAGTCCAGCTGGGGTAGATACTGACAAATAGAAGGGCTTAAAGCGCTCCTCATGTATAAGTCAACTAGTTAAAGCTGTATTAAACCCGTATCCACCTAAAAAAAATGTTTTAAGTCAGCCGCTACAAATACTGCAGCGGCTGACTTTTAAAAAAAAGGACACTTGCCTGTCCTGGGAGCCCGCAATGTCCTCACCTGAAGATGACTCGTCTCTCAGCTCCAGGTGGCAACACCGGAATTGCTAGCAGAGAAGCACACAGAAGGAGAGTTGCGGCTGACGGAGGCATGTAAACTGACCACGGTGTCAGGGCTCAGCAGCCCTGATGAACCGTAGTCAGTTTACAGGGGGAGGGCAAAAACTGGTCAGATCAGCACAAGCACTGTTTGGCTGTATTTCTTCTGTGGGTCACAGGAGTGAAGTTCGTACTGCACTCCTGTGACCCATTTTCAGCAGACAGCTGGCTGAAGCCTGCTGTCGGCTAACATCACAGAGCCAGTCCAGGCTCTGGCAAGATTGCAACAATGGAGCCTGCCACTGAGAGCCTGACCTGGCCACTCCCACCCAATCCACAGCCCAGGGCTTTAGTGAGTGCAGGGGGGCAGAGCAGAGAGCTGTGAGAACCAAGTGATCAGCGGTGTTCGATCACTCGGGTCTCAGTGTTAGAGGTGCCGGGGACAGATGCAGCATCATCCACCAAGGTAAGTATGATTCTTAAAAAAAAAAAAACTATGCATCTCTTTTAAATCCAGCAATGAGGAGGTGATATAACGTCTCCTTACCACCTCTCCGAAGAGTGATCTAACACAGAACTCTTCAGAGGGCAACACAAGCGTAAATGAGACCTAAGGAAGATTTCCCCTCACTTAGGCTAGCCATAGATTTTTTTTTTGTTCAACCAGCGAAGTTAGCATACAGAAATAAATATAGTATATACGCTCACTTAATTGCTAAAATGACTCTGAAATTCAAGACATAGCTGGGTGTAGTAAGATGTCCGCTGCTTTCTTCTGACTGCAGGTGTTCTGTCACATTAGCAATCCTGGTAGCGGTGGAACGCATGCGCAGTTGACAGAACGTCACTTCTGTTACCTAATCTGACGGGTCACCAATTCTGACGGAATCCCGGCGGCACTGATCATTCGAGAAAAACCTGACATGCTGGTTGTACAGAAGCGGATCGATAGATCCGCTTCTGTACAACCAGCTAGCCCATACATGGATCTAAATCCGGCAGATCCCTGCTGAACCAGCCCAATTTTTATCAATGTATGGCCGGCTTTACTGTCCAGTGACAACACTTTTTAACAGACAGTTTTACAAACACTTTTTTAGAATAAAAGGGAAATCTAGAACTGACAGTTTTTCATTTTTTTTCTTTTTTCTAACTTTCTGTGTCCCAGTGGCAGATTTTCCCTCACATCAAGTTTTGGGAAACCGGAATTGTGAGGGGAAATCTCTCTAATGTAGGCACAGATAGCAGTAAACACCCAAGAGGGTTTTATCCTAATGTGCACCAAATGGGGCACAAGGGCATCATGTTTTATGTTGCACCCTAAATATGGGTGTTAAAGGTGGAATTAGCCTTTTAATGCACATACTGGGCCAGATTCTCCAATATTTTCGGCGGCGTAGCGTAAGCCAGTTACACTACGCCGCCGCTGCTTACTGGAGCAAGTGCTTTATTCTCTAAGCACTTGCTCCTTAGGTTTCGCCTGCGTCGCGTAAATCGCGCAGCGTAAACCCGCGCAATTCAAATGGGGCGGCTTGTATTTAAATTAAGCGCGCCCCTGCGTCGAACGAACTGCGCATGTGCCGGCCGGGGAAAAACCCCAGTGCGCATGCTCCAGCTCACGTCGGAAAGCGTCGTTGAAACCGACGTCAAAACGACGTGAGCGTCATTTACGCAAGTCCCTATTCGCGAACGAGTTAGTAAAACGACGTAAGCGACGGAAAAAGCCGACGCTGACCCGACGCCATACTTAACATGGCGTCCGACGGGACACGACGGCATCCGACGGGACCTCGTAAGGTTACTCCACATAGAAGCTGGGGTAACCTTACGAGTTCGTAAACGACGTACGCGACGACGGGGCGGCGTAAAAGCGATCGAGAATCGGAGTACTACTTCATTTGCATATGCAAATGAAAAAACAACGTAAAGGCCACCTAGTGGCCGGAGTTGTCATTACATCTACGATCCGAAAGTGTAATTGTATTACACTTGTCGGATGTAGAAGCGTATCTATGCAAAAGTGATGCTCAGCATCACTCGCATAGATACGAGTAAAAAAAAAAGGCGATACGACGGGGTATCTGAGATACTCCGTCGTAACGCCTCTGAGAATCTGGCCCACTGTATAATCTTATAGGAACATTTTTACTGGTCTGTTGACAGGGCCTCTTTAACACGATGTACATAGATCTAAAGAAGAACCCTACATCTGTCACATGGTCTGTTTCTAACTAACTGTTTACTAACGGTGGATGGGTGGGAAAAGCCAGATTAGGCAATGATCCTATGTCTGTTCCCTCCTGATAAGCGCAAACGGTCTCTTAATCTTTGTTTCTTCCCCTCCCTTAACATAAACGTCTAAGGTAGGCAAAACCAGCTTTACAAATTTATGAATCTCTCTGCAGCCTCTCAATTTACCTCAGTGATGATCAGATCTGCCCCACTGACCACCCTCTTAAATTTAAGGATAGCCTTATGTTGGCCATACACAGTATATAACAATATGATTGTACAATAAAATTATCCCTTCCATGAGCGGAGTGTATCTTTCAGAAACCAAGGCCATTAAAAAGTATAAAGACAAAACATTTGAACTTAGGCTCCATGCACACATGACATTCAAAAAAGTATTTCTGGACGTCGGATTGCTGGCAGAAAAACACTGCTTTAAAAACAAACTTTTATCAGCGTTTTTTTTAAATGTGTCTATGTGCGTTTTTCAGTGTTTTTCAGCATCAGCCTTTTTGAATGCTGATAAAAGCGCTCATGCGTTTTTTGTGGTCGGAAAAACTGCTCTTAAGCCCTGGTTCACACTGGCCTGCGGGAGTGAAGCCGTGCGAGTTCAACTGAACTCGCACGATTTCACTCCCGCTGGCAGTCCTGATTTCGGCAGTCCAGGTTTCTGCACAGATGTCAATGTAAATCGCTGCCCGAAATTGCAAAAAGTAGTACGGGAACTACTTTTTTAAATCGATTAGGACGATTAGGCAAATGCCGCCGATTTGAGATGCGATTTGACATTTCGCATTTTTAAGCGTGACATGTTGGGTATCATTTTACTCGGCGTAACATTATCTTTCACAATATGTAAAAAAATTGGGCCAAATTTATTGTTGTCTTATTTTTTTATTCAAAAAAGTGATTTTTTTCCAAATAAAGTGCGCTTGTAAGACCGCTGCGCAAATACGTGGTAACAAAAAGTATTGCAATGACTGCCATTTTATTCTCTAGGGTGTTAGAAAAAAATATATATAATGTTTGGGGGTTTTAAGTAATTTTCAAGCAAAAAAAAATGTTTTAGTCTCGTAAACACGAAATCTGAAGAACACCCAAGGTCCTTAAGTGGTTAAATGAAACTGAACTGAACACATGCGATTATGCTACAATTGATGACTTTTGTTCTTTTATCCTTTAGTTATGATTTTATAACCTGGTGAAAAGGGGGCTGGATATATGAACAATAAGCTGACATAAAGTTTATCACATGACTCTCGGACAACAATTGGGTTTTTCTGTGAAATATCCGTGTTTTGTAGAAGTTTGGGATACTTTGAGGTTAGGTACCATGACTTGTAAGAGTGGAAATGATGAAGAAATCCTTCTCTTCTATAAATCAGGGGGTTTCCAAGGAATCTACCACAGCAATAGACAAAAGGGAACAGGCAATGGTTGTACTTACGTGTGAGACATGACTGCCGCAATAATCGCCGTCTGTTCCCTGGGTGTAGAAAATATTCACAATCAGATAAATAGAAATGAGGTGTGAGGTTCCCCCTATTCCCTGAGAACATCAGTCCCTCATTGTAGATCTGGCTGAGCCTCTGACATGACTGTGCTTCTGGTGTTTGTTTGGTAACCAAGGAAACAGTCATCAGCCCTGCCAGACACACAGGACATTGCATAGCTATAGGTGACACACAGTGCTCCTTGCAGCATGACAATGGAGAAGGTGTCCCCTGTCCTCATCCAGGTCTGTGTCTGTTTGTAGCAAGCTATATGAGGGGTAACGTTGCGTAGGTCCGGCGTATGCAATGTTAAGTATGGACGTCGGGACAGCGTCGTTTTTTTCCATTGTTTACGTAGTTTACGCAACTCGTTCACGAATAGGGCTTTGCGTAAGTTACGTTCACGTCAAAACTAATGTATTTGCGGCAAAATTTGGAGCATGCGCACTGGGATAAGTCCACGGACGGCGCATGCGCAGTTAAAAAAAAAGTCAAAAACGTGGGGTCATGATTGATTTACATGAAACACGCCCACCTCATCCACATTTGAATTACCCGGGCTTACGCCAGGCCATTTACGCTATGCCGCCGCAACTCTGGACGCAAGTGCTTTGAGAATACGGCACTTGCGTCTCTAAGTTGCAGCGGTGTAGCGTAAATAGGATACGCAACTCCCCGCTCGCATCTACGAGTATCTGGCCCACACGGTGCAAGGGCTGCTATGGTGATCAGATGAATACATTGTACAATAACCGGGTTGTGCATTGGAAGATATTTTCTCCATCGGGGTCCTGGAGATGTGTGATCATGTGGGGTGTGCAATGTTCTGCAGAAGATGTATGATTATATGGTGGGATGTGCAATGCTCTGCACATAAGATGTGTGATCATGTGGGGTGTGCAATGCTCTGCAGAAGATCTATGATCATATGGTGGGGTGTGCAACGCTCTGCACATGAGATGTGTGATCAGGTGGGGTGTGCAATGTTCTGCAGTGGATGTGTACAAGAGATGACCATGTGTTGTATGCGATGATCATATGGGGGGGGGGGGTTTGCGATGCTCTGCAGGAGGAGTGAAGTGATGTGATGTTGCTCTGATAAGGTGTGATGATGAGGTGAGATGTATTATACCCGCACAGAGGATAGCTCGGGGATAGATGATGACAGATGAGGCAGCACGAAGTAGGTCCATGCGCATGCAGGTCTGATTCTGTTGCTGGGCCCCGCCCCTTGGATACGGTTTGTTTACACTCCGTCACCCTGTGTACAGCGTGCAGAGGCAGGACACTGCACATGCGCAGATCGTCCAGATACAGACACGCGTGCCTTTCAGTAAGTCACTGTTTATATCAGTACCCAATCACAGCACTCTATGTATGAGATTCCTGTAGTATAAATCTCAGCATTAGGTATAAATATTTCGAGGTGTTGGGGGAGGGGAGTGCAGAATATGGTTTGTCTCTATGGCCCAGCATAACCTTTCCAGTGTACAGGAAGAACCTGACCACTGACACAAAGCTATATATATATATCCCTGGAAAGAAAAATGTTTTTGCCATGCTAGTCTCCATATCAAAAACGAATACATTACTAAAGTAAGTAAATTTTCATACAACAAAATAAAAATTCGGAAAAGATGTAATGCATTTGTATTTTATTTTCAGACAAAAAAAATCTGTACTGATTAACCACTTCCATACCGGGCATTTTCACCCCCTTCCTGCCCAGGCCAGTTTTCAGCTTTTAGCGCTGTTACAATTTGAATGAGAATTGTGCTGTCGTGCGCCTTTTATTCCCAAATTCATTTTGATCGTTTTTTTTTTCCCCCTCTGCGGTTTTTATTTTTTTAGCGTTATAAACATAAAATGGAGCGACAATTTAGAAAAAAAAACACACAATATTTATTACCTTTTGCTATAATAAATATCTAAATTAAAAAAAAAAAAATCTTTAGTTTAGGCCAATATGTATTCTTCTACATATTTTGGCAAATAAGCGTATATTGAATGGATTGCGCAAAAGTAATGTTACTAGTTACTAGTAATGGCGGCAATCTGTGATCGCTGGATCACAGTTCGGAGTAAGGAGTCGATCCCGCCCCTTTACCAGGTGATCAGCCAATGACAGCTGATCATGTGATGTTAACAGAGTCGGTAATCGGCTATTTTTTCTCCTTACGCTTATAGCGCGAGGAGAAAAAAAAAGACAGAGGGACATCGGTCCCGATCAGGGAGAGCTGCCGCCAGCTCATCTGTGCCCATGTGTGTCACCTGTTAGTGCCACCTACCAATACACAATAATGCCGTCTAACAGTGCCCACCAGCGCCACCTACCAGTGCCCACAGTGCCACCCATCAGTACCCACATTGCCACCCATCAGTACCCACAGTGCCACCTATCAGTGTCACCAATCAGTGCCTCATAAACAATGCTGCCCATCAGTGTCACCTATCAGTGCCACCTATCAGTGCCCATCAGTGCCACCCATCAGTGCCACCCATCAGTGCCCCCTATCAGTAACACCTATCAGTGCCCATCAGTGCTTATCTTATCTGTGGCATCAGTGCCGCCTTATCTGTGCCCATCAGTACTGCCTTATCTGTCCCCATTAGTAACGCCTTATCTGTCCCCATTAGTAACACCTTATCTGTCCCCTTCCGTGCCGCCTTATCTGTGCCCATCAGTGCAGCCTATCAGTGCCCACCAGTGCAGCCTATCAGTGCCCATTAGTGCCGCCTCATCAGCGCATATCAATTAAGGAGAAAAACCTGTTTGCAAGATTTTATAACAAAATATGAAACATGATTTTTTTCATCTTATTTTTTTGTTTGTTTAGTAAAAAATAAAAACCCCAGCAGTGATTAAATATCACCAAAAGAAAGCGCTATTTGTGTAAAAAAAATGTATAAAAAATGTCATTTGGGTACAGTGTTGTATGACTGCACAATTGTCATTCAAAGTGTATCAGCGCTGAATATTGGTCTGGGCGGGGGGGTTTAAGTGCCCAGTAAGCAAGTGGTTAAAGGAATTTTTAATTTACAGTAAAACCTTGGATTGCGAGCATAATTTTTTCCAAAAACATGCTTGTAATCCAAAGCACTTGTATATCAAAGCAAATTTCCCCATAAGAAATAATGGAAACTCAGGTAATTCGTTCCACAACCATTTATTCATAGGTCTTTCAGATTATAGTCCATATAAAAAGAATATAGCAATGTGACCAGGTTGTGTAACCATAAAATGTCCATCCACAAATGGCAGCAGGAGCTGCAGAGTATAAAAGAGAAGAGAGGTGCCTCAGTGTAGTAATATGGTTACATTTAATGAAGGTACGACATTTAGCAACTTATGGTTGATGAATAAAACAGGCACATCTAAGTATGCACTGTCAAAGGGTTTGTAAAGGATTTTTTTTAAATCTTAATAGCTTCCTTTACCTTAAAGGGGTTGTAAAGGTAAACGTTTTTTTACCTTAATGCATCCTATGCATTAAGGTAAAAAAACATCTCACAGCACCGCCCCCCCCCCCCCCCCCGAGTCCCCATTTTACTTACCTGACCGTTCGTAACTCCCGGGCGCGTCCACGTCATCCTCTTCGGTTCCCAGCCTGGCCGTTGATTGGCTAGGCTGGGCGGATTGATAGCAGCGCAGCCATTGGCTGGCGCTGCTGTCAATCACAGCGGATAACGCGGCGTGCCGGGGGGCGGAGCCGAGTGATACAGTCGGCGGCTATGGCCGCCGCTGTATCACGGGAGCGCGCTCGCAAAAGCTTTTCACCGTGCGAGCGCCCTCGCATGAAGATAGAAAGCTTTTGCGAGGAGGAGCCGAGACAGCCGCCGAGGGACCCCAGAAGACAGGGTTAGGGGACACTCTGTGCAAAACGAACTGCACAGTGGAGGTAAGTATAACATGTTTGTTGATTTAAAAAAAAAAAAATCCTGACTTTAGTGTCGCTTTAATGCAGTGCTGTTTTCATGTTGCTGTAATTCTTCTCTGATCTCCACACTTCCTGGTTGTCTGTTTCCTGATGACCACAGTACTGGGAGCTTCCTCTCTGTGGTCACTAATCAAGGAGGCGTGATTACTGTGTGTCTAGTTTCTAGTTTCGTTTTCCAAAACATCACTGCTCTGTGGCTCTGTATGCTCTGTACAGCACAGAAGCAGGAAACAACAGTAAAAACTAAACTATAAACTACAGGTACGTTATATGATTGATTTTTATCTATTTTTAATCGTTTTTAAAAGCAATCAGTTAACTATTATGTCTTTATACCCTGTAAACAGTCATTTCAGCAACATTTTTTATTTTATTTACAACTCCTTTAAGGACACTTACCTGTCCAGGGTGCCCGGGATGATGGCAGCCGAAGCCGAGCAATCGCTCAGGTCTCGGCTGCTCCGCCGCCATCTTTGGTAAGGCAATCAGGAAGTGAAGCATTGCGGCTTCACCGCCTGATTGCCTACTGAACATGCGCGAGCCGCACGGCGCTACATGAATGGACGATGTCTCCTGGGACACACACCATGTCCCAGAAGACACCACTCCCCCATTCCCCAGGAGGCAGTGCGACGAGGAGAAGAAAGAAGACGGACTGCGGATCAGGAAGTGGCAGATTAGGACGATCTGCCTAGCAACGGGCACTTCTGGCATGTATAAAAAATAAATAAAAAATCAGGGTGGAGCAAAAAAAACAACCAGATTCCCCCATCCACGCTGTACAATGAAAGAAAGGGGGGTAAAGGAGGGTAAGGGAACTTTTTATTCACAACACAGGATGGAGGGCATAGCCCAGAAAGGTGTGGGAAATCGTAAACACTTTAGAGGGGTTGTAAAGGTTTTTTTTTTTTTCTAAATAGATACCTTTAAGCAAGTGCATTGTTGGTTCACTTACCTGTTCCTTCAATTTCCATTCTAAATGTTTTTTTTCTTTGTCTGAATTTTTCACTTCTTGTTTCTCCTCAGTAAGCTTGCCCCCATCATCCGAGCCATTCTGGCTGGGGGTTAGTTAGCCAGAACAGCTTACTCAGAAGGAACAGGAAGTGAGAAATTCAGACAAAGAAAACAAAGGAAAAAAACATTTAGAAGGGAAATCGAAGGAAAAGGAAAAAAAGAAAAGTGAGCAAAGAACGACCTTCATGAGTCTGCTGCTTCTCTTTCACTGTCAAATCAGAAGGCTGGTGGTAAAGAGTGGACACCACATTGCAGTGGCGGTGCATCCATAAAGGGCACAGGAGTGCCATCCCCTCTCTCCAACACCTGTCTATCACCATGGATTAATTTATGCATTGCATGAATCTATCTATAGTTGTAGCTGCCGCCCCTATTCAGGTGTCCGGCCCCTTGTCAGGCTCCGGGCATCTGAATTACATCAGCGGGGGTGTTTTTGGAAGCACCTAATTAGAGCTGTTGGCTCTAATAGGCGTCCTGATTAGAGCCATAAGTCTCTAAGAGGCTTCCAAATTTGTACTTTTTAAAACATCAAAATAGCTGGATCAAGACACACACTTCATGAAAACCATATTTAATGTTTTAAAGTTCCACACGTGCGCTTGCATTTAAAAATAAATCTGGTAACCTTCACAATGTGGGTGTTAACCTGTTGGATGTCAAGTACTTGGATATTCAGCAGCTGCATCATACCCTGGACATCTGGAATGTGGAAAGAGGTGCATTCAGAGAGAAGAAAACAAAAATGCTTGCCAAGTTATATGCGGTTTATAAATCCATCTTACCAGTTTAGCACTTGTACTCCCTTAGACCATTTAAAATTTCATCACAATATAAGATGTTCTTAATAGCTTGTAATATAAAATATTTTTATTAGCTCGTAAAATGCTAATCTGGACATGTGCCATTGAAAAAAACATGTCTGCTAGTACAATTGCTAATAACGCAAAATTCACAGTAATGACAATGATTAATACTTATAAACAGTACTCTGATTTGACTCAGGCTCTCCAGGTGGGTGGTTTGATGGTTTGGCGGCTTTGTTAGCAGATATGTGAAGGTATGAGGGATTCATGACTTAGCCCTGGTTCACACTGGGCTGCAGGAGTGAAGCCGTGCAAATTCAGCTGAACTCGCACAATTTCACTCCCGCTGGCAGTCGCGATTTCAGAGACATCTGGGCAGGTTTCTGCACAGATGTCAATGTAAATCGTGACCCGAAATCGCAAAAAGTAGTACAGGAACTACTTTTTGAAATCAGTGCGGCACCGCAGATGTGACGTCAACACCGATTAGGATGGTGCCATTGCCGACAAATGCCGCTGATTTGAGATGCGATTCGACATCTCAAATCGCATTTTAAATCATACCAGTGTGAACCAGGCCTAAGGGCTGCATTTACCATCTTCATTTATTAAAGTGGAGGTTCCCCTAAAAAGAAACTTTTAACATTGCATTCCCGAGGTTAATGACAAGTAGAATCGGCGGGTTTTAAAAAAAAAATATGTCCGTACATTCTGTTTCTCATATCCCTTCTCACCGCCGCTTCCGGGTCTGATGGTCGGGGATGGGCGTGCCTAACTGATTGACAGGCATCTCACCGATGCATACAGAGCGTCACGAGATGCCAAAAGAAGCCGAACGTCAGTGCGGCTCTATACGGCACCTGCGCACAGACGTTCGGCTTCTTTCGGCATCTCGTGACGCGCTGTATGCGTCGGTGAGATGCCTGTCTATCAGTTAGGCACGCCCATCCCCGACCATCAGACCCGGAAGCGGCAGTGAGAAGGGATATGAGAAACAGTATGTGCGGACATATTTTTTTTTTAAAACCCGCCGATTCTACTTGTCATTAACCTCAGGAATGCAATGTTAAAAGTTTCTTTTTAGGGGAACCTCCCCTTTAACAACCCTCTGACAGTGATTAGCATTTAGTAGAATCGTCAGGATCTGTCTAAATTGGCCTTTTTCAAGGGGTCCAGCTTTTTAGTCTGCGGTGAAGTCTGTGGCTCTCCGCAGATTATGTCATCACCGCAAAGTGTGATTATTGCCCTTGAAATATTGAATGCAATGGGGTTTACTTACTAAAGCTGAAGAGTGCAAAATCAGTCTCACTTCTGCATAAAAAACAATCAGCTTCTTACCTTAGCTTGTTCAATTAACCACTTACGGACTGCCCGCCGCAGAAATATGTCGACTGAAGAGCTAGCTACCATAACCCCAGTATCCTCTTCTTCAGCGGGCGGTCCACTACAAGATAAAAGTGGTCTCTGCGGCGGATTCACTGCAAGATCATTTTTATCGGCGGTGGGAGATGGATCCCTCTCACGCCACTCTCCGGTGCCCTCCGCCACTTACCGGAGACGTCGGCAGAGGTAGAGGCGTAGATGATAGAGGTAGATGGCCCCCACCCGTCTCCATATCACTGCAGGGCGGAAGCAACGTTAAAATGTAATTTCCACCCATAGTTCTAAGGGAACATTTTTTTTTTTCGAATGACATAATTAATTAATTAATTTTTTATTGCATTGTAGTCCAAATATGAGATCTGAGGTCTTTTTGACCCCAGATCTCATATTTAAGGGGACCTGTCATGCTTTTTTTCTAGGGATGTTTACATTCCTTGTAATAGGAATAAAAGTGGCTCAATTTGTATTTATTTTTTAAAAACAGTGTCAAAATAAATAAAATAAAGTAAAATAAATAAGAAAAAAAAGCACCCCATCCCGACTCATACGTGAGTAGCTCCCACATATGAAAACAGTGTTCAAACCACACATTTGAGGTATCACTGCGATTGTTAGAATGAGAGCAGTAATTCTAGCCCTAGACCTCCTCTGTAACTCAAAACATGCAACCTATACAATATTTTAAACGTCACCTATGGAGATTTTTATGGGTAAAATTTTGTCGCCATTCCACGAGCGGGCGCAACTTTGAAGCCTGATACGTTGGGTATCAATTTACTTGGCGTAACATCATCTTTCACAATATAAAAAAAATTGGGCTAACCTTATTGTTGTCTTATATTTTTTCACTTTCAATACCGCTGCGCAAATACGGTGTGACAAAAAGTATTGCAACGACCACCATTTTATTCTCTAGGCTGCTAGAGAAAAAAAAAATATATATATATATATATATATATATATATATATATATATATATATATATATATATATATATATATATATATAAAATGTTTGTAGGTTCTAAGTAATTTTCTAGCAAAAAAAAAGGTTTTTAACTTGTAAACACCAAATCTCAGAAAGAGGCTTGGTCCTTAAGTGGTTAGACTTTGGCAATAAAACCTGGGAGCTGATTGGTTTCAATGTACAAGTGAGCCTGATTTTGCACTCTTCAGCTTTAGTAAATAAACCCCATTGTGCCCAAATATCACCATATAAATTTCCTTTGGGTGGTGTTGCTCCTTTACTCCCCTTTTCTGTCTCAGTGCCCACCCCAGGGGAGTCTTCTGTATGGTTGCTGTAGTTACGAGCCAGAGTTACCTCCCTATTGGCCTCACTGTGTCCATGTGCATGCCTCACTGTGCCCATGCCTCACTGTGCCCATGCCTCACTGTGTCCATGCCTCACTGTGCCCATGCCTCACTGTGTTCATGACTAGACTTACGTTTAACCGCTTGCTGACCGCCGCATGTACATTTACTTTGGCAGAATGGCACGTACAGGCACATTGGCTTACCTGTACGTCCCTGCCTTGACGCTGGTCGGGGGTCCGTACGGGACCCCCCCGGTACATACGGCGGTCTCTGTGGCTCTGGGAGCGATCCGGGATGAGGGGGGCGGCTATTTGTTTTTGTCCGCCCCCTCACGATCACTCCCAGCCAATGCGCGCGCCCCCCCCCCCCGCCCTGTCACTTCCTCCTCCTGTGTAAACACAGGAAGGAGGAAGTGATGTGATCTCTCCCTCTGCGTTTTTTTCAACCACCGCTGAGGAGAGATCACATCTCACAGTAAGTGTACACAACACTACACTGACACCAGTACATGTAGGCACATTAACCCCTTGCGATCACCCCTGTCACAGTGTCACTGAATGCAGTGATTATATGTATGATCACTGCAGTTAGTGTCAGTGTGACAGGCAGTCAGCCCCGTATCCCCCCCTAATAAAGTTTTAACCCCTTGATCACCGCCCTAGTTAACCCTTTCACTCCCTATGGCCAGTGTCACTAAGCGATAATTTTTCTGATCACTGTATTAGTTTTGCTGTTCCCGCTAGGTAGCTAATTTTATTTTTTTATTGCGATTTTTTTTTTACTAAAGACATGTGGCTAAATAAATTTTGGCCTAAATGTTTGACTAAAATTTAGTTTATTTGATTTCTCTTATAACAAAAAGTAAAAAATATTGTTTTTTTTTCAAAAATGTCGCTCTATGTTTGTATATAGCGCAAAAAATAAAAATCGCAGAGGCGATCAAATTCCACCAAAAGAAAGCTCTATTTGTGGGAAGAAAAGGACGCAAATTTAGTTTGGGAGCCACGTCGCACGACTGCGCAATTGTCAGTTAAAGCGACGCAGTGCCGAATCGCAAAAAGGGGCCTGGTCATTTACCTGCATTTTGGTCCGGGTCTTAAGTGGTTAACATGGGAGTATAGAAAAGGGGTGCCCGGCTTTGATGAATTGGTGCACACTTGTAGAGGAGAACTAGGGATACATGTGTGCCATGTTTCGAGTCCAGGGGACCTACGGTCGGCTGGTACCAGGTCTCCAAATTTACCAGAGAAATTACCGTTTAACATGGGAGTCTATAGAAGGGGTGCCTGATTTTGAAAAATCGGTGCTCCCCCGGCCGTATGTCCCCTGGGCAACAAACTTTGCACACTTGTAGAGGATATACTTACTTATAGTGGGGCTATATGTGTGCCAGTTTAGGGTCCAGAAGACCTATGGCCGGCCGGTACTGGGTCCCCAAAGTCTGGGAGATCAGGCACAAAAAGACTTGAATATAAGCCGAGGGTTCATTTTCAGCACCAAAAAATGTGCTGAAAACCTTGGCTTATACTCGAGTTTATACGGTATGTTCTTCTTTTTGTACCAGTAAAGTCTGACCAATTTTTTCTAATAATTCTCGCACAAATGAAGGGTGTGGTACTCTGCAGAGTCTGGAAATCTCGGTGTGTGTAATCCCTTATGTGAATTGACCCTTGGGGCAGTAGTTTGAAATTGCTGCTAAAGTTTAATTCTTATTAGAGAGTTTTAATGGGGCTCTTATGCAAGCTACCTCTAGGAATCTTCAGCTAATTTACTGTTGTGCAATGTAGTGTGAGAAGTAAGAGATGCACAAATAATTAAGCTGTTTTTTTTCATCCAGCAGTTCACCTGATACATTCTGTGATTTTGTTTACAATGTGTAAATCTGTCAGGCTTTGGACTGGTATCTCCATAGCATGTAGGCATTGACCTTGCAGGGTCATTTACTATGGGGGTGCCAACCTTTATAGGCTTCGGTACCAAGCTGGTGTTTCAAGAGAAAACAAAGGATACTTCTTGCCCTCAATCACAGTTTGTTACAATAGTATCCATGTTAGTTAACTGCAATTGACCCACTGGGAGCATTAATTCAGTTTTAAAGCTGTGACGCATGGGTGATTCTGCTGCTAGTGACAAATTGCCAAAGGCAGGGTCACTAAAAAGGCTGCTCTGTGTCCATATAAAATCGCTCCTAATGTAACCACAAACAGCAAGATGTTGCTTTGTCGCTGGCCCGAACACTGCCAAATTGCAATTGCTAGAGATAAGAGCAATATCTTGCTGCTTCACATTGCTATGCAAATTAGAACATGTAACAAAAACAAATTAGGTGTTTCCCAATTTGGCTGCAGAAGTGGAAATACACTTTAAGCCCTGGTTCACGCTGCCTCGACTTGTAATGCATCTTGAGAGTTCAAAGTTGCATGACAAGTTGCGCTATTAACAGCAATGGAACCATTCTAACAGGTGCGGCTCAAGTCACTCCGACTTTGAATGCTTATTAAAGGGGTTGTAAAGGCACAGTTTTTTTCACCTTAACCACTTCCCTACAGCCATACGACTTAATACGGCCGCAGGGTGGTTTTAAATCTCTGGAGCGCCGTGTTTCTACGGCAGCTCCTTTCCTTGTTCCCCGCGCGCGCTCCCGTGCGCGCAGCGGGGAACTACTGTGCTGGCCGTGTCTCCTGGACACAGCCAAACACAGATCGTGCTGAATAGCCAATCACAGCGGCTATTTACAGCGCGATCTGTGCAGCCAATGGGAGATGATCTCAAATGTAAACATATGAGATCATCTCCCGTTGCCTGCTCTCCCTCCTCACACAGACAGCGCGTTTGAGGAGAGAGATACTGTGAGTGAAAGTAAAAGTATTACAGTGTCCCAAATCAGTCCCCAATCAGTGCCACCAGTACTACCAGTGCCCACCTGTGCCACCAGTGTCACCAGTGCCCACGTGTGATCACTGCTGCCTCAGTGCACATCAGTGCAAATCATTGCCCACCTGTACCACCAGTGCCCACCTGAGATCAGTGACCACCTGTGATCAGTGCCACCTCAGTGCCCACCAGTACCACCTGTGCCACCAGTGCCCACCTGTGCCCACCTGTGATCAGTGCCCACCTGTGATCAGTGCCGCCTCAGTGCACATCAGTGCGTATCAGTGCGTATCAGTGCCCACCTGTGCCACCAGTACCACCAGTGCCCACCTGTGATCAGTGCCCACCTGTGATCAGTGCCCACCTGCGATCAGTGCCCACCTGCGATCAGTGCACATCAGTGCGTATCAGTGCACATCAGTGCGTATCAGTGCACATCAGTGCCCACCAGTATCACCTGTGCCACCAGTGATCAGTGCCCACCTGTGATCAGTGCCGCCTCAGTGCACATCAGTGCGTATCAGTGCGTATCAGTGCCCACCTGTGCCACCAGTACCACCTGTACCACCAGTGCCCACCTGCGATCAGTGCCCACCTGTGATCAGTGCCCACCTGCGATCAGTGCGTATCAGTGCACATCAGTGCATATCAGTGCCCACCAGTACCACCTGTGCCACCAGTACCACCTGTGCCACCAGTGCCCATCTGTGCCACCAGTGCCCACCTGTGCCACCAGTGCCCACCTGTGATCAGTGCCGCCTCAGTGCACATCAGTGCTCACCTGTGCCACCAGTACCATCTGTGCCACCAGTGCCCACCTGTGATCAGTGCCCACCTGCCGTCTCAGTGCACATCTGTGCCACACACCTCTGAAGTCACCAGCATGTCAAAACGTTGCTTTTCCCTCAAGCAGGCATATGAAATTATTTCCGCGGCTGACGAGAGCAACGGGGAGCTCTCTTCTTCCGATTCCGATTTGGACGTAAACTATGAGCCAGTCTACACTAGTGGAACAGCGACAGGCTCAGAGGGGGAAGATAATCAGCCCGCCAAAAGAAGGCGCTCTGGTGAGGAGGCAGTGGCATCCACCAGCCCTGTCATGCCATCCACCAGCACTGTCATTCCATCCAACAGCACTGTCATTCCATCCAACAGCACCGTCATTCCATCCACCAGCACCGTCATTCCATCCAACAGCACCGCAGTGCCATCCACAAATACTGAAGTGCCATCCACCAGCACCGAAGAACCTCGGCAACAAAGGCCAAGGACCCATGCCAGCCTTCCCTATGCCCTTCAGTACCCCTTGTGGCTTCCTCCAAATTCCGGAAAAGCCAACATTCCCCCTTTCACTGCCCAGCCAGGAGTCCAGGTGAACACGGACAATTTTTCCCCAATTAATTTTTTTGATTTATTTTTAACTGAGGAACTGCTATCTAGCATTGTGGCCCAGTGCAACTTATATGCCCAACAATTCATTTCCAACAATTCCACATCTTCGTATGCCCGTCCCTTCGAGTGGAGAGACCTAACAGTGGAGGAGTTTAGGATTTTTTTAGGCCTCACCTTTTGCATGGGACTCAACCCAAAAAGCGAAAAGCATTCCTTTTGGTCAAAACGCCCCATTTATCATATGCCCATCTTTTCTACAACAATGCCCAGAACCAGATACTTCATGATCATGAGGTTCCTCCACTTCAACGATAATACCCAGTGCCTTCCCCGAAATCACCCAAATTTTGACAGGCTTTTCAAAATTCGCCCCTTACTAAATTATTTTTCTGAATTATTCCCCCAAATATATACCCCGGAACAAAACATTTGTGTCGATGAGTCCCTCGTTAAATTTTGTGGCCGACTGAAAATAAAGCAGTTCATTCCCAGCAAAAGGGCCCGCTATGGGGTGAAGATTTATAAACTTTGTGAACGAGCCACAGGGTACCTGTATTCCTTCTTGGTCTACGAAGGGAAGGACACCCAGCTGAATCCCCCCAATTGCCCAGACTACTTGGGATCAAGTGGAAAAGTTGTCTGGCAGCTCATCAACCCCCTACTGGATAAAGGCTACCATTTGTACGTGGATAATTTCTATACCTCTCTTCCCCTGTTCCACAACCTTCATCGGAAGCAGACCCCAGCATGTGGCACGGCAAGAAAGAACAGGAAAGGCTTTCCTCAAAGCCTTGTGAATAAGAAGCTGAAGAAAGGGGAATCGGCAAGTCTGTGCAACAAGGAGGTTCTTGCAGTGAAGTGGAAGGACAGAAGAGAGGTATACATGTTGTCCTCCATCCACAACAATTCGTTTGCGGAAACCCGCAGAGGGCGTGGCACCACCGTCCAAAAGCCCACATGTATCCGGAAATACAATTTGTTCATGGGGGGAGTCGACTTGAACGACCAAATGTTGGAACCTTACCTTGCCATAAGACGCACGTACCATTGGTACAAAAAAGTAGCTATTTTTTTTTTTCAATTGGCCGTATACAATTCATATATAATTTATCGTAAGTCCACCCAAAACCCCCTACCCTTCCTTGGCTACCAGGAAGAAGTCACCACTTCCCTGATATTCCCGAACGACCTGCCCCAGAACATCCGATCAGATGTTCTAAGTCGACTCTCCGAACGCCATTTCCCTGATAAAGCTCCTCTCACATCAACAGGCCGACAAGGTCAAAAAAGATGCAAGGTGTGTGCCAGTGAAGGAGTCAGAAGAGACTCAGTTTATCATTGTGTTGATTGTCCTTCCCAACCAGGCCTCTGTGTAGTTGGCTGTTTTCGGCGTTACCATACCAAACTAAATTATTAATCCCCCGTTCCTGCCTTCTCACACCTATACACCCCTTATGCCACTGCCTGCCCTGTAACTGACCCCGGCTTGTTTTTCGACCACGATTCTGCCTAATGATTTTGTAATACCTCTGCCTGATCTGGAATTGACCCTGGACTGTTTTTCGACCATTCTTCTGCCTAACGATTCTGTAATGCCTCTGCCTGATCTGGAATTGACCCTGGACTGTTTTTCGACCATTCTTCTGCCTAACGATTCTGTAATGCCTCTGCCTGATCTGGAACTGACCTCGGACTGTTTGACCATGTTTTTGCCTGCCTCTTGGACTGATCTTGTACCCTGCTACTGGACTAGTGGGATTTTACACAGGGGTCTCACATATGTGAGGGGCTCCAGAACATTTTTTCTGGATGAAGAAAACATTTTTTTTGTTTTCTCATACTAGATTAGGGTCTGGTTGCCCGGAGGCTTCAAAGAGATTTGGGTGGGAGAAGCCTCTACCCCTGTCCCAGTTCTGTCCTGAACGAGGCCCTCCATCATGCCTCTGCCTGTTGCATGAACTGACCACCTGCACTAACCCTGATGGGACAGTATCCCTGCCTGGATGTTGCTGACCAAGTCCCTGCCTGCTGCCTGGACCAGTGCTATCCTGCTGTGTAGAACTGCGCTACTATTACCACAGGTAATCTTTTGTTTACGCTTTACTCAGCATAATGTATTTCGGGGTGTAACTCTTGGTATGCGCATGCTATGTGTCTCTGGAACACCTGACGGTGTTCCTTGCATGTTGGATCTCTGTATGTGGTCAGGCTGTGTAGAAGTCTCACACATGTGGTATTGTTGTACTCAGGAGGAGTAGCAGAATTTATTTTGGGGTGTCATTTTTGCTATCTAAATGCTATGTGTTGGAAATATCTTATAAATGGACAGCTTTGTGTAAAAAAAAAATAGGTTTTCATTTTTTTTCCACATATTCCAAAAACTGCGGGGAAAAAATAAACCGTTCAAAAGACTCATTATGCCTCATAGATTATACGTTGGGGTGTTAGCTTTCCAAAATGGGGTCACTTTGTGGGTAATTCCATTGTCCTGGTGTTCCAGGGCCTTCAAAAGTGTAATAGGTAGTCAACTAGTTAGATGTGCAATTTATGCTCCTAAAACCCCTGATGGCGCTCCCTGCATTTTGGGCCTCCGTATGTGGCCAGGCAGTGAAAAAGTCTCACACATGGGGTATCGTTTTACTCAGGAGGAGTAGCAGAATGTATTTTGAGGTGTCATTTTTTCTATGTACATGCTATGTGTTGGAAATATCTTATCAATGGACAACTTTGTGTAAAAAAAATGTGTTTTCATTTTTTTTACACATATTCCAAAAACTGCTGGGAAAAAAAAAACATTCAAAAGACTCATTATGCCTCATAGATTATACGTTGGGGTGTTAGCTTTCCAAAATGGGGTCACTTTGTGGGTAATTCCATTGTCCTGGTGTTCCAGGGCCTTCAAAAGTGTAATAGGTAGTCAACTAGTTAGATGTGCAATTTATGCTCCTAAAACCCCCGATGGTGCTCCCTGCATTTTGGGCCTCCGTATGTGGCCAGGCAGTGAAAAAGCCTCACACATGGGGTATCGTTTTACTCAGGAGGAGTAGCAGAATGTATTTTGGGGTGTCATTTGTGGTATGCACATGCCATGTGAGAGAAATAAGCTATTACAATGACAATTTTGAGAATTTTTCTAAATGAAAAATAAAAATCTTAATTTTGCAAAGTATTCTGGGAAAAAATTACAACTTCAAATAACTAACCATGCCTCTTACTAAATACCTTGGAATGTCTACTTTCCAAAATGGGGTTATTTGGGGGTCATTTGTACTTTCCTGGCTTGTTAGGGTCTCAAGAGATGAGATAGGCCTTCAATACATCAGGTGTGATCATATGTGATAATTTTTTATGATTTGCACTATAGCTTGTAGACTCTAAAACTTTCACAAAGACCAAATAATTTCCAAAAAATTTGGGTTATTTTTATAAAAGACATGTAGCAGTATAAATTGTGGCCAAAATTTATGAAGAAAAATTAATAATTTGCAAAATTTTATCACAGAAACTAAGAAAAATATTTTTTTTTCCCAAATTTTCTGTCTTTTTTCATTAATAGCGCAAAAAATAAAAACCGCAGAGGTGATCAAATACCACCAAAAGAAAGCTCTATTTGTATGAAAAAAAGGACAGAAAAATCATTTGGGTATAGTGTTGCATGACTGAGTAATTCTCATTCAAAGTGTGAGAGCGCTGAAAGCTGAAAATTGGTCTGGTCAGGAGGGGTGTTTAAGTGCCCAGTATGGAAGTGGTTAAAGGGGTGTTCCAGCCAAAAAATGTGTTTATTAAAAGTCAGCAGCTACAAAAAGTGTAGCTGCTGGCTTTTAATAAACACTCACTTACCTGCTCCTGCGTTCCAGCGATGCGCCGACCGGGGCTCCGCTCCTCTCCCCCCTCCCCAGCCGGCGTCTCCATCCCGACTGTGGGCACCCAGCCGTGACAGCCTTCGGCTTCACGGCTGGGCACCCACTGCGCATGCGCGAGCCGCACTGCGCATGCGCGTGCGGCGCGGCTCGCCGCTGATTGGACAGGCGATTGTCTAGGACCTGTCAGTGTCCTAGGCCATCGCCTACAGGGAGGGGCTGAAATAAGGCGATTACGCCTCTCGCCTTATCAGCCCCTCGGCGGAAGCAGGAAGTGGGACAGGAAGTCCCACTCCTACTGAAGCCCCCACTCCCCCCCCCAAAAAAAAAACATGCCAAATGTGGCATGTATGTGGGTGAGGAGTGGATTAAGAGGAAGTTCCATTTTTGGGTGGAACTCCTCTTTAATGCATTCTATGCATTAAGGTGAAAAAACTTCAGAGTATACCGCCCCCCGGCCCCCCGTTATACTTACCTGACCCCTCAAATGTCCTGCGCATGGTCCCGAGATCCTCTTTGCCGCTAAGCCTGGCTACTGATTGGCTAGAGCAGATGGATTGAAAGAAGCGCAGCCAATTGGCTGGCACTGCTGTCAATCATATCCACCGTCGAGGGGCGGGGCCGAGTGATACAGTGAGCGGCTATGGCCACTCGCTGTATCACGGGAGCGCACCCGCAAAGACTACACACAATGCAAGCTCTCTCGCATGAACGTGTGTAGTTCATGACCAGAGACAGCCGCCGAGGGACCCCAGAAGACGTGGATCGGGGCCACTCTGTGCAAAACAAACTGCACATTGGAGGTAAGTATAACATGTGTGTTATATTAAACAAAACATTTTTTTTCCTTCAGTGACCCTTTAAGGTAAAAAAACATCCGAGGATTAGCGCCCCCCAGCCTTCCCATTTACTTACCTGTCCCCTCGAAAGTCCTGCACCGTGAACGTGCTGGCTTTTTGGCTCATTCATTGGTTGATTGAAAGCAGCGCAGCCATCGGCTTGCGCTGCTATCAATCACATCCAATGACGTGACGCGGCGGGGAGCGGGGCCGAGTGATACAGTCTGTGGCTGTGGCTGCCGCCTGTATCACGGGAGCGAGCCTGCAAGAACTAACCACCAATGGGTGAGAGCTTGCATGAGGGGGGTTCGTTTTTTTGGGGGGGGGGGCCGAGACAGCCGCTGAGGGACCCCAGAAGACCAGGATCATGTGCAAAACGAGCTGCACATTGGAGGTAAGTATAACATGTTTGTTATTTAAAAAATAAAAATTACCTTTACAGCCCCTTTAAGTTCACAAGGTAAGTTCACAAGGCATGCTGGAGCAAATGTGGACTTCTAGATTAAAGTTTAGAGCAGTTTGAAATTATAAACCTATTATAGACCATCACACTGTCTATTGACTCCAATGAAAAAAAGGACACCCAAGAGGAGCCAGGAATTTGATATGAGTTTAGACAAGGTAGTGAAAGGGGCGAAAAAACAGCCTAACCCAAGTCCCATGGCCCAGGTTAGACCCCTTTCACACTGGGGTGGTTTGCAGGCGCTATTGCGCTAAAAATAGTGCCTGCAAACCGACCTGAAACAGCTGCTGTTTCTCCAGTGTGAAAGCCATGAGGCGCTTTACCGCCACCGCACCTCCTGTCCTAGTGTGAAAGGGGCCTAAAAAGCCAGTCATGTTGGAGAACCAAATTTACATAGAAAAGGGGTAGGGAGAATATTATTTTATTATATAGAATTGTTTGATTTCATGTGTATTATTTCAGTTATATATATATATATATATATATATATATATATAGTGCAATGACATCTACTAACCATGTAGAATCTGATATTATCAGGGCTTTTTTTCAGGGGGAACTTGGGGGAACTCAGTTCCACCACCTCTGGCTCAGACCCTTTGGTGCCTGCTCACCACAATCACTTGTAAACACAGAAGTCTGGTTTCTGTGTCTACAAGTGACAGCCCCCTGAACTCTGCACTCTGTATGTAATGCAATTCTGGTATAATACCCCTTAAAGACCCTTCTCCTGTTCGTGAAATCTGAACGGGGTCGTGGTTGAGTTCCTGCACCTATTTTCTGAGAAAAAAAGCTCTGGATATTATTACCCCTTGGTGCCAGTGCCTCTCGGCCATTTAGGAGTTTTTAGATGCTGGGAGGTGGGGCGAGGTTTATGATCATGTGACCGCTTTTGATTGGCTGTAATGGCAGTCATGAATGGAAAGCTTCCCATCACAATCAGCCCACCTGCCAGGAGGCCGCATATTTGCATGTTGTCGGTGCCAAGAGGTTCATTTTGAAAACTAAGCTATTGCACCTATCACTTAATGGGGTCAATTCACAAAGCTTTATTTTCAGATTGCGGGTGTTATTTTAACGATTTTGCACGTTATTGAAGCTAGTTAAATTCACTAAACGGTTTAACGCTTTGAAAAATCATCAAATAACGTTTCCCTACACAGAACCGATATTTTAAGGTGAGGATCCTTATTAAAGAGTCAAATCGTTATTTTAAAGATTCAAAACGTTATTTTAAAGAGTCAAATCGTTAAATATGTACAGAAGTGCAATTCACAAAGATTTTTTTGACAGTTATCGATCGTTAAGCAATCGTTAAATTAACACCTCCCTCAGGGTGGCGTTATGACATTTCCCAGGCGATATTTTGTTGTAAGAGGAAGCTTTTGGCGATTTTTGTAGTGTAGTGTAGTGTTGGGCAAGCTAGAACCGTGCTCTATTTGAACTTAAAATTATCCAGAGGCGAAGAAGAACATGTTGTTCAGATTTATAAACGTGTATTCCGTTCACATACTATTTTGGATGACTTTTCTGAAACCCAGGTGATAGCTAAATTCCGATTCTCATCTCCCATGATTTATTCTCTGTATGAGGAAATACACATGGCTTTAGAAAAGCAAACACTAGAAGTTTTGCACATCACATGCTCAATCTCCATGTGTATTGCTTGTGTCTCTCTCTCTCTCTCTCCCTGTATCTGCTCTTTTCCACATGCAGCTGTTCTCCTCCCCTTCTGCTCCCAGAATGCATCTCTCCAGCATTATTTAATGATCTTAAGAGTTATTTTAACGTCCCAAATGTTAATAATAACGTCTGAGTAGTTAGCATAACGTTTGGATAAAGAGTCAGTTGAAAACCATAACGACTGTGTTAAATAATGATTATAGCTTTCGTGAATACCATGTTTGGTAGCGTTAAATAAGGAGTGCTAATTTAACACCTGAAGAAAACCAATAACGTTTCTCTTTGTGAATTGACCCCAATATCTGATTTTCTCTGTGGGGGCTCTGTGCTGACTATGCATGCTGTCCTTGCCGGGGAGTGAGTTCCGCCCCGGAGCGATAGGTGGCAGCAGTGGAGTCAAGTGCGGTTGGATATTCGGTTGGGTATTAAGGGGGAGAAGTCATCTTTCTCTGGGTCTTTTTAGCGTGTGGCGCACACCATTGGGGTAGCCATTCCACGACAACCCCACAAATGGCCCTCCTGGCCGGGTGTGCGTGTGTCGCAGTGTTCCTGGTTCCGGGACCACGTTGGCCCGGAGCAATTGATCTGCTGTGCGGACCCAGTGATCGACTGAGTCTCCAATCTAAAGATGGTCTTGAGCTGTCTGTCCAATTGGAGGAAGCTGACCGATGGGGAGTCTGTCCGAAGGATACCAGGCATGAGGCTGGTGTTCCAGGAGGGGCCTGTCCATTCATCAGAGGAAAACCTTGGTTTTGAGAGGCTGGGTGTTGGTCGCCTGTCAGTTGCTAACTTGACCAAAACTACCTGAAGGGATCTGGGTGCTAAATCTACTAAAGAAGGGATTCTGGACCATAATTGTCTCCAACCTTTAGGAGGGTCTGTGGCAGAGACTTAATCCTAAGTTCGAGTGACACTTTGGCTGCCAGGCTTGTGAGAGAGGCCTGTCCAGATGCACTATGCCCACTCTGGCTAGAGTGGCGATGTGGAATTGTCGTTGGAAGCAGGACTGTTACCCTATCCAGTTACACCTGAATTTGCTATCTTCCATTTTGCTATCTCTTCACCTTCCATTACTTCTATCATTTTACCCTGTTGGGTGATAAAAGCACAGAAAAGACACCTGTTGTGTGGACATTCCCTTTACTGCAGCTCTCATCAAGTACCCTAGACAGCGGAGATACAGAGGTAATGTGCCCCCCAAAACAAACCAGCAGCTCCTTCGGGGGTAGTTCTACACATGAATGCACGTTTGTGTTCACACATGTACAGTGCCTTGAAAAAGTATTTATACCCTTGAAATTTTCCACATCTTGTCACGTTACAACCAAAAACGTAAATGTATTTTATTGGAATTTTATGTGATAGACCAACACAAAGTGGCACATCATTGGAAAGTGGTTTTACATTTAAAAACAAAAAAAAAAAAATGTGAAAAGTGTGACGTGCATTTGTATTCAGCCCCCCTTTGCTCTGATACCCCTAACTAAAATCTAGTGGAACCAATTGCCTTCAGAAGTCACCTAATTCGTAAATAGAGTCCACTTGTGTGTAATTTAATCTAAGTATAAATACATCCGTTCTGTGAAGCCCTGAGAGGCTTGTTAGAGAACCATAGTGAATAAACAGCATCATAAAGGCTAATGAACACACCAGACAGGTCAGGGATGAAGTTGTGGAGAAGTGTAAAGCAGGGTTGAGTTATAAAAAATATCCCAAACAGTCCAACGCCTTAACATGTTTATTTTCCTTGGGACCAAGCTAACGATTGCTCGGGCCTGGAAACAACCGACTGTAGCCTTTCTCTTGGTCAAAAGGAAGATATCATGGATCATGGCCCAGGAGAAAACAGTTAGCATCCTCTTGGATACTGCTGATAAACACGATGCTATCTGGGAACCCTGGTCCAAATACTTATCCCTGCCGCCTATCGTCTCTCTCTCACACCTGGGTCCATGTAGATGGGCGAGCACCACAACGTCTCACAGGATATCACTGCTACTTTTCTCTCTTTTTCTTCTGTCTTTTCCTCTTCCCTTCCCCCTTCTCTACATTTCACTATCACCCCACAAGTATCACTAATAGACTACTACCTTAAAGCGGAAGTAAACCCATCTTTTTGATAGTTTAAAAAAACAGTTAACATTCCTGGCATGCCGGAAATGCTAGATGTCACATTTGCTTGTGCTCTCAACCAAACTGTCAAACCATCCAATGGCTGGTTTCATAACTGATCACATGTGCAGCATCGTGGCAGTTGCAGATTAAACAAAGGCCAAGATGGCAGCTTCCTTGGCTGAAAACAATAGGAGGGTTTACTTCCACTTTAAGACACAGTGTATGCATCCTTAGTGTTGCCGTGTTGGCCTGGATAGCCTGGGTGAGGGCCCTCACATCCTGCCCAACGTCTGCTGTTGTAGTCTGCAGTATGTTTAGGCAGTTTGTAAGAGCCCGGGAGTGGCAGTCCAGGTCCCCTAGCGTATCCTTTATGGAGGACAGGCTCTCCTCCATCCGCACCAAAGTTTGGCTGACCTGTCCCAGATGGTGGGTCTGAAGGGCCTGGTCCCTTCTCAGATTGGCGGGCAGAACCTCGGCCACCCCCCTGGTCTTCTGGGACGACTTCCTGCCTCCAGCTGAGGCTTGTGGCCGGGGAAAAGGGGAGCCCCTTGGGAGGGGAGCCCTGTTGGGGGAGGAGTGGGAGGGGCTAGCCCTTATGGAGGGCTGGCTGCTGCCAGCCAGAGAGGAAGACTCCTCCAAAAACAACAATCCACTGGCTGACATGACATCCTCCTCCTCCTCAAACTCCTCCTCCTCAACCTCCTCCTCTTCAACCTCCTCCGAGGACTCCGGCCTTGTCGGGGGGTCCTCATCAGGCTGCTGTCCTGGGCATGGTGCGGTCAGCCCAGATGGCCCAGCACCCTCCTGCACATCTGTGGATGACACAAAACATTCACCGGTTGGAGGATCCACACACTTGCCACATATTCCCTCCCCCCCCCACATGCTACACACCTGATAGGGCAAAAAAACCTTACCTGGCATCACGGCTTCATGACTGGAGTCATAGCCAGGCAGGCCCTCCACCTGTTGTCTATGAAAGGTCTGGGCCACCGCACGCTCCTCCACTGTCAGCCTAACAGGGCATGGTGGGCCCCCTCCTGTGCCCCTGGCATGGGCTGCCATTTTGGCCAGCTTCTTTCGGATCAAACGCCGGAGATCATTGATTTTCTTTTCGATCCCCTTGCGTGTCCGGGTCCCCCCCCCCCCGCTGAATTCACCTGGTCAGTAATGTGCAGCAAAATCTCCCTCCTCCTGGCCGGGGGGGGGGGTGTTGGCACTCTCCGGGCCGTCTCTGGAAAACGCCCAGGCCCGAAATGGCCCGGGCAAGAATTTGTTTCTCCCCAAAGTAAAATTCAACTTCCTCTTCCTCTCAGTCATACTCATACAACAACTCTCTCCCAAACAATCAACAAAAATCACTCACAAAAACAAGCCGGAAAAATCAAGCAACAAAACAAACAAACCAAAATCTATCAACCAAAAAGTCTCACAAGCAGTCACCAAAAAACACTTTCAAATATATTCTACAAAACACTAGATCAAACAGTCAACAAATATCACAAAGACAAGTCACAACGCAACAAACAACAGAACAAAAGCACCTTGCTGTATAGGAAGGGATACAAAGGGATGTACTTTTGCAAAGGAAGTGCGTTTGTGTCTGTCTATTTATGCTGTCTGCGTAGTTCACAAAGTTGCCCGGGTCCACTTCCAATTTCACTGATTGCGTCGTTCCCGAGTTGTGAGCATGTGCACAGAGGTGCTGACCATGGTCTGCTTCATGCGCGCATGCGCGAGCTGGCCGGCCCTTCATTTGCATGGGGTCACGGCTCATTTCAATGTAACACGCCCACGTCCTTCCCGATTTGAATTACTCCGCCTTGCGCCTCTGAAATTACGTTGCACCGGCGCTAATTTCTGCGCAAATCAAACGAGAATATGGTGATTGCGCCGCTACATTGCGGCAGTCTAACGTAAAGGAGGTGCACTACGCCAGTCAAAAAATGCGCCGATGTACGTGAATCTGGCCCATTGCTTGTATATCAAGGCAAAATGTATTAAAACATTTTGCTTGTCTTGCAAAACGCTCTCAAACCAGGTTACTCTCAAACCAAGGTTTTACTTTAAACAAATTTAAAGTATACTGCCCTTATTCAACAAATAACGCAAGACACAAACTGAAGTGACTAACGCTTCTGAATTAGAATTCACTACATTAAAGTTCGATGAATACAAAACGGACTTTGATTATTTGCTTTGGGTGCTGGAGATTCGCTGGTTGCACTATTTTTATTGAATAGGCTCGCAAACATCTAAAGCACACTAAATCTGTGTTAAGCCATTTGGAGGTCAAAGGTATACAACCAACAACGTGTCCAAGTTCATCATCAAGGTTATGAGAGTTTCCCCATAACAATCATGGTTGCCGACTCACCATAGCATTCATCAGCATGAAAGCCTGTTTGTTTTTCAGAGCCATGTTTCGAAAGCTTGCTTTGTAGGCTTTATTATTCCCTATAAATAACACAAATTGACTGTGAGAAAAATAAAAAAGGAAGAAATCTAGTGTCAGGTGCTGGATACAGGATGTTTTTTAGGGGGATTTTTCCTGTTTCTGGTAAACATAAGGGAAGCTTTTGTGTGGCAGATGTAGGAAAGAGGAGGGGGTTTGTTTTCTTTATTGTTTGAACACCTGCTCTAGCTCGCCAACCCACAGTCCTATTGACAGGATTCAGACCTGAACAGGGAGGGATTGAAGTTGCAAGATTAAAAACTTCAGACTTGCGACAGCTTCCAATATTTAATTAATCTTTGATAACACAAGGAGAAAAAAAAAGACAATAACTTCCCCACTTAGGCAGCTTCCTGCAGGGTTCCTGTGCGTACAACCTCTATACAATACTTCAGCGGAGCCCCAGGCAAAAGAATCCCTCTTTATTATTTATGGGATTTATAAAAAATAAATGCACTTCCAAATCCGGATTCTTGGCGTCTGGGGAATAATAATGCATGAATGTTCTAAATCCTTCAGATTAAATGTTTCCCTATATCATCAACATTCTGTGCAATATATACTGTATATTTACTGTACACACATATATATATGAAGATATATACTGTATATATATCTATAGATGTATATACTGTATATATATCTATAGATGTATATCTATCTATCTATCTATCTATATATATATAATATATATATATAGATATATATATATAATATATATATATTGTAATGGTTTGACTCTGTCCTTCCTGAAAGATGGCTGGTTTTCACCATATTTTGGATGGACAGACACATTAATGACACAGCTGTGTGTTCAGCTCTTTAGTGCTGGCCTGGCTGTGGCTCAGGGCCCCACCCGCAGACAGGAAGTCTGGTCCTGGGAGCCAAGTGTGTGAGCTCCCAAAACCCTCTGAGAGGAGTCAGAGGCGCTGCATAGGTGCAGCTACTGCATGAGGCAGGTTCGTGCGATTGAGCAGCAAGTTGGCTGTGTGCTTGCCGTTAGGAAACGGGTAGTTCTGAGGAGCAGAACGTGGGCCTGAGTTGGAGGTCTGAAACAGCCGGAGGACAATATACAGGAATGGTGGAACCCCCTGCGAGGGCTACTATTTGTATTTTGTGAGCTTATAAATAAAATTGGGCTACCAGGCCCTTAAAAAATCGAAGTTCTGGCTTGGTGTACTCACGGGAAACTGCATCTACCACGAGAGCTAAACAACCCCAATATTACAATATATATCTATCTATATATATATAGATATATATATATATCTATAAATATATCTATATCTATAGATATATCTATAGATAGATATATAGATATATATCTACCGTATATACTCGAGTATAAGCCGACCCACATATAAGCCAAGGCACCTACTTTTAACAAAAAAACCTGGGAAAGCGTATTGACTCGAGTATAAGCCTAGGATGAGAATGCAGCAGCTCCTGTAAGTGGAAAAGAGGGTCAACAATGCCCATGTGTATGCCTCACTGTGCCCATTGCAGCCAGACCTCACTGTGCCCATTGCAGCCAGACCTCACTGTGCCCATTGCAGCCAGACCTCACTGTGCCCATTGCAGCCAGACCTCACTGTGCCCATTGCAGAATCACTTTGCCGTGTACCGTAACATGCAGATTCAGATGGCGGCCAGGCAATGTTAAAAAGTCGTGCTCCTCCTTGTCCTGTTCCGTGATAGTCCGTGACATGCAGATTCAGACGGCGGCCGCGCATTGTTAAAAAGTTGCTCTCCTCCTTGTCCTGTTCCGTGATAGGCGGAACACTCAGTTTCTCAGCAGACACTGGGGTAGATTCACATAGAGATACGACGGTGTATCTACTGATACACCGTCGTATCTGTGAGATCGGACGCTCGGATCTATGCGGCTGATTCCTCGAATCAGGTTCCGCATAGATCTCCCTTAGAGCCGACTGGTGTAAGTGAGTTACACTGTCGGATCTTAGGCTGCAATCTCCCGCCGTCCGATAGGTGGCGCTTCTATTACTATACGCAACGAATATGCAAATGAGGAGAACCGCCGATTCTGAAACGAACGCCCGGCCGTCGTTTTTTTTTTATGTCGTTTGCGTTCGGCTTTTTCCGGCGGATCGTTACCCCTGCTATATGTGGGGTAAGTGCGGCGTATCCTATGTTAAGTATGGCCCTCATTCCCGCGTTGAATTTTGAATTTTTTACGTCGTTTACGTAAGTCGTTCGGGAATACGGCCATACGTTAATAGCGTTAATGTCGAAAACAATGACGTCCTTGCGACGTCATTTGAGGCAATGCACGCTGGGAAATTTAGCCGGCGGCGCATGCGCAGTACGATCGGCGCGGGGACGCGCGTGATTTAAATAGTAAACTCCCCCTAGCCGCGGAATTTGCATTCCGCCGGGGGATTTACGATCCGCCAGGGCAACTTATGAGGCAAGTGCTTGCTGAATACAGCACTTGCCTCAAAAACTGGCGCGGGCGGATAGTAAAAAAGATAGATCACGCGGATCAAAAGATCCGCTGATCTATGTGAATCTACCCCACTGTGTTCAGTTTTCCACCTATCACAGAGGCCGTGATAGGCAAGAGGACGAAAGGGTGTCCGTGATAGGCTGAACACAGTGTCTGCTGGGAAACTGAGTGTTCCGCCTATTACGGAACAGGACAAGGAGAAGCATGACTTTTTAACACTGCCCGGCCGCCGTCTGCATGTCACGGTACACTGACTCGAGTATAAGCTGAGTGTGTCACTTTCAGCCCAAAAAAAGGACTGAAAACTCAGCTTATACTCGAGTATATCCGGTATATATACAGTATATATCTATATATCTATATATATATATATATATATATATATATATATATATATATATATATATATATATGATATATTTATAATACAGTAATAATATTAATAAGTACAAACATATATTGATTTGACAAATAAAATCATATTGAATACATGCGTAATGTTACTTTTTTTAATAAGAATTTTAAACAATATCATTAAATAAAGGTATTAAATGCCATTTCAATTTTATTGCCAGAAGGGATCAGATACAAAGATTTAATTTCCGAAACTATGAAATTATGCACTTGTAAACCTTTCTTTATTATGTATTACACCTAAATAGTGCTGCCAAGAATGTCTGTTTATTAAAAATATGATTGAAGAATCAGCCCCAGGTTCCCGAATTAACAGCTGTGCCAATATCAGCTGTTCTTTGTCTCAGATGAAATATATGTGTCTCATACTAATGTGTACCACAACCATTTTCGGCATTCCTAACTGTAAACTCCTCCAGTAATTTTCCTCTAGGTAGAAATACATTTTGATCTTGTCTATCCTCGTGGATGAATTTAAACTAGACAGAGATCTACAACAACTGGAACGAGTACCGTAGATGTACTCAGACTGCATACAGTATAAAAGACATCTGGGGGCTGTTATGTTCTGGACCAAACTGGTGGGCTTAAAATTCTACAATGTAAAGTACAGCTGTAAAGTTTTGTAGATTCAAAGGGATTTAGAGGTGAAATTAAATCTTTTCTTGAAATATACTTTGGACTAAATCAAACATTTTTATTTATATTGAAGTTAAACAGATAAAGGAAATAATTCACTATGAGGCATATTTGTGAATGTGACTTTCACCAAACATTCACTAACTGAATCTCGTTACTGACATTTGAAACACATGCACCTAGAAGATTCATATGCAGATTCACTGCATTGTAATTATGCCCCTTATCTATTGCAATTAAAGCGGAATTTCACCCTAAATATAAGATCTCCCATGTGATCCAGCATACTGGCGTCAGCGCCAGTATGCTGGTTTTTTTTTTTTTTACTCGCACACTTACTGTATTATGCCGGAATTTCATTTTTTCCCCCCGCGGTGGACGGCTCTAGTATTGCTCGTCACATCTTCCTAAAATACCCGATATGGACTCGGGTAATCTCGGCGAAAATGCGGCGCCTGCGCACAGACCTAGGAGCTGACTGCGCAGGCGCCGTATTTCTCCGAGTCCTATTTCGGAGGGCGTGACGCGCCATAGCCGTAGGACTCGGAGAAATACGGCGCCTGCGCAGTCAGCTCCTAGGTCTGTGCGCAGGCGCCGCATTTTCGCCGAGATTACCCGAGTCCATATCGGGTATTTTAGGAAGATGTGACGCGCTATACTGGCGCCGTCCACCGCGGGGGAAAAAAAGAAATTCCGGCATAATACAGTAAGTGTGCGAGTAAAAAAAAAAAAAAAACAGCATACTGGTGCTGACGCCAGTATGCTGGATCACATGGGAGATCTTATATTTAGGGTGAAATTTCGCTTTAACAATGTAGTTTCAGCTTTTACAATCAGATAGATGGCCTGATAGTTTCAATTCTCAAGCCTGATTTTTTTCAGCAAGCTCAAACCTTTAATTGTAAAGTTTTTTTTTATATATAAATAATAATAAATAAATAAATACATAATAAAATAAAATAACAAACATATTATACTTACCTGCCTTGTGTTATGGTTTTGCACAGAGTAGCCCTGATCTTCCTCTTCTCGAGTCCCACGCTATCGCTTCTGGTCCAAACCCCCCCCCGTCGAGTGCATGCTTGACAGCAGAAGGGACCAATGGCTCTTGCTGCTGTATCTGAACCAATGAGAAGCGAGAGAGAGCTGAGACAGCCTGGACTCTCATTCACATTGTTGGATCGAGATCGGACTTCAGGTATGTATTTATGGGGGCTGCGGAGAGAGCTGCATGCAGGACAGAAGATTTTTTTTACCTTACTGCATAGAATGTTTAGTGACTTGGGGAGTTATACTAAAAACCCTGTGCCAACGCCATTTACCCCAAAAATGCACCAGTCAGTAACAGTGACAGTCAGATTTACGTCGCTTGTAAAAATAATTAAAATTGAGGCGTACCACTGCTAAGAAGTCCACATGCAACTTTATTCCAATAAAGGTCAGGGGTACAAAAAGCAGCCAGTGCGTTTTGGGGATCTAAGTGCCCCCTTCATCAGGGCTAGAAAGAACATATCGAAAAGATTTGGCTCATGTATAGGGGCATGATGTTGCTAACATCCCTAAATCAATAGAATAGATGAATACCTCTAAAAAGGTGGGACTTTCCGGGCAACCATAAATAGTGGTGACAACTAGGTCATAAAAATATATAAATTTATTACAAAATATCAAAAAATATAAATAATTCACAATATCATATCAATATACTAGTATATTGATATGCTATTGTGAATTATTTATATTTTTTAGAGGTATTCATCTTTTCTTTCAGAAAGAACATATCAAGATTTCCACCCACAATGTATAATTTCAATAATAGTGATGATGATTATTATTATTATTATTGTTATTATATAGTTGTTTTTTTCTCTTAGGCTGCGTACACACAATCAGACCGGTCCGATGAAACTGGTCTTAAAGCGGAGTTCCACCCAGGAAAACAACATTTGGCCATATATCCTAAAAAAATAAAAATAAATTAATACTCACCCGAAATACCTGTTGCTATGCGGAAGTCCGTAATCTGCCTCTTCCCCACCGCGGTGTGTTTTCTTCTGCTTCTTCTGCTTGTGAATGGGGCACGCTGCTTTCTGGGAACTGTGTGTGTTCTCAGAGAGCAGCCGCCCATTCACAAGCCGGTGGTAGGAAATGGGCAGTGAAGCCGTAAGGCTTCACTGCCTGTTTCCCCTAGTGTGAATGGCGGCGCGGGACCCGGAGCGATCGTGGGGACCGGCATCGGGGGGGCCATCATCAGTGCGGGCAAGTAGGACAAGGTAAGTGTCCTTATTAAAAGTCAGCAGCTACACTCTTAGTAGCTGCTGACTTTAAAAAAAATAAAATTGTAGGTGGAATCCCTCTTTAAGACCAGTTTCATCGGACTAATTCGATGGTGTGTACGGCCTATCGGACCGTTGTCCGTCGGACCAAAGTTTTAAAACTTGCATTAAAATCTGTCCGACTGACAAAAACGATGGTTAGTACACAAAAGCATCGGACCAAAAACCTGCGCATGCTCAGAATCAAGTCGACGCATGCTTGGAAGCATTGAACTTAGTTTTTTAGCACGTCGTTGTGTTCTATGTCACCGCATTTTGGTCTGAACGGATTTTTGGTCCGATGGTGTGTACGCACATCAGACCATCAGACCACATCAGCGTGTTCCGATGACAACAGTCCGTCGGACCAGTTTCATTGGACTGGTCTAATCGTGTGTACGTGGCCTTAGGCACCCATATTGTAATTTTTGTGTAATTATTTTTCCACTCTCATTACTACTGAATGTTTGATCTTAATTATAACCCCATGGAGGGCATACTATATTGATATCGGATTGATATGAAAATCTTATGTTTTTTTCTAGTCCTGATAAAGGGACATTTAGACCCTCAAAACATGCTGGCTACTTTTTGAATTGTACTCCTGACCTTAAATGGAAAAAAAGTTGTATATGGACCTCTTAGCAGTGGTGTGGCACGTCAATTTCAACTCTTTTTACATCACACTACAAGTCAGGGAGACCGTGGAGAAACTCCAGGGTGTAAAACCTGCCTGCCCAAGAACCATATTATTTACACCAACAGTATTACCTTAAGATAACATTACCAGTAAAATAAACCTACGGGTCCATCGCTATCTTTCCACTTCCCTCAAAAGATTTAAATGTCTTGTCTGTGATGGGCAACCAAAGAGGCACACATTGAGAAAACAGATTAGCTTAAGACAATTTTGACACAAAGCAGAGCAGCAAAAAAAAATATGCAGAAACATCATAAACCCCACTAAGCCTAGGATCTGTAAAGCCTCTTAATAGGTTAATAAATGGTTTATAGTTGTAAATGACTATGATAAACCTGTCATACAACAGTATAGATGCAATACAATTCGTAAGTCTGCCTTGATTTCTACTAAAATTTGACATCCTTTACTTACAGGTACATCTCAACCTTGAACGGTATACTATATCTGTATTCTATAACTCCTACAGTAATAGAGTTACATTCATGAAGTGGTTACACTACTGTATAGGAAGGTTACAATTAGACACCAAATCAATTTATAGAGCTAAAAAAATATCTTTCATATTTAGTCTCTAACACATCATAATTACATTTTGTTAAAATAATTGGCATTAGGAGAAAGTCCACTGGAGCATAATAAAACACTTCAACACCCCTTCTCCACACATCCTTTTAATTCCCTGTTAATTCTGTAAATGCTCTCTCCAGCAACCACCAAAGATGGCTGCATTTGCAGCTTTGTAGCTTTTGCGTACTAATGGAAATGTGAAGGAATGCTAAAAGTCATTTATGAGAGCCAATGGGGGGGATTTACTAAAACTTGAGCATGCAGAATCTGGTGCAGTTGTGCATAGTAACTTATCGGCTTCTAAATTCAGCTTGTTTAATTAAGATTTGGCAATAAAACCTAGATGCTTATTAATTTCTATGCAAAGCTGCAACTGATTCTGTGCACTCAAATTTTTGTAAATCCAGTCCCCCTCTTCAGTGACTCTCATATATTTTAGATTGGACTAATCTGCAAAAGAATTGGATTCTGCATGGAGCCAAAGACCAGGACAAGAAATGTTCACATTGAATCTTTTTTATTTTTATTTTATTGTGGTCTTTTGTCTGTTTTGTTTCTGTAAATATTGTAATGCACTGCTTTTCTTTATTAAAACCATATTTCAAATTGTTGAGGTGAATCTCTAAATGCTTGAATCAGAAATGTATATATTTTTTTGCCTCTTTGCAGAAAAGCTACTGTGTAAACTCTGTGACATTCTTGTCTGGTTGGGGCAGCATGTGATACCTGCAGGCATTTCTTTTTAAAAGGTCAGAATTACAACATCAGATGTTGGGAATTGTGCATGGTTCTGTTAAATCTAACTCTACTTTGCATTCATTTGTATACAATTGTTTCTGGACTTTGATATGTTCCAGTTGCTCTACAATCTATGGTTGTTTAAAAATGCAAGCCCTTGATTGGATGTTCATCCCTGTCTCATTTTGGTCTTCATGCAGATTTTATAAAAAACAAAACAAAATAAAACACACATAGTGGCAGATCCTGTGTGTGGAAAGGGTCAACTGTGGAGTAACCTGCACCCGTGAAGATCACTGTCAGGGCATCAGAACTGCCCGATCGCGGCCGTTTACCGTGGGCGCGCGCGTGCGCGGTATAGGCGCGCAGCGCGGGCGGGCATGGACACGCTCCCCATCCGGCCAATCAGTGGCTTATGCGGGCTATTTAAGCCATCCTCTTCCCCCTGTCTGGTTGCTGGCTTGTCACAGCTTCTGAGTGTATCTGATACCTACGACCTTTTGATCCTGACCCTTCTGACCTTTGGCTATTGTTACCGGACTGCTGCTGCCTCCTGCTCTTGACCTTTGGCTTTGAACTATCGGATTTCCTGATCTCTCCAACCCTCCTGACCACGGCCTGTTTCCCAGATTAATCTTCTGCTTGTTCCCAGCTCCAGCTACCTGGACTACCTCCGTGTGCTTCCTCGGCTGACCTCAGCAACCTGCTTCCGGATCAATCTCTGCCTGTCGGTACCGGTGCCTCCTGGTGCGTCTGTCCCTCTGTCCCCACTCCAGGGGGCGGATCGCGCTAGGTCGCAAAGGGAGCCGCCCTCAGCATCTTGGCCTTGGTGAGTTTATCCTTAAATAACCGTGATAGTACAAGCCAGCCAGATGTCCGAGGCCGACAGGGTGCGCTCTCCCTTTGAGCCAACAAGTCTCAGCGCTAACTGACGCGGTACAGAAATTGCAGGAAGGATATTTACAAATGGATGGTCGCCTCCAACAAATGGCTGTCACGCCTGGACCTACGGCCCCTCCCGCGGCTCCAGCCATGGGAGCATCCACCTCCCAGTCATCTCCAGGACCAGCGATGGTTGTCACCAATCCAGAACCTCGCGTCCCAACACCTGAGCGTTTTTCTGGCGCCCGCAAGAAATTCCGTGCGTTCAAGAATGCCTGCTCACTATACCTGGCCTTACAACCTAGGACTTTTTGTTCTGAAGCCGTGAAAGTAGGCTTTGTGATTTCTTTGCTCGCGGACGAGCCACAAGCCTGGGTACACAGCCTAATGGAACAGAGGAGCCCAATACTGGACACTATAGACACTTTCTTTAAAAACATGTCTGAACTGTATGATGATCCCCTGCGCTCGGCCACGGCCGAAGCCACTCTCCACCAACTGAATCAGGGGAGGAGACCGGTGGAGGACTTCATTGCAGAATTCCGCAAGTGGTCTGCTGACACAGGGTGGAATGAGGCCGTCCTGAAGTATCAATTCCGACTCGGCCTATCAGAGTCCCTCAAGGACGAACTAGCTAGGATTGATCCACCTGCCACCTTGGAAGCATTAATTTAATCAGCTACCCAACTTGACAGACGCCTACGAGAACGACGATCCGAACGCTTCCAAGTAACTCGGTCTAGCTGGACCCCACCAAGGTTCCCTCCAGCTCCGCCGCCTCCCCCGGTTCCACCCGCCTTCTCGCTTCAGGATCCGGAGATGGTCTGGTCCGGGCTCCCCTCACGTCTGAAGAAAGGCAGCGTAGACGCCAGTCAAATCTGTGCCTGTATTGAGGTGGAGCAGGCCACTTCCTCCGCACTCCCATTAGACCAAGGATCCTCAAACTACGGCCTTCCAGCTGTTGTAGAACTACACTTCCCATGAGGCATTGTAACACACTGACATTCACAGACATGACTAGGCATGATGGGAATTGTAGTTCCTGAACAACTGGAGGGCCATAGTTTGAAGACCCATGCATTAGACCCTGTAAGTCTAGATCTCCATCCTCCTTCAATCACCACATTACCAACTTACCTCAGACTTATGTTGTCCTCTTTCTCTCCCTACAGCTCCCGTAGGGGGCGACCCGGCTGCCGGCCATCATTGACTCTGGGGCTTGCAGCTGCTTTCTGGACTCCGCCCTGGCCCAAAAGCTGCATGTCCCCTGTCGTCCTAAGGACTCCCCCTTACAGATCCATCTGGCAGACGGCTCACTCCCCCGCTCAGGACTTGTTACCCATGAAACCCTACCTATCTTTGCCGTCTCAGATACCGGACACCAAGAATACCTGTGCCTGGACCTTATCCCGTCTCCACTGGCCCCCATCATCTTGGGGCTCCCATGGCTACAAGTACACCAACCCAGTATAGACTGGTGTGAAAAGAAGGTCAAATTCCCCTCAATCTACTGTGCTCAACATTGTCTCGTACCCACTAAACCCGCTTGTTCTACCTTGATGACGGCGTCAGAAGACCTCCAACACGTTCCCTCAGTCTACTCAGAATTCAAAGATGTTTTTGACAAACAGCAGACGGACCGCCTTCCTCCACACCGGTCATACGACTGTCCCATTGACCTGTTGCCTGGTTCTAAGATTCCCTTCGGGAGAATCTTTCCTTTATCAGAGACTGAATTAGTAGCCCTCAAGGCTTATATCGACGAAAAAAAGATGGCTCCCTCAGGCCTTGCATCGTCTATCGGGAGTTGAATAAAATTACCATCAAGAATCTGTATCCGTTATGTTACGTACCTGGGATGTGAGCCTGACGTGCAGAGGAAGGCCTCTCGTACAACTCCGGCTCGCGGACTACTGGCAGTGAAACAGTAGCCACAGGAGCACGGTGGGGTATGAGTGCCTGTAAACAGTTCAGTAGTCCCTGTAGTAGCGGTGATCAGCAGGTGGATGAGCTGACACGATGCTTGACTGGTGGCAGGCTGGGATAAACCACGGAGCAGTACCAGATGCAGGCTTGCAGGGCTGGGAGCTGTAGCAGGCTGGATGACCGGGATGCAGGGTCAGACAGGCCAGGTCGGTAATAATCAGGCAGATCAGGCAAAGACGTTAGGCAGAAGAGAGGTCAGGTCACAAGCCAAGTAGTACTGGAAGATCATCAGACAGAATCAGCAGGCAGGATCAGAGTCTAAGGGAAGCCGGTATCAGAACATGCAGCAGGTATTCACAGGTAACAACAAGCTGGATCAGAGTCAGAGGTCACACAGGAAACAGGAAATGACACGGAAGCTGCAGACCAAACAGCAAAGAACCTCTGTAGGAGCCTTGCTAAAATAGCCTGCCTGACTCCATTATTAGTGACAGGTGTGTGTCTTAAAGTGCTAGTACGCATGCGTGCATGCCGGGCGCTTGCATGGAAAGTCTGTCTTCCCTGACATTGCCCCCTCCCTACGGGCAACCTCCGGGTGCCCAACTGGTTCCTCTTTTGTGGGTTCCTGCGGAAGAAGGCACGGATCAAGTCTGTGGCATGTACATTTTGTGCGGGTTCCCAGGAATTCTCCTCTGGACCACTTCCACTTAATTAAATATTGCGTCTGACCCCTTCTTTTCCTGCAGTCTAAAACAGCCTCGACCTCAAATTCCTCATCCCCATCAATAATAATAGGTGTGGGAGGACCAGGTCTATGTTCTGGAAATGGATCTGGCACAACAGGCTTCAGCAAGGAAACATGAAACACTGGGTGGATCTTAAAAGATTCAGGTAAGGTTAATTCAAAAGAAACGTCATTAATTTTTCTCCTTACCGGAAATGGTCCTACGAACCTTGGTGCCAGCTTTTTAGAAGGACATAGCATCTTCAAATTCGTCGTTGAAAGCCATACTTGATCTCCTGGTTGCACGATTAGTTCCCCTCTTCTTTTCCTGTCAAATGACTTCTTGCTGTCCTCCTGGGCTTTCGCGACGGTTTCCTGCAACAACATATTATTTCGAGAGAAAAAGTCCAGAGTATCCTGGACAGCTGGAACGGAAGATTCTGTGACAAGATTAGGTAAGAAGGTGGGATGGAATCCGTAATTAGCAAGGAACGGGGATTGCTTGGTGGCAGAATGGTTGGCATTATTATAGGCGAATTCCGCCAGGGGTAATAATGATACCCAATCGTCCTGGACAAAAGAAGTAAAACAACGGATGTATTGTTCTAGGGTCTGATTAGTTCTCTCCGTCTGCCCATTAGTTTGTGGGTGGTAAGTGGAAGAGAATGAGAGTTCAATCTGTAGGGTCTCGCACAAGGCCTTCCAAAATCTGGATGTGAACTGGACGCCGCGATCAGACACGATATTTGCAGGGACTCCATGAAGTCTGACAATTTCTTTTATGAACACCCGAGCAGTTTCTGCAGCCGATGGTGTACTCTTTAGGGGAATGAAATGAGCCATCTTTGAAAAGCGATCTACTACCACAAAGATAGCGGTGCATTCTTCAGATGGTGGAAGATCAACTATAAAATCCATAGCAATCATCTGCCACTGTCTGTCAGGTATAGGCAGAGGTCTGAGCAATCCCCAAGCCTTGTTACGGGAGCTTTTACTCCGGATGCAGGTGGTGCATGAATTTACATAGGATCTGCAGTCTTTCTCCAACCCTGGCCACCAAAATGAGCGTTGTACAAGTTCAACAGTCTTATGAACCCCAAAATGGCCTGCCAAAGGGTGGTCATGACAAACCCCCAAGATCATTGCTCGAACCTCTTTAGGTACAAAAATCTGCTTACCCCTCCATAATAGTCCATTCTTTGCTTGTAGTGTGACCCCTGGAGGACTGGGTGTTTCTGCAGAAGCTTGCTGTAACTGAGACAAAAGGTCAGTGTGTAATAGCAGGAAGTTTCCAGCCGGTAAAATAGTATCTGGTATTAGGATGTCTCTTGGATCTTCAAACATGCGTGACAACGCATCGGGCTTAGTATTCTTTGATCCGGGCCTGTATGTAATATGAAATGAGAATCTCGAGAAAAAGAGAGCCCAGCGAGCTTGGCGTGGTTTGAGGCGTTTAGCGGACCGCAGATACTCGAGATTCTTATGATCCGTGTAGATCAGAATTGGATGGGCCGCTCCCTCCAGCAAGTATCTCCATTCCTCCAACGCGGCTTTGATCGCCAACAGTTCCCGATCCCCTACATCGTAGTTTCTTTCAGCTGACGTGAGTTTGCGTGAAAAGAATGCTACCGGATGGGTTACCTCTTTGAGGCCTTGACGTTGGGATAGAATGGCACCAACTGCACTTTCGGAGGCATCCACCTCCACAATATAGGGCAAGTTAGAGTCTGGGTGACTTAGGACAGGAGCCATGGTAAACCGTTTCTTCAACGTTTCAAAAGCGGCTTGAGCCTCAGGAGTCCAACAGAAACGCATACCTTGTTTGGTCAGCTGTGTAATAGGGTGAATGATAGCGGAAAAGTTCTTGATAAATTTGCGATAAAAGTTGGCAAAGCCCACAAAGCGTTGTATTCCCTTCTTGTCTGTGGGGGCTGGCCAATCTAGTATCGCTGAGACTTTCTGTGGGTCCATCTTGATCCCGTCGGTCGAAATGATCAGACCTAAGAACTGGATGCTCTGTTGCTGTAGGAGCCTTGCTAAAATAGCCTGCCTGACTCCATTATTAGTGACAGGTGTGTGTCTTAAAGTGCTAGTACGCATGCGTGCATGCCGGGCGCTTGCATGGAAAGTCTGTCTTCCCTGACACGTTACCTCTGATCCCGGAACTGTTCCAGCGATTCCGTTCAGCCCGGGTCTTCTCCAAACTCGACCTCCGGGGGGCTTACAACCTTGTCCGAATCCGGCCCGGGGACGAGTGGAAAACAGCTTTCAGGTCAAGGTTTGGCCACTTTGAGTACTTGGTGATGCCCTTCGGTCTCTGCAATGCCCCTGCCACATTTCAGCACCTGGTAAACGACATCTTTCGCCAGTTCCTGGACGACTTCCTGGTCATCTATCTAGATGACATCCTCATCTTCTCAGTGTCCCTTGAAGTGCACCGGGTCCACGTTAAACAAGTCCTGGCCATCCTTAGACAACACAAATTATACCTCAAAGCTGAGAAATTTGTGATGTGAATTTGAAAAGACCACAATTCAGTTTTTGGGCTTTATCATCTCAACCAATGGGATATCCATGGATCCACAAAAAGTCAAAGCAGTCCAGGGCTGGCCAGCACCGGCCTACAAGAATAGGGGTACAGCGGTTTATTGGCTTTGCCAACGTCTACCGCAGATTCATTGCCGGCTTTTCATCCACTGTGTCCCCTATTACCAAACTAACCCAGCAGGGGTGCCGTTTCCACTGGTCTCAGGAAGCACAGGAGGCATTCACAAGACTCAAGACCTTGTTTTCTTCCACACCTGTTCTAAAACATCCAGACCCAACCTTGCCTTTTCTCCTGGAGGTGGACGCCTCGGAAATCGCCATCGGAGCTATCTTATCGCAGAGACAGGGACCTAAGTCCCTGCTACACCCTGTAGCTTACGCTTCACGAAAACTAAGCACTCCAGAAAGAAATTATGACGTCGGAGACCGGGAACTATTGGCCATTAAGTTTGCCCTGGAAGAATGGAGATATCTCCTGTAAGGTGCCCTTCACCCCATTCTGATCTTTACGGACCATAAAAACCTGGAATACTTACGATCCGCCAAACGCCTTTAGACCAAGACAGGCTCGCTGGGCCCTGTTCTTCACTCGTTTTCATTTTCACATCACCTTCAGACCGGGGTCAAAGAATGGGAAAGCAGACGCCCTTTCCAGAATGTTCACCGAAACGCCCGATCCACTGGAACCTAGTACCATCTTAACCCCCAGGAACTTTCTATTAATCTCTCCAGTTGACCTTCTGACCTCTCTTAAAAGGGCCTCTGACCAATGCACCGACCAACTGGCACTCTCTCTGGAGAAACAAGACGGCTTACTATGGTCACGGGGCAAAGTCTTTGTACCTACGGAAACAAGGCAGTTAGTGCTAAGCACGTTCCACGATCACAAGCTGGCGGGCCACTTTGGAGCACGGAAAACCTCGGAGCTGATCGGACGCTCCTTCTGGTGGCCAAAGTGGAAATTAGACTGTAAAACCTATGTGTCCTCTTGTACCCGCTGCCAGCGCTGTAAGGGTCCGAACACTAAGTCCTGGGGCCTACTTAAACCTCTTCCTGTTCCGGAACGCTCTTGGACAGATATTTCAATGGATTTCATTGTGGATTTGCCTCCCTCCGAAGGTTTTACTACGATTCTGTCCAAATTAGCACACTTCCTGCCCATGATTGGTACACCCTCTGCGGCTGAGACAGCCAAATTTTTTTTTTAAAGAAATCATAAGACTCCATGGGGCACCCAAGAGGATTGTGTCAGACAGGGGTTTGCAGTTTACTTCCAAGTTCTGGAAGGAGCTCTGCAAGTCGCTTGAAATTAAGATCTGCCTCTCGTCTGCCTACCACCCGCAGTCCAATGGCCAGACAGAGAGGACCAACCAAACGTTGGAGCAATACCACCGTTGTTTTTGTTCATCATCTCAAAACGACTGGGTATCTTTGCTGCCATCGGCAGAGTTTGCCTACAACAATTCCATTCACTCGTCTACTAACCAAACCCCGTTTTGGGCCAACCTCGGATACCATCCCTCCTTCCTTCCGGACTCTATTCCTGAAATATCGGTTCCAGCTGTCCAGGAACGCATAGTTGCTATGCAACAAAACTTCCAGAAACTCCAGGAGACCCGGACAATTCCTGGGAGCCTTCCAGAAATTTACATGCCCCTCGGCTGATCCGAACTTTCCATCGAGACCATCCGGAGTTGATGGACAGTTTGGGCGTCCGGAGCCCGCCCCTTGGGGGGGGGGCACTGTCAGGGCATTAGAACTGCCCGATCGCGGCCGTTTACCGCGGGCCCACGCGTGTGCGCGGCTCGGGCACGCGCGTGCACATCTTGGGCGCGCGCGTGTGCGGTATAGGCGCGCGTCACGGGCGCGCACGGACACGCTCCCCATCTGGCCAATCAGTGGCTTAGGTGGGCTATTTAAGCCATCCTCTTCCCCCTGTCTGGTTGCTGGCTTGTCACAGCTTCTGAGTGTATCTGATACCTATGACCTTTTGATCCTGACCCTTCTGACCTTTGGCTATTGTTACCGGACTGCTGCTGCCTCCTGCTCTTGACCTTTGGCTTTGAACTATCGGACTTCCTGATCTCTCCAACCCTCCTGACCACGGCCTGTTTCCCGGAATAATCTTCTGCTTGTTCCCAGCTCCAGCTACCTGGACTTCCGGACTACCTCCGTGTGCTTCCTCGGCTGACCGGATCCGGATCAATCTCTGCTCCACGGATCCAGTCTTCATCCGCCTGTCGGTACCGGTGCCTCCTGGTGCGTCCGTCCCTCTGTCCCCACTCCAGGGGGGGGATCGCGCTAGGTCGCAAATGGAGCCGCCCTCAGCATCTTGGCCTTGGTGAGTTTATCCTTAAATAACCGTGATAATCACTCTTGGTTTGCTGGCACTTAGATTGCTTTACAAGCTAGAAAAGATCTCTAAACCGGGTGAGGTTGAGAGTGCAATCAGCACAAACTACTAGGTCATGTTTAGTGTCGGGGTCTGTGGGCTGGTATGTGGAACGTTTATACTACCTTCAAGCATTATAACGGCTCATATTTTCAATTATAATTGAAATAGTGACAATGGCATTGCCCCTTATCTTCTTCACAACATTTATCCGAAAAAAAAATGCAGAGCTTAGGAAATTAAAACGTTCACCAATTAACAGATTTTTTTAAATCATTATTGTATTGCATTGTATAGTATTGTTTTGTATAGTGCAGTGGTCTTCAATCTGTGGCCCAAGGGCCAGATCTGGCCCCTTGCTTGCCTTTACCTGGCCTTTGGGGCACTATTCCTCCCAATGACTCCAACAATGGGGCACTATTTCTCCAACTGATACTAACAATGGGGCACTATACCTCCCATTAAAACCAGTTATGGGGTATTGCTTACTCTCATTAACGATAAAAATAAAATAACATAAAAGTGTGCTGTTAGTTAAAATATATCAAACTCTATCAATAGTGACCACAGTGATAGTCAAATCAAGGTGGGGAATTATCTTGTTCAAACTAGCAAATTGTTAACGGTGAAAAAAAACAAACACGTGTCATCCACATAAAATGTGCCACTTAGTGTCCATATTGTTCATTAATCAAAATCTACTGTGCAATATGTCTCAAAAACACTAATGTGATATATCAACAGAAATGTCCAAATTCAAATCAAAAAACAAAAAAATTTAAAAATTGTGTCCAAACAATAAAAAAAAAAGAAGACAAACAGATGAGTAAAAGTGCACTGTTCCCCGTTTTCCTTAATAATGACATCCAATAAAGTGTTTTTGTGTTCCACCAGTGCTCAAAAATAGAAATAAAGGCCTCTTACCAAATCTCCATGATTTTCAGATCTGGTGTGGAGTTTGAGGCATCTATGGTGGAACATATGATCCATATGGGAGGTTGAGGGAAGCTCTGCAATTCATGTTGTTCATGATCTCCTAAAATCCAGAGATCATGGAGATTTGGTAAGAGACCATGTTTTCTATTTTTGAGCACTGGTGGAACACAAAAGCACTTTATTGGATGCCATTGTTAAGGAACACTGGGAACAATGCACTTTTACTAATCTGTTTGTCTTTTTTTGAAAAGGCTCCAACAGGGACAATACTAGACATGTGCAATTAGTTTAGATCCAAATTAGTTTTTTAATGAATTTTGACAAATTTGTTAATTCGGAAATATCAGAATTAAGGAAAACCCATTTAACAAACTTTTTGAAAATTCTTAAATTCTTAAGTTTGGAAATTCTAAATTCAAAAATTCAAAAACCAGAAAATTTGAAAATCTGAAATAATAATTAACTAATAATAACTTAACTATTACTAACTATTAAAGTATAGGTATTGGAATTTACTCTAATTTGGCTGAATGCTGTATCCAAAGGGATGGAACATAACAAATTAATAATAATAAATAACAATTATAATAATAATAATAAAACAATAATTTTCATTATTATTATTCATTATTAATTTGTTCTGTTCCAAGTGGATGTAAAGTTTCCATACACCCAGTGAAGTGAACAGCCTCAGATGATACACATGGATGAATCAACCTCCCTACATAGGTTTTTTTTATGTATATCTGCTGTCTTTACATTTATATATTCTTTAGAAAGTTGAGATCCTGTTAGGAGATTTTCTCTTCCTGGTTAACACAGAGTGTGATTTCTGGGAATACAGCCAAGATAGCTAACATTGCTGATTGGAGGAAAGGCACACACCCCCTCTCATCATAGGCAGAGACTCTCAGAGATGTTTTGTAATAGGACCTGCTCTCTGCTAATCTATTTTAACCTCCCTGGACAGAAGATTCAGGCTGCTTTTGTCGAAAAAGTTCGAGAATTTGTCAGAAGTTATCAGGCTGATTACAGAGGAACTGTTCAGGATAGAGCTATGGGACTTAGCTCATTGAAGAGAGATAACAAAATACTGCAGATATATGTGCCCAGCTCAAATTTCATGATTCGGGTTTACATCCACTTTGGGATGAAATCAATTGATAAGGAAAATCTTGAGGAACAAACATGGAGAGATTGTTGCAGAAAAGCTGTGCACTCTACAGATGTCAACAAGGTGCAACAATACATACAAAAAAAAATTATGAGCATAGAATGTAAAATGTTTTGAAGATGAGCGGGAATTATTTCAATAGTAATACCAACAAAACATGACTCAGAAACTGCAATGCATAAATAAAGTACATTTGTTGTAGTAAATATACACTTTTGGAGCTAATAGGGGCAATGAAAATAATTCACTGCACAAGGCAGGAGGGAGGGCTGTAAGATATCAAAAAGAAATAAATGGCACTCTCAGAGCAGAAAGTAACCATATGTTGTTAGTAGGAGAAGAGAAAAATGGAAATGAATTAGACAAGACATAACGATCTAAATTCCTTTGTTTACTTCTACAACATTAACTTCGAATCCAAGCGCTCAACATGGGTTTACCCACAAAATACATCGTTTAGTTATCTTTAAGACCATGATACATTCTAGTGGAATACATTCAGTAGATTACCCTCCTTGCTACCTCCTCCCGATCTTAGCCTATAATCTTTCTTCACCACACAATGTTATGCAAGAAGAATACAGGCTGATTTTTCAACGGATAAAATTTGCAAACAGCAATGAAGATTTTTTTAAATAAATTACATTAATACAGAAAAAGAAAGATCAAGCACAACAAAACCAAAAATTAGACCTTATTTTAGAATGCTGGAAATTAACTTATTATATCAACAAAATAATTTGCTAAATTAGTGATTGGATATTTTGCAGAAATTATCATGCTTATAACTGAAATGAGAAAGACTATTGCTGTACAGCTGGGCGCTAAGTATGTTTAGATTACCATAATCCTCCAGTGGCAGCAGGTTCCATTTTGACACATTCCATACTGAAGTACTGACACCTACATTCTCCAGAGAAAAAAAAAAATTCCCTACACAGTACACTTATGAGCATCAAATACAAAAAGCTATTTTGATATTTTTATGATATCTAAACCCAAGAATAGAAATAGAATATAATTCAGTGTACCGGTCCTTTGGTGTGGTTGCTGCATTCGTTTTTCTTTTTTCAGAGTATGTTTTCTACGAATACAGAAAAATACCAACTTGTCCTTCCAGGAATTCTGAGTCCTTGTAACTTCCTGTGCTGAACCAAAATTTCAGATGAGGGTATTAGCTTTCTTAGCTTTTTTCCTAGCTTTTCTCTCACTTTGCACTCTGCAATCTATGTAGGGAATATAGAGAAAAGAAAGGGGTGTTTGTAGTCCTGAAGAGAAGACCAGTCTATGGTATGATATAGCGAGTAAGCATTGTCACCCGGACACAGGATGTGTTTACTGCCAGGCAAAGCCCATTCATGTACATCTTAATTTAAGTGCTGGTTGGCACCAGATGCAGTCCAGTGCTTGTTTTTATTCTGCATCAAAAGTGCATGGACAGTGTTTAAAATGGATTCCAATGGCCCTAGTTCACATCAGTGCAATACGTTCCATTACAGTCAAAAAAGTAGAACATTCTGCATTTTTTCTGTATGGAAAATGTTCTTAACTGGAACAAAGAAAAAAGAGGGGAAAAAACACACTGGAACACATCAAAAATGCATCTGAAACTCTGAAAGTTGTGGCATGAACCAGTCCTCAAGCCTAGCTACTAATTGAGATGGTTGCCATGTGTTGTGTTGGGTTTGGCTCACAATGGATGCCTTTAACTGCCATTGTAATCTGCTTAGTGTCTGGTGTGTGCTTGCACAGTTGAAGATTAAAAAACGTTATCTTGGCATACCTGCCCTTAAAAGGCATATTAAAGGCAAAATAAAAATAAAAAACTAACATCATACTTATCTGCTCTGTGCAGCATTTTTTCACAGAGCAGCCCCGATCCTCTTCTGCTCAGGTCCCCGCCAGTGCTCCTGGCCCCTCCCTCTAGTCGAGTGCCCCCAGCAGCTTGCAATGGGGCACCGAAATAGAGCTGCTGCTTCTACGTGTCCATTCAAACACAGAGCCACGGCTCAACCCCACCCCCTCTCTCTCCTCATTGGCTCCCTGGCTGTGATTGACAGCAGCAGGAGCCAATGACTCCCGCTGCTGTCTCAGCCATAGACTGCATGAAGGTAAAAAAAACGTTAGCCTTTAGAAGCACTTTAATTTATACATTGCTTCATATGCTCCAATGTGGAGACTGGAGTTAGGACAACACTATGCAGAGGGATCTTAATGGCGCAGTGCAGTTTCCAGGGCCAGAAATGGGGGGGGGGTGGGCAGGAGGGAGAACTGCCCTGGCATGGTGTCTTTTTGTGTTGGGAGGAGGTTCAACAAGGGAGCAGCCTGTAGAATATGTTCAACCAAGCTGACCAACCTGCCTGGGGGCTGCGGTACTTGAGAGGAGAAGCCCTAGCAGAGGAGCAGTGATATCTCTGGTGATGAGGTCCATTGTCAGTACCAGATGCATACTTGAAGGGGGGTGCGGTCCATTCTGGGTACCAGCATTTTGCCGATGACAGCCAGTTGGCATTTTTTCTTAATCTTGTAACTGTCAGACAGGCAGAAGCAATCCTGGTATGCAATGCATGCCAGCTGTAGAAGGTGATTGAGAGTGCCTATACCAGGAGGGGGTGCTTGCAGCCATTCCTTCTAAGGACAGATTAACTGTAATTTACAGGTATACTGTATGTATGTGTATATATATATATATATATATATATATATATATATATATATATATATATATACACGCAACAGTATATTCTGCAAATCATTCTTTAAATAGAAAACATGACTTGTGATGTTAAAGGGTCACTAAAGGAAAAAAACTGTTTACAGGGTATAGCCATAAAAGTTAACTGATTCCTTTTAAAAATAATTAAAAATAGATAAAAATCAATCATATAATGTGCCTGCAGTTTAGTTTCACTTTTAAACTGGTTTCATGTTTCTGTGATGTAAAGAGACACACAGAACAAAAACAAACAAATCCAGGGCAGTGTTTTGCAATGAATCTGATTCTGGTTCTGAGGAGTTTTAGGCACACAGTAATGACAGCTTGGACCACAGTGAAAAGCTGCCATGAGATTTTTCATAATGAGCCAGACAAGCAGGAAGTGAGGAGATCAGAGCAGAATTACAGCAACTTCAAAGCAAAAACAAACAATGAGGACATGAAACCAGGACTGCAGTGAGGTAAAGGAAGCTATTTAGCTAAAAAAAAAAAAAAATCCTTTAGTGATCCTTTAACCACTTCCCGCCCGGCCAATAGCAGATTTACGGCCGGGAAGTGGTTATGAAATCGTGACTAGACGTTCTCAAACGTCTAGCACGATTTCAATGCCGCGCGCCCGTGGGGGCGTGCAGCGCAGCGATCGTTGTTGCGGGGTGTCAGTCTGACACCCTGCATCACCGATCTCGGTAACGAGTCTCCGGCGGAGGCTCGCTACCACATGATCAGCCGTGTCCAATCACGGCTGATCACGATGTAAACAGGAAGAGCCGTTGATGGCTCTTCCTCACTCACGTCTGACAGACGCGAGTAGAGGAGAGCCGATCGGCGGCTCTCCTGACAGGGGGGGTTCACGCTGATTGTTTATCAGCGCAGCCCCCCCCCCTCGTATGCCCACACTAGACCACCAGGGAGTGCCCACACTGGCAGGGCAAAATAAATAAATAAACGTAAATAAAAAAAAAGATAAAAGATAAAAAATAAAAAAAATACAGGTAAAAAAAAAAAAAGATGCCAGTCAGTGCCCACACATGGGCACTGACTGGCAACATATACATCAGTGCCACCCCACAGTGTGCTTCAGTGCCACCCCTCTGTGCCAATACATGCCCAGTGCCCACCTATCAGTGCCCATCTGTGCCACCCATAAGTACCCATCAGTGCCACCCATAAGTGCCCATCAGTACCACCCATAAGTGCCCATCAGTGCCACCCATAAGTGCCACCCATGAGTGCCATTCTGTGCCGCCTATGAGTTCCCAGTGCCGCCTATGAGTGCCCATCAGTGCCGCCTATGAGTGCCCATCAGTGCCGCCTATGAGTGCTCATCAGTGCCACCTATAAGTGCCCATCAGTGCCGCATACCAGCGCCGCCTATCAGTGCCCATCAATGCCACCTCATCGGTGCCCATCAGTACTACCTCATAAGTGCCCATCAGTGCCGCCATATAGGTGCCCATAATTGAAAGATAAAACATACTGATTTACAAAAAAGTTAACAGAAAAAAATAAAAATGTATTTTTTTTCTAAATTTTCAGTTTTTATTAGTTGTTGTGCAAAAAATAAAAACCGCAGAGGTGATCAAATACCACCAAAAGAAAGCTTTATTTGTGGGGAAAAAAAGGACGCAAATTTTGTTTGGGTACAGTGTAGCATGACCGCGCAATTGTCATTCAAAGTGCGACAGTGCTGAAAGCTGAACATTGGCTTGGGCGGGAAGGTGCGTAAGTGCCTGGTATGGAAGTGGTTAAAGATGAGACAGGTTCATCAAACACTAATTTGAACTTATATTGAATGCTGGCCTTCATACACATTATAGAAGTATGTTGCATACACAATATGAAAGTTGGAAAAAAATACTTTTTACATTTCAGCTCCACTGTATCTGTGCCATAAACTAATGTTTCCTTGTAGTACATACGGCATGCTATGATCTTCTACCACCATACTAAAATAAGAAATACCCCCCCCCCCCCATCCCTTTTCTTGGATTGGACTGAAAACAATGCAATGTAAATGTATTTTGGCAGAGAGATCTCTGTTGATTATAAGTCTTCACCTGGAACTTTTTAACCAGCCTAGGGTTCTCTATTGCAAACTATATGTGTGTTCCTTGTTGGTTATAATGTCAGCTGTAAATCTAATGAGAATTTAAGAGTTTGGAGAGTAGGTTACAGACCGAAGCCATTTTCTAAATAATAAAAAGTTATTTTGTTTTTGTTACCTTTCGAAAGTTCACTCTTCAACATTCTTTTCCGGCCACCCCCACCACTTTAAACTTTCCTGACCTTTCGAGTGGTACTCTGTTCTTCCAAAGGACCCTTATTTTCTGGGAGGGAAGAACAGACTAGATAACAATCAGTTAAAGCTTGGATAACAATTTCATGATATAATTTGGGGGAACCAATGAATTTTTAGAATAAGACAAGCAGAGGATTCTACCTAAGAAATCATTGGGATAGGTTAATAAAAAACACATTGGTATTAGATTTTTTGAAAATAAACATTTGTGGAAATGCATACTTTCTGCTTCATTTGAGAATGTTTTAGTCTTTTATTAGCTGCATAATATTAGGACAATTGGTGATTCATGCTGTTTTTACCTACAGTTTTTTGCTTGCAGACATCGCAGTTTAGTGAAGCCTTGTACACACGCTCAGTTTTCTCGGCAAGAACCAGCAAGAAATCTGCTGGCAGAGATTTCTTGCCGAGTAAACCGAGCGTGTGTTCGAGGCTTTCAGGTTTCTCGTCTGGAAATCTGGCCAGAATCTCAACGAGAAAAATAGAGGTCCTGCTTTCTATTTTCTCGTCAAAATTCTTGTCGGCCTGTTTCCCAATGAGAAACCAGAGAGTGTGTATACCTACCTGTCACCGTGGAAACCCGCGCACGCTCAAAATGATTTTGACACATGCGCCGTAGCTTCCACGACATAGGTAGGGTTAAGCAAAATGGCGGCAACGGCATCGAATGTGACGAGCGCATGCTGGTCATACGTGATGATGTCACCGTGTTCTTGCTTTTCAAGAGAACCGCAGTTCTTTTGAAAGGACTGTGTGTACACTCGGGCAGCAAGAGATTCTTGCCAAGAATCTCGTCAGGAAAAACAACATTTTTTTCCTGATGAGATTCTGGCCCGTGTGTTATGAGGCCTTAGTCGGGGCGCAAACTTCATCCAGGAAGGTATTTTCCTGGCCTTCCAGCTGTGTATATTTAAATGCCTAAAGTGTAGGTCCCACTAAGAAAAAAAATATTAAAAGCCAGCAGCTACAAATACAGCAGCTGTTGACTTTTAATATATGGACACTTACATTCACAAGTCGCGCTGCGTGTCTTTGCTGGTCTCCACTGTGTTCTGGAAGCTGTGGGTCACTGTGGGGTACACCGAGGTGATCTATGTCAGGAAGTGGGAAACTAGCGCTCGTAATGGAGATAGCACATTCATTACACTGTAATGGACTGAAAAGCATGAGGCTGAAAAGCGTAAATCGTCTCTCACCAAACTTCTACTAACACGACTGGTATTGAACTTCCCCTTTCTAGTGCCGTCGTACGTGTTGTACGTCATGGCGTTCTTGACATTCAGAATTTCTGACAACATGTGTGTGACCTTGTCTATGCAAGACAAGTTTGAGCCAACATTCCATCTGAAAAAAAATCATGGTTTTGTTGTCTGAATGTCCGTTCGTCTGTTCATGGCATTACAGTAAGTGTTGTTCTACTGGTTCTGATTGGAGTTGCTCCAGGGAAACAAAAGTTTGTTTACAGTGAGTGAAAATATTGAGTTCTTAGTGCAACATTTGCTTAAATGTAAACTTTATGGTGACTTTTTGTGTTATTTTAAGGTGCTTGCTGATCTGAACTTTGATTTCTTAATGCTCCCTCCGGTGGTCACCTATATATTAGGGAACATGATTATTAACCCTGTTTAAAGTGTATTTCTATCTAAATATAAAATTTGAGAAACCCCCACTATTAAATTGTTACATGTTCCCACCAACAGAGCATACCTAAAAGTTTTTGTTTTTTTAAAATATTATTTTACCCTTTTAGTTGTTTCTTTGGAGCAGGTTTATACATAGGACTTTACTGTTTCTACTGTAGCTTGCAATGTGAAATTTGAGGACAGACTGATAGAATTGTTTTTAAAAGTGCATTAACATACATCAGACCACCCAAGTCCTAATATTTTTTACCCCTTTGTTGGGATAGACAGTGTACACATCTTGTTTACAACTGAATTGAAGATCTGCCAGCACAGTACAGACAGGGTTAATTATGGTAAATATTCCATAATACCCCCCTTGATGTTACATAGCAGAAGAAATCTAGGTAGGATGTTAAACCAAGAAAAAGGGAAGCAGCAGGTTTTTTGGAAATGTTGCCATGTCTGAACCAGCGAAGTGTGAATTTAAAGTGGTTCTAAAGGTTCAACGTTTTTTACCTTAATGCATCTATCCTCATTGGCTAAAACAGCAACAGTTGGCTCCTGTTGCTGTCATTCACAGCCAGGGAACCAATAAGGGGAGAGAGGGGGCAGGGCCGAGCCACGATCCGTGTGGTAACAGGCAATGTCCATTCTCAGGAGCGTACCCGCTCAAGTGCCCCCACGGCAAGAGGCTTGTTTTTGAGGGCACTTAGCGGGGGAAGGAGAGGATTGTGCAAAACCATTACACAGAGCAGGGAAGTACTGTATTTGCTGGTGAGACTACCTTTTACACTTAAAAAAACTGGCCAAAAAGCAGGGGTCGTCTTATACGCCGGGTGAGCTTTGGCTACAAACATTATATATAACTTAGAGGACATTGTTAACTGTGATTCAAATCAAGAAGTCAGCTACTTGGACAAGACTGTGAGCCATGCAAGATGGGCTTTGATTCAAAGTTTTAAAAGTCATCCAGCTATTGTCCGTTAGGAACAAAAACTGCTTAGATAATTCGTCAAAAGCAGACATATTTGGGTTTGTTCATAAATCTGGAAAGTTAGGGATATGTTACAGGAAGTGTCTTGCGCTTTCCATGTCATATTTATTATTTGTTTTTAGAGAAGCTTACTTTTGCTAGTAAGTGATTTGACAAGTTTTTGAAAACATGCATTACTACGCTATACTTTCTTTCATCTTTGTTTTACCATTTATCTCACAGTATTTCAACAGCTCCAGATACATTTAAAATTTTGACGAAGGAAAAAAGGCAACTTTACGTAAAAGGAAAAGAGATTTAAAGGGGTTGTAAAGGTTTGTTTTTTATTTTTTAAGTATGTTCCTTTAAGCTAGTGCATTGTTGGTTCACTTACTTTTTCCTTTGACTTCCCTTGTAAATGTTTTTTTATCTTTGTCTGAATTTCTCACTTCCTGTTTCTCCTCAATAAGCTTGCCCCCATCATCTGGCTGGGGGTTAGTCAGCCAGAACAGCTTACTGAGGAGGAACAGGAAGTGAGAAATTCAGACAAAGAAAACAAAGAAAAAAACATTTAGAAGGGAAATTGAAGGAAAGGGTTAGTGAACCAACAATGCACTAGCTTTAAGAAACCTACCGTACTCGAGTAAAAGGAGAGTTTTTCGGCACATTTTTTGTGCTGAAAATGCCCCCCTCTGCTTATACTCGGGTCACCTTTTTGCGCCTGATATCCCGGACTTTTGGGACCTGCTACTGGCCAGCCATAGGTCCCCTGGACCCCATATGGCACACATATAGCCCCACTCTTCCTCTACAAGTGTGCAAAGTTTGTTGTCCGGGGGACCTACGGCCGGGGAGCACCGATTTTCAAAGTAAGCACCCCTTCTATATACTCCTATGTTAAACGTAAGTCTAGTCATGGACACAGTGAGGCATGGGCACAGTGAGGCATGGGCACAGTGAGACATGGGCACAGTGAGGTATGGGCACAGTGAGGCATGGACATAGTGAGGCATGCACATGGATACAGTGAGGCACAGTGAGGCATGCAGGACACCCTAGGCTTATACTCGAGTCAATAAGTTTTCCCATTTTTTGTGGTAAAATTAAGTCCCCCGGCTTATATTCTGGTCTGCTTATACTCAAGTATATACGGTATTTAGAAAAAAAATGAACCTTTACAACCCCTTTAACCTCAATGTACAGAAAGATTGAGGCAACAGTCATAGATGTATCGAAATTCAACTGGTCCCTCCTAAACCAGCTGAATTTCGTTCCATCTATGACCAGCTTAACCACTTAAGGACCGAGCCTGTTTTTCAGATTTGGTGTTAAAAGTAAAAGAACCCCCAAACATTATACATCATTTTTTCACCCTAGAGAATAAAATGTCAGTCATTACAATACTTTTTGTCACACCGTATTTGCGCAGTGGTCTTACAAGCACACTTTTTTTTGGAAAAAAATCACTTTTTTGAATAAAAAAATAAGACAGCAGTAAAGTTAGCCCAATTTTTTTTCAATTGAGAAAGATAATGTTACGCCGAGTAAATTGATACCCAATATGTCACGCTTCAAAATTGCGCCCGCTAGTGCAATGGCGTCAAACCTTAAAAATCTCCATAGATGCTGTTTAAAAAATGGTACAGGTTGCTTGTTTTGAGTTACAGAGGAGGTCTAGGGCTAGAATTATTGCTCCCACTCTAACGATCTCACATGTGTGGTTTAAACACCATTTTCATATGTGGGCGCTGCTCACGTATGAGTTTGCTTTTGCACGCGGGCTTGTTGGGACGGGGCACTTTAAAAAAAAATAATCTTATTTATTTTACTTTATTTTATTGCTTTTAAAACTGTTTTTAATTTTTTTTTTTTAATTGGGTCACTTTTATTCCTAAAACAAGGAATGTAAACAACCCTTGTAATAGAAAAAAGCATGACATTGTTTTTAATGATGAAGTTGGAAAAACTTATTTTTTTCTACATGCTTTTTTTCATGCCGAAAAACGATCGTTTGTACGCAGGATCAGATCTCATATTCGGACTCAAATGCAATAATAACAAAAAAAAAAAAAAATTGTCATTTGAAAAAAGGACCACAAAAAAATGGCCCTTTAAGAGGTATGGGCGGAAGTGACGTTTTGAAATCGCTTCCGCCCTGCTATGGTATGGAGATAGGTGGGGGCCATCTTGCCCTCACTCGTATCCATACCTAACAGGACATAGGACCCGATCGCCTCTGTCGCTACAGACGGCTCCCGTAAGCGATAACAGTAATCTTGCGGCAAATCTGCCTCAGAGACCACCATTATCGTAAACAGAACCACCTACTGAAAAGATGGATATCTTGGTTGTGGCAGCAGCTGCTGCCATTACCAAGATATCCATCTTTAAAGTGCTGACGTATAAATACAGTGGGCGGTCATGAAGTGGTTAAAGTGATAATTAACCCAAAATCGAAAATGCAATATATTGCAGGTTACAGTTTGTTAGATGTGGTGACTGTATTTGTTTTCTTTCTTTCTTGTTTTTTTTTCACACTGTTTTCACCTGGTGATCCTGCCAGCAGCATACCTCCTGTATTAGGTCTGATTCACACCTATGCAGGTGCAATTTGCATTTTTCAATACACAGGCCCAGATTCACAGAGCGATTACGCCTGCGCAACTGCTGTTGCGCGTGCGTAAGTCTAAATGTGCGCGTGCGTATAGTTGGACGCGATTCACAAAACAATATACGCCAGAAATCTACGTTTTTTGGTCCGGCGTAATTGAATTAGACCTTCGCTTGCCTTCGCGCAAAACTGCGCTAGACACACCATTGATTTGCTAGTCAAATATGCTAATGAGGGAGTTACGGGGATTCACAAAAAAACGCAGTTGCTGCGCAGGCTACGCGATGTGCGCAACTGCAAAATGTTCTGTCTAAAGTTAGAGGACCTAAAAGCTGGTCTAAATTTTGAAAAAAAGTCTAATTGTCAGATAAAGCAACACTGTTAGTGAGGAGTTCAGCAGTCACACGTGTTGCCCAACAATCTGTATGCCAACATGCCAGGGGCATCGTCGCGCATAGCTATACTACTGACTTTAGATGAACAAAGAAGGATGAGGGCACGGAGGATGGCACTAAGGAGGGCACGGGAGATGGTTTTTTTTTTTTTTTTTTTGGCTTATATCAAATTTACAATTTAATCTAATCTAATACAATATTCTTATCTGATACAAGCCCCTCACTCTTCACTTGATATATCACACACGCATAGACATCTTTGGCATGAGAGATTCTGAGGTGTCTCGCATCTTCAGATTCACCCCTCATGCCATCGTGGAATTACCACAACCTTGCAGGAGGACATCAGCAGCCCAACACATGGCACTACCCATGACACCCATGACAGCTACATATACAATCAGAGCCCCATCCCCACAGATTGCGAACAGAACATGTATGGGGACAGCTGGCTGGTTGGTGAGTGACATGGGAGTCAGGCATGACTATCCCCTCCCGTGATGCACACCTCACAAGTGGCACATGCATGACTAACATCCACCTGTCTTTTCCCTTCAAGGTGACTCTGCATATGAACTGGAACCCCATCTCATGACCCCATCTCATGCCAGCTCACATTATGCATCTTTGCACGTTAAACACACACATTAATCATGGCACAATGAGAATGCATGCATGCACACCACTATGGTCCCTAGCACACACACCCCACATCCTCATCAAATTGGATTGGCACCAGTCCACCATGCAAGACTGGTGAGCAGTAACGCCACGTCAAGGCTCCAATTATGTCACTGTACATTCATACACCATTCACACGGACCTGGGAATCACTTCTCCCTGGTCCTGGGGAACCCTTCTCCACCAAAATTGAGGGTGACACCCCTTTTCCAGCAGGAATGTCACCCCCACATTCAAACATCATTCACAACCCAAAATATGCCAAAAAAGTCAAACAAACAAAAATGCATAGAAACAAAAAATGCATAGGAAAAAAAAAATGCTTAGAAAAACAAAAAAAAGCAGAGAACAAAAATAAAAAAGCTTTCAAAACAAACAAAAGGGGGAAAAAAAAATTATTGCCCTCTGCCTGAGCCACGCCTGGGGCGCCCCCGGCCACGGCCCCGGACCCTCAGGGGAGACGCATGGGGGAGGGGAAAAGCCGGGGAAGGAGGAGCAGCCCCTGAGATCTGCCCACCTGGCGGCCTGCCCTCCAAGGCCACGGCTATTCTGTCCAGGGCAGCACCAAGTGTTGCCGTGTTGCCCTGGATAGCCTGGGTAAGGGCCCTCACATCCTGCCCAACGCCTGCTGCTGTAGTTTGCAGGTCATTTAGGCAGGTTGTGGAGGCCCGGGAGTGGGAGTCCAGGTTACCCAGGCTATCATTAATGGAGGACAGGCTCTGATCCACCCGCCCCATAGTCTGGCAGAGCTGTCTCAGAAGGCGGGTCTGGGTGGCCAGGTTCCTTCTCAGACAGGCGGGCATGAGATTGGGCGCCCCCCTGGTGCTTGGGGATGACCTCCTGGCTCCAGCTGATGGTTGTGGCCGGGGAGAAGGGGAGGCCCTTGTGAGGGGAGCCATGTTGGGGGAGGAGGGGGGGGGGCTGACCCTTAGGGAGGGCAGGCTTCTTGCAGCCAGAGGGGAAGAGTCCGCAGAAACCAAAGGGCCAGTGCCTTCCATGGACTCCTCCTCCTCATGATTCTGCTCCTCCTCATGATCGTCCTCCGCATGATCCTCCCCCTCCTCTTGTTCCTCCTCTGCGGACTCTGGCCTTGTTGGGGGGGCCTCATTAGGCTGCTGTCCTGGGGTTGGAGCGGTCAGTCCAGATGGCCCTGCACCCTCCTGCACAGCTGTGGATGACACAAAACATTCACAGGTTGGAGGATCCACACACTTGCCACATATTCCCTTTCACCCCCTCCCCCACACATGCTACACACCTGAGAGAAATAAAAACCTTACCTGGCACCGCGGGGACCGGACTTGTGTCAAAGCCTGGCAGGCCCTCCACTTCATGCCGGTGAAAGGTCAGGGCCACCACACGCTCCGTCTCTGAAAATCTAACCCGGCATGGTGGGCCCCCTCCTGTGCCCCTGGCATGGGCATTTATTGCGGCCAGTTTTTTTTTCACCTCACGCCGGAGGTCATTTATTTTCTTTTCTATCCCAGAGCGGGTCCGTGTCTCCCCCTCCCCCGATGAATTCACCTGCTCCGTGATCCTATCCAAGATCTCCCTCCTCCTGGCCGGGGTGGTGGTGGCACTCTGCGGGCCGTGGAGAAAACGCCCATAGTCGGTAATGGCCCGGGCAAGAATTCTTTTTTCCCCCACAGTAAAATTGAGCTTTCTTTTTCTCTCAGTCATACTTCCAAACAAACTCACTAGCAGTCACCAAAAATCTGTCACAAATACAAGCACAACCAATCAGACAAGAACACACACAAAGAGAAAAAGAACAGCCAAAAATCACACTAGCACTCAGCAAGAAACACACACAAAAAAATCAGATGAAAAAAAAAAGCAAGAAAACAAACGCTCAGAAATCTATCAATCAAACAAACAGTCTCAAACACTTATCAAAATACACTTTCACAAAACTACCAACAAGCACAAGATCACACAGAACACTAATCTGACAACTACAAAACACACTCTAACGAACAACAGAGCAAAAGCACTTGATTCAATGGGAAGGGACACAAAGGGATGTACTTTTGCAATGGAAGGGCGTTTGTGTGTGTCTATTTATGCTGTCTGCGTAGTTCACAACATTGCCCTAGTCCATTTCCAATTTCAATGATTGCGCCGCTCCCGAGTTGTGAGCATGCGCACAACGGAGCTGACATGGTTTCCTTCACGCGCGCATGCGCGAGTCGGCCGGCCCTTCATTTGCATGGGGTCATGGCTCATTTCAATGTAACACGCCCACGTCCCTCCCAATTTGTATTACTCCTCCTTACGCCTACGGAAAAAACCTTACGTTTGCGCAAGCTCTTGCGTAAAAGCTACGTGAATCGCCGGATTACGCGGCTAGATTGCGCAAGTCTAACGGAAAAGTGGTGCGCTACGCCGGAATGATAATGCGCCGATCTACGTGAATCTGCCCCTCACTTTTTATCCATTGAAGTCTATGAAACCAAAAAACTGAAAAAAAGTCCCTGGCCCTCTCTATAAAATGCACAGATGTGAACTACATCCATAGGAAATCATGTTAAATTGACTGTAGTGTGGTTCTGCAAAACTGAAAACGCACAAAAAAATTAATAGGTGTGAACCAAAACTTAGAGTGCCCCCAACCTGGTTGACAGCACACGGAGTGGACAGAAGCATTATTAAACTGAGAAGCAGGAGAGGTATAGATGTACTAGCAGATTTAAATACACTAAATTGAAGCCAAACCTCAGTTACACAAGCAGTCACAGCAACAGTTTTTTTTTTATTCTTTTGGGATAAAGGTTTGTTATGAATAAATAAAAGATGATCATTGTGAGCATCCCTGCCAGTGGTAAATGGTTTGTCTCAACACTCTTATGCCGCGTACACACGATCACTTTTTGTGATGAAAAAAAATGACATTTTTAAAAATGTCATTTAAAATGATCGTGTGTGGGCAAAACGTCATTTTATGTCTTCTGAAAAACGACCAAAAAAAAATTCAAACATGCTCGAATTTTTTATGTCATTTTTAAAAATGTCATTTTTAAAAATGTCATTTTTTGTGTCATAAAAAATGATCGTGTGTGGGCAAAACTACGTAAAAAAAATGACGTTTTTAACCCGCACATGCCCAGAAGCAAGTTAGGAGACGGGAGGTAAAACTACCATTCATAATGGAGTAAGCACATTCATCACGCTGTAACAGACAAAAAAGCAGGAATCGTCTTACGTCTTAACAAGTAACCAGCTAAAAGCAGCCTCAAGGCAAATAGAACTTCCACTTTAGAGTGCCGTTGTTTTGTTCATCATTTTCCAAAAATGATGGTGTGTACGCAACGTCATTTTTGAAAATGAAGTTTGAAAAATTTCGTTTTTTTTCATTAAGAAAAATTTCATTTTTTTTCATCACAAAAAGTGATCGTGTGTACGAGGCATAAGCTTCATTTGTAGGACAACTTGTTCTGTTGGAAAACTGGCTAGATCACCAGGTGAAAATAAAAGAAGGAACGCCTAAAAAGGAAAACCATCACATCTGATGCCACGTACACACAACCATTTTTAATGGTCTAGGAAAAAAAAATGCTCTAGCAAAGCGCGGTGACGTACAACACATACGACGGCACTAAAAAAGGGGAAGTTCCATTCGGATGGCGCCACCCTTGGGATTGCTTTTGCTGATTTTGTGTTAGTAAAAGACGATTCGCACTTTTCAGTCTGTTACAGCGTGATGAATGTGCTATCTCCATTACGAACGCTAGTTTTACCAGAACGAGCGCTCCCGTCCCATAACTTGCTTCTGAGCATGCGCTTTTTTTTCACGTTGTTAAAGCCCACACACGACCATTTTTTACGACGTTAAAAACGTCAACGTTAAAAACGACGTGAAAATTTAAAGCATGTTCGAAATTTTTAATGCCAATTTTTTACGTTGTGAAAAATGCTCTGGAGCCCACACATGATCGTTTTTAGTGACATCATTTTTTTTTTTTTATATTTTACATCCTGAAAAAACAATGGTGTGTACGCGGCATAAGAATTGGTAAGCTATAATATAATAAATATTTGCTTTTGGGTTTGATGCCACTTTTAGGCTAACGATACAAAAGTATATTTTCATTCAAAATGTTTTATTTTCTGAATATTCATTTAATTTTTGAATGGTCATTGGGGTCAAATTGATTATGATCATAGTGATGAGAAAAGCTGATGGAAAAGGATGGAAAAGTTCCTCGTACAAAAAGAATCCTAACTGTGGTTATGTTTTTTGTTCTGGATATAAGCATTGTAATGTGCATGTTCTAGTCCTGTTTAACCACTTTAGCCCCGGAAGGATTTGCCCCCTTAATAACTAGGCCATTTTTTGAGATTCGGCACTGTGTTGCTTTAACTGACAATTGCGCGGTCGTGCGATGCTGTAACCAAACAAAATGTATGTCTTTTTTTCCCCACAAATAGAGCTTTCTTTTGGCGGTATTTGATCACCTCTGTGGTTTTTATTTTATGCGCTATAACCAAAAAAAACGACAATTTTAAAAATATATATATATTTTTTACTTTTTTGCTATAATACATATCCCATTTTTTTTTTTTTTTAAAACAAATTTATTCTTCAGTTTAGGCCAATATGTATTGTTCTACATATTTCTAGAAAAAAAAAAATCACAATAAACTTATATTGATTGGTTTGCACAAAAGTTATAGGGAATAGATTTATGTAGTTTTTATTATAATTTTTTTTACCAATAATGGTGGCAATCTGCGATTTTTAGCGGAACTGCGACATTGTGGTGGACAGATCGTACACTTTTAACAGATTTTTGGGACCATTGACAGTTATTTAGCGATCAGAGCTAAAAACAGTCACTGATTACTGTATAAATGTCACTGGCAGGGAAAGATTTAACAGTAGGGGGCGATCAAGGGGTTAAGTGTGTCCTAGGGAGCGATCACGGGTGCCCGGTGGACATAGCGCCCGCCGGGCACGTGCATCAGCTCCTACGTCAGCTACGGTGATTTGCCCAGGAGAGCCAACTTGCCGTAGTATAATGACAGTGGCAGGTCGGCTAGTGGTTGAAATGTCAGGGATTCCTTGGAAATTCAGGGCTGGATGAAATTTTCAAAGCTTTCAAACGAAATTAGTTGACTCAATGATGGAAAGACCAAATACTCAGACAAATAATTTTGATGCAAGCATTCAAATTAAATTCTACTGGTATAAGGCCAGCTTTGCTGTTTAAACTGGGGGCACAACTTCTTTAGGAAGTAGTGTGAGATTGATTAACATCTCTCCAATAGAACTGTTGGAAACCTTTTATTTGATCAGCACCTGCAGCCAATCGGCTGCAGCGCTGATCAGTGTATTCTGACAGAGGGGAGGTTTACTCCATCCGCCTCACTTGTTTGGATAGGGGCATCCATTTTTTTTTTGATCAGCCCATGTATGGCCAGACTTACCCAGTGAGTTTTTGAAGTGCAGCCACAGTGGTCTTGGAGGTCATGTAGACCTATTACATGGAGGCAGTGTGTAAGACACAAGAACTTGCAATCCATTGAACAATTTTAATGTGCAATCCATGAAAAAAAAAAACAGTCTAGAAATTGCAGAGCAGTAGCAAAACAAGTTTTTGAATAATTAGAGAATGAATAAAGAATAAATACTGAGTTGCCAGAATGATAATAAATATAAACAAAAAAAACAAGAATAAAAACGAGATTAAAGTGGAGTTCCAACCATATTTTTACTCCTCACCATCCATGCCTACACTTAAAACTAATTGCCATGTTTTTTTTTTTTCGTGGATAACTTACTTTTTTCCACAATTTTCTTCACTTCCTCCTTAGTGGCCGCAGCCCTGTCCGTCATTTCCAGCTTTGCATTGTCTCCTGGGAGATGTGTGTCATCAATCCCAGGAGACAATAGGCAACGCCGGGTCGTAGCATCGCGTTATGTGCAACGCCACCATTTCTATGAAAAACCGACTTATACTTCTCGTGCCACGCTGCGCATGAGCAAGATCAGCAGGTGCATGCTGGGTAGCCAGCATGCACGGAATACAGGAAGAGGTACTCTCCGGCTTCAGATGCCCACACAGGAGATGACTGCGGTCTGCTGGGACTTACAAAAGTAAGAAAACAATGCTGCAAGAATATTAAACAGACCCTAGTATACAGCATACTTTTAGAGTCGGTTCACACTGGGGCGACTTGGGATCCGACTTGAGGTCGCCTGAAGTCGTCCCAAGTCGCGCTGTAGAGAAAAACAATGTAAGTGAATGGGAGCGGCGTTAATACACACTACTCATGTCGCTCCGACTTCAGAAAAGGTTCCTGTACGACTTCAATCCGACTTGTCGCCTCAGAAGTCTGATCACTAGCTACTTTCCAGGTAAGATAACATACATTTCTTAGGCAAACCTCTCCCTCCCCCTCCCTCTCCCAGAGCTGATTGTTGTTTTATTGGCCACTGGAATGTCTCCTGTCTTGGAGATGACTTCCAAGTCGTGTTGTAAATCTCCCCAGATCGCCCTGTGGTTCATGCTCAAGTCGTGTCTGAGTCGCTTCTGAAAGTCGCGCAGGAAGTCGTGTCGCCCCAGTGTGAACCGGCTCTAACTAAAATACAGTACAGTGAGTAATAAAGTGGTATTTTTATTTAAAAATTAAAATTTTGTCCGGAACACAGTTGTACCATGGGCAGAATTCACCTAATGTATCATGTTTGCTAACACTATTAGAATCCACCTGGGAGGTCTTAAGATCTGGTGTTTAGGCCTAGACATTTGTATGTAGGCACAGGGCTTTCTTTCAGGGGGAACTTGGGGGAACTCAGTTCCACCACCTCTGGCTCAGACCCTTTGGTGCCTGCTCACCACAATCACTTGTAAACACAGAAGTCTGGTTTCTGTGTTTACAAGTGACAGATTTGTAACCCCCTGAACTCTGCACTCTGTATGTAATGCAATTCTGGTATTTAATGCCCCTTTAAGACCCTTCAACTGTTTGTGAAATCTGAACGGGTCGTGGTTGAGTTCCTGCACCTATTTTCTGAGAAAAAAAGCTCTGTGTAAGGATGTCCACTAGTCATCAGCAACAACATATTCTACACCAGGGACATCCTTTTGTAACACAATGGGGTTGATTTACTAACACATTTTGATGCACCTCTGCATAGAAACCTTTTCAAGCCTTTTCGAATCACTCTGCACATGCTCAGTTTGGTGTATTGCTAGAGAGTTTTTTTTTCTTCTTTTGGTGCATTTAGTCAGCACAGGGCCAATCTGAACTGTCCAGAGAGAGGTGCAGGGGTCCAGCAGCCTCATAGGACAGTCAGAGTAGAACGAATACTCCTACAGGCTTTAGCCAGACACCGATATAAGTCACAAGATTGCTCTATGTGTTGATGGGAAAAGGTATTTAGAAGTTTATATTTACCAGATATAGTAAATGCAGGGTCCTGGATTTAGTAACATTTAAAGGTTAGCCATACCCACATAATAGCGTACTGTCGAACATAACTACTTATTTTCTAGTAGCAACAATCTAATCAGTTATGAGTTAATATCATCCCAATTTGATGCCTTAGGAGCTTTAGAAAAATGCAATAAAAAGCCATCTCATGGGAACAGTGTCTTAATAAAAATATGATATAAACTCATATCAACCACCAAATATTTAATGTAACCCCTTGTGTCAACTGAAAACATACCTTGTGGGGGGAAAATGTGGACACGGTCAAGTTTCACTTGATGAAACGACTCCTAGAAGAATATATATGATATACAGTACATGTCAAAAACATAAGATAAGATTCTCTTATGGCGGCATATAGTAGCAGATTCACATACATCGGCGCACATTTATGCCGCCGTAGCGTATCTCTTTAATGCTACACCGACGCAGCGCAGAGAGGCAAGCATGGAATTCACAAAGCAAATGCTCCCAACTCTGCGCCGGCGTAGCATATATTTTGTAGGCGTAAGCCGGCGTAAGTGGAAGCAGGTGGAAGTGGGCTGGAAGTGGGCGTGATCCATGTTAATGAAGCGTAACCCCATGCAAATGATGGGCCGGGCGCCAGACAAGTACTTAAAACGAACTGCGCATGCGTCGAGACATGGACTTATCCCCGTGCGCATGCGCACAACCATGTCGAAACAACTGCCTAAGATACACCGGATCACTGTGTACGCCGTGAACGTAACCTACGCCCAGTCAGACCCACTTCGGCCCATATTCACAGACGTCCAACGTACAATACGTAGGCTTGTGTTCCCTGGTCCATACCTTTGCATGGGTTGTGCCTCATCTATGGGGAATAACTTTACGCCGAACGTAAAACTTACGCAAACCGCGTAAATCATGCGCCGGGCACAAGTACGTTTGTGAATCAACGTATATCTTCCTTATTTGCATTTTTGAATAGAATATCAATGGGAGCGCCACATGCGTCCGGTGTAAATATGTGCCCACTCTACGCCAGCGTAGGCAAGTTACGTCGGTGGGATGAAGTCTGTTTTTAGGCGTATCTTAGTTTGTGGGTCCGGTGCATAGATACGACTGTGCATGTTTGTACTTACGAGGCGTATCTGGAGATACGCCGGGGCAATTGCTTTGTGAATCCGGGCCAAGGTGCCTACGCTATATTCTGCTATATTTTTTCCTATATCTTTATCTAATGGCCCATACACACGATCCGAATATCGGACGAAAACAATCGTCCGATGATGGATCGTACGATTTTCGGATCGTGTGTACACTACTTTCGAGCACCGATCACGACCGTTCATCCGATATTTTTCGATAGGACAAGCGCGAAAATTTTCCTCATATGATGTCAGATCGTATGATTTTCGTTTAGTCAGTACAGCCGTCGTCCGACAATACAATACAAATACATTACAAAGTGTGACATCACTTCCGATCTTTTTTTTCTGTCATACGAGAATTTTCGTGAGTTTAATAACCTATTTTATTTTACTTGCAATTATTAAGCGAAAAAAGTCGTACGATCCATCGGCCAATATTCGGATCGTGTGTACGGGCCATAAGTGTCCCAGGATCTCCAGGAAACCTCATCCATCCAACAATGTGTAAGATCACATGTTTGACAGAGAACAGACAACTGAGAAGTGCTCTGTTGAACGGTGGGATGGTGGGTGGCATGACAAAACTCACAATTTAGAGTAATATTAGGGGTATCCACTATTGCACACAAAAGAAGATTTAGGAACAAGTTCAGGTGATCTATAAAAGCATTGTTGCATGGCGTGATCTACAGTAAGTGAGGAAACACTTCTAGGTATGTCCTCTTTATTATTTATAATTGAGTGGATAGAAAAGTTTATTCGACAAGTATGATTTTAATGAGGTTTCCTATATATATTGTAGTGTCATAGCAAACTGAAAAATAATTGGATCAGCAAAATAACTTTTCCCACCCACATACGCATATATGAATATAAATCTATGCCACAGGCACCAGAGAAAAGCATATGATTTCATAAAAACATTCCTAACTGTATGCCTGTTCTTCTAAATTTAGTACTCATACGCAAAGTAAATATTCTATATATAGTATGTCATGAAAATCTACACGTAAACAAATCCTTTTCTTTGCTAGAAACTGACATTTTGAAAGCAATTTGCCTGGTCAACAGGGGTACTTCAAACACCCGTATTAGACAAATCTCTATGCTTGCCAGTGAGCATGTTTGTATATATTAAAAGTAGATTAGAAGTCCCCAGAATGATTTATCTGTGCCTTGACATTGGGAACAATAAGGGCCTTTTCACACTGGCAGCAGTGTCTACCGCCCTCTGAGAAGGGATCAGTGGTGGGTCACTTTTCAGAGAATGGTAGAGCAGCCAGGTGTTCAGGAGTTCACAGCGTCTCCCCGCAGGGATGTAGGGGGCGAGCATGCTGACTAACCCCCCAGCCAGAACGGCTCGGTTGATGGGGGCAAGCTTACTGAGGAGGAACAGGAAGTGAGAAATTCAAACAAAGAAAAAAACATTTAGAAGGGAAATCGAAAGAAAAGTGAACCAACAATACACTAACTTAAAGGAACCTATTTAGAAAATAGAAAACTAACCTTTACAACCCCTTTAAAATACTGCACCACAACCATTAGCCATGTGTTTGTCTCGTGGTTGTGGTGTGCTCCTATTGTTCTTAATGAATGCGTTTGACAGACCACACCCCCTGTCAAAAAATTATTTTTAATTTAATATTGATATTTTAGATTCATTCCATGATTTCCAATTTTTATTCTCTTGTTTTTGTTGCCCCAAAATGTATAAGTTAACATTTACTGTAATTTAAAAAAAAAAAAATGTACTGATGTTGTTGCTATTCTTACTTTCTCTCATTTGATATTACAATTCTGCTACCTATGTTACTTTATTTTATCTACATTTAATTATATGTTTACTATGTTATTTATTCTGAAATAACAATAAAATCTTTTAAACGAAAAAATTATTTGCTACTGCTTACTGGTTGTAATATTAGAATTTAGCTGGTAGCTGGGCAGTCAGGTTCGTTAAATCCGTGGCTCAACTGCCTATTTGTATTACTCTTTGGCCACCTGTGTGAAGGAGCATTTAGACATCCAAAGGTTATTTCGAACCTAAAGGAGAAGTCAAGCCTGGGCTTATTTGGCTGGGCTTCTCCTAAGGGTCACAGGAGCGCAATTTGTTTAGCACTTCCGTGATCCATTTTCAGCTGAGAGCGGTCTGAAGTCCACTCTCTGCTGACGTCACCAAGATCATGGCACATCGTTATCCCGACTCTGGAAGTCTGGATCCGCCAGCTGCCTGGACTGATGGCTGTCTCAGCTTTTCAGCAAGCAGCTGAGACAGCCTCTTCCCGCCCCTTAACAGCTCAGCGCTCTAGTGAACGTGGAAGAGCAGCGAGGAGAGCTGCTGATTGACAGTTAGCAGGTCTCCGCTTGTGGAGCAGAGAGAACCGAGCCATCGGCGGTGTTGGGTGTTCTCAGAGCAGAGACGCCGGGGGACAGATGCAGCATCGGGCCGATGCTGCATTCACCTAGGTGAGTATAAGTGCAAAAAACAGGATTCCCATACATCCCCTTTAATAGCCTTTTCTTTCCTGTAAAGGTGGGGACTACAAAAGTGTCTACTCTTGTTTTTTATGAACAACTAATGGTGGCCACACACACTTCGATTTCACTTTCTGATCAATGTGCGATTCAATCAAAGTGAGCAAATCAGCAAACAATCCAAAAGCCATAACTTCACATCTAATCAATTTTGACTTTTTTTCCAACTGAGACAATTAGTCAGGGTGGAAAATTTATTTTTTCTTCGATCGGCAGCATGAGATTATTTGGTCATGAATTTGATCATATTTCGAATGATCAGATTCTGACTGGGGAAAATAAAGATTTAATCGATAACTTACAATCTCATCTTCAATCGCTTCTTCAAACTATAAAACTTACTTCCCAACAAAACGATCATTGTGTTGTAGACTATAGATCAATTATTTCTATCAGGAGATATTGATCAGAAAATAAATTGATCATTCATCAAACCATGTATGGCCACCATTAGAGAATTGTGGACCCAGAACAAGCATGCAGCCATGAAATTAGTAACCATGATCTCAAAAGATATGTTACTAAAAAATTAGTATACAGCTACAATCACCTCAAGTATTACTAATTAGTGAAACAAAGATAAGGATGAGAGTTAAACCAGCCATACATGGATCACAATTTGGCCAGTTCATCAAGGACCAGCTGAATTTCGATTCCTGTATATGGGGACAGAGGTTGTACAGAAGACGATCTACCGTACAACCAGCCTGTCAGATAAATGCCCTTCAATCAGCACAGCGTGCTGTGCTAATCAGTGTATTCTGAAGGCATGGAAGTCAGAATACAATAGTTCAACAGACAACAGGAGTGATTCCCCCATCCAAACTGAATTATAGATGGCCTGCTTTATAGGTTAAACTTGGAAGTTTCCAAGTTGGAAACTGGAGCTCTATATTTCTATCCTGTTAGGCCCTGTACACACGATCAGACAGGTCCGATGGAACTTGTCCGATGGACCGTTTTCATCAGACAACTCTGAACTTGTCTGATGGTCTGTACACACCATCGGACCAAAATCCGATCAGACCAGAACGCGGTGACGTAGAACACAACAACGTGATGAAAAAACGAAGTTCAATGCTTCCAAGCATGCGTCGACTTGATTCTGAGCATGCGCAGGTTTTTAGTCCGATGCTTTTGTGTACTAACCATCGAACCTGTCCGACGGACAGGTGTTCATCAGACAGGTTTTAACCACTTTCCCACCGCGCCATAAGCATTTTACTGCTACGGCGCGGTGGGGTTATCTCGGGACGACGTTCCTGGGACGTCGTCCTTCACTTTCGCGATTGCGCGTCCCCTGGGACGCGCTCACGAAAGTGTCCGTGCTCGCCGGGTCTAGAAGACCCGGCGCATCACGGATCACAGTAAATTGCCGCTGATCGCGGCCGTTTACCACGTGATCGCGCCGTCAAATGACGGCGCGATCACTTGTAAACAAACCGGCGTCATTTGATGACGCCGGTTCCTCCCTCTCCTCCCTCTCTGCTCTGTACAGTGTGCGAGGAGAGGGGGGGGGGAGCGGGGTGTCAGCAGCTGAGCTGTGGCTGGATCTGTGACAAATGCAGTCACAGATCCAGCCATCCCTCAAAACATCTCAGCTCTGCCATCCCCCCAGTACCCTGCAATCCCCCCAGTACTCAGCAATCCCCAGTACCCAACAATACTCAGCAATCCCCCAGTACCCAACAATACCCCAGTACTCAACAATACCCCAGTACTCAACAATACCCCAGTACTCCAGTACTCAACGATACCCCAATACTCGGCAATACCCCAATACTCGGCAATACCCCAATACTCGGCAATACCCCAGTACTCGGCAATACCCCAGTACTCGGCAATACCCCAGTACTCGGCAATACCCCAGTACTCAACAATACCCCAGTACTCCAGTACTCAACGATACCCCAATACTCGGCAATACCCCAATACTCGGCAATACCCCAATACTCGGCAATACCCCAATACTCGGCAATACCCCAATACTCGGCAATACCCCAATACTCGGCAATACCCCAGTACTCGGCAATACCCCAGTACTCGGCAATACCCCAGTACTCAACAATACCCCAGTACTCGGCAATACCCCAGTACTCGGCAATACCCCAATACTCGGCAATACCCCAATACTCGGCAATACCCCAATACTCGGCAATACCCCAATACTCCAGTACTCAACGATACCCCAGTACTCAACAATACCCCAGTACTCAACAATACCCCAGTACTCGGCAATACCCCAATACTCGGCAATACCCCAATACTCGGCAATACCCCAATACTCGGCAATACCCCAATACTCGGCAATACCCCAATACTCAACAATACCCCAGTACTCAACAATACCCCAATACTCGGCAATACCCCAATACTCGGCAATACCCCAATACTCCAGTACTCAACGATACCCCAGTACTCGGCAATACCCCAGTACTCAACAATACCCCAGTACTCGGCAATACCCCAATACTCGGCAATACCCCAATACTCGGCAATACCCCAATACTCGGCAATACCCCAATACTCGGCAATACCCCAATACTCGGCAATACCCCAATACTCGGCAATACCCCAATACTCCAGTACTCAACGATACCCCAGTACTCGGCAATACCCCAGTACTCCAGTACTCAACGATACCCCAATACTCGGCGATACCCCAATACTCGGCGATACCCCAATACTCGGCAATACCCCAATACTCGGCAATACCCCAGTACTCGGCAATACCCCAGTACTCGGCAATACCCCAATACCCTGCATGATACTTTGCAATACCCCAATACTCTGCAATACCGCCTATGGGGATTTTTAGGTAGCAAAGTTTGGCGCCATTCCATGAGCGTGCGCAATTTTGAAGGGTGACATGTTGGGTATCTATTTACTCGGCGTAACGTCATCTTTCACATTATGAAAAAAAATTGGGCTAACTTTACTGTTTTGTTTTAAGCACAAAACAGTTTTTTAAAAAACACGCGTTCAATACATTTCTGCGAAAATACCGTGCGAGATAAAAAGTTGTAACGGCCGCCATTGTATTCTCTAGGGTCTTTGCTAAAAAAGCATATATAATGTTTTGGGGTTCTATGTAATTTTCTAGCAAATAAATGATGATTTTTCCATGTAGGAGAGAAATGTCAGAATTGGTCTGGGTGTTCCAGAACGCCTGATGGTGCTCCCTGCATGTTGGGCCTCTGTATGTGGCCACGCTGTGTAAAAGTCCCACACATGTGGTATCGCCATACTCGGGAGGAATAGCAGAATGTGTTTTGGGGTGTAATTTGTGGTATGCATATGCTGTGTGTGAGAAATAACCCGCTAATATGACAGAAACAAGATTTTTATTTTTATTTTTACAGAATTTTCAGTCGTTTTTCTTTTATAGCGCAAAAAATAAAAAACCCAGAGGTAATCAAATACCACCAAAAGAAAGCTCTATTTGTGTGAAAAAAAGGACAAAAATTTCAAATGGGTAGAATGTTGTATGACTGAGTAATTGTCATTCAAACTGTGTGAGCACCGAAAGCTGAAAATTGGTCTGGTTAGGAAGGGTGTTTAAGTGCCCAGTGGTCAAGTGGTTAAAGCAGGTTTTAAAACTTTGGTCTGACGGACAGCGGTCTGATGGGCCGTACACACCATCGAACTGGTCTGATGAAACTGGTCTGCAGACCAGTTTCATCGGACCTGTCTGATCGTGTGTACGCGGCCTTAGGTGTTGTGACTTGTGGCCACTATGACATTTGTAGAGTAATCTAGCCACTAGGTGGCACTATTTTATTTTTTCACTATGACCTATAAAAGGTCTTTTGACCTTTGCACTCTAGCTTCACCCGTTTAACCACTTTAAATTAAAATAAGCTTCTTTATTTTTCATGTGCAAATACAGTATTTATAGGCGTGTAACACTAACTTTTTTACCCTGAAAATAGAGGGTAAACTGTGCCTGTGTGTTATTCGCAGGGGCGGTGGAAGTTTTTTTTCCTGAAACTTCCCTCTTAGGCCGTGTACACACGATCAGACCGGTCCGATGAAACTGGTCTGGACACCAGTTTCATCGGACCAGTTCAATGGTGTGTACGGCCTATCGGACCGTTGTCCGTCGGACCAAAGTTTTAAAACTTGCTTTAAAATCTGTCCGACGGACACCTGTCCGTCGGACAGATTCGATGGTTAGTACGCAAAAGCATCGGACCAAAAACCTGTGCATGCTCAGAATCAAGTTGACGCATGCCTGGAAGCATTAAACTATGGCCTTGTACACACGATCGGGCATATCCGATGAAAACGGTCCGCGGACCGTTTCCATCGGATATGTCCGATCTGGAGTTTGGTCCGATGGCGTGTACACACCATTGGATCAAATTCCCCGCCGGCGGACGGCGCGCTGACGTGGCGGTGACGCGGCGGTGACGTTGACGCCGCCACGTCACCGCTACGTCACGCACCAGGAAGTAAACACTTCCGCGCGCATGCGTCGGATCCATTCACAGGATACGACGCATGTGCGGGAGGATATGTACGCTGGTTTTCCGTACTAACCAGCGGACATATCCGACGGACAGGTTTGTAGCGGACAAATTTCAAAGCATGCTTTGAAATTTGTCCGATGGACAAATCTGTCCGCTAGCCCATACACACGATCGGAGATGTCTGCTGAAACGGTCCATCGGACCGTTTTCAGCGGACATATCCGCTCGTGTGTACGAGGCCTTAGTTTTTTCAGCACGTCGGTGTGTTCTACGTCACGCGTTCTGGTCTGATCGGATTTTGGTCCGATGGTGTGTACACACATCAGACTATCAGACCACTTCAGCCTGGTCCGATGAAAACGGTCCGTCGGACCAGTTTCATCGGACCGGTCTGATCGTGTATACGTGGCCTCAAAGTTAAGGTGCGTGTTATACGCCTGTGTGTGTTATACGCCTGTGTGTGTTATACGCCGCTAAATACGGTAATATTTTATTGTATGGAAGTAAAATCCATGTTTCAACAACAAGTAAACAAACAGAGACAAATTAGTTCTATTCTGTTAAATGTTATACTATTACTTTTGTTCATTGGGTAGTGCTGTCTTTGCATTTGACCACTTCATGACCCTATTAGATTGTAAGCTCTTCTGAGCAGGGCCCCTTTAATCCTCTAAATCCTCTTGTATTTTATTGTATTATAACTGTATTGTCTCACTTTTATATTGTAGTGTTGCGTAAACTGTTGTCACTATATAAATCCTGTATAATAATAATGATTATATTTCAGACAGGAGGCTCATATCTTATGCATTAATCCTTCTTTATTAATGCCCATAGCAGAAATATTTCTTCATTCAATTTTAATGTAAGTGAAAACAGAAAAACTGTAAAGACTACAACTCCCAGCAGTCTTAGGGCCAGTAGCCACTCCTCTCCTGTAGCCCCTATATAAGGACTGCCCCATCTTGGATCGTCCTCTTTCTTTCTGCTCATAGCAAGATACAGATGAGTATATTTCTTACTGGGTTATGTGTATCCTTGTGGTTGTTTGTGCTTTTCTCTGAATGTTTGTCCTACTGCTAGCACCGGTTCTTCTGGCTTTTTCCCTGTAACTTGCGCGGCGCACGGCCTCACTTGCGCTCGTTGTCCCTCTTACCTTCAGTGTACACCATTTTCTCCTTCTTCTTCCCTGGACCGCGTTTTCGCGCGGGCGGGACAGGGAGGGACGGATCGGGCGAGCATTCTGTTCTCGCGCCTTTTCGATGTCCAATCGGAACTCCAGAGGACGTAGTCTCGCGAGACTTCGTCTCTGGAGCTAGAATTTCACCAGGCTCTCCTCCCACCGCAGGCTATTGAACGCCAACGGTGTCGGAGGTAGGAGCCTGAAGTAATTAGTCAGAGAGGGTCAGATTATCAGCTAGATTAATCAGTTAGTATAGCGTTTTCTGAAAAGATATTTTTTCCCCTCTCAATATATTTGAAACCCCTAGTGCTTATAAAGTGCACAATACAGGTACACTGTGTTTATTGTGCAGCATCTACAGAGCAGCTCCAGTACATTGTTTATAGATTTAGCGTTCATCACGCAGCAGTGACTGACGCTTTCTGTCCCTCATATATCCGGACCAATAAGTATGTCTGAGGAACTCTCAACCCCCAATAAGGGCGATCAGTTGGCGCTAGACACAGCGCTGTTCTTGAACACATCTCAAATTCAAGATTTAATCACTAAATCAGTGCAGGCTGCCCTGACTTCAGCTGCCATAACCTCTGGATCGCAGCAGGTCCTTTCCCTCACCCCTGTACCGCTTCCCCACTGCGGTGAACCGCCTATTAAAAAAGGCAAATCCTCTCGAAAGAGGAAGCACATTGTGGCGACCCATGACTCCCCGGCAGGGGAAGCAAATAATATGCATATGGCAGCTCCCCACATAGACTGCCACCCCACGCATCCCTCGGACTCCTTCCAACCCCTGGGCCTCAGGGAGTCACCAAAGAGGCATGGATCCGCTGGGCGGACAAAACCCGACTCGTATGTAGTCTATTCAGATGAGGATTCGTCCGCTGAATCGGGCATGACTGAGGTCTCAGAGTCTGAATATATTGATGAGGAGGATGCTGGGACATTGGCGCTCAACCAAGACGCCACCCCTGAAACTCAGGGCGCAACCATAATAGATGCTCTGGGCGAACCGCTGTTCCATCCAGATGCCATTTCTCATCCCCGTTCTGGGGATTGGTCCCCTTTGCCCCATGTAGCGCAATTTGTTGAATTTTGGGCACGTAGGCCCCTTGAGAGGGCCAATCGAAACAAACTACGGGCAGAATGCCCTCAACCACATATCCCTAAGAAAGTGGTCCTAACACCCGAGATAGACCCCATTCTATCAAAATACCTGTTAAAAACAGGAAAATTCCCCAAAAAGGGGATAGACCGCTCCTTTAAAACTATACAGGACCGGATCCTTGACCTCCTTGGCCCGCTGACGAAGATTTTAAATCTGTCAGAACAGGCAGTAACATCAGACCAAACAGTCGACATAAACCAGCTACGTGGGTGGGCCCAGAGAGCCATATGTCTGGTGGGCAACGCTAACACCGCCTGCTCTGTCGAGCGCAGACGCTCTATATTGATGCGGCTTGACCCGCAATTGGCACACCTAGCAGAAACTGAACCAGGTCCGGCAGCAGAAGGTATGCTGTTCGGTGAGTCCTTGGTTAAGGACATCAATAAATTTGTGGGGCTCTTTAACAGCCTCGATAAGGCTCAATCCTCGCTCAGGAAGTCTGGAACTAGTAAGGTTTTTCCTCGGGCCGGCAGAAGTAGGGGCCGTTCTGCCGGCCGCAATACCAATTTCAGACCATTTAACAGGGCAACTGCCCGACCTCAATATACCCAGGCTCCCCCTCCATACACCACAGTGGCGCAGCCAGCGCCGTTTTTCGCGCCTCGTGGTAGACCGTGGAGAGGACGTGGAAACAGAGGATACCCCCGCTCCTGTCCATACACCGGTGAGTATTACCTACTCTCCTTTTCCTCACACACCTGTGGGGGGGCGACTAATACATTTTTTCCACGCTTGGTCTGCGATTACGGCAGATACGTGGATACTGAACACCATAACAGGGTTCCACATAGAACTCCTGTCCTCACCAAATCTGAGCGTGATACCGCCCCCTATTCGATTTGCAAAACAAAACGTTGCTCTCATAGACAACGAAATACGAGACCTGGTTTCCAAACAGGCGGTGGTCGAGGTCGACCCATCCTCCCCGGGGTTTATCAGCAACCTCTTCCTAGTCAAAAAGAAAGGGGGAGGTTTCCGTCCCGTAATAAATCTTCGGGACTTGAATCAACATGTCGCATATCGACATTTCAAGATGGAGGGTATCCACTGCCTCCGGGATCTCCTTCAGCCGGGAGATTGGTTGGTGAAAGTAGACTTAAAGGACGCCTACCTCACCGTCCCCATGCATCCAGACTCCCAACATCTACTCCGCTTCAGATGGCGGGGACGCACTTGGCAATTTACATGCCTTCCGTTCGGGCTGTCGTCCGCTCCGTGGTGTTTCACCAAACTTTTAAAACCAGTAGTAGCGTCACTGAGGAGCAAAGGAGTACCTCTGATTATATATCTAGACGACATCCTCCTCATAGCATGCTCCGAAACACAAGCTTATCGCCACACGGTTTGGACGATCAACCTGTTACAGAACCTAGGTTTCTTGATCAACCAAGAAAAGTCAGTTCTTGCTCCTGCTCAGGAAATGGAATTCCTGGGCTTCTTGGTAGACACCAATCAAGCTGTCCTCCGTTTACCCAGGGCAAAATTAGCCCTGATCCGCAAAGAGAGTCTCATTTACGCAGACGAGATACCTCTCTCTACGGAAGCCAGGGTAGAATTGCAGTGATGGCTTCGACATGCCGTCGAGTGGAACGGCAAAACGATCTTCAACAAGTGTCCAGACATCATCATAGAGTCGGACGCGAGTTGTCGGGGCTGGGGTGCTCGCTTAGGCGAGACCTCTAAACATCAACGCGTTGGAACTTCTAGCGGCCTTGTTCGCCATCCAGAGAAGTCCAATTGCTGCGTCTTATTGCGCATGGACAATATTGCAGCGGTGCAATACATCAACCGTTTAGGGGGCACCAGATCCAAAATCCTAGCGGATATTGCCAAAGAATTTTGGCACTTCTGACTATCCCGCAATATTATCCCTACGGCAGAATACATTCCGGGTATTTCCAATACTATAGTAGACTGGAATTCCCGTTATCTTGTCGACTCCAGCGATTGGCGTCAGGACCGATCAGTCTTCACCCAACTGAACCAACTTTGGGGTCCCTTGGGCATAGATCTATTCGCTTCTTGCCTCAATCACCAGCTGCCCCGATTCTTCAGCTGGAGACCGGATCTGGGGGCCTCTGCAGTGGACGCTTTCCGTCACTCCTGGACGGGGGAGACGCAATATGCATTTCCCCCATTCTCGAGGATCCCCAGAGTGCTACTACAGATAGCGAACAAGAAGGCGACGGTTGTGTTAATCACCCCATGGTGGCCGACACAACCGTGGTTTGCCCTCTTGCTGGAGATGATCATAGACTGTCCCAGGCTTCTGCCTCCTTTTCCACACATTCTCTCCCATCCGACCAAGGGCACTCACCCTCTGGTAGCGGAGGGCACACTGACTCTCTTGGCGTGGCTGGTCTCGGGGTGCCAGACGCTGACAGCGACCTTTCTAAGTCAGCTAGGGACCTTCTCGCCCTGGCCTGGGCCCCCGGGACTCAATCGGCATATAGATCAGCCTGGAGACTCTGGGTGCGTTGGTGTGATCAACGACAGGTTGATCCCGTACGTGCCCCTGTAACTATAGTAGTGAACTACCTGGCGGATTCTTTCGAATCTGGTAAATCGTACAGCTCCATAAACGTGTACAGATCTACCATATCGGCTTACCATTACCCGGTGGATTCTTTGCCAATCGGCAAACATCCCCTGATATGTAGACTGCTGCGGGGCATCAAATTCAAGCGGCCTCCCCGTCCTAAATATCTATCCACCTGGGATGTCTCCAAGGTTCTTGATATGTTCTCTAGACGGGAGGATAACGATGCGCTTCCCCTCAGACTACTGTCTTATAAACTCACAGTCCTTTTGTGTCTAGTCTTGATCAAACGTGTCTCTGACGTTAGAGCTTTGGACATATCCAGGTGACAGTTTTTACCTCAAGGGGTTAAGTTCTCAGTGGTCCGTAGGACCAAAACAGACCTCCACTCTGTATTTTACCCTTATTTCCCTACGCACCCACGACTCTGTGTGGTTAGATGCCTACAGGCCTATGAAACACATACTGCTGACCTGCGCTCTCCTGATTTCTCCCAACTTCTAGTGTCTTATGTCAGACCCCATCATCCGGTCACCTCCGCCACTCTGGCGCGCTGGGTTAGATCAACCATGGGGATGGCGGGCATAGACATAGCCCTGTTTGGAGCGCATTCTTCCAGAGGAGCTATGGCTACCAAGGTGGTTACGACGGGGGGTTCCCTCGCAGATCTCTTAATGGCGGCCGATTGGTCTTTCAGAGACCACTTTTCGCTACTTCTATTTTAGACCGGAGGACCATGTCTCCATGTCGGTCTTATGATTACTATGTTACATATATATATAGGATCTGTATAGTATATTTGTCTGGTGTTAAGCTTTGAACTTGCATAAGATATGAGCCTCCTGTCTGAAATATAATTCGAGATTTTCCTAGCTTGTGACGGAAAATATTAGTTATATGAAGACAGGAGGCGAGTATCTTCCCTCCCTACCCAACCCTGTCACGGTTCTACATTCTCTTTCAGGTTATTGATCGCAATTGCGTTTCCTGGGTACGGACGACCTGTGATTGTGAGGAGTTTCCTGTATACAGATGACCTGTTGGTCAAAAAACGTTTGGTTGGCTAGTCCCCATTGGGACGTGTTGCAGTTACCCCAGTTGTCTCCAGAGGCTGAGATGTCGGGCCGGCTGGCCAAAGAATCCGGTGTTTAGAAGACCGTTCAATTGATGATTCCTGATTCCTGTACGGTGAAGATTTGCATAAAGAAGAGGACGATCCAAGATGGGGCAGTCCTTATATAGGGGCTACAGGAGAGGAGTGGCTACTGGCCCTAAGACTGCTGGGAGTTGTAGTCTTTACAGTTTTTCTGTTTTCACTTACATTAAAATTGAATGACGAAATTTTTCTGCTATGGGCATTAATAAAGAAGGATTAATGCATAAGATACTCGCCTCCTGTCTTCATATAACTAATATTTTCCGTCACAAGCTAGGAAAATCTCGAATTATAATTATGAGAAATAGCATATAGAATATATAAGGCCACTGTTTAATGCTGGCGTGGGGATCCATGAATATGAGACATGCCAGTTTAGGTTGTGTAATAACCAGAAAATACAGAATCGTATCGTGTGCCGCCATCGCAGCTCAATAGTTGAGCAATGCCAAAATAAGTATGCACCCACTGGCAAAAAAAGGAGCAGTGGGGGAGTAAAAGAAAGGCAGTATAAGTAAGTTCGGGGACTGGCATTAAAGTGAACTTGTTGATTTGCCCTGCATGATTAAAGCACATGTTTAAAGAGGAAGTAAACCCTCTCTTAAAAGAAATACATAGCATACTAGCTCATTATGAATTACTTACCTGAGAACGAAGCCCCTGCACGGTCCTCGGACACCAGCTCTGTCGCCGCCATGATACCCGGAGTGACGGGATACCCGGCATGATGCTGTTAGTAACGGCACGCTCAGTGCGCCTGCGCGCCGTAGACATCGGTGCTGTCTTTTATGGAAATATCTCCTTAACCGTGTAGGTTAGATTAAGGCTTACCTGTAGGTCAAAGTGGTCTGTTATGCCCTGTACACATGATCAGTTCATCCGATGAAAACGGTCTGATGGATTTTTTTTATCAGATATCCGATGAAGCTGACTTTCATCAGTCTTGCCTACACACCATCAGTTAAAAAAACGATCGTGTCAGAACGTGGTGACGTAAAACACAACGACGTGCTGAGAAAGTTCAATGCTTCAGAGCATGCGTCGACTTGATTCTGAGCATGCATTGATTTTTAACCGATGGATTTCCCCACAGATGATGATTTTTTTCTATCAGTTTTTTAACCATCAGATCATTTTCAAACAGGTTCTAAATTTTTTCACTGATGGGAAAAAAACTGATGGGGACCACACACGATCGGTTCGTCTGATGAAAACGGTCCATAAGGGTTTACAACCACTTTAATTTAACTACTTGCCGACCGCCCGCCGTCATATTACTGCGGGACGGTGGCACTGCTACGCGAGAGCCCATAGCTATACGTCCGCTCCCGCGCGCGTGCCGGGCACACGTGATCACTCATTACAGAGCAGGGAACGGGAGCTTTGTGTGTAAACACAAAGCTCTCGTTCCTGTCAGCGGGGGAAACGCTGATTTTCTGTTCATACAATGTATGAACAGAAGATCAGTGATTTCCCCCAGTGAGTCCACCCCCCCCCCATACAGTTAGAACACACCCAGGAACACACTTAACCCCTTCCCCGCCCCCTAGTGTTAACCCCTTCACTGCCAATGGCATTTTTATAGTATTGATCGCTATAAAAATGCCAGTGGTCCCAAAAATGTGTCAAAAGTGTCCTAAGTGCCCGCCATAATGTCGCAGTACTGAACAAAAATGCTGATCGCCGCCATTACTAGTAAAAAAAAAATATTAAGAAAAATGCCATAAAATGACCCCCTATTTTGTAAACGCTATAACTTTTGCGCAAACCAATCAATAAACACTTATTGCGATTTTTTTTAACGAAAAATATGTAGAAGAATACGTATCGGCCTAAACTGAGGAAAAAAAATGTTTTTTTATATATTTTTGGGGGATATTTATTATAGCAAAAAGTAAAAAATATTGATTTTTTTTCAAAATAGTCGCTCTATTTTTGTTTATAGCGCAAAAAATAAAAATCGCAGAGATGATCAAATACCACCAAAAGAAATCTCTATTTGTGGGAAAAAAAGGACGCCAATTTTGTTTGGGAGCCACGTCGCACGACCGCGCAATTGTCAGTTAAAGCGACACAGTGCCGAACCACAAAAAGTGCTCTGGTCATTGGACAGCAATATGGTCCGGGGCTAAAGTGGTTAAAGTGTATATATAGAAGAAAAATGTGGAAGTGGCTAGTGGGTCCTCAATCAGATACGGCACCTCATCCCTGAGCAAAAATGGGGAAGAGCGGGATAAAGGGATTAAAGCGGTGCCCAACAAGTCAGACAATGAATTTATTTAAAAAAACATAATTTTTATTTTACAAAATTTGAAATACTTATATTGATCAATGCATCATTCAATACATTTGAATTGTACATCAGTTGCTCCCAATATGTTTCACCAAAGCATTAGCTTCTTTGGGGGATAAAGTACATTCAATATAGTGTTTTTATTCTACAAAAAAAGACAAAAAAATATTTTTACTAATACAAAAGATAAAGATATACTGTACAATGCAGATCAAAAAAACAGACCAAGGGTTAAATCATCAGGGTATAGGAGGTCCTAGTATTGTCTAGCAACAAAAGTGGCCTCCAAACATAAAATTAGGCAGGAATGCAGCTAGACCTACCCCAACTCCCACAGAGGTCAAGTCCAGCAGGGTCTACTTTTGTGGGTGTCCTTACTGGACTTGACCTCTGTGGGAGTTGGGGTAGGTCTGGCTGCATTTCTGACTAATTATATATATATATATATATATATATATATATATATATATATATATATATATATATATATATATATATAGTTGTTTTGGGGATTTAACCTTAACCCCTTCACGCTGGCGGTACGCATATATGTGGCCTCTCGGTGGGTAGGCCTTAACGGCGAGAGGCCACGTATATGCGTACCAGAATGTAAACATCACTGTGCCAAGATCACCCGCCCTGCTTGCTCTCGGCACAGTTACTGGCCTCTGAAGAAGCCAATGCTTTGGTGAAACATGTTGGGAGCAACTGATGTACAATTCAAATCCAAAGTGTATATATAGTTTTATTTATTTTTATTAAATGTTGGAGTAAGGAAGGATTAGAACCCTTGTCAAGTTTTATTGCTGTCTGTGTCCTTGCGGGGAAGATTCTCCCTCTCTTGGTCTCCTGTTCTGTTGACCATAGGCAGTGATGAAAATCTTCCAATGAAGGGCGTTATTATGGTGACAACTAATTGTCTAAAAGGGGAATTCCTTTCACTTTGGAGACATTTCCTCTAACATCCTGTTGAATCACTAGGACAGAAAGGTAAAGTTAACGTCAGCACCTCCCGACACTTTAAAAGGGCTTCTGATTCCGGTAGGTGGGCGGAGTTTCTGATCATGTGACTGTCCTTATTGGCATTCACATGATCAGAAATAGTAGATTGGGAGCTTTCCAATAGCCACAGGTAACCGTGCAAGCAGGGCGGGTGATCTTGGCACTGTGATGTTTACATTCTGGTACACATATACGCGTACCACCGGCGTGAAGGGGTTAAGGTTAAATCCCCATATAGATTACAGAAATTGATACTTCTTTAGATAGGCTTAATTCATTTCTAACTTTGTTTCCGGTCAAAGTAGTTGTGTATTGTGTATAAATATTATTGCACAGTCCAATAGGCACCAGATTTTTGCCGTTTTACCCAATGCACTTTGTAATCTAACAGATCTGGTGAGCTACACCCCCTGTAATGTAATGGAAATGAACAAAGGCAGAAACATTTGTAGTCCAGCTGGGATGGCAACCATGGCTCTCTCAATTGATACAGTGGGGTAAGGGTAGTCAGGAATTATTCATAAGGTTACCATATGAAAAGCCTGAAAAAATTGAAAACGAATGTCGATATCTCCTCTAAAGACTGGTAAGCTATAATTAAAAAAAAAAAAGTTTTGGGGTTTAGATATACTTTATGAGTTAATATAGCAGTTAGGGTACGTTTTTGGATTAAGTGGTGAAGGTTAAAGCATAACTAAAGTTTTGGATGGAGTGGAGAGGGATTAGAACACCTGTCAGGTTTTTATTGCTGTCGGTTTCTATTTGTCCTGTTTACTATTATCATTAAAAGTAAAAGAAAATCCCAAATTTTGGGTTGTCCCCAGAAAAGTAACAAAGGGGAAATCTTCCGGACCAGCGGACACTAGTTCTAGCTAGTGACCTGGGGGTACCCAAGGAATTCCCTTAATTTGCAAGGATTTGTGTTTGGGTTTGGCAATGGAACAGGAAGTGCAGGGAAATCTTTGCAATGGGACACAGGTGGCAGAAAAAAAAATCTGACAGGGGTAATAACCCTCCCTTGCTCTATCCAAAATGAAAAACAAAATTTGCTTATAGTTCTACTTTAAGTATGTAAAGCAATCTAAGGGTCACGTTACGGTTAAGGGTTCAGGGAATGTAGGGGGACCCTATTTTTAACTACCTGGGGCTAATTGTGAGTGCCTATCACAGCCCTCTTGGTAGCTTTATAACCTGGGCCAAGACGGGCCTCTTCATCTAGCCTGCAATAATAGTGAAACATGAGCTCAGCCTCTATACATTAATTGTATCTTTCCACATTATGATTTATTTTAGAAAATTATCTTGTGTAATTTCCTTTTTTGATAATATCTTGAGATATGACAGAGGAATGTTGGAACACAATCTATTTCCAAGATTTTAAAGCTATTTCATTACTCTGAAAAGTTCATATCTCCTTCAAGTCCAAAGAGAGGGAATGCCTGCTATTGTAAATTAGATGGTGTCAACGGTGGGTCAGATCATTTACACCTATCTAGGTCATGGAGGGTGATAAGGAGAAGCTAAAGCAACTTCTGCAGGCTGGATAATAGTTATGGGGAACACCCAAGATTCCCCGCAGGCCTATGAAAGTCAAAGAAAAGAAGAGGGATGACTGCTATCCAACCTGTATAAACACAGTCCAGAGATAAGATCTGAGCTTCCTGTATCTGGCATTCTTCAGTGTGTCTCCCCCAAATCTCCCCCTGACCTTGAACTGAGGTGATTAACCACACGGCTGCTGGTCAAGTAACTGTAATTATATATATAACTTTGTGTTTCTCCTTGTCTACTGACAAGCAATGTATATCTGAACTCTCACAGATAAACATGCTTATCTCTGCCTTTAGCATTTACAACACATTGTGGATGATTATTATGCTGACAGTACTCTAGATAATGTGCATTGTATGTGACAGAGATAAACAATTTAAAGCTATTGTATGTGCTGCACTAATCACACATAAACTACATTTTATTGCTGATTGAGTTTATGTGTAGATGTAAAGCAGGGTGTACACACGGACAGATCTCTGCATCCACACAAGTGATGTGGATGCAGGTATCTCCCCCGTTGTGCTATTGTGTTTCTAACAGTGGGAACTCCCCATCAGAATACACAGATCAGCGCTGCAGCCATTGGCTGCAAGTGCTGATTGAATGCTGGCTGCATGGGAGAAGAGGTGAGAAGTCAGCAACCCTGCCTCTCACTTTAATGTAAGATGTAATTTCCAACAGCAGAACACCCCCTCCCCCACACTTAAATCTTTAATGGACATCACTGTCCACAGCGCACCCCCCCCCCCCCCACACACTTCTCAACCTTAATGTGACATGTCATTTTCAGCAGCCCCCCTCCCCAGCCCAGCTTCTCAACTTTAATGGGACATGTAATTTTGCTTAGGGCCCCAGGGAGGTCAGGATCGACACTGACAAGATGTTTAGCATGGGTAAGGTTATTTTGGCTTCCAAAGCAAGTTTTAGTTCCATAATCTTTTTATTATGTTTTTTCTAATGCAGACAATTACAAGTGAGTACCAAGAAAACAATTAAGATAAAGATGATGATGACATTTCCATCTCCAAGTACCAAGCAATACAGAACAGTATGTATTTAACTTGAAGGCAGTGGTGTATTTAGGTTTTGTGCTGCCCCAGGCCTGACTAAACTTGTACAACCCCTTGTTTAAATATGATCCACCCCTTCCTGTCAAGGTCACACCCCTTCCTGTTTCCTGCCCTGAAATTTTCCAGTGGGGACACTAGTTCTAAGGGCCTGGGGGGGATTCCCTTAATCTGCCGAGATTTCCTCTCACTTCCTGTTTGGCTGTGGAGCAGGAAATACATTTTTCTTTGCCATCCATACATTTCTCTTTACCCACTTGTCCACCGCCCACCGTCAAATGACGGCGGGCGGAGGACTCCAATATCCTGCCTGCACGTCATATGACGTGCAGTCATTTGAATAGGGAATGCGTGCGATCGCGTGCGCGCATCCCTATACTGTCGGTAGCGGCGTGTCACTGAGACACCGCTCGTTACCAACAGGGGTGAACAGCGGCGTGGATGCGCTGTTAACCACGTGATCGGCCGTGATGAAGTCACGGCTGATCACGCATTGGCAACACCCCTAAAGTGCACGGTGCATGTGAGCGATCGCGATCGCGCCGCACATGCCCGTCGGTGGCAGCGTGTTCCCGGGAACACTGCTCGTCACCGACAATGGTACACAGCCATTGGTCAGGGCTGTGTACCACGTGATCAGCTCTGATCACTAGTGTAAACAAAGAGCTGTAACTAACTGTTACCAGCTGTTCTCCCCTCACACATCATTTCCAGTGTGAGGAGAGAAGAGCTAGAAGCAGTGAGTTACAGTTCTGTGTTACTGTAGTGTCTGCACAAACACCACATCTGTCCCTCTGCCCCCCCCCCCCCCAATTGTCACCAGTCACCCAACAGTCACCCATAAAGTGCACCTGTCACATAAATAGACTGCCATCAGCGGTGCAACCGCCATCCACCAGTGACCATACCCTGTCACCGTCACCCATCTGTGACCTGCCCTGTCACCCGTCACCCACCAGTGACCTGCCCTGTCACCCGTTTATGAAGAAAAAATACTAATTTGCTAAATTTTATGACAGAAACAAAGAAAAATGCAATTTTTTCACAAAATCTACCGTCTTTTTTTATTTATAGCGCAAAAAATAAATACCACCAAAAGAAAGCTCTATTTGTGTGAACAAAAGGATGCAATTTTTATTTGGGTACAGTGTTGCATGATTGAGTAATTGTCATTCAAAGTGTGAGAGCACCGAAAGCTGAAAATTGGTCTGGGTAAGAAGGGGGTTTAAGTGCACTGTATTGAAGTGGTTAACATGGGCTATAACCATCCCTTACTCAAGCCAAAATAGAAAAAAAAGTGTTGCCTATAGTTCTGGGGTATTTTAAGCTCAAATGTTTGCTAAATTTATGGAGGACTAAGAGAATATAAGTATGCCAGTGGTGCAGCAGATAACATGTAGCACAATGATGAATGCACGTGGGACAGGCAGTGAGCAAAGGAAGAATTGGGAGCACAAATAAATCCATCTTTCTTTTTTTCTCATCAGCAATCAACAGAAATAAAATTAAGATTCCCTAATATGAACAACTGACACAAGCAAAGGATTACAGGAGAGTCCAACTACCTACCTGCCAGGTATTGGTGACCGCGTCAGTGTCCTTTGTCTCTGCACAATCATGTCAAAGTCAAGGGGACAATCCAAAAGGAAGCCATTGCACTTGCTGGCAGCCAAGACGGCTGCTGACAAGGCCTGTGCTTACATGTAACGGCTCACGTCTAGCTTATTCACATTGATGTCAATCAGGCAATGATGAAAGGGGGCTCTTGGACTTTAAAATGTGTTGGATACTTTTTGGATTGGCCCCCTTTTCTTAGAATTAGATTGTACCAGGATCCAATCATGTGCAATCATGTGCAAGCAAAAATGTATTTTTATTTTATTTTCCTTGCATGTTATTGGGTATTATTTTCAAAGTGAAGCTTTACCACATACAGTAAGCTTTATGGAAAAAAAAATCTTTGCAGGGTCTAACATCACTTGCAAAGTGAACAGTTTGTACATATAACCTAAAAAATAATGCTAGCTGTACATACATTGATTCCTCCTATTCAGCTCACAGGCTGAACAAGAATCTACTAGTTACCTACATCCATGCTAAACAATGAGGATGGAGGAATCTGCCAATACCTCAACAGTGACTGCATGCGATAGGACATATCTTCACTGGCTCCTTTGATTTCTTAGTCAAAGCTTCTAGAGCTGGGTGGTGCTGCCAGAAATTGACCAAAATTTTAGCAGTGATTGGCCAGCTTTTGTCTACAAAATATGTAACCCCTGTGTCCTCCACCAACAGTTCTGCCAGCGCATATATTAACCTGTCACTGCTAAGCAATGTGGCCTGCCCAGCACTGCACAGTCTCTGCTTCAGTGATCCCAAACAGGTGCTGCACTTGTGCACAGCAGGCTCCATTCATTCCAATGGAAAATCCATAATAAAAAGCTGTGAGGCGCCAGGCAGACTGCACAGCAAAGATCCTATCAGAGGTGAAAGGTATGTACAGTTTATGTACTGACCATAAGATATAAATACACACACTCTTGCTCTTTAAGGTAATTTTAAGCAAAATATTTATTTTATTTTTATGGTGGTCACATACATTTGGATTTTTTTTTATCTGAAAAATAAAATCACGAAACAACGGAATAGCCATATTTTTTTCTGATCTATTTAGACTCAATTTAGATCAGATTAAATCTAAAATGAATTGTTCAGGGTTGGAAATTATTGATTGTTTTGCATTGATTGGCAGCACTGAGATACTTTGTTCAATGTGATCATATTTAGCCCAATAATTTATGATCAAAAGTTACAATCATACCTTAACTATCAATGCAATTCCATTGCCCCATGCTTGGCAAATAGATGGAATTGGTTGTCAATTACAGATTGAATAATAATATCATAAGACATTGATCAGAAAAAAAATCAATCAGTTGTCAAAGCATGTCAAATCACCATTGAGCAGAATAGAGAATGGTTTAAACTCAAGTCAAACTTTTTTGCTTTGGGGAGATTCCCTAAAACTCTTTCCAGAGGTCCAAGAGGAAATGGGAAGTTATCTCTTTAAAGTGAGGGGAATTCCCCTCTTAGTTATCATTGCCTAACAGTGTCACTGTTGGCTTATTTACCTTATGCTTCTATTCTGGTGACATCTATAACATTTTGGGTTTCAAATAGTTTTTTGACAATGGTCATTAAGACAAATAGAGAAGGCTACGCCTGGAGGGACACAAACAGCAACAAAACCTGACAAGGGTCTTAAAAATTACCAGCAATTACCCACACTATTAATACTCACAATTACCCACACTATTAATACTCACAATTATCCATACTATTAAGGCTAGCGGCCAAAAATCGGCACAAAGAAATGGTAAATCGCTGCTAAAAATAGCCCGATGCCCGGGCGCTGGCAGTGTGAGGGCTCTAAAAGAGAAGTATGGGTTAAGGTTTGGCTTTTTTTGCCCAATCATAATTACCTAGCTGGAACATCGCTGATGGCTTGGTTCTCTTGGCTCCCCAAGCGGAGAGCTACTTACTGTCAATCAGCAGCTCTCCTTCTCTGCTCCTCCACGCTCAATGGAGCGTTGAGCTGCGGAGGGACAGGGAGCAGCCGCCTCAGAGTCTCAGCAGCTTGCTGAGAGGCTGAGACGGCCATCAGTCCAGGCACCTGGCGGATCCAGACTTCCAGAGTCGGGATGACGCGGTGCCTTGACTGATCTGTGTGACAGCAGAGAGCGGACTTCAGACTGCTCTCTGCTGAAAACGGGTCACAGAAGTGCAAAACAAATTGCACTCCTGTGACCCAGGGAAGAAGCCCAGCCAAACGAGCTTAGGCTGGACCTCTCCTTTAAGCTTTGTCAATAAAACCTGGAATTTGATTGGTTTCTATGAAGAGTTGCACCAGATTTTGCACTCTCTACTTTTAGTAAATCAACCCCAATATGTAATGAAGAAGATGTGGCGAGTGAAAGGGGCTGTCTAATGCAAAAGCCCACTTACTTTTTAAGCAGAGCAATGCCCTTACCCACGCTGTTTCCTTTGCCTAAAACACTGATGGGAGACTCTCCAGTTGGTCTTATGGATCTACAGGGTACATATGGTATTTGAACAGCTCTAAGTATAATGAATACTTCATATACTTTTGGAACAAGAGTACATTGGATCCCCGTATCCTAATTCAACTCATTTGGTAAACTGGTGTTTGATTTTCAAATTAAAGGCTTTACCCGCAAACCCTCCAAACAATCCCTTCTGGAACTAGTATATAGTAGGATTATTTTGGATTCCATGTACCCCTTCCCTGATCCTGGCCTGCCACAAGGTGATGCTGGGGGCAGACAGCGTGGGATGAAATGTTCACATTCTTTCATAGTTCCCCTGGCATTCTGCAAACTCCCAGTGACAAGAGTACAAAGACACAACGTGCAAACACAATAGCAACTCTGCACAAACACAGCCTGCACCTCGCAGCTCCCTATCACACGGGCACTTTCTGGAATTCTGTTTAACATTCCAGCACATATGCTGGGGAATGTACGCCAAAGGGCTCTCATCTTATTTTCGATGTATAAAGACATAATTTATTTCTTCACCCTTTGTTTTACTTTGAATCACTGTGATGTATTGAGATGTAAAGCTTGACATTAGAATAGCCCAGCCCCCTCCCGTCCACCATGACCTTTCCCATCTGCAAAGCAATATTGCAAGAAATGTCTTGCTTTATACATATTGTTCATAAAAAATCCATAATTTGTTCACAAGTAGTTTAAATACTTGCTCTATAAATTCAGAAAAGTACAAACAAGCATAGTTTTAGGCCATAAAGTAGAATGCTGGAGTTGTGTCTGTAGTGGTGAATGCCAGGCTGGTGCACTTTGTGACCTTACTGATAACCTTTCTTCTGCACCACTTGGCCTTTGAGATGTTGAAACACATTCAAAAGTGAATAAGGTTAGTCTGCATTTGATGTCACTCATTCCTTCAAGTTTAGATACCTCCACTGGCTGTCAATTGGATGTGTCAAAAAACAGCAGTAGAGTACAAGGAGTAAAACCATGACACAACCTTTATTCATATTATACCTGTCAACCTTTAACTGATCCACTCTGTGATGGGTCCTGCATTTTTTTTTTTAAAGAAATGTGTAATATTTAAAGTAGTATTAAACCCTCATAATTTTTTAGCTTAATGCCGCGTACACACGGGCAATTTTCATGGCGTTAAAAATCACATTTTTTTTAATGTCATTAAAAACGATCATGTGTGGGCTCCAGAGCATTTTTCATGACGTGAAAAATGGCCTTTAAACGTTTTTCACGTTGTCGTTTTTCACGTCGTGAAGGGTGGCACCATCTGAATGTAACTTCCCCTTTATAGTGCCGTTGTACGTGTTGTACGTCACCACGCTTTTTTTTTTTTTTCACGATCGTGTGTAGGCAAGGCAGGCTTGACAAGAATCACGTTAAAAAGAACGTTGTTTTTCCTAGACCATTAAAAATGGTCGTGTGTACGCGGCATTACACATTGAGCACAATGAAATAAACATTTCTCTGTAAACTATTTGTTAACATTTTGACCTCAGCACTTGCACTTTACAACTTTCAATGCTGCTAGTTCCTGCTGCCTTGGGCCTCATGTACACGGCAGCTGCTAAACTCACGTTTAAGAGCACTTTTTTCAGCAACCCCTGAATTCTCCTTTATGTTATTTTATGTGTACATGTACACAATTTTTTTATAGTAGGTTAGAGGCTGTTGAGGTTACAGGCATTTTTTTGATAGCAGATAATTTGCATTCAAGACTGTAGATTATCGGCATTTCAAACGCCAAATGCTTGTAACTGCTTGTAAACGTTAAGATACAGCGTTAAGCCATGTCAATCGTTTATTTTTTTGACATGTCAAAATCAATGGTTCCCTATGAGAGCCGTCTTAACTGATCCAACTTTCAGCACATTGATTTGAATGTAAGACGTATCCATTCGACTTGTGGTGCGACTTGTGCTCTGGGGACGTTGTGGGGTCCCCCCAGGATCCATACCAGGCCCTTTGAGTCTGGTATGGAACTTGAAAGAGAACCCCATGCCAAATTTGAAAAAAAATGTTGTGGGGTCCCCCCAAGACCATACCAGACGTATGGATTTTGAAAGGAAACCCCACGTCTAAAAAAGAACAAAAACGGCATGGGGTCCCCCCAAAATCCATACTCCTATGTGAATGAGTATGAGGTACATTGCACCCCTACCCATTCACCCCCCAAAAAAGTAGTGTAGTGTAAATAAAAACAAGAGATGGTTTTGATCATCCTTTATTTAAAATACTACTCCGGTCTTCTCTCTCTGGTGTTCTCCCTCCGGTCTTCTTCCTCTGGTCTTCTTCCTTCAATCATATCTGCCACTGCTGTCTTTTCCACCACCAACCCGGTCCTCCTCCAACGCTGTCTCCCATCATTGTGCCAGCTTTGCTCTCTGCTGGTTCATATTTAGCAATGGGGCGTAGCTATCCAGTGACATCACCATGAGACCCTGCCCCTTGTGACATACAATGCACACCATACTTATTCACATTGGGGGGTGGCTAGAATGTGGGGGGCCCTTGGTAAAGGGGGCCTCCAGATTCCAATAAGCCCCGTGCCCACAAAGCCCACACTGCCCAGGGTTGTCGGGAAGAGGCCCTTGTCCCCATCAACATGCTTTGGAGTGGGAGTCATGTTGAGGGTGTGTGACCTGTTATGGTCCAGGAAGGGGGCGCGCTTGCTCGTTTGCGTGCAGGGTCTGGTATATATTTTTCCCCCCAAAATCCATACCAGACTGAAGGTACTGATATGGTCTTGGGGGGGGGGGGACCCCACGACATTTTTTTTTACATTTTGGCGTGAGGTTCCCCTTTAAGATCTTCATGATGATCCCACTTGGATGCGGCTTCCATTGAAATCAATGGGCTGAAAGTCGGATCAGTTAAAATGGCTCTCATAGAAAACCATTGATTTTGAATAGAGGCAGAGAAACGCTGCTAAACGCTAAGGCGGCTAACCGTGGATTAACTGCAATACAAAAAGCGCGTTTTTAACTGGCATTGGTAGTGGCTTTGCAGCTCGGTTTTTTCTAACACCCTGTGTGCATGAGGCTGCTTTCCTGAACTTCTAGTCTTTACAGGAAAGAATTACAAGGGACAGTGCAGCCTTGAGTCAGACTGTTAGCTTGGACAATTCTCTTTGGTTTTGTTTGACATGTATCACCCTTTCACGTGGTCCTTGCTGCAAAGGCCAGTTACAGGTGGGGGCAGTGGCCACTTGTTTGTACTGTTGGTATACTGGTGAAGCAATGCACTGAACACCTTTGCTGCCAATGTGCTATATTCTGGGTCTCCAGTGCACCCCTGTGCCTTTAAGAAAGGGTGGGCTCCCTCCAGGCTCTGCCCTCTGCCTATCCATTATAATGCATGTGCTTCTACTATGGGGGCTCTCCAAATGTGTAATCCTGTAAAGCATTGCACCCACAGTCCTGCAAACTCTGTGTAGCTGTCTGCCCATACCTCCGATATGGGCAGGCAGTTACACTCTGACAGGAAGACTCAACTGCTAGAGCGCTCAACAGCACCCTAGTAGTTTATCGAGAACTACAAGCCGACAGCTGCAAAGACAATTGGCACTTGTAGTTTTCATATTCACAGAACACTGTGAATGAATGATGCAACCGGGTGGGCAGAGGTAAACTTATCTTTAGCCTCTTCATACTAGCAGTACACATATACTGTATGCAGTGTGCCTTAACACCGAGCACCTGCATATATGCATACCAGAATGTAAGAGTGCTGGGGAAATATTTGGGGTGTAGAGGGGTCAGAGTTCTGGGGGGATATCTGGGGTGTAGAGGGGTCAGGGTGCTGGGGGGATATCTGGGATATAGAGGGGCCAGAGTGCTGGGGTGATATCTGGGGTGTAGCAGGGCCATACTGCTGAAGAGGCTTCAATCTACCAGATATCTAGCAGATATATTATATGCACAGGACAGCTTTGTTACTTTATGCATGTATTTTTCCACTGTTTCTTGTTGTCTGTATTGTAGGGGCCCCAGAGCATTACTTTTCCCAGGGGCCCATGATGCTCTTAAGCCGGGCACAGAGTACATGCATAGTCTAAATTTCTTTTGTAGCTTTTGGAGAAGAGAAGGACTATAAACTCAAGTTTTTATTGCTGTCTGTGTCCCGTCTTAGTAGGTCCAATCTCCATTTTACTACTGAACATTGGCATCGAGACAGAAAAGTAATGCGAATTCCAATTTTAAAGGTTTTGCCAGAACAAGCGGTAAAGGTAATAAGGGCACATGTTCTGATGTTCAGGTGACAGCTGTCTAAAGCCTATGTATAGAGAAAGGAACAGGCAGGACTTTAAATGAAGCATGTGCGGGAAAGGTTTGCAATGAATTGGGGGAAAAGTAAATAATAATAAATCTGGAATACGTCTAAATATTTTATTGCTTTCACATAATGCACCGTACATGACTATATTGCACTATGGAAGAAAATAGATATACATATGTAATTCACAGATTGGTTGGGGGGAAGGTTTATATAGGCAGTAACCCAAGTATATACAGACAAAAAGGTACAACAAACTGTACTGCAGTAATTAAAACATGGCATAAACAGCTCATATGAAGATGATACATTGTGTAGTACTTCTGTAAATATACATAGATGCATGAGGTAGATAGCTCTACGCGTTTCGCGACTATTGGTCGCTCTCGTCAGGAGCAGGCATGCATTGCATTTATTATCTGTAATGACATAAGCACATAACTGGTTATACCAGGGCATTCAACATTTTGGGGGCCGAGAACATGTCAAGGTCCCAGATGGTACTCACCAGGTGGCCAAATGCGGCTGGCACTGGGGTGAAGCTCCTGACGGTCCCCTAGGGTTGGGGCAGCCCCTGGCGGGGGCTGTGGCTGGAAACCGGGGGACACGGGGCCCCCAAACAGGACGCACCCAGGTGGCACAGGCATGAGGCATGATGTGATGTATGTACTGGGATCAGTGAATGTTGATGGCTGCAAGGGGAGGGATGGGAAAAAGGAAAGGTTATGTATAGGAGGGATATGAGGGTGTAGAAAAGAGATAGAAGGGAGAGATGAAAAAGGAAAAATAAAATAAAAAATTAATAAAAATAAAAATAAAAAAGCTGTCTAAAGCCTAGTACAAACTAGTAGTTTTTTTTTTGTTCAATCCAGCAGCTCCAGAGGAGCAGCTGTACTAACAATGCAATGTTAGTACAGTGACCCCCCCTCTGGGTTATTGTGTTCTAAAAAGGGAGCCCCCCCACCAGAACACCCCAGTCAGCGCTCTCAGCCATTAGCTGAGAGCACTGATCGAGACCCAATTGTCAGACCTTTTTAGTCATGCCCCATCGACAGACCAACGGCAGTACACATGGGTCAGATGCCACTTGATATTTGGCCCATGTATACTAGGCTCAAGAGGCAAACTATTTGTAAAGATTTTCTCTCACTTCCTGTTCCAACTGTGGGACAGAAAGTTAAAGTGATTGTTAACCCCATTCATGAAATTTGAACTAAGCACAAATACCTGTTGTGTTTACTTGTCCCTCTCCAAAGCTCTAAGTGTAATTTCTCTCTAGGGCTTCGTTCCTCTATTATCAGCATGAGTCACTTGTGACAAAATCTCTGACATATGAGATAACATGAGCTCAAAATTTGTGTCGGGAGGGAGCTTAGAGGGAGATAAGCACAGAGTTTATCTATTCAAAATACAGCTCTGAATGTTCTTTCATTCCTCTACCTATGTGGAGAGGGGGGGGTGTCCCTTTCCTCCAATTATCTCTTACACAGTGTAAGTCAAGTCTCCCCACCCACCCCTATGTACTGCTGAAAGATGAAAAAAGATTTTTAACCTGATCTGCACACTTCAAAGGGTGTAGAAAGGGGAAGACAGCAGCTATACAAGTAAAACTGATGTAGGAGGATTTGTTCTATCCCTGTGTATCATCTGAGGCTATTTACTTCACTGGGTATATGTAAGGGTCTACAGCCACTTTAAGGCGAAAAATAAACTGACAATGGCTGTAAGGCCCCTTCACATGGCTGTGACTTAAAAGTCACGTGATTATCTTTAAGATATTCCAGGTTTCAATGAGCCACTGGAATATAACAATGTATTTCTCACTCTGGGACTGTCTCGCGGGTCTAGAGGCCTCAGTTATTCTGGAGTCGGGAGTCCAGTCTTGCCCTTAACAGGAACACGCTAGGAATTTAACATTTTTTGTCGGTCCCCGGCACAGTGTGAACCCATAGGGGGTGTCGGGGCGGACGTTGATATTAGGTGCCTTTTATGGGTATTCTACTTTCTCGCGATTTTTGGTTCAAAGTACAGTGGGATATCCTATTTTATGTAGAGTATTGATTTTCTTTCTCTAAAAGTTGAATACTTTATTATGTTCTGTATGTATATCATTCTACCCCAGGATGTTCTGGTGGCATTCAAAATGTACTGCACTGCTCTTCAATAAAATTCTTTTGAAAATCAAAAAAAAAAAAAGAAGAAAGTCACATGATTTAGCCGCAATTTAACCGTGATTACGTGGCTGCGATTTTGCCGCAATTTCAGGGAATGCCTGTGTAAACTTGAGGTCTATGGACTCAAGTCAGACCAAAGTAGTACAGGGACTACTTTGAAGTCGGTGCGACTTAAAGTCACACAGATATGAATGGTACTCATTGGAAATCGTGAGGTACAACTTGCCATGCAACTTTGCAGTCCCAAGTCGCAGGACCAGGCACACAAGTGTGAAAGGGGCCCAAGCCTTCCTAAAACCAATATTTTGTGGCTATACATATACTTTAAGTTTATCTGTTGGGGAGCTGCCTGGGGGTTGAAGCTGGCATGCTAAGGTTTATGACTTTAGGTCTGTTTTAAATAAACTCTTGAGTGATGTCTGGCCATACTTGGAGCAGCCTCCTAAACCCTCAGAATCCCAGAACATATTATATTTAATGCAATTATAGTCTATACAGTCAAATGGCACAAATACTATATCAAATCAAAGTTGGTTGTTGTAATACTTAACCAATACACCAGTGATATTAAAATTGTATCCACAAGAATTAGGAAAAGGGTATTATTTTATTCTCCAGAGATTGGCCTGTGTAAAATCTCCATTAACCTTCCTGGCGGTATTCCCGAGTCTGGTGGAATTTCAGTACTAATAACGGTAACCCTGAGCCAGACTCGCGATCGCATCGCAGTATCCAGGCAGAGTTACTTACCTTGTCCCCTGGATCCTGCAGTGTCTCCCCGCTGTATAACGGAGCTGTCTCCTCGCTCGATTCACACAGTGCCCTAGTGCCGCCGAGCTCCGTTCCCTGCGACGTTACAACGCATTGGGGGCGGAGATCGGCGCCAAATTAAAAAAAGTTAAAACACAGTACACTGTAATCTTACAGATTACAGTACTGTATAAAATAATTACACACCCCCTTTGTCCCTAGTGGTCTGTCCAGTGTCCTGCATGCACTTTTATTATTATAAATAAAAAAAATTCTGCCTGGAAACTGGAGATTGTCCATAGCAACCAAAAAGTGTCAAGTGGTTTTAGAGCAGCTAGAAAACAGCAATAATAAATTAGAATCACTTGCAGAATTGAGCGATGGTGATTTGTGGGGAAATTCATCATCAAACACTGAAAGTAATGATAGCGACAATTGAGCAACTGAGCAAATTTCTGTGTTTTTGATTTGATTACATTATTGAATCATTTTTATTATTATTATATTATTATTTGTTATAATTATTTATAGTTATTTATTATATTATAATTTATAATTTTGTGTTTCAAACTTTATCATACCCGGGATGTCTACTAGACTCTTGTTTGGACAGATTTAAGTGAGTTATTCCTAAGAATTACAGGCCTACAGTATAAAACGCCAAATTTCAATGCAAAACAATTGTACCGCTTTCAGCATCAAAAATCTGACATAATCATACTGCCAGGGAGGTTAACATTAAACTGCCAAAAAATGGTAAACAATATATTTATTATTTACTGTCCACTACAAAGTAGGTTTTAAATATGAGTGATAATTAAAGAATATAGTCTGTCTTCAGTGTAGTTCTAATAATGAATATAGAATGAATGAAATTACACCGATCACCAGAGCCTAGATACGACATAATACTATAACCAACCATGGATATCTATCACTGGCCTGCAGATGCTGGGGTTATTTATGGCTTGCTAGTCTGTCCTCTGTATATTATGCTGACCATTGACCAGCAGGGACTAGATTCTGCATTACCATTAACCACCATGTTTTGGAAAATGGTCACAGGAATGAAATGTACAAAAGGTCAGACATATGAGCAGTAGACTTACTGTACCATCATTGCATGTGTCAGTCCAAGCATTTTGTACCAGCTCTAGAGTTAGTGCCAAGTATACCGGTAAATGACAATAATGTCTCCAGATTAAGCCCAGGTTCACACTGGGTACGATTTAGTTCGATTTGAGATGCGATTTCACATGTGAAAACGCATCTAAAATCGGCGGCAATTGCCGGCAATGACACCGTCCCAATCGGTACGACGCCGCATCTGCCGCGCTGCACCGATTTCAAAAAGTAGTTCCTGTACTACTTTTTGCGATTTCAGGACGCGATTTACATTGACATCTGTGCAGAACCCTGTCTCCTAAATCATGCCAAAATCGGGACTGCCAGAGGGAGTGAAATCGCGCGTGTTCAGCTGAAATCGCGCAATTTCACTCCCGCAGCATAGTGTGAACCAGGGCTAAAGTTTATGTAAACCCTAAAAAACATCTCTTATTTGCTTCCTTTTGATGATTAAGATAAAAACCCTTCTGACTTTACAACCACTTTAAATCTATTTTATAGGTGTAGCAACTTTCCAGATAGGTTGCTAGGTTTGGTTAGGCAAATTTCGTTCTTTGGCTCTTCTGTAATCAGCAAAGCAACGTGTGATTGCTTTAAGGAGGCAGCACATTTAAATGCTTCCCCATTTTCTGGAGATCTCCAGAACATAGTTAGTAGAGGAGTCAAAGCCTGAATATTTATGCAGCTCCGGCCAGTCCCTGGGGTGGTGTGCTCTGATGGTGGTTGGGGAGTGCATAAATAGTTTGGAGCCCCAGAAAGCAGGGTTCTTTTCCAGGAGGAGAGGTTCCCAGCCAGAAAGGCTGCTAGCCCTTCCTGGCCATTCTGCTCAAGATTCTGCCTAGCTCAACAAGGTTACAGCTGTGATTAGCTGGGGGTCATATCTTTCTACAAAGGGTGCCACTCTTATTTGGGAGCTCTAAGGAGAAGTCAGCCTGCTTGAGCCTGAGGGAGACATCAAAGCCCTGGGGACACTGAGAGAACAGACCTAAGAGAAAAGGGATCTTGTGACTTTGCTGTTGTTAACCCCTGCCACTCTCAGTTTAAGGCATGCCTGGTCTGGGACATTGCAAATTGTGTACAAGTGCTGTCCACTCCATGTTCTAACACTCGGAGGACTATTTTTAATGTGTTAATAAGCTACTTAAAGTGGTTGTAAAACATAAACGTTTTTTATTTTGAATGCATTCCTTGCATTCAGAAAAAAAATGTTTAGGCGTCAGTATCCCCTCCTTACCCCCCCTATTTACTTTCCTGAGCCCTTCATTTGATCCAGCACTTTGCATGTCTGCAGCTCTTATCTCCCCTCACTTCCAGGTCTCACTGGCTTTGCTGGGATACTGGGAGCCTTGACTTCTGTTGCTGTCAATCAAAGCCAGTAACAAGGGAGTTGGGGACAAAGCAAGTCCTGCTGTCTGTGCAATTCCATTGCACAGAACAGGTAAGTATAACGTTTTTTATTACAAAAAAAACTTTACAACCCCTTTAAGTTAAAGGGGTTGTAAAGGTACCATTTTTTTTTCTTAACCACTTGCTTACTGGGCACATAAACCCCCTTCGTGCCCAGGCGAAATTTCAGCTTGCGGCACTGCGTCGCTTTAACTGACAATTGCACGGTCATGCCACGTGGCACCCAAACAAAATTGGCGTCCTTTTTTCCCCCACAAATAGAGCTTTCTTTTGGTGGTATTTGATCGCCCGTGCGGTTTTTATTTTTTGCGTTATAAACAAAAAAAGAGCGACAATTTAAAAATATATATATATATTTTTTACTTGTTGCTATAATAAATATCCCAATTTTTTTTTTTTTTAATATATATTTTTTTCTCAGTTAAGGCTGATACGTATTCTTCTACGTATTTTTGTAAAAAAAAAATAAAAATAACAATAAGTGACTGCTTTGCGCAAAAGTTATAGCACCTACAAAATAGGGGACAGAATTATGATTTTTTTTTTAATATTTTTTTTTTACTAGTAATGGCGGCGATCTGCGATTTTTATTTTGACTGCGATATTGCGGCGGACACTTTTGACTCAATTTTGGCGCCATTCACATTTATACAGCGACCAGTGCTATAAATATGCACCAATTACTGTATAAATGTGACTGGCATTGAAGGGGTTAACACTAGGGGGTGAGGAAGGGGTTAAATGTATTGCCTGGGTGTGTTCTAACTGTGTGGGGGGAGGGGGGTGACTGGGGGAGGTGATCGATGCTGTCTCCCTATGTACAAGGGAAAAATCTGTCACCTCTCCCTGACAGGACGTGGAGCTCTGTGTTTACACACAGAGCTCCATGTCCCTGCTCTGTCACCGACGATCGCGTGTACCTGACGGACATCGCGGCCGCCGGGTACACGCATCGAATCCTCGGTGATGCGTCGGGACTGTTTTTCCAAAGACGTGACCCCGGCGCCTCAGGTCCGCGCTGCTGACGTATTATGTCAATAGCGCGGACCGGAAGTGGTTAAATAGCTTCCTTTACCTTAGTGCAGACCTCCTTCACTTACCTCATCCTTTAATTTTGCTTTTAAATGTCCGTATTTCTGCTTAGAAATCCTCACTTCCTGTTCTTCTGTCTGTAACTCCACACAGTAATGCAAGGCTTTCTCCCTGGTGTGGAGTGTCATGCTCGCCCCTCCCTTGGACTACAGTAGAGTCAGGACGCCCACTAACAAACAGCTCCTTTCTCTATCTGCAATGTAGAGAGCATCCTGACTCTCCTGTAGTCCAAGGGAGGAGGCGAGCATGACACTCCACACCAGGGAGAAAGCCTTGCATTACTGTGTGGAGGTACAAACAGAAGAACAGGAAGTAAGGATTTCTCAGAAGAAATAAGAACATTTAAAAGCAAAATGGAAGGATGAGGTAAGTGAAGGAGGACTGCACTAAGGTAAAGGAAGCTATTTAGGAAAAAAAATTGTACCTTTACAACCCCTTTAACTTAATTATGGGGTTAGTGTCCTCACATCCTTTTTTAGTGTTCTGGAGTATACCACAGCTCCCTAATCTCAATCCAAGTTGATCTGCAATAAACTGTTAAAAGGGCAACCCCTAAACTGTTTCTTGAGGAGTGACAGTTGTGTGCTTGGCTGCTGCTAAACACAGGAAAAAGACTCAGGGACACAAACCAGCGCTACATAAGTGCAAAAAATACCTGTTGACTTGCCTAGAAATCTTGTGAGCTAATAACTTCCTGCTCTCTCTGCCTCTATATAAGGAGGGATTGTGGAGATAAGGGGGATGATGAGACATCTCCTCATCCCCTTTGTAATGTTCTTTGTAATGCATCAAATATGAATTAGGTAGGGCTGACACAATGTGCTTTGGAATTCAGAGGCAACTGCTTTGTCATGTCAAAGAAGAAGGCAGGACACTATATTTCTGGCACATTACCTGTTTTTTTTTCCCTGTACAGTGTGTTTAAATGGAATAAATGCATGTATTGTATTTTGCCTCAACATACTCTTTAAAGCAATGCATTTTGCCTGTATTGCCATAGGTGCCACAATTACATGTCTGCCATAGGCAAATTATGTTAGGAGCAGATAGATTTGACTTAGAATGTCAAAGGCCACATGCCTACAGGCTCTGCGAACTTTGAAGCTTTAAAACTTTTGGAAGTGAAATGCTTATGACAGCTTATATCCCTGATAATGATAATAGTCAACTCAAGATCAAGCAGAAAATATCGAAGAATTAAGTGATAGTATAGTACCGCTAGAAAATCATAGAAACAAATAGACACTGAGGGGCAGATTCACATAGATGTAATCTTCCGCTGCGTAATCGAAATACGCTACGCTGCCGTCTATCACCAGACTCTACGCCGAATTCAGGTAGTTTTTTTGCGCGTACGCTATTGTATCGTATTTTTTTTCCGCCGCGCAATCGAAATACGTGAGTAGGGGGCGTGAAGCATTTAAATTAAGCGCGTCCCCGCGACGATCGAACTGCGCATGCTCTGTTCAGGAATTTCCCGCCGTGCATTGCGCGAAATCACGTCGTGACGTCATTCGTTGTTTGAGTAGCGGCGTTTACGAACATTCCTATTCCCGGACGACTTACGTTAAAAATAATAAAAGAAATCGAAAAACGTTGAAATTCGACGCGGGAACGACGGCCATACTTAACATGGGCTGTCTAATATTAGACCAGCAAAAAGCTGGTATAGTGAAACGGAAAAAAAAGATGACTAAAGGTGCCGTAAGAGATTGCGTTTGAAGAGCGAAATTTTGTGGATTCCAGGCAAAAGCTCATTAGCATACCATGAAGGTGAAAAACAACAGGAAGTCCGCCCAGTGGCCGCAATTTTCAGGCAGCGTAGATCTGAAGGCGTACTAACACGTAATAAAGTCGAAATTTAGCACGCAGGTGTCTTTTCATGGTTTGAGGATTTCGACTAGCGTAAAAACGCTCGTAAATCGAAATTACTCCTGTCTAACAACATTTACACAGGCGTAATCGCTTTGTGAATCTAGGCCTCACTATTTATGTTTAGACCTTAAACCCTAGCCTGGCATGGGGCCGCAATATCTGCGAGATGAGCTGATGGCCCAAATACAAGCTGCAAAACCATACAATGGCCTTTTATGAGGCGCTTTAAATCCTAAGGGGCAACACATCAGCCTTGAGCTATGGATTTAACCCTCTGACCTCATGCTGGGGAGAATAAGAGTTTAACTATTTAAGATCTAGAAAGTACTGCTGTACCATATAAAATGCTAGATGGGCTCAACGCCACACGGCTTTCAAGGGTTACGTTTAAAAAAGCTGTTTTCTCCCATATAAACAATAAAACAGCCATGAGAAAGGTTTTATAGAATTTTACACGATAGCGGCAGCATTCTGAGGAAACGTCCTTACGCTAAATTCCATATACTGTACAACGTCTGCCCCAAGGCTTGGTTTTAATTTTGTGTTCGTTAAATGTGTATGTTTTGGAGGAGACAAATAATGCTTTGTGACATCATATAAACAAACCCATGCAGAATTTTTCAGAAATGACCCGAACACTTGAAGACTAATTATTCCCATTGATCCCTTGTTTCGGTTTGGGTCACTTAAGTTTTTCTTTTTCTCTCTTTATTTTTCTTTGCTAGAATTTTGTGGTATCTTTGCACTTTTTATATCCCCAACGTCAATTTCATTTCCCACAAGTCTGAAATTCCTGTGAAAATGGTGTTGTTATTTTGCTGCGCGCTGTGATTTTGAACTTTTCAGTGTTTGTCTGAGCAATTAGCCTGTGAGGTAAAATAGAGAATTGACCCATTCATCAACATTTGTGGTGGTACTTCCACTTAATTAGTGAAAAGAAAAATAAATATAATACATGTTAGTCCATTCAAAACAACCACATAAAACATAGGTAGTTTCTTAACCACTTTATCATATTGGCGTTTTATTTTCCTTCTACAGATCTTTTATATATAACTGTGTATAAATAAAACAGAACATTAAGACAACCATGCAGCATAAAAAGCAAAAAATTTAACAAATGATTGTAAATAGATCAAATCAGTTATTTTAAACCCTACAATTGACCAGCTAAAGCTAAGTTTAAGAATACAAATGTGTATGTATTTTTTTCATTATAATTTATTTTTTTTCATCCAAGAGTTACATTTATTTCTTATTGAATGTTGGTTGAAAATGTGTGAATAATATAATAACAGTTAAAAATAATGCAAAAATGTAGAGTAAATTAAGTTTGTGTAATCTATGTATGTAAATTGGAATTTATATAAAAATCATTGATTTGATTACTACTGTATGTTCATGTTTTTTAGATGGTTGTAATAATGAAGTGTGTATGATGTTTTGAGATCTATATGTTTTTATTGCTGTATTATGCTTTATTTTATGTCTACCCTTTTTTTAATACTTAAATAAAAACTTTACTCAAAACTTTATTTTATGTCTACCCTTCACGTAACCTTTTTTTAATATTTAAATAAACACTTTACTCAAAAAAAGGATCAAATTGTTTTATATTTACAGTACAAGACATGTTCAAGAGGTGATCATGATGATTGGAGTAGTATTGTTACATACAAAATTGGAAAACTATTTGGCTGTCATAAATTCTAAAGCAACCCAATGTGACAGACACAAGTGACCCTTCCAATAATCAGGTGCTGTATGTGTTAATGGCAAGCTATAATGAGGACAGAAAATTCAACAACGAGACTTTAGGGTTACAAATCAAGCAATCAAAAACTAATAAAAATACATTGTCATCAACTTAAATAAAATTGCACAGAAAAGTCAAGTATTTGAAATGCTTACTTGAAGCATATATTTTATTCACTTGCATTATGCTTTTGTACGTGGTAGAAAATGTAAATACTCCAGCAAAAATGCCCCGTACACATGTTCAGAATATCGTACAAAAAAATACTGCTGGTACACAGCTTTTATCCGAAATTGTCCGAAGGACAAACACCAAAAAAATTCTCGTAGGATACCAGATTGTACAATTTTCATTTAATCGGTACAGTTTTTTTTATCAGAAAATACAATACAAATACACTACATCAATTCCTATTTTGTATTCTGTCATTCGAGAATTTTCGTACTTTTGCAACCTATTCATTGTCGATATGGAGGCTAACATGCTAAAAAACAAAACAAAAAAACACTCAATCATTTGTCCAATAATCTCATTGTGTGTACTAGGGCAGTGTGTAAATACTGTGTGCTGGCAGAGCTCCTCCACCCCTCACCTCCCTAAATTTTTTATGCAATAAGTAGGGGCAGAAAAGAATGCTATAAAGTGTCCCAGTACTGAGTACTGAGTCTGCTGGGACTGCTGACATCACATCCAAGTTAGCAGCATTGAGCAGCAGTTTAGGACTTTTGATGTCTACATAAGGGAGGCTTTTACAGGTAAAAAAACATGCCTAATATATGCTATATGCATATATAATCTTGCAGGGAAGATTGCTGTTGAAAGGAATGGTGTGGCACCAAGGTCTCTTGGGACACTTTTGAGTTTCTTTAAAGCATTGGTAAAGTCTAGGAATAAAAAAAATAATCCCCACCTGCCGATCCTGTTCTCCCTGGGACCCTAAGCAAAATGACATGTCACATTAAAGTTGAGAAGCAGGGGGGGGGGGGGGTGTGTTCTGCTGTCGGAAATGACATTTTACATTAAAGTGAGAAGTGTGGGTTCTGACTTCTTTCCTCTTCTTTCATGCAGCTAGTGATTTGAGAAGCGGGTTGAGGGGCCGAAAATTTGTGGGGCCCTCCGCAGCTTTGCGGGGCCCTAATCGGCTTGCATAGTGAGCCTATAGGGAGGATCGGCCCTGAACTAAGCCCTCCAGCGGCGCGCTGTCACAGCTGCAGAGGCTTCCATCTTTATCCGGTCTTCGTTCCAGGTTTTCCACGATGACGTCACTCCCACACGTCTTGTTAATGGCCCACAACTATGAAGGAATGGGCATGCCGTTTCTTTAGAGCGCATGCGCCGGTGACATCACCGGCTGCTGCTGGCTAGAATATTGTGCAAGTTTAGGAGATATTCATTTTACCTGGGGGTAATCACTTTCTCTGAATGTCTCAACTATGGTCCGACATAGATCATCTCTGCATTCTGCAATATACATAAAAGCAGTACCATATTATTTATTAAAAGTACTTTTATAGCACTGACAAATTACACAGCACTTTAAATATATATATATATGTATATTGTACATGCACATCAGTCCCTGCCCTCAAGGGAGAACATGCAACTCCGGGCAGGTAGTACCATGGTTGAATTCTATCCAAATTCTAGTGCTGCCAGGCAGAAGTGCTAACTACTTAATCACTGTGCTGCTCATTAACCACTGCCTCCTGCACATTTACGTTGGCAGAATGGCAGGGCTGGGCACATGCACATACAGGTACGTGCTGTGCCAGTACCCAGCCGCGGGTCGCGGGCGCGTGCCCGCTCCCGTGACCCGGTCCGAAGCTCCAGGACTCGCGGGACTCGCGGACCCAATCGCCGCTGGAGTCCCGCGATCGGTCCCCGGAGCTGAAGAACGGGGAGAGCCGTACACACGGCTTCCCCATTCTTCACTGTGGCGGCGTCATCGATCGTGTGATCCCTTTTATGGGGATACACAATCGATGATGCCACACCCCCTACAGTTGTAAACACACATTAGGTCACACATAACCCCTTCCGCGCCCCCATGTGGTTAACTCCCAAACTGTACTGTAATTTTCACAATAAACAATGCATTTTAAATGCATTTTTTGCTGTGAACATGACAATGGTCCCAAAAATGTGTCAAAATTGTCTGCCATAATGTCGCCACCATTAGTAGTACAAAAAAAAAATAGATATATAAAATGCAATAAAACTATCACCTATTTTGTAAATGCTATAAATTGCATTTTTTAGCTGCCTAAAGGTCCGGGTCTTAAGTGGTTAAAGGGGTTGTAAACCCTCATGTTTTTTTTCACCTTAATGCATTCTATGCATTAAAATTAAAAACATTCTGTGGTGCTGCAGCCTCCCCAAGCCCCTGTTTTTCTTACCTGACCCGTTTTTTTTTCCTTGCTGGGAACAAGCACATCAGCACTAGCTGGTGTCTCGTGTCCTGATTGGTTAGATTGATAGCAGCGCAGCCATTGGCTCCAGGCTGCTGTCAATCAAATCCAATGATGTGGCACCGGGAGGGGGGGCCGAGTCCTGCATTCTGTGTGAATGGACACAGATGTGGGACTCGGGAGCACGCCAGCATCGGTGTTTACCAAGGCGAGCGCTTCTCCAACGTGGACACTCGATGCAGGGCGGAGTCAGGAGCGCGGCCGAGGGACCCCAGAAGAGGAGGATCAGGGCAACTCTGTGCAAAATGAACTGCACAGTAAAGGTAAGTATGATATGTTTTTTTTTTAAACAAGGGTTTACAACCCCTTTTAGTCATGAACCATGTCATCATCACATAAGACTATTTGGATATCAAAGTTTTTTTGGTATTACAACATGAAAAAATTTGCTTTAAACATGGACCATATCATCATATGACATTAGACTATTCTGATTTCAGAACCATCACTGTATCCTAAGATAGGGCCATCACCTAATTCAGACATGAACCATAATACCATACAACATGAAACTATTCTGATATCAGAGCCTTCAGTGTATTATAACATGGGACCATCACCTTATTGCAGTGTTTCTCAATTCCAGTCCTCACGCCCCCCCCCAACAGGTCATGTTTTCAGGATTTCCCTCAGATGAAAAGGCTGTGGTGATTACTAAGGCAGTGAAACTGATCAAATCACCTGTGCAAAATAATGGAAATCCTGAAAACCTGACCTGTTGGGGGGGCCTGAGGACTGGAATTGAGAAACACTGCCTTATTGAAAGCTGGACCATTTCACCATATGACATTAGACTATTCTCATATCAGTGATAAAAAATTCTCATATCACTCCATTCTGATCCAAGGCCATCATGCTGTGATAAAGGGCATTAACTCTATACTTACATGGGGTCATCGCCGTATTCTGATATAGGTCCATCACTGTATTCTGGCAAGAGGTTATCACCATATTCTGATTATAAGCCCAATACTGTATTCTGAAATAGGGTCATCATCATATTCTGACATTTGCCCAACACTGCCATTTGGCATTTGGGTCATCCCGATGTTCTGACACAGAGCTATTACTGTATTTCTGACAATTTGTAAAAGGAACTTTACAACCATGAATATACCAGATGAAAACATGCATCATTTTACTTGCCTTTACCCTCCATGTAAAGTGAAATCTTGCTGGGTGCACGTCTTATTTCATTTAAAGCAGAAAACAAACCAATACTCTTGCCAGAAAAAAACATGTTTCAGCTTGATTAGATAAAATAAAAAATATTTAGAGAGAAGGACATTGAAAAGGGAAGACCATCCAGCCAATAACATTAACTTTACGATGGGTAATCTATAAGCAATAACTGTGTTTATCCCCCAAAAATTCAGCTTACATTGAGGCACACTGGTAGCATACAGTTCTATAGCTCATAATTTTTTACAAGGTCACATAAACGTGCATAAAAATGCTTCACATAGATATACTGTAATAATGATGTGTAAAAAGCTCTTTTACTGGCACATAATATACTAACGCATATAAAAATATGGCAGGAGCACTGACAAATATTTGGGCATACAGTACAAGCCCTGGATAGTTCTGAGAGGCCACGTGCCAGGACCTGATATGAAGCCAGGTTGGTTTGGGGGTGGCTGATGGTTCATACTATGCATACTTTACAGGCACAGAATAAAAAATAACATCAGAATTATCCATACATATTTTATTTTTCAACAACTTTGTAGATACAAAAAGATGATAATGTATTTGCCAGTTTTCACCATAATGTAAAACTTCTATTTTGTTTTATTTTTGGGGGGGAGGGGGGGTAGTGGGGTGAGTAAGAAACTTACATTGCTCAACTCACTGCTGTATCAATCTTCTTAAAGCGTGGTTCCACCCTAATTTGCATGCATGTCCGCATGTGTTGCTGATCGCTCCGCTATTCCTTTTTCGATAGTGTAATTCTTTTTATACAGTGTTCCTTTTTTTTTTTTTTTGGCTAAGAAAGCTCCACTTTTATATAAACCTCGCCACGGCAAAGTACATCATATCCTCTTTCGCACTGGCTTCTGGGTTACCAGTGTAATCGATCCCAGGAGTCAATGAGCATCCTGCGTGGCTAGCATTGCCTTATTTCTAAACCGGAAACGACACTATGCTAGGCTCCATTGCTACCGCCATGATAAAGTCCTACTGCACAGATTGGGAGGTTCTTGCTGGGTAGTCAGCAGCACCTTATCCCAGAAGAGACTCCTATTACTGTCACTCCTAAGCCACACCTGTATATAAACGTTTGAACCAATTTAAACCACTAAGTCGGACTTTGAAAGCAGATTGGACCAACAATATTGGTTAAAAAAAATCACATATTTCATTTATACATAGAAAATGAAACATTTATACAGAGTCTAGTAAAAAAGCATATATGCACAATCAGCAGAAAAGAGCCAGTATATACAGTTGACCACAATAGGAGCCAAATATACCCAGATTGTGCTTAGTCCTGTCCTAATGGGCTTCAGATGCCCACACTCAGGATGGACACTTGCTGGATCTGGAGGGTACAGTGAGTACCAATACTTTTAATAACACAGAAAACGTTGTCAGATGTAGCATATGACGATTTTTACTAAACATAATTGGCGACTATGACGGGGACGGGGGGGGGGGGTTGATTTAAAAAAAAAAGTCTGGAACAGGCTGGAACTCTGCTTTAATTCAAATAACTCTCACAATATAAAACTTGGGGGCATGACATCATAGCATCTTAAATACATGACACTGGGGGTGGAGTATGAAGTCATTGTGTGCATGGCCTAAACAGTTGAGGTCTAAGGGCATGGTTAATATGAAGTAGAACAATGGAAAAATAAATAGTAACAAGCGTGATCTTGTAAAAGAAAACTGCACCGTGGGATAAACTCTGTGGCCTAGATTCACAAAGCGATTACGCCTGTGTAAATGTTGTTAGACAGGAGTAATTTCGATTTACGAGCGTTTTTACGCTAGTCGAAATCCTCAAACCATGAAAAGACACCTGCGTGCTAAATTTCGACTTTATTACGTGTTAGTACGCCTTCAGATCTACGCTGCCTGAAAATTGCGGCCACTGGGCGGACTTCCTGTTGTTTTTCACCTTCATGGTATGCTAATGAGCTTTTGCCTGGAATCCACAAAATTTCGCTCTTCAAACGCAATCTCTTACGGCACCTTTAGTCATCTTTTTTTTCCGTTTCACTATACCAGCTTTTTGCTGGTCTAATATTAGACAGCCCATGTTAAGTATGGCCGTCGTTCCCGCGTCGAATTTCAACGTTTTTCGATTTCTTTTATTATTTTTAACGTAAGTCGTCCGGAATAGGAATGTTCGTAAACGCCGCTACTCAAACAACGAATGACGTCACGACGTGATTTCGCGCAATGCACGGCGGGAAATTCCTGAACAGAGCATGCGCAGTTCGATCGTCGCGGGGACGCGCTTAATTTAAATGCTTCACGCCCCCTACTCACGTATTTCGATTTACGATACAATAGCGTACGCGCAAAAAAACTACTGAATTCGGCGTAGAGTCTGGTGATAGACGGCAGCGTAGCGTATTTCGATTACGCAGCGGAATATTACGTCTTTGTGAATCTGCCCCAGAATGTTTTTGCATTGCCAAAAATATGAACCAAAGAAGGTATTTGAGGACAGTGTACTTCTAAGTTGTCCCATTAAAGCTGAATGCACCGTACAATCAGCTTGTGTGTATCCTTAATTAGCATGGAACACAGCAGGAGGACATTTAGATAATTGTAGGTTTTCTAACATTTTTTCCACTGGTATCATCTTCTGGCACCTTCTCAATCTTAACCCTGTAGACATCTTATTCCTACTGAACACTGGATACTGCCAGAGGGGGTGGTAGACAGCTAGGTCATGGTACAGAATGAGTTACAGCCCTTAGCCACAGGACACTAGGATGAGACACAGCTTAGGATTTTCACTGTTTTGTTTTCCTAAGATTCCTGTCGCCAATATTTACAAACAGACTGTCCTCAAAAATGGGACGTGTAAACCTTCCCAGAAAACCGCCAGACTGTAGTGCATAATACCGTCATTCGACATTGGCGTAGGACCACAGCTGTCACTAGAAGACTCATTCACATGAAAAAAGAGAACTCTGTAGAAAAGGACTATTTGCAGTGTCATGTTTAATAGCTGATTTATATTACACAAGTGATAAATGTAGGTAAAATATCTTGTAATATAAGCATCTGGCTAGCAGAGAGGCACCATTTTATATCTGGAGACTGGGAATTGTCCGTTGTTTGACAATAAAAAGTGCCTATAGCACATAATGTAGTAACAAATTTTAAATGTACCACTTAAACCTGGGGATCAAAGCTACATCCCAGAAAATATTTTTTTTTTGACAGAGCAAAGAAGGGGACTTTATAGGTGCCATAACACATTAATCATAAAAAAAATGTTTTTAATTTACATTAAAAAAAAAACATAATTACAAACAAATGTTAAAATCCAGCATGGAATATCGTATACCAATTTTTAGGTTGTTGACAAATGCTCTTCGTTGGACATGTTTTGCCAATTGGCTTCTTTAGAAGCCATACTGCATTATTAGTATTATCACAACATTGATCTTCAAAATACTGACTAAGCAGCCTTTGCTGGGTGTCAATAAAGTTCATGCAAAAAGAGAGCCAACTCCATCAGTGCTAGTAATCCATAGGGGGGACACATGGAAATACAGAGGATCATTCCATAAGCTTAAATTGATCCCAGGATTTACAAATGTTTAATAGATTGATGGAAACATTATGGAAGGGACATATTGGTCTTTAAAATGACTTGAAAATTTTACAAGGCTAGGGGCCTATTCACCAGGCAAACAGAGACACCCCCAATTGCAGGGCAACAATTATCCCAGGATCATAGATGTATTCCCTGTTAGGATCCCTCCGCTCCCTGCATCTGCTTAGTCAATCTTTTGAAAATCGATGTTGGTACAATACTTATAATGCTTTATGGCTCCTGAAGAAGCTGATTGGCGAAACATGTAGAGCGAAGAGCATTTGTCAGCAACATAAGAATTTGTATACAATATTCCATGCTGGATTATAACATTTGTTTGTATTTACGTATCTTTTTTAGCCCAGGTTCACACTATACTGCGGGAATGAAGGTTTCTACACAGATGTAAATGCAAATCGATGCCAGAAAAATACAAAAAAATACATTATGAAATTCGGTGCAGAGCCGCAGATGCAGCGTCGCATCGATTAGGACTGTGCCATTACTGGCAAATGCAGCCAATTTGACATGTCAAATCGCATTTCAAATCGTACCAATGTGAACTGGGGATTAAAAGGGTTGTAAAGCACTGTCCGAGCCCCCATTTTACTTACCTGAGCCCTGAACTTCTTTGAGCGCGATCCCGCATCGTTCTCCCTACGGCTTCTTAGCTCGTCATTGGTAGCAGCACAGCCATTGGCTCCCTCTGCTGTCAATTAAATCCAATGACGCGGGGGCCGAGTCATACACTCGGTGGCTATGTACGGAGATAGTATGACACGGGAGTGTGCCTGCAAGGTAACCCCCTCGGGAGAGAGCTTTCCAGAGGGGGTTATCTATTGCGGGGAGGAGCCGCAAGACCCGCCGTGGGACCCCAGAAGAGGACGATCAGGGTCACTCTGTACAGAACGAACTGCACAGTAGAGGTAAGTATGACATGTTTGTTTTTTTTTGTTTGTTTTTAACATGAACCTATAGTATCACTTTAATGTTAGCGTAAATAAAAAGATTATATTTTTATGATTTATGTGTTATGGCACCTTTAAAGTTCCCTTTTTTTTCTGTTTTAGAAAATATCACATGATGTAATTCATAGGGATATATTAATCAAAGAATTTGTACAAAATTAGACATGACCATGGCTTTTTAAGTAATTACCTGCTTCCAGACTACCTTACACATATTTATTGTGGCACGGTGGCCCTGTATGTCACTCCGTCACTCCGTCACTCTGTCATTTATACAGTGACAGTGCATTTTTTTTAGCACTGATCACTGTGTTGGTGTTACAGGTCCCCAAAAAGTGTCACTTAGGGGTTGATTTACTAAAGGCAATGAGATTGTGCACTTTGCAAAGTGCAGTTGCTCCAGCGCTTAGTAAATGAGGTAAGGCTTCACTTCACAAAGAATACCCAATCATGTGCAAAGACATGCTGGTAGGTTAATTGGCTTCTGCCTAAAAATTGGCCCCAGTATATGAATGTGAATTAGGGACCTTAGATTGTAAGCTCTTTGAGGGTAGGGACTGATGTGAATGTACATTGTATATGTATAAGTGCTGTGTAAACTGACTGCGCTATATAAGTACCTAAATAATAATAATAATGTGCAGGGAAATTTAAAAAATAAGCATTTTTGCTTGCACATGATTGGATGATGGAATTCAGCAGAGTTTCTGCTTATTTACTAAGCTCTGGAGCAAATGCTCTTGTAGAGTGCAACTGCACTTTTCAAACTGCACAGTCTATTTGCCTTTAGTAAATCAACCCCTAAGTGTCAGATTTGTCCGTGTATTTGTCGCAATCCTGCTAAAAATCACTGATTGCTGAAATTACTGGTAAAAATAAAATAAAAAAAATAAAAAGCCCCTAAATCTATCCCATAGTTTATAGACAATATAACTTTTGTGCAAACCAATCAATATACACGTATTATGATTTTTTTTACCAAAAACATGTAGCAAAATTCTTATTGATTTGATTTTTTACATTTTGTTATTGGATATCTTTTTATTAGTCAGTGAAGTAGAACATCTGTAATCAAAGCTGGGCAAAGTTTGCATTAAGGACATTGCGATTACTATTTTTACACCTTTATAAATTGAATAAAGTGAATTGAATTCAAATTTTGGTGAAAAGTGGATAAGATTTCATTGACTGATAAATGATTAAGAAATACATCTCATAAATTATCCTGAATGATCCCACACATCTGTGTTTTTCCATTTTGAATTATTGAGCTCTGTAAACACTGAAGGAATGGTTGATAAGGAACTGGAAAACATATATGATCTCCAAAAAAAAAGCCTACGTTCCACCGCTGGATGGATATAAGAAACAAAAATATTAATATGGATTATACCATATTTATCTGACTAAAAATATATATATTTAAATTACAATTGTATATATTTTTTCTTGCCTATTATAAATAAACAGAATATGTAGAAAATAACTTTCATGTCCTTTATTGTTGCTTTAAATGCCTGCCTTCTTGGGTACTGTATGCCTCCACAATAATTTTTTTGTTTTGTTTATTTTACTGGCATTCCTGTGCTCGAAATTACCTGTAACCAGGGTAGCTCCTCACTTGTTTTAAAGATAATTAAGAAGAATAACTTGCAGGGGTCATCCATACTATAATTGCATGTTATGTATACGTTTTAACTGACAAAAGTAGTCATCTTCTATGAGAGGGAATGCCACAGAAAAGAATAAAAAATAAACATCTTAACAAAAACAGCAGCAGTTAAGTGTATTTGTATAATTTACTCTAATGTCCAAAAGTCTGCATCTAATGTTGTGTAGAAAACAAAAACGCAATACATTTATATTTCAATGTACATATAAATTTGTAAATTTCTAAAGCAGTTGCGGGACATTTTTGTTATGACTACGATCCTATAAGACTCTTACTAGTGTTTGGTTGAGCATGTTGGAAAATGTAAAATTATTTTTATTCAGATCCTCACATTTATCTCTCTTAGGATACAGTACAACATCTACTATCACAGGATGTACCTGTGAAATGAAAAGGGGATCCTTTGCAGTTCTAACTGCTCTTGATGGAGGAACCAGAACCTTTTGTACATTTTGGAAGACATTTTATTCATCTCTGATGATAGAGTGCCAAACCTTCATATTTGATTGGAGACAGTGAAATATTCACTATCAAACGAATATCCTGTGAAATGAAAAAGGGACATGGGTCTATCTTCCCCTAATAGAGCCAACTGAAGTCATTTTGTAAGATTGGGGTAGATGAAATAATGCGAGTGAGAGTTCAAGTGGACAAATTATTAACAAATTTGGGAATGCAAATGTACAGTAGCTAAATCTGTACAGTTGGTGGATGATCTCTGTCAAAAATGTTGATGAGGCATGGGACATATATTGAGAATGTTAAAAAAAAAAACAAAGGTTAACGCTGCGCTAGAAAGAAAAATAACTAAAGATGAGTAAAGTTAGTAAAAGCTGCCAGAACCAAATGCTTAAATACAAAATTCAAAAAGGTAGAAAAATATGTGGGTGCAGTGCTAATGTAAAATGTATCCCCAAAATCTTAGAAGAAGGGGAAATTTTATTTTTTTATTTAAAAAAGTTGAGATACTGAGATAAAGTTCCAAAAAGTGAAAATGAACAATACAATCATATAAGATGGCACACACATTGAAATGTATTAGCCAATAAGTGCACTAATGAATTAGCAGAAAGGTATAGGTAAGAAGGTAGAAGATAATATTACCTGCTAATTCATTAGTGTGCCTAGTGGCTAACACATTTCAATGTGTGTGCCATCTTATATGATTGTATTGTTCACTTATGGGACTTATATTGACTGCATATATGAGCAGAACAAGGCATTGTGCTCAAATTGCAAAAATTATTTTTTGCAGATAATTACTGAGAACAGGGTCGTTCTTTCCTCATCATTGATCCCTGGCTAAATGTTTGCAAGTGTGTTTTAAAATACTTAGCATCCCATGTATGGACATCCTACAGCATTTAGCTTTATAGAGACTTTGAAGGGAGGTATGCATGTCATCTGACCATCCTTGGAGCAAGCTATTTGCAGAGTGTGCCACAAACTTCAGCTTTACTGACCTCAAAAATTGATATCAATGCAGGCAGTCCCCGAGTTACGAACAGGTTAGGAATTGTAGGTTTGTTCTTAAGTCGAATATATACATAAGTCGGAACAGCATGCGCAGAATGGCAGATATGACATTTTCCAATGTTACGTCGAATGTGCCCGCCGTCGAAAAGCGGCACAGAACGGCAGATACCTTGTTTTCCGATGTTCTGTCGAATTTGCCTGCCATCAAAAAGGTTCAGTAGAATGTGCCCGCCATCGAAAAGTGGCCACGCAGCCTATCGTTCGTAAGTAGGAGTCGTTCTCAAGCCGGATGTTCGTAACTTCGGGGACTCCCTGTTAAGAGGGAAAGGGTGTCATTATCATGATCCTCCTTGGAATTATCAGACAAACAATAGAAATCTGGATGGGCTTTCTAACTTGCCCCATGACTGTTGTCCTTGACAGAGGGTTGTTGGAGCAGTTGGGGTTTTGATGCCTTCTCTTTTGCTTTTGCCCATGATCTAATGTCTATGATTTTCTTTTGATGCATACTGAATAGAGTTTATCTCCCTGTCCCTTTATTTTACAGCTTATTTGCCTAGATAAAGGTTTGCTTTGTTGCTAATTAACAGCTACCTTAAATTAAGCCATTCTTTTAGTTGTCTATTACTGGAAAGGGTAGTACTTATATCATTTATGCAAAAACTATAAACTTTATATGTGAGTGAAGACAGATAGCTTGTGTAACATATAAAGTAACTTGTTACCATTGAGATCTATAGGGGATCTTCACTTGTAATGAATATTGAGCATTCACTACCATCTCCCACTGAGGTCCTGCCAATAAAAGTCCTTTGATTTCATGGGATGGCGTCTACTGGCATTACACAATACCTTTCCAGTAACTCAAGAGCCAGCAGACCATCAGCTAATGTGTATGTATCGTTTCAGACAGACAGACTATAGCACCATATTACATTTATGTGGTTTTTGTTCTCACAGTAAAGGTCATGGTGTGCATTTGACTTTTTAGATGGCTTCTCAAAAACAAATGTTTAAGCTTTATAGTAAGTTACATTATCCATAGGCATACATAAGTTTATATTGTTAACTAACGACGGGACAAATTATTCATTGCATTTGTTGATAAATAATGATGTGATACAGAGTGAAGAATAACTGTAGATATAACAATTCGCCTACAGGTGCACTGTATTTGAAGATCATGGGCAATTAATTTACTCTCCTCTCCTGGAATGTAGAGGTTTAAACCTATGAGCTCGACTCTGCCATCTGCTGGATGTTCTTCATTAATGTGGTGCGCTTACGTTGCAGTTCCACACCTGACTTTATTGGCAGTGTTTAAATGAATGTTTTAAAGCAACAGGAGTTGCAGACCAAATTCAAAAAGGAGTTTAAGGCAACTTTAAACATTTACAAAACAGTCAACACATTTTAGGGGCAAAACATGTCCCCCTTCAACGGGGCTGCAAAACATATACAAATATATAATGAAATGTCTTTGAATTTGTCTTTGACAAAGGGATAGTGTGTTTGCCTCCGAAATGCATTGGCTGTATTGTAAATGATTAAATCCTTTAAGAATTTGGTCCTTCAGTTGGTTTAAGCTCTGAGCTTGTTCCTGGGTAGCCATTAGTGGGTAGCCCTGGTTGCATATAAGCTGCCTAACCAAAGCCAGGGAGCTCTTTAAATTACTTTTTTGCTTTGCTACTGCATTGAAGTTCCAGCACCCCATGGATGTATCCCTTAGAGTCTAAGATCTGTTTTGCTATCCTGCATTTTAGACTGCTTTACTTGTATTGTCTTCGGACTCTGATTGTCTTGATTCTGTCTGATACCTCCCTTAACCTTTTGCCTGTTTAAACTTTTTTTATTTAATATTTTTTTATTACTAGACATCAGGAAGGTACAATATATATAATAGTAATTTTTAACACCAATTCACTAATTCAACAACTTACTAACTTCTTAAAACAATGGCTGTTACTCCATACTCATACTATTCTACTGAATGATCCCACACATCTGTGTTTTTCCATTTTGAATTATTTAGCTCTGTAAACACTGGAGGAATGAATGGCTGGCCATACATTATACCATTTTCTTGTAAAATTAACCTTTAGATTAGATTTCCTTTAGGTTTTTGCAAAACCATATAATATGAGGTCAAACCTAAACACTTTCAATTTGTATATTAAAGGTATATTTAAAGGAAATTGAGTAAGAAAAATGTATGGCCAGTCTTAGACCTGTATGCTGCCCATAATACAGTTTACCACCCACTCCTTCTCCAAAACACAACTCTCTTGGCCTCCGACTCTGGTCTTCCTTCAATCTCCCTATTGAAGTATTCCTTCAGCATCACCTACAACTCTATCTCCGAATCTCCACTCTCTTATTTTTTCAATAGGCATTTCCCAAGGCTATATCCTTAGACCCCTTCTACTCCCTATCTATGTCTCCTTCCTTGGTCACTTAATAACCTCCCACAGCTACTATTACCACCTCTGTGCTGATGATACCCAATTATATCTCTCTACTACTCACTTCACCCCTTCAGTCTCCTCTTGCGTTATTAAATTACTAACTGACATATGGATGGATTGATGTCACATCACTTCCTAAAACACCTCCTCATGTCCTCACCCCTGGCTGTTCCATTGAGATCTATAATACAACTATCATTGCCTCCCATAATACCAAGGTGCTAGGTGTAATTGTGGACTCTGACCTGACCTTTTAGCTACATATCCAATCACTGACGAAATCTTGCAGACATCACCACTTCACTATAACATTTACAAAATGTACCCCTTGTTAACCAATGACACCACCAAGCTTCTTATTTACCCCATTGCTATCCCTTGCCTCAACTATTGCAACTTTCTCCTCATTGGCCTACCTCTACACAGGGTATCCTGGCTTCAGTATATCATGAATGCTACTGTAAGACTTATCTACCTTAATAGCCGCTCAGTGTCTGCCACCCAACTGTGCCAATCCCTGGACTGACCTCTGATTGCCTAACAAATAACATACAAATAGCTAAAAACAACATACAAATGACAGCTCTGCCCCAAGCTACATCACCAATTTTGTCTCAAAATATCACCAAATCATCCCCTCCGCTTTATCCAAGACCTCTTGCCCTCTAGCTCCCTTCCCCTATGCTTGTATGCTATCTTCTACTCCCTGAAAACTTCTCTCTTCAGGGAAGCCTATCCCGCCTCTGCCTAAAACTGGTCAACTGTCTGAACGAAAAAAAAAAACAGTTTTGGATGAGAGAATCCCCCCTGCCAAACCATTGTATTCTGACAACGGGAATTTCCACTGTCAGAACACACTGATCAGTGAACACAGCGCCATTGACTGACAAAAGTTTTCCAACATTCCTGTTTGACAGAAATAAATCTAACGATCGACTTTTGGTGAACAGGTATGGCCACACACAGATAGAAATTTGTTTTGTCCTTGGTGAACTAGCTGAATTTCAATCCATCTATGGCCAGCTTAACAACTGAATATTTCTTTCTTCAACTCATCCTCACACAGTTATGACCACTTGCCTCTACCTATTAAATTGTAAGCTCTTATGAGCAGGGCCCTCCTAACCCTCTTGTCTTTTGTATTGCAACTGTACAGTCTCCCTTTATATTGTAAAGTGGTACGCAAACTGTTGGCACTATATAAATTCTGTATAACAATAATAATAACAGCATTTTTATCAGTGATTCCATGGAGATGGATTAGAACATATGTAGTGTAGATGTTGGTACACATTTTATATGGATTAGAAAGCATATCATCTAGAAACTTTATTAAACGTTATTCTACAACTGGTTTCTATAAGTTTTCCACCCAACAAGGAAACATCAGATTTCATGTCAAAACGCACACATCAAACAACAGCTGTGTCTATTTTCTACATCTGAAACATAAACCAGATCTTCCAGGTGGAATATAGTTTCCTTGCTTCTGTCTGTATTTCTCACTAGATAAGCTTAGTCTCCATGTCCTGCAGTGGGAGAATTCCATGAGGCTATGTCACTGTGTCATCCTAGTGAACAGAGGTCAAGAACTCTCCTTCCACCGTGTCACTGCGCTGAAAGGGTAACACTCTATATGCCCCCTATCAATTTCTAGTGTGCGGCAACACAACTAGATAAAAGGCATAGGGGCCCATAGAATTTTGTGCTTGTAGCCAATGGTTAAATTACTTTTTCTCTCTTTATAACAATCCTGGACCAAGTAAACAAAAACCATACTATTCATTTTCAGTTGAACTTTTGTTAGTAGCATTTAACATTTTGGTCAATTTAGATTTAAACGACACACCTTAAAAGTGTATATATGTTTATACTCGTAGATTTATGCAAGGTTTGTCGGCTTAGATACCTTTGCGGATGTTTAAATGTTTTTGGCTATATGCTCTTCTATATGCAGTGGCTTATTAGCAATTTTCTGATTCTTTTAATAGCGTTCTCTACATTTCACTCAGATTGGAGAGTTTAAAATGCCATTTTCCTTCCCCATGTCAATGGGATGTGTCTGTAGCTCTCTGGCAGGGCTCCTTGTTGTGTGTCATCCCTCCTTTGTTGTTGCATACCATCTTATGCCTACTTTGTGTTTAGCTGCACTGGGAGAGACTATACAGTAGGTGCACTTTTGGATCCTCTTGAGACAAATTCTACTTTACACTCATTGTAAGTTATTATGGCTAAATACAAGTAATTTTCAATATGGTGAAAAAATGTATAATGAATAATATGTATTGGATGTATATTATTATTTAATTTTTTTCTTCAAGCAATCTTTTTTAACAGCACCCCTTAAGCCCCTGAAGAAGCCAACAAGGCAGAGCGCGTCAGTGAGCTATCCTTTTCAACTCACGTTACATATAAACATATTCCAACACACTGCAAGAGTCCCTACAAAAGGGGGAAGAGAGGGGAGGGAAAGAAAAAAAAAAGAGAAAAGAAAAGAAGAAGGAAATACCACTAGAGACTGTCTACTCATCAATAAACTCCCATGTTATAAACAGACACATAATCATACTCTGGACCATTCAGATTTTTTAGACCCTAATAAAAAATATCCCTGCCTTATCTTCCTTTGTCCAATTAGTTTAAATATATAATTTCCTACTCCCTATCTTAAACTTCCATAGTGGTGTCAGATATATCACACACAACACACATAAAAAAAAGGAAAAATACATTTTTAAATAAAATAAATGAAACTACCAGAAAAAGCTACTCAAACCGAAATCTCCTCACTCATCCCAACTCTGAGCCATTTTTATGTCCTCCCTCTAACCCATATATAGATTCCGTAATGCAAGGGATTCCCTTAGTACCTTCCAAGGGCGCCACATTTGGAAACATGTTCATATGTGTCCAATTCCTGCGACAGAAGAATCTCAATCCTCTCAATATTGTCCATATCTGACAGCCACTCAATCAACAATGGAGAATACGCTGACCACCGGTGGCACGGTATAACCGCTCTTGCAGCTGTCAACCAATGTCTCAAAAGGCCTTTTTTAATGCTTTTATACCAACCGGGTAAAATGGATAGCAAAGAAATGTGTAGTGTGTTGGAAATAGTTACCCCAGTTGAGCTATCCTTCCCTATTGTGATATCTTGATATATTATTACAGATACATGTAATATATCTACGTGAAATATCTACATAGATCTCACTATATATGTGTAAGGAAGAACCTCTATCTTTAGGGATGATCTGGTTGAAATATGGGTTGTGGAAAATTTTCGCCCAATACTATCTTTTAACCAATTTTGTAGTAAAGAACTTTTTTAACCTATGTATATGTTTTGGTAATTATTCTGTGATGAGGTTTTAACACCTTTAAAGTTCCACCTTTCTAAACATTTCTTAGTATCTATAGATTTATATAAACCCTGTCTATAAGGCTTGGTTCACACATATGCAAATTGGATGTGTGTTTCCCCGCATCCAATTCACATGACAAGAGAGTATGACCGACTCTCAATTGAGCCGGTTCACACAGCCCCAGGGTGGCCATGATCTGAATTTAAAAAATATTCTTGTGCATCTTTGGCTCTGATATGTGTGCAAATTCAGGCAAAAATTTGGACCCGACCTGAATCAGTGAACAGGGACGCACCAGACCACTTGCTGTGAACTGCAGCCACAGCATATGTCAACCCAGTCTATTTTTTTTGCAAAAAAATCCATATATAAATTACTGACAAACAAAACAGCAAACCTTTAGAAAGAAGAGGGAATATACATATCCTTTCCAGCAGCCCACGTCTGAAAATCCCACAATGGTGCTACCTGGCGATGGCAAGTATTCAATCAGCATAATACTTTGAATGCCTGTTTCCTCTGTTGCACTTTTTGGTTCTTCTCCTTTGGCTTGTACATCCTAAAATGACATATAAGTTGGCAGGAGGACCATGGTGTGTGGTGAGGGTAGCAAATATTCACACACAAAAAAACATTGACTGGAGAGCAGCACCATAGTGGCTTTTAGAAATATTAGAAAGGTAAGTATATTCCTTCTTCTTTTTGAACTTAAAGGGTCACTAAAGGATTTTTTTTTAGCTAAATAGCTTCCTTTAACTTACTGCAGTGCTGTTTTCATGTCCTCATTGTCCGTTTTTTGCTTTGATGTTGCTGTAATTCTGCTCTGATCTCCACACTTCCTGGTTGTCTGTTTCCTTATAACCACAGTGCTGGGAGCTTTCTCACTGTGGTCACTAATCAAGGAGGTGTGATTACTGTGTGTAAACTGAAACTGGGTTGGTGCTGAGGGGTTTTAGACAAACCATCACTGCCCTCTATTGGCTCTCTGGCTTTGTACATCAGAGAGACAGGAAATAACAGCAAAAACAAAACTAGAACTGTAGATTGATTATATGATTGATTTTTATCTATTTGTAATCATTTTTAAAATGGAATCAGTTAACTTGTATGTCTCTATACCCTGTAAACAGTCATTTCAGCCCATATTTTTTTTCCTTTAGTGACCCTTTAATATATTTTGCTGTTTTGACCTTGTAGTGAAACAGTCACTTTAAATTACATGTGTACTGAGAGAAATATGGAGATTGTCATTGCTGACCTCTCTCTAAAAATGTTAGTTATCTGACCGTCAAAGTGATCCACAGACAAAAGAGATCTGACAGGAGTGAGTGGCACTAGGGGAAGAAACAAGATTTGTCAATGTGACCACATAACCAAGCACTCCATGAAAAATGGTTCTTACTAAGGAAAACAACGGTCTGCTGACAGCATGGGGTGGATTTACTAAAGGAACAGAGACTGCACATTATGAAATGGCTAGTTATCTACATGAAAAAAGTGATGCTGTGTTTATTTTATTCATCCAGTCATGTGCAGACAAAAATCTCATTTGTTAGTTTTCCTTGCACATGACTGGGTGTTCAAACCAAACACAGTTTCCACCTTATTTGCAAAGCTAAGGAAATATACAGTTTGTTAAATCAACAGTCTACTCATTTAGTAAATCAACCTCCATGCATGCAAGCTTCATATACATTTCAAATACTTGCAAAAAACAGCATTGACTTTTATATATATGATTTTTATATATATATGACTTTTATGTATCAGTGATCGCTCATGATCTATTTGAAATGTGAATGCCAAGAACTAGTTATTGTATTGTAATTAATATTTGCCCAGGCTATACAGTGGACAGACTTTGCCCCACATTATTAATTGATCCTTCTTTATCTTCTTTTTTTCTTAATTTTTTTTTTTTTTAAAGGTTTTTAGGGCTCTTGCACATGGGCACCTGAGCTATACAGTGTTTAGACCTCGTCCCACATTATTAATTGATCTTTCTTTATCTTGTTTTTTTCTTTTTAAATAATAAAGATATTTAGCGCGCCTACACATAGGCAGCTGGATCCATTCAGTGTAATTGCTGGCATGTTTCCTCCACCCAGGCAGCTCAGGTGCGCATACAGCCTGCCATTGGCATAAATGGCTGTGTGCTGCTGTACTCGTGTATATTGGGGTACTATCATAAACACAGGAACAACGTACAGATGTATACAAAAAATAGAAAACTTTCTATTTTTTTGCATATGCCTGCATGATGTACTTGTATTTATATTACGACTGCTGTACACAACGAATAAAGCCGTACCCAGCCATTTATGTCATTATGTCATATGTAAACCTGAGCTGCCTGGGCGGGGAAACATGCCAGCAATTACACTAAATGGGCTCAGCCACCTGTATGGAAGAACCCTTAACAGTAGAAAATCTCATGTACTCATGAACTAATGTATGCCAGAACACTCCGATTAGTGCTCTCAGCCATTGGCTCAGAGCGCCGATCGGGAGCTGGTCGGCATGCTCGTCCGACAGAAGCTGGCCAAACAGCTGGCCTCTGTTGGACTGGCTGGCATACACACAGGCCGAATATCGTCCGGATGTCATTGAAGTGGCCAATGTCAGCCGGTCTTCGGCCCATGGATTAAGGATCTCTGATCTTTCTAAAACAAAGAACCAGACAATTAGAAAAAAAAATAAATGTTTCCATCATTCATTGGACAATGCAGGTTACTGCACTCTCCATAGTAGGAGTCTGAAACTGGCGGCTCTCCAGCAGTTCCAAAACTACAAGTCCCATGAGGCATTTTAAGACCCCACAAACTGAGAGAACAGCAAAGACTCTGTGGAGTTGATTTACTAAAACTGAAAAATCTGGCGCAGCTCTGCATAGTTTTTTGTCAAAGTTTAGTTGAACAAGCTGAAGTTATAAGCCAATTGGCTACCATGCAGCTGCACCAGATTTTGCACGCTCCAGTTTTAGTAAATCAACCCCTATGAGTCCGAGGACAATAAACGTGTTCCAGTCCTTATTGGAATGAAAAGAGGGGGGAACAAATTACTGACCCCTACCTATGGGACCGGGGCAAACCCTGAGTGACCATTTAACAGTAATTTAATGTGGTTGTAAACTCTTTACACCCACTTTTGCCTACAGGTAAGTCTAGATTAAGGCTTACCTGTAGGTGCTTGAAATATCTCCTAAACCTCCACGGATTAGGAGATATTTACAAAAATCACGGGGCGCCGATGTCTATGGTGCATGCGCCTTAGACAAAGGCGCAGGGGCACTTTAGCAACGGTGATCGTGCTGTTCCAAAAGGAGGCCGTGCCGTGACTGGCGGCTCCCACGGGAGTAACTTCATCGCGGCTTCAGCCAATTACAGGGCCGGAGCAGCGATACCTGGAAGTAACACCCGGGAAAGATGTCGGTGTACGAGGATGGCTGCATACTCATTATGCCTTTGTCTTGCAGGTGGTGTTTTTTTTGTGGGTTTACTTCCTCTTTAATCTAATTGGGTAATACCTGTAGTAGTAACTGTCACATGTTGTATACCCCTGCAACATTCATCTATTGGTCAGGTGACCCAGGGAGAGTCTATATAAAGGAGAAAAGGAAGATGTTAGTCATCAGAACAGCTAAGAGGACAAATTTGTGTTTTATTGTTGAGGTTCTGACTTCGTTCCCATTAACTCCACAGATAGAAGTATTAGCTCCCAAACATATTGACTAAATTGCTGCTGTTTTGCGAGCATTATTTCAGTTGTTCTACAATCAAGGAGAAGAGTCAATGGTCACATTTGTGTGTAGCTGGGTTGGTAGGGGTAAACTTTTCACGCTAAAACCTTAGAAGGCTGATTCCTTTACTGAATGGTTATTATTTGAGTGTCATTCATAAATGATCAGAAAAGAACAAGAAATCATCTAAAAATCCTTCAACACACTCAAGTACGTCAGACATCTGCTTTTGCTCCATACCCGCTCACGTTGTGCCATAGTCACGGTAGAATTATCCGTATTTATACAAACGTTTCAAACTGTATTGGTACCTTTACATTCATTGGGCTCTGCTCCTGATTACAGTTTAAATGACATAATCATTCACAAATCAACCACAAATCCTCCACAAAAATGCCTTCTGTGAAGCTAAAAAAAGATAATGCTAAAAACCCCCTTACCATTCCAATCCCAGGAGTCACCTTATCAGATGGTAACCCAATCCCTGACTTGCCTTATTGAATTATCATCATTTGTGACTTTTCAACAACTTGTTAAAGCCCAGTTACAGATCATATTCTCTGCCTAACTGGTGTGTTACCCAAGGGGATTAGTGCTGTTCCAGCATTTTATACAAAAAGGATCAGAACATAAGGGATCTTTGTAAGGAACGCAGACAAATAAAACAAGCTTGCAGTGTCAGAATAAATTAACGCTGCTAAGGTGTGCTGCAAAGTCACTCTAGTGTGGCAGAGTTCTCTTGCTCCGCCATAATGTACTCAGATTTGTTTATGTGTCAGTGCTGGCATTCCTCTATTTAATTCATGTTAATGTGAAAAAGGAAACATGGTACTCAAGATACATCTTCTCCAAAGGCCTTTCAGTCAACGTGTAATGCAATATGGTGCCAAATTCTATAAAAAAAGTGGACTTATTTTCCTAAAAGCGAAGCATGCTGTAATAAGAACAGACATTAATTGACTTGTGTTGCATTTCTGTAAAGTAAGGAAATATTTCCTTCAGTAAAGCTCATACAGACATGTCTGCTTAGTGTCATTTCAGAGTGGCATTGCCAATTGTGAACGGAAAAAAATGTCACCTAGTTAAAGAGTTATTTGACCAGCCTCCGTGACAAGTTGTACATGGATGCAGAGGGGTGTAGTGCGCTGCTCTCAGAAATCATTACTCAATGGCATCACATCACACCGGCTTATTAGACCAAGTCTACGTAGTAAAAAGTAAGGCCAACATCTGTATTTTAAGAAATGTAAACAGAGATTTTACATTTACATTTTAAAACTAAGAGGAAATGAGTGAGTATAAAGTGCCTGGAAGAAGTACATGCAGGTGTGCTGTTTGCCCAAAAGCCTACTAACTTTCAGATCATTATTTTCATTTTGCCTATGAAATGCAAGCAACTGCTGTTAGTAGAGTTCCTTTGGCTGGATTTTTTTTTTACAAATCTGCTTATAAATCTGCAAGAGAGATTGTAGGGTAATGCTGTTTTACTATTATAGTGTTCCTGTTCCTCTCTCCTGTGTATTCATTTCCCATGTCATTAACAAAGTTTCTTACCCAAAAAATCCATTTGGGTAACATACCATAACATCTACATACATGGACCAATAAGGTAGAATATCATACTTGCTGTTGTTTTCCAAGACAATTGGCATCTAAAGCATTACTCTCCCTACTCTTCATAGACACAAGCATGCAAGTTTCGCCAATAAGAACATATAGGGGTTATTTACTAAAGGCAAATCCACTTTGCACTACAAGTGCTGCAAACTACAAGTGCAAAGTGCACTTGAAACTGCACTGAAAGTGCATAGGAAGTGCAGCCACTGTAGATCCGAGGGGGAAATGCAAGGATAATAAAAAAAACAGCATTTTAGCTTGCACATGATTAGATAATAAAATCAGCAGAGCTTCCCCTCATTTTAGATCTACCCCTCAGATTTACAGTGACTTTCACTTCCAAGTGCACTTGCAGTGCAATTTCAAGTGCACTTTGGGGAATTTTCTACTGAGCTTAGTGAATGTGGGGAAATTCCCTTTGCAAAGAATATCCAATTATGTGTAAGGAAGATAAAAAAAACAGCATTTTTGCTTGGACATTGATAGGATATTGATTGGACTATGGAAGTTACCAGAGCTTCACTTTATTCACTAAGTTCTAGGGAAAATTCCCCTGTAAAGTGGAACTTCTCTTTCAAAGTCAACAGTCTATTTACCTTAAGTAAATCAGTATAATACCTATCAATAAATGCATGTTAAATTCCGATAGGCTGGTTGTACTCAAGTTGATCTACTTGGGAACATTCAGCCTGCCCATACTGTACATGGTTTGAAACTTTGTTGGTGCGTGTTGAATCGGATGAGATTTAAACCATCTATGGCCGGCTTTAGCCCTGGTTAGGAAGATTTTCCCATTACTTCTGTCCTTGTGGCAACATTGCTAGGACCGGAAGTGATCCATTGTTTACAAGAAAACTTGTTGGTTATACATTTTGCAATAGATCCTGATAGTGTTTTAATCAGTGATTTTTGGGCTGTTAAATTCCAAGATATATTCTAAGCATTAACCCCTTGCCGCCGAGCGTACGCAAATATGCATCCTCAAATTTCGCGGGTTATACCGAGATGATGTCCACAGCTGCAGGCATCATCCCGGTACCGTTGTTTAGAGCTGGCGATCGGCTTTCCGGTGGTAACAACCAATGTGGCTAAACCTCCCCCCTCCCGCTCTAAACAGGACTTTTAGACCCCCGATCTCTCCATAAAGAGTACCTGTCACCACCTATTACTGTCACAAGGGATGTTTACATTCCATTTACATTACATTACATTGCGACAGCAATAAAAGTGATCAAATATTATTATTTTTTAAAACACAATTTAATAATATAAAAATAAATAAAATAAATAAAGAAAAAAAATTTAAGCGCCCCGTCCCCTGCGAGCTCACGCAGCAAAGAAAACACATACGGAAGTCGCACCCGCATATGTAAAGAGTGTTCAAATCACACATGTGAGGCATTGCCGAGATCGTCAGAGCGAGAGCAATAATTTTAGCCCTAGCCCTAGACCTCCTCTGTTGATCACCTTATAAAAATACATGCAGTCACTGGTGACGGGTTAACGTCCGAGATGACGGGTTAACGTCCGAGATGAAGCCACGCCACTAAGCACGGCGATGTCATCACCCCGCGCCAGTCACGTGAAGTTCCCCGTGAGTGAGACGAGCAGGATGCTGCAAAGAGAGCTGCGAGGCTGCCGAGTACCTGAGTACACTGACCACCGCCGCTCTACCACTACCAGGATTGGGCCTATACCATAGCGTTTTTTCTACCAACCGGCAAGCATTAAGCAGCTGATCAAACAATTGTGATGACTTGTGAACTGGGATATACCACATGATCCCTCTGCCCAGCTGATTGGCCAATCCACACTCTTTACATCAATACGTGCCCATATGGCCCAAAGTAATGGATTGACAAGTATGAGAATAGCGGCATGGTGGTAATGCATTGACATCTTCCCAATTGTCCAATGCTATTGGATGCTAGAACCAATCAGGTACTCAGAATTTTTTTTTTAAAACACAATTTAATAATATAAAAATAAATAAAATAAATAAAGAAAAAAAATTAAAGCGCCCCGTCCCCTGCGAGCTCACGCAGCAAAGAAAACACATACGGAAGTCGCACCCGCATATGTAAAGAGTGTTCAAATCACACATGTGAGGCATTGCCGAGATCGTCAGAGCGAGAGCAATAATTTTAGCCCTAGCCCTAGACCTCCTCTGTTGATCACCTTATAAAAATACGTGCAGTCACTGGTGACGGGTTAACGTCCGAGATGACGGGTTAACGTCCGAGATGAAGCCACGCCACTAAGCACGGCGATGTCATCACCCCGCGCCAGTCACGTGAAGTTCCCCGTGAGTGAGACGAGCAGGATGCTGCAAAGAGAGCTGCGAGGCTGCCGAGTACCTGAGTACACTGACCACCGCCGCTCTACCACTACCAGGATTGGGCCTATACCATAGCGTTTTTTCTACCAACCGGCAAGCATTAAGCAGCTGATCAAACAATTGTGATTAGTGAACTGGGATATACCACATGATCCCTCTGCCCAGCTGATTGGCCAATCCACACTCTTTACATCAATACGTGCCCATATGGCCCAAAGTAATGGATTGACAAGTATGAGAATAGCGGCATGGTGGTAATGCATTAACATCTTCCCAATTGTCCAATGCTATTGGATGCTAGAACCAATCAGGTACTCTGAATGTCAATAATATCATCTTTTGGCTATCAGTACTGCTTCATTTACAACTGGTGACAGAACTGTCTACGATTAAGTAAAATAATGCTGATGAAGCAAAGTTATTTATGATTACTGGATACCTATGGACCCAATAAGATACTCATAGCTAGGACAGCCTTCATGCAATGTTTATGAACTTTTATTTGAATAGCCTGACTATTTCCAGCTCATTATAGCGCTTTCAGGAATACTAACCAATAATAATATCTAACCAACACATGCTTATGGTCCCTACTTTGAAATTAATCAACCAGGATATCCTAATATATTAATTTTTTGGCCAATCCAGACAGCTCTTTCTTTCTCTCCCTCTCACACACTGGGTTTAGCCACTAGTAAAAGCACCCATTGGCTCAGCTAAAGAAGGTGTTATCAAATTAAGTTATTTGATTCATATACTATCCTTCTTTCAACAATTTTGCCAAATAATTTATGAACCATATTGGATGGTGTGCCTATAACCTGTGGTTGAACCATTTACGTTCGGACTGGTGCTGTGTTTATGTTTTGTAACCAGTGAGTCCTGTTTGTTATTTATGTCCATGACAATTCATGTTTTTTAAATGATTCTATTTTTTGTGTCATCAAGTTCTAAATAACTGCACTTTCCAATATTTTTGATACTAGAATAAATTTAAGTTGTATCATACTTTGGTGAAGATCATTATTTGTTGCAATAGGTAACCTCTTTTTAAATAGCCTTTCCTTAGGCTATTTCCCTTTCCCAGTCCTTTCCCTACCAATTTATGGTCTAATCTAGTAACCATAAAAAAAATTCAAGCATCGCCTATGGAGATTTTTAGGTACCATCGTTTGTCGCCATTCCACGAGTGCGTGCAATTATAAAGCATGACATGTTTGGTATTTACTCGGCGTAACATCATCTTTCACATTATACAAAAAATTGGGCTAATGTTACCATTTCTTTTTTTTTTTAACTCATGAAAGTGTATTTTTTCCAAAAAGTTTCGTTTAAAACACTGCTGCACAAATACTGTGTGAGATAAAATATTGCAACAATTTCCATTTTATTCTCTAGATTTTCTGCTAATATATATATATATATATATATATATATATATATATATATATATATATATATATACAGTATATATAATGTTTGGGAGTTCTAAGTAATTTTCTAGCAAAAAATATGTATTTTAGCTTGTAAACACCAAATATCAGAAATAGGCTTAGTTATGAAAGGGTTAAGCACAACCTTGCAGCTTTTGCATACTATCTGTCATACAAGAATGCAATAGATCCAACTGAATGCATAAGAGGATTATAGGAAGTATGCACCAGTAGTTGCAAGTGGTTCTGGGGCTTCCTGGATATTGATGAATAGTAGTTTTAATATGTCACATGTCATGTCAACATGCCATATGTAAATAATTAATTAATATTACCATTTTATCCTTCTACATATTAAAAGTGAAGACCACCTTTCTGACCATGTTTCATGCTACACCCATATTTAGAGTTTATGGTCCCCCCCTTGTCGCTCAGTCCGTCACAGGCATTTCAGCATCATCACATACAATGTAGAAACAGCCACCTGGAGTTTGGAGAGCGCCAGCTATTGGAAAAGCAAGGAAGACGGTAAGTATCGGTATTCTTCTACTCCTAAACAAAAGAAGCATTTAATCTGCGCAATGCGCAATGCTGATAGGGGGACCTTTGCAAAGGTAATGTTTATCATTTAATTTTGAGTTCAGCTTTATTTATATTATTAAATATTTTATTTAAAATAAGTTGTTTTCAGTACTTTACAGTTACATTATATCTGAGATTTTCACATTGTTACAATAAGACCCAAAAACAGAACAAGATAGAAGCAAAAAGGAAAAAGAGGTAACAAACCTCGGGACTTTAAAGGTGTTCAAAAAGTATATAATAATAATTTACAACTTGAATAAAATGTAATATCTTATTACAACAACAAAAACATGATAAAGATATACCATTAAGACGTCCTTTGTAGATATAGGACATCTTTTAATCCAATTTCAATCATATTCCAGGTTCAGTCAGTTTGGGTAGGTTCATCTTCATCCCATTTCTACTTTTAAAATTATATATGTAAACATAATTGATTTATTTGCTAAGGATATGCATATATTAAATGTATGCCAATATATTGATGAATAATTTATTCTATCAAGAACTACCGTATAAACTTAAGTATAAGCTGACCCAAATATAAGTCAAGGCACCTAATTTTAATACAAAAAACTGGGAAAACGTATTGACTCGAGTATAAGCTTAGGGTGTCCATCTGCATGCCTCACTGTGCCTCACTTTGCCTCACTGTGTCCATGTGCATGCCTCACTGTGCCCATGTCTCACTGTGCCCATGCCTCACTGTGCCCATGCCTTACTGTATCATTGCCTCACTGTGCCTCACTGTGTCCATGCCTCACTGTCCCCATGCCTCACTGTGTCCGTGACTAGACTTATGTTTAACATGGGTGTATATAGAAGGGGTGCCCGGTTCTGAAAAATTGGTGCTCCCCGGCCGTAGGTCCCCCAGACATCAAACTTTGCACACTTGTAGAAGAGAACTGGGGCTACATGTACCAGGTCCCCAAACTTACCAGAGAAATTACCATTTAACATGGGAGTCTATGGAAGGTGTGCCCAAATTTAATAAATCGGTCCTCCCTGGCCGTAGGTTCCCCGGACAACAAACTTTGCACACTTTTAGAGGAAGAGTGGGGCTATATGTGAGTGTTCCATGTTTAGGGTCCAGGGGACCTACAGCCGGCCGGTACCGGGTCCCCAAAGTCAAGGAGATCAGGCGTAAAAAAGGTGACTCGCGTTTAAGCGAGGGGGGCATTTTCAGCACCAGAAAATTTGCTGAAAAACTCGGCTTATACTCGAAATTCATTCTTGTCTTCCTTGTTATCTATAGCATTCAATACAACATACCTGAATCTCCTGAAGAAGCTATATAAAGCGAAACATGTCGAGTGGTAGTGTGTATATATGCCCTGATTAGAACAAGTGACATTGTCAAGGATGAAATATCTCTATCGTGTTTTTATTGTTGTAATAGAATATTAAATTTTACTCAAGTTGTAAATTATTATTATTTACTTTTTGAACATCTTTAAAGTCCCGAGGTTCGTTACCTCATTTTCCTTTCTGCTCCTTTCAATATTGGGATGTGGTGTTTTGTTCTGCTCTCTCTGCCTCTTTATTTGTAAAGAACAAGATAGAAGTTGAGAGACTTGTCCTCCACAATTTTGGAAAGGGTCCTTGCTGTTCTCCAGACCCCAGAGCAGATTCATTGCCAATAACTCCACCTGTACTATAAATACTAATAATATTTTTTTTATAAGAACAAAAGAAAAGAAAAGGGAAATAAATGAAAGATATGGAATGCGTTCAACTTTACTGTATGTAATATTGTTGGAGAGGTGGCTGCTGAAATGGTAAAGACATTTTTCCAAGAAACATGTGAGATCTATTAAGTTCTATATGACCAAAGTTTGACTTTGCAAATGAGGTATACATATGTAACTAAATGGACCATAACTGTGCATTAACCCCTTTCTCAAATATTAGGGTATATATTTTGCTTTGGGAAACATTGATTGCAGCACTGTAATCATTTTCTCTAAATACTGTAAATGCTAACTCTAACAACCTTGTCAATGTATCCTAAACATTGATGGAGGATCTAGAAGGCATATTCTTCCTGGTTGACTTGTGTTTACATAATTCTATCGGTGCCATAAGGAGCACGGGGGAATGTATAATTCACTGCTATCCCAATTGTGATTAATTTTTGTGAACTTCCTATGTGAACCATGTTTATACACTGAGGGGAATGGTTCTTTGGGAGTTCTTCTGGTGGGTTGTTTATTTATATTGTTGATGCCGGCTTTTTCTGTTTATGTCATTGCTCCAGTGGTGGCCAACTGCTGTGGTCATGTTTGTAAGGAGCGGAACACGCCCATCAAGCATTCTAGAAGGTTTGAGGAGGTAAAATATTTACTCAAACCAAAATATTTAGTAGTGGGTAACGTAAAAGTGTATCTATGGCCCAATTTTTTCAAGTGAGAGTAAAGCTGGCCATACACTATACAATCTGATTGTACTGTACAATATCCTTTAGCTTTACCATACCTATCAAATATGAGGTAAAACTATTTATGCAATACATATCAAATCAGGCAGGTCCCTGCAGTACAAAGTTTATGGTAAATATAAAGGAAATTATAGAATCTGTTTGTATAGGATATACTCAGCCTCAGAATCCCTATTATTGTTGTGTGTATGTGTATGATAGTAGTTTTTTTTTTCTCTCTCTTCTTCCTTTTTTTATTGTTTTCTTCTTGCCTTTCCCTTATTTCTTCTTGCCTTGTTCTTCTTTCTATTTTTGCCACTTTTTGGGGCAGATACGCACTCACAAGGCCTACTCGACAACACAAAATAGCTATATAGAGGAACGGGTAAAAAGGAGTAAAGAGAATTCCAAAATATATGGACGTTCTTTTTTTTCTTTAAAGCCTCGTACACACGACCCGTTTTCCCAGCAGGAAAACTGCCAGGAGATCATTTGGAATCCCATCAGTGTATATGCTCCCTAGCAGTTTTCCTGTCAGGAAAACAGCCGGGAATCTCAATGGGAAAATAGAGAACCTGCTTTCTCTTTTCCCGTCGGGATTCCCTGCCGAGAAAACCGATCATCTGTATGTTTACCTGAGTGTAGAAAAACCGTAAATGCTCCATAACACCTCGACGCACGCGCGGTAGCATACAACATTAGTCTGCGGTGTAGCAAGATGGCGGCGACGGAATCAAATGTGAGGAGACACCGGCTCGTCAAAGTCGATGACATCGCCGCGTTCTTGCCATTCAAAAGAACGGCGGGTTTTTGTGTGGCCGCGTGCACACACGGCTTTTCAGGGCAAGCCTGTCAGAAATCCCGTCGGGAAAACCAACGTTTTTTTTCCTAACGGGATTCCCGATCGTGTGTACTGGGCTTTAGTCTGGGGTTTTCCTCTTTTTTGCTTACATTACCTAGTCTATAGGGGTTGCTACAATTGAGGAACTTGGGATATGAATTTATAACAAAATTAATTTGTCGGACCGACCGATTTGAACAAATCTGTCTGCTTGGATTTTGGTTTGCTCGCGTGTACACACGAGCAAACCAAAATCCCCGCCAGCAGACAGCGCGCTGACGTGTCGGTGACGTGGTGGTGACGTTGACGCCACCACGTCACCGCACCAGGAAGTAAAACACTTCCGCGCATGCGTCGAAACTATTCGGCGCGTGTGCGAGAAGACATGTCTGCTGGTTAGCGTACTAACCAGCAGACATGTCGGGCGGACGGGTTCCCAGCCGACAGATTGGTAAGCATGCTTTCCAATCTGTCGGGTGGCCAAATCCGTCGGCTCGCCCGTACACACGATCGAATCTGTCTGCTGAAACGGTCTAGCAGACCGTTTCCAGCAGACAGATTTGATCGTGTGTACGAGGCCTAAAGATACTTACTTAATAAAATATGATAAACATAAAAAAAAATAAAAAATCAGGCAGGTCCCTGCAGTACAAAGTTTATGGTAGATCTAAAGGGAATTATAGAATCAGATTGTATAGGATATACTCAGCCTCAGGCCTCGTACACACAACCGAGGAACTCAATTCCAGTTCTGACATTCCTCTCCTACTTCTAAAAAACATAATTTTTTTTCACTAGAAAACTATTTAGAACCCCCAAACAGTATATATATATATATATATGAATTTAGAACAGGAGGGGAAGACTTCAAACTGAGACGCCTTGTTCTGGCAGCTTTCTGACTGGGAATTTTACCTAATTTTGCAGAGACTTCAACTTGCTTCTTGTTGCATCTCTGGTACAGGAAGTAAAGGGAAATTTCCCCATATAGGACACAGACATCAAAATAAAATAAAATCTTTGTCTAGAGATACATTATAATTAAATTGCTATTAATCTGTATTGACTATGCTTCTAAAGCTAGTAAAAAAACAAGGGGTAATGCCGGTACCATGTGATCGCAGCAGATAACATGACAGTTGTACACAATAAAAGGCTTTGATTCATGCCTTTCACTGTGTACTGTGATTGGTCACAGTCATCACATGGTACAGACAGGGCCAATCACAGCCCATGTGTACCATGTGATTAGGGGTTAATGTAAAACTGTACAGGGAAAAGTAAGTTCCTGCCTTGATAGCCCTCCTTTGGGACTCCTATCAGTGTTGTCAGCCTACCAGATTTAAATTTACTAACACGACACCCAAAATTTACTGGCACAGCCACGTTTTTACTGACATTTTGAAAAGTTACAAAACTGCAATTTTAAGTGCACATTTCAGTATTTAGGCTACAAACAAATACAATACAATACAATAAGTTAGCATTGTGATTTAAGGTAGCTATTAAGGCAAAAAACACATTTCTTATTTTATTTTCAATATTGTAAGTAAGTAGATCAGGAACAGGAGGGCAAGAAATTAGAATGGGTGGCACACACACATGAAATTGACTCTCACCATGACACTGACAGCAGTGTGCAGCAGCACAGATGGTGATGACACCAGGTCAGTTGTTCCCATCAGTCCTCAGCAGTTCAAACAGCTTTGACAGTCCCACTACTGGCTTGCCTTGCTTCTGTCCCGCAGACCTGCACACTTGGCTCGGGCTGCTCCACTCTGCACCCTCAGTGCCAGGACAAGGTCTACTAGAGCCCAGGGCGAACCTGCCAAATTGCGCCCCCCACCCCAAGATGCATGAGCCTTATGTGTCAGCAAAATCTCCCCCCTCAAAAAAAAATTGAGGACCAGTCTGCATGCTTACCCTCTAAGCAGTACAAATCTACCCCCCTGCTGAAATTCCCCCTCCCAGTACAAATATTTGCCACCCGCTCACCTCACATCCTCTCTTCCTCCCAGTATGCCCCAGCACAAAAACCCCTCACCCAAAAAGGCCCCCCGTTCCTAGTACAATTCCTCTACCCCTCAAATTTCCCCATCGAGCACAAATCCACTTACCCAACTCCAGATCCCCCCTCCCAGCACAAATTCCACTTCCCCATCCTAGCACAAACCTCACAAACTCCCCCATCTAGCACAAATCCTCTTTCCCCATGCCTCTTCCCAACACAGATCCTCCTAAATCACCGCTTCTAACACTCTTCTCCAAATCTCCCCTCCTTGAACAATTCTTACCCCTTGCTGCCACCCAAATTCTCCCTCCCAGTATAAATCCCCTCCCCCCAATTTCCTTGTGGTGCCCCCCCTAACTCGCATGATAACACAGTGCCCAAATCAGCCACCCCTCCTGCCCACCACTTATCCCGACCCTGGACACCCTTGTATTATGACATCACATGACACACGCTCAGGCACCGCCTCCACCATACTCACCCCCTGCTGGTGCTGCCCGAACACACTGTAATGCCTTGTACACACGATCGGAATTTCCGATAAAAAAAAGTCAGACGTGTGTGGGTCCCATCAGACTTTTTTCCATCGGAGTTTAGAAATAGAAGATGTTTTATTTTTTCCAATGGAAAATTCCAATCGGAAATTCCGATTATCTGTGTGGAACTCCGACAGAGAAAAAAACATGCATGCTCAGAATCCAGTCGACGCATGCTCGGAGGCAATGAACTTCATTTTTCTCGGCTCGTTGTAGTGTTTTACGTCACTGCATTTTGAAATGTCGGAATTTGGTCTGACAGTGTGTATACAAGACAGCTTGAACAGAATTTCGACGGAAAATTCCATCGGATTTTATCCCATCGGAAATTCCGATCATGTATACAGGGCATAGCAGGCATTCGGACAGTCTTGGCTGGCTCTGGACTGGAAAAGTGCATGGCGAGTGTCACAGCCATATTTTTAACTGGCAACCTTTTCCTGTTACTGCCATTTACTGGCACAAGAAAACTGCCCTTTTTTTCTACTGCCTGCTGGTAAAAATACTAACGATTGGCAACCCTGCTGCCTATACTTACCTTCCCCACATCACTCAGCTGTCCTTTTCACCCAATGGAAACAAATGAAATATCCTTATATAGGAAGAATACAAATTTTCTTTACATGCTTACATGATTAGCAAAACTGGAGAGACATCTATACACAAATGCTAAGATAATAAAAGGTATGTATGGTATGGTACATATTTGCAAAGACTGTAAAATTCTGGCAAAAGGAGAGAAATCTAATCCATCATAAAGCTTCTGTTCAAATTATTTTCCTGTCCCTCTTAGATACTTCTACAACTGAAACTTTTAACAAAAATGCTACAAGAACATGCATTACCCTTTCTCTAATTAATGCTATTTGACTCTTGACTTCTGAAGACTGCATGAATTGATTTAGTGGCTCGCTCAAGCCCTTCAGCGCACTAATTCCAAGCTTTTAGAAATTAAGCTCCTTAAAAAGGACTAAAAGTTTATTGTTTCCTGAGCAACAAAAGTGGTAGAAGGCATGTTGTTGTATTGGGAAATATTTAGCATATTTTGGAGTCTAAATGAAAACTTGGGACTATTATAACTATGATAATACTGTGGAAATTCTAATTTGCATAAAAACACAGAGGATTCTTTCATGATTGATCAGCAAAGCAGTGCTGCATATGCCCCATTCTAACTTCAGCTTATCAAAAATTGGCTCATTTTAAAGCGAAGTTCCACCCTAAAAATTAATTTTCTAATAACAGCTTGCCTTTAATGTAAAAAAAAAAAAAAAGCGGTATTCGTAATCTGCCTAGTTCCTGGTTCTAGGTGGTTCAACTTCCTGTCCTAAGACCCCATTGCCTCCTGGGAAATGATGACACTCATTTCCCAGGAGTCTCTGGGCATTACTGTGCCTAAAGATCGCCCAGCATGCACCTCTCCCTGAAAAAGAAAGAAAAAGGAACTGGGCTTCACATGCCCACACATATGATGGATACGGCCACAACATGAGCTTGAGGATATAAGGCAAGTGTTTGCAATGATTTCTGGAACGATTGGGGAGCTATTAATATGTTTTAGGGACTATTTAACGTGATTAATTTTAGCTTGCAAAAAAAATAAAAAATATGCCTGAAACCCCGCTTTAACCACTTAAGCCCCGGACCATTTTGCTGGTCAAAGACAAAGCCATTTTTTGCGATTCGGCACTGCGTCGCTTTAACTGACAATTGCGCGGTCGTACGACGTGGCTCCCAAACAAAATTGGCGTCCTTTTTTTTCCCACAAATAGAGCTTTCTTTTGGTGGTATTTGATTACCTCTGCGGTTGATTACCTCTGCGGTTTTTCGTTTTTGCGCTATTAAACAAAAATAGAGCGGCAATTTTGAAAATTAATATTTTTAACTTTTTGCTAAATATTCCCCAAAAATGTATAAAAAAACATTTTTTTTCCTCAGTTTAGGTCGATAAGTATTCTTCTACATATTTTTCGTAAAAATCGCAATAAGCATTTATTGATTGGTTTGCGCAAAAGTTATAGCGCTTACAAAATAGGGGGTAGTTTTATGGCATTTTTATTAATATTGGCCCCTATTGGCTGCTCGGCGAGATGATGTAGATCTACGTGATCTCGCCCAGCAGAGTTACTTGTAGCTACCAAATTTTTTTTTGCCACAATAAAAAAAACAAAAAAACAGTCCCCATTGATTTAATCCACTGATAATGCAAAGTTAAAGTGGTGCTTAAAGCGGGGTTCCACCCGCGATTTTTTTTTAAAAGTCAGCAGCTACAAACACTTACCTGTCCTAGGCGCCTGCGATGTCGGTCCCCCCCAAGGCCGATCCCTCGATTGTTGCAGCTCCTGGCGCCGCCATCCTCACTAAGGGTAGCAGGCAGTGGAGCCTTGTGGCTTCACTGCCCATTTCCTACTGGCATGTGCGAGTCTCCCGGCTTTGTATGAATGGGTGGCTGCTCTCTGGGATACACACAGTTTCCAGAAGGCAGCGCGCACCATTCCCCAGAAGACAACGTGAGGATGAAGATCAGCTGCGGACTAGGAAGAGGCAGATTAGGAAGATGTGCTAAGCAACCTCAATTTCTGGTAAGTAAAAAAAAAACTAATTTTTTTTTGTAGAATACTAGCTCACTATGCATTACTTACCTTAGATCAAAGCCCCCGAAGCAAGTCCTAGTCTCCCTCTCCGGCCGCAGACATCTCTCCGGAAGGTTACTTTCGGGTATCGCTGCTCCGGTGCTGTGATTGGCCGGAACAGCGATGACGTCACTCCGTGCATGCGTCCGGGAGCCGTCAAAGCCCGCATTCTCCATTGAGAAAACTGGCATTTTCAGTGCGCCTACGCCGCGTGCCGTAGCCAACGATGCATTCTTTTTAGCAAATATCTCCCAAACCGTGTAGGTTTAGGAGATATTACCATCACCTACAGGTAATCCTTAATCTAGGCTTACCTGTAGGTGAAAGTTGCAATAAAGGGTTCAAATCCATTTTAGGCAGCATACAGTGTACAAAAATAAGTATTCAAGAGAGATTGTTCATACACACAAAGAGATTTTTTATTATTTTTATTTATGGCCCTGCCCCTGCCGCCATGCTGCCTAGGCCAGAAAGAAATGTACCTGGAGCCAGAGGCGGCTCTCTAATTAGGCAAATTAGGCGGCTGCCTTAGGCCCCGCAAAGTCAGGGGCCTCGCAAAGTCAGGGGCCCCGTGCGGCCGCCTAATTTGCCCATGCCTCACCTTCCCTTTCCTGGCTATTGTTGTTCCCGCGCGCTGCCACAAGCTCCACTTTGTATGGCAGAGAGAGAGCCGAGTCAGCCAAAATCTCTCCCTGCAGTCCCCGGGTGCCTGGTCATCACACACACAGTGCAGAGTGAGACAGAGTGAGCTGAGCCCGCCCCCCTCCTTCTCGTGCTGTGTGATGTTTCCTGTGTACACAGAAGAGGAGGGGGAGGAAGAAGGAGGCTGGCTCACCATGCTGCCGAGACAAAGCTGCTCGTCTGACAAAAAGACACATCATGTCCTAAAGCAGAGTAAGTGAGCCTTCCAGAGGGGGAGGGAGGGGGTCATGCCTACAGTTTACTTTCAGTAATTGTGGGGGAGAGGATATGTTCTAGGGGGCACTTTATGACGTATGCTGCAAGGGGGCTTGGATATGAAATCCACCCCCTTAGCACATATCCCCCCCCCCCCAATTAAAGATGCTGTCTACCACAGAGGGGGTGGCCCTTGGCATCCCACAAGAGATGTGCCAAATTGCTCCAGCAGGTACCCATACTAATGCCCCCTTTCCAGGCCAGTTAGCAAAGTGTGGGTTCCAGGTCACAGGTCCAGGTTCACACTGAGAAAAAAGGAACACGCTGTGCGTTCTGTGCAATTTAGCCCAATTATGTCCACACACTCTCTGACCATCTCCTGTACCATGTCTGCAGTCTCTGACTAAGCCCTGGTTCACACTGGGCTGCCTGAGTTCACTCCCTCTGGCAGTCCCGATTTCGGCGCAATTTAGGAGACATCTGTGCGGGTTTCTGCACAGATGTCAATGTAAATCGCGTCCTGAAATCGCAAAAAGTAGTACAGGAACTACTTTTTGAAATCGCTGCAGCGCCGCAGATGCGGCGTCACACCGATTAGGACGGTGTCATTGCCGCCAATTTGAGATGCAATTTCACATGTAAAAATCGCATCTCAAATCGTACCCAGTGTGAACCTGGGCTAAGGATGAGTTCCAGCGTTTTCACACAGCGAATGTGCAGAGCCCACCAGGAAGTCAGCACTGCGCTAATCACAGGCAGTGAGACATTGTCCCGTCGTGCAGCTGCAGAGATCGGGAAATGTCTCGCTGCCTGTGATTAGCGCAGCACAGTGCCAACTTCCTGGGGGGCTCTGCACGTGGGCTGTGCAAACACGCCGGAGCTCATCCTTCTATCTGACCATCTCCAGTAGTATGTCTGCAGTCTCTGACCATCTCCTGTAGTATATCTGCAGTCTCTGACAATCTATTGTATCAAGTATGCAGTCTCTGACAATCTCATGTAGTATGTATGCAGTCTCTGACCATCTCTTGTACCATGTATGCAGTCTATTACCATCTCCTGTATCATGTCTGCAGTCTCTGACCATCTCTTGTACCATGTATGCAGTCTATTACCATCTCTGTATCATGTCTGCAGTCTCTGACCATCTCTTGTACCATGTCTGCAGTCTCTGACCATCTCTTGTACCATGTCTGCAGTCTCTGACCATCTCTTGTACCATGTCTGCAGTCTCTGACCATCTCTTGTACCATGTCTGCAGTCTCTGACCATCTCTTGTACCATGTCTGCAGTCTCTGACCATCTCTTGTACCATGTATTCGGTCTATGACCATCTCCTGTATCATGTATGCAGTCTCTGACCATCTCTTGTATCATGTATGCAGTCTCTGACCATCTCTTGTATCATGTATGCAGTCTCTGACCATCTCTTGTATCATGTATGCAGTCTCTGACCATCTCTTGTATCATGTATGCAGTCTCTGACCATCTCCTGTTGTATATTTGCAGTCTCTGACCATCTCCTGTTGTATATTTGCAGTCTCTGACCATCTCCTGTATCATGTATGCAGTCTCTGACCATCTCTTGTATCATGTATGCAGTCTCTGACCATCTCTTGTATCATGTATGCAGTCTCTGACCATCTCTTGTATCATGTATGCAGTCTCTGACCATCTCTTGTATCATGTATGCAGTCTCTGACCATCTCTTGTATCATGTATGCAGTCTCTGACCATCTCTTGTATCATGTATGCAGTCTCTGACCATCTCCTGTTGTATATTTGCAGTCTCTGACCATCTCCTGTATCATGTATGCAGTCTCTGACCATCTCTTGTATCGTGTATGCAGTCTCTGACCATCTCTTGTATCGTGTATGCAGTCTCTGACCATCTCTTGTATCAAGTATGCAGTCTCAGACAATCTCATGTAGTATGTATGCAGTCTCTGATCATCTCTTGTACCATGTATGCAGTCTATTACCATCTCCTGTATCATGTCTGCAGTCTCTGACCATCTCCTGTATCATGTATGCAGTCTCTGACCATCTCTTGTATCATGTATGCAGTCTCTGACAATCTCTTGTATCGTGTATGCAGTCTCTGACCATCTCTTGTATCGTGTATGCAGTCTCTGACCATCTCTTGTATCGTGTATGCAGTCTCTGACCATCTCTTGTATCGTGTATGCAGTCTCTGACCATCTCTTGTATCAAGTATGCAGTCTCAGACAATCTCATGTAGTATGTATGCAGTCTCTGATCATCTCTTGTACCATGTATGCAGTCTATTACCATCTCCTGTATCATGTCTGCAGTCTCTGACCATCTCTTGTACCATGTCTGCAGTCTCTGACCATCTCCTGTACCATGTCTGCAGTCTCTGACCATCTCCTGTACCATGTCTGCAGTCTCTGACCATCTCTTTTACCATGTCTGCAGTCTCTGACCATCTCTTGTACCATGTCTGCAGTCTCTGACCATCTCTTGTACCATGTATGCAGTCTCTGACCATCTCTTGTACCATGTATTCGGTCTATGACCATCTCCTGTATCATGTATGCAGTCTCTGACCATCTCTTGTATCATGTATGCAGTCTCTGACCATCTCTTGTATCATGTATGCAGTCTCTGACCATCTCTTGTATCATGTATGCAGTCTCTGACCATCTCTTGTATCATGTATGCAGTCTCTGACCATCTCTTGTATCATGTATGCAGTCTCTGACCATCTCCTGTTGTATATTTGCAGTCTCTGACCATCTCCTGTATCATGTATGCAGTCTCTGACCATCTCTTGTATCGTGTATGCAGTCTCTGACCATCTCTTGTATCGTGTATGCAGTCTCTGACCATCTCTTGTATCGTGTATGCAGTCTCTGACCATCTCTTGTATCAAGTATGCAGTCTCTGACCATCTCCTGTACCATGTATGCAGTCTCTGACCATCTCATGTACCATGTCTGCAGTCTCTGATCATCTCTTAAACCATGTCTGCTGTCTCTGACCATCTTTTATACCACGTATGCAGTCTCTGACCATCTCTTCTACCACGTATGCCAGGGATCCTCAAACTACGGCCCTCCAGCTGTTGCGGAACTACACTTCCCATGAGGCATTGTAAAACTCTGACATTCACAGACATGACTAGGCATGATGGGAATTGTAGTTCCTGAACACCTGGAGGGCCATAGTTTGAAGACCCATAACGTATGCAGTCTCTGACCATCTCTTGTATCATGTATGCAGTCTCTGACAATCTCTTGTATCATGTATGCAGTCTCTGACCATCTCTTGTATCATGTATGCAGTCTCTGACAATCTCTTGTATCGTGTATGCAGTCTCTGACCATCTCTTGTATCGTGTATGCAGTCTCTGACCATCTCTTGTATCGTGTATGCAGTCTCTGACCATCTCTTGTATCAAGTATGCAGTCTCAGACAATCTCATGTAGTATGTATGCAGTCTCTGATCATCTCTTGTACCATGTATGCAGTCTATTACCATCTCCTGTATCATGTCTGCAGTCTCTGACCATCTCTTGTACCATGTCTGCAGTCTCTGACCATCTCCTGTACCATGTCTGCAGTCTCTGACCATCTCCTGTACCATGTCTGCAGTCTCTGACCATCTCTTTTACCATGTCTGCAGTCTCTGACCATCTCTTGTACCATGTCTGCAGTCTCTGACCATCTCTTGTACCATGTATGCAGTCTCTGACCATCTCTTGTACCATGTATTCGGTCTATGACCATCTCCTGTATCATGTATGCAGTCTCTGACCATCTCTTGTATCATGTATGCAGTCTCTGACCATCTCTTGTATCATGTATGCAGTCTCTGACCATCTCTTGTATCATGTATGCAGTCTCTGACCATCTCTTGTATCATGTATGCAGTCTCTGACCATCTCCTGTTGTATATTTGCAGTCTCTGACCATCTCCTGTATCATGTATGCAGTCTCTGACCATCTCTTGTATCGTGTATGCAGTCTCTGACCATCTCTTGTATCGTGTATGCAGTCTCTGACCATCTCTTGTATCGTGTATGCAGTCTCTGACCATCTCTTGTATCAAGTATGCAGTCTCTGACCATCTCCTGTACCATGTATGCAGTCTCTGACCATCTCATGTACCATGTCTGCAGTCTCTGATCATCTCTTAAACCATGTCTGCAGTCTCTGACCATCTCTTGTACCATGTCTGCTGTCTCTGACCATCTTTTATACCACGTATGCAGTCTCTGACCATCTCTTCTACCACGTATGCCAGGGATCCTCAAACTACGGCCCTCCAGCTGTTGCGGAACTACACTTCCCATGAGGCATTGTAAAACTCTGACATTCACAGACATGACTAGGCATGATGGGAATTGTAGTTCCTGAACACCTGGAGGGCCATAGTTTGAAGACCCATAACGTATGCAGTCTCTGACCATCTCTTGTATCATGTATGCAGTCTCTGACAATCTCTTGTATCATGTATGCAGTCTCTGACCATCTCTTGTATCATGTATGCAGTCTCTGACAATCTCTTGTATCGTGTATGCAGTCTCTGACCATCTCTTGTATCGTGTATGCAGTCTCTGACCATCTCTTGTATCAAGTATGCAGTCTCAGACAATCTCATGTAGTATGTATGCAGTCTCTGATCATCTCTTGTACCATGTATGCAGTCTATTACCATCTCCTGTATCATGTCTGCAGTCTCTGACCATCTCTTGTACCATGTCTGCAGTCTCTGACCATCTCCTGTACCATGTCTGCAGTCTCTGACCATCTCCTGTACCATGTCTGCAGTCTCTGACCATCTCTTTTACCATGTCTGCAGTCTCTGACCATCTCTTGTACCATGTCTGCAGTCTCTGACCATCTCTTGTACCATGTATGCAGTCTCTGACCATCTCTTGTACCATGTATTCGGTCTATGACCATCTCCTGTATCATGTATGCAGTCTCTGACCATCTCTTGTATCATGTATGCAGTCTCTGACCATCTCTTGTATCATGTATGCAGTCTCTGACCATCTCTTGTATCATGTATGCAGTCTCTGACCATCTCTTGTATCATGTATGCAGTCTCTGACCATCTCCTGTTGTATATTTGCAGTCTCTGACCATCTCCTGTATCATGTATGCAGTCTCTGACCATCTCTTGTATCGTGTATGCAGTCTCTGACCATCTCTTGTATCGTGTATGCAGTCTCTGACCATCTCTTGTATCGTGTATGCAGTCTCTGACCATCTCTTGTATCAAGTATGCAGTCTCTGACCATCTCCTGTACCATGTATGCAGTCTCTGACCATCTCATGTACCATGTCTGCAGTCTCTGATCATCTCTTAAACCATGTCTGCAGTCTCTGACCATCTCTTGTACCATGTCTGCTGTCTCTGACCATCTTTTATACCACGTATGCAGTCTCTGACCATCTCTTCTACCACGTATGCCAGGGATCCTCAAACTACGGCCCTCCAGCTGTTGCGGAACTACACTTCCCATGAGGCATTGTAAAACTCTGACATTCACAGACATGACTAGGCATGATGGGAATTGTAGTTCCTGAACACCTGGAGGGCCATAGTTTGAAGACCCATAACGTATGCAGTCTCTGACCATCTCTTGTATCATGTATGCAGTCTCTGACAATCTCTTGTATCATGTATGCAGTCTCTGACCATCTCTTGTATCATGTATGCAGTCTCTGACAATCTCTTGTATCGTGTATGCAGTCTCTGACCATCTCTTGTATCGTGTATGCAGTCTCTGACCATCTCTTGTATCAAGTATGCCGTCTCAGACAATCTCATGTAGTATGTATGCAGTCTCTGATCATCTCTTGTACCATGTATGCAGTCTATTACCATCTCCTGTATCATGTCTGCAGTCTCTGACCATCTCTTGTACCATGTCTGCAGTCTCTGACCATCTCCTGTACCATGTCTGCAGTCTCTGACCATCTCCTGTACCATGTCTGCAGTCTCTGACCATCTCTTTTACCATGTCTGCAGTCTCTGACCATCTCTTGTACCATGTCTGCAGTCTCTGACCATCTCTTGTACCATGTATGCAGTCTCTGACCATCTCTTGTACCATGTATTCGGTCTATGACCATCTCCTGTATCATGTATGCAGTCTCTGACCATCTCTTGTATCATGTATGCAGTCTCTGACCATCTCTTGTATCATGTATGCAGTCTCTGACCATCTCTTGTATCATGTATGCAGTCTCTGACCATCTCTTGTATCATGTATGCAGTCTCTGACCATCTCCTGTTGTATATTTGCAGTCTCTGACCATCTCCTGTATCATGTATGCAGTCTCTGACCATCTCTTGTATCGTGTATGCAGTCTCTGACCATCTCTTGTATCGTGTATGCAGTCTCTGACCATCTCTTGTATCGTGTATGCAGTCTCTGACCATCTCTTGTATCAAGTATGCAGTCTCTGACCATCTCCTGTACCATGTATGCAGTCTCTGACCATCTCATGTACCATGTCTGCAGTCTCTGATCATCTCTTAAACCATGTCTGCAGTCTCTGACCATCTCTTGTACCATGTCTGCTGTCTCTGACCATCTTTTATACCACGTATGCAGTCTCTGACCATCTCTTCTACCACGTATGCCAGGGATCCTCAAACTACGGCCCTCCAGCTGTTGCGGAACTACACTTCCCATGAGGCATTGTAAAACTCTGACATTCACAGACATGACTAGGCATGATGGGAATTGTAGTTCCTGAACACCTGGAGGGCCATAGTTTGAAGACCCATAACGTATGCAGTCTCTGACCATCTCTTGTATCATGTATGCAGTCTCTGACAATCTCTTGTATCATGTATGCAGTCTCTGACCATCTCTTGTATCATGTATGCAGTCTCTGACAATCTCTTGTATCGTGTATGCAGTCTCTGACCATCTCTTGTATCGTGTATGCAGTCTCTGACCATCTCTTGTATCGTGTATGCAGTCTCTGACCATCTCTTGTATCAAGTATGCAGTCTCAGACAATCTCATGTAGTATGTATGCAGTCTCTGATCATCTCTTGTACCATGTATGCAGTCTATTACCATCTCCTGTATCATGTCTGCAGTCTCTGACCATCTCTTGTACCATGTCTGCAGTCTCTGACCATCTCCTGTACCATGTCTGCAGTCTCTGACCATCTCCTGTACCATGTCTGCAGTCTCTGACCATCTCTTTTACCATGTCTGCAGTCTCTGACCATCTCTTGTACCATGTCTGCAGTCTCTGACCATCTCTTGTACCATGTATGCAGTCTCTGACCATCTCTTGTACCATGTATTCGGTCTATGACCATCTCCTGTATCATGTATGCAGTCTCTGACCATCTCTTGTATCATGTATGCAGTCTCTGACCATCTCTTGTATCATGTATGCAGTCTCTGACCATCTCTTGTATCATGTATGCAGTCTCTGACCATCTCTTGTATCATGTATGCAGTCTCTGACCATCTCCTGTTGTATATTTGCAGTCTCTGACCATCTCCTGTATCATGTATGCAGTCTCTGACCATCTCTTGTATCGTGTATGCAGTCTCTGACCATCTCTTGTATCGTGTATGCAGTCTCTGACCATCTCTTGTATCAAGTATGCAGTCTCTGACCATCTCCTGTACCATGTATGCAGTCTCTGACCATCTAATGTACCATGTCTGCAGTCTCTGATCATCTCTTAAACCATGTCTGCAGTCTCTGACCATCTCTTGTACCATGTCTGCTGTCTCTGACCATCTTTTATACCACGTATGCAGTCTCTGACCATCTCTTCTACCACGTATGCCAGGGATCCTCAAACTACGGCCCTCCAGCTGTTGCGGAACTACACTTCCCATGAGGCATTGTAAAACTCTGACATTCACAGACATGACTAGGCATGATGGGAATTGTAGTTCCTGAACACCTGGAGGGCCATAGTTTGAAGACCCATAACGTATGCAGTCTCTGACCATCTCTTGTATCATGTATGCAGTCTCTGACAATCTCTTGTATCATGTATGCAGTCTCTGACCATCTCTTGTATCATGTATGCAGTCTCTGATCATCTCTTGTATCAAGTATGCAGTCTCAGACAATCTCCTGTAATATGTATGCAGTCTCTGACCATCTCTTGTACCATGTCTGCAGTCTCTGACCATCTCTTGTATCATGTTTGTAGTCTCTGACCATCAATTGTACCATGTATGCAGTCTCTGACAATCTCTATCCCCCCCTTACCTTAGTGCGTTCACTCTGGGGAAGGTGCTCTATGGTGACCAGAGTTCCCCCCACTTTAGAGTTTCCATGTTAAATGCAAGTTGGAATGCTGATGTAAAGCGGAATGCAGTGATCTAATATAGATATAATGTGATCTCATCACCAGAGCCCCCCTTACATTAGAGTTCCCCCTTACAACAAAGTCTGCAACATTCCCCCTTACATCCAATTTCCCCTTGCCGTGTAAGGAGGAATCCTGCACACTCTGATGTAAGAGGGAACTCTGTGTTGGGTTATATTAACTTGACCCTCATGTAAATGGAGAAATGTGGTTTTGAATCTTGTTATACCTTATACATATTGCAAGTAGCAGCTGCACAAATGTTATCTATTTTTGTGTGCGTTTAATATATATATATATATATATATATATATATATATATATATATATATATATATATTAATGTATATAATTGATTAGAATAGAAGAATTGATTGATTGAATAGAAGAATTGGTTAGAGCGAGTTCTAGAAACTGTAATTCATAGTTCATAGGATTTAAGGCTCTTTATATATGTAATTTTTAGCGTTAATTTTTAACGCTTGAATTCTTTTTCCCAATATGGGAGTTGGTGGGGCCTCATATCTAAGGTTTGCCTAAGGCCTCACCAAGCCTAGAGCCGCCCCCACCTGGAGCTGCATCCTCCTGGGATACTTACATCACATCTCCCAGAAGGCTGCAGGATCAGCACACAGAGCGGCGGGAGGGCTGGCTGGGGAAGTATGTCTGGCGTATCAGTGGCCCTGGCTGCCTACACCCGGAAGAGGCAGCCAGCTGAAGAGGACCAAGATGGCAGCATAGGACCCAATTGTAGCATGACAGCGCTGGATTTGCTCTGTGGGCAAGAGGTGGAGATATTTGAGTACTGTTTTAAAATGTTTCTAGAGCTGAAACTTTTTTTCTTAGTTTTGGATACAGTGAAGAAGGCAATCCTGACACCCCTCCACAGGGATGACCCCTCTATTTGTCCTAATAACCGTATGGAGATTGGCTCGCACCGATATACATTGGCAGAATGGCCTGGCTGGGCAAACTGACATATATTTACGTCACTTTGAATTTTACCGCCGTGCAGAGCTGCATAATGGGGAGAGGCCAGTGTAAACAAGCATCTCCCCGGTCTGCCTAGTCACACTGACACTGATCGTCTGCTCCCTCTCATCTGGAGCAGCGATCAGTGACGTGTCACTCGTAGCCACGCCCCCTAACAGTTAGAATCACTCCCTAGGACACACTTAACCGCTTTCCAGCCCCCTAGTGGTTAACCCCTTCACTGCCAGTCACATTTATACAGTAATCAGTGCATTTTTATAGCACAGATCGCTGTATAAATGTGAATGGTCCCAAAATAATGTCAAAAGTGTCCGATGTGTCCGCCATAATGTTGCAATCATGATAAAAATCAATGCTCGCCGCCATTACTGGTAAAAAAAAATATTAATAAAAATTACATAAATCTATCCCCTATTTAGTAGAAGCTATAACTTTTGCGCAAACCAATCAATATTTTTTTTTACCAAAAATATGTAGAAAAATACGTATCAGCCTAAACTGAGGATTTTTTTAAATATATTTTTGGGGTATATTTATTATAGCAAAAAGTAAGAAATATATATTTTTTTTCAAAATTGTCATTTTTGTTTACAGCGCAAAAAATAAAAAATAAACGCAGAGGTGATCAAATACCACGACTGTGCAATTGTCAGTTAAAGTGACGCAGTGCCAAATCGCCAAAAGTGACCTGCCCATTTGGCAGCCAAATGAAGTGGGGCTAAAGTGGTTAACTGTTTTTTTTTTTTTTTTATTGCGTTTGAAAAAACGCTGTGCAAATACGGTGTGACATAAAATATTGAAACAACCATCATTTTATTCTCTAGCGGCTCTGCTAATATATCATTTTTGGGTGTTCCAAGTAATTTTCGAGCAGAAAATAATATTTTTTTTAGTTGTAAGCAACAAATGTCAGAAAGGCATTGGTCTTTAAATGGTTAAACTTCCTTCATCTACACGCAGGAGTTCTTTGGGTGATGGGAATGGTGTTCTTTGGGTGATGTGATGTGTTGGGCTTGCGCCAGACATAGCATTTTCTTTAATGGCCAAAAAGTTCAATTTTCAGTCACTGGACATTGTACCTTACTTGTTTGGAGAGTTCCTTGGTCTTCATTGCAGTGATTGGTTAGTGCCTCTTGCTTAGCCTCTGGGGGCCTTTAAAAAAAAAGTGTATATGTAATGACAGATCATGTGACACTTAGATTGCGCACAGGTGGACATAATTTCATTAATTATGTGACTTCTGAAGGTAATTGGTTGCACCAGAGCTTTTTATGGGCTTCATAACAAAAAGGGGGGAAAAATATGCACATGGCAATTATCCGTTTTTTATTTCAGAAAAAATGATTTATGTATATATTTTTTTAATTTTACTTCGCCAACTTAGACTATTGTATTCAGATCCATAACATATAATTCAGATTAAAAATTGAACTAAAGGCTGTAATGTAAAAAAATAGGTAAAAAGCCAAGGGGGGTGAATACTTTTGCAAGGCACTGTAAAGCTCAGCCTCACAGATCCCGGTATATAGCATTACTGATTAGGGAATACAGCTCAGCCTCACAGATCAGGGTATATAGCATCACAGATCAGGGTATATATTGCTCAGCCCCACAGATCTGGGTATATAGCATCACAGATCAGGGTATATAGCATCACAGATAATAGAATATAACATCAAAGATCAAGGTATATACTGCTCAGCCTCACAGATCCAGGTATATAGCATTACAGATCAGGGTACATAGCATCACAGATCAGGGAATACAGCTCAGCCTCACAGATCAGGATATATAGCATCACAGATCAGGGTTTATACTGCTCAGCCTCACAGATCTGGGTATATAGCATCACAGATCCGGGTATATAGCATCACAGACCAGGGTATATAGCATCACAGATCAGTGTATATACAGTTCAGCCACACAGATCCGGGTATATAGCATCACAGATCAGAGAATCTAACATCACAGATCAGGGTATATACTGCTCAGCCTTACAGATCCGGGTATATTGCATTACAGATCAGGGTTCATAGCATCACAGATCAAGGAATACAGCTCAGCCTCCCAGATCAGGGTATATAGCATCACAGATCAGGGTTTATACTGCTCAGCCTCACAGATCCAGGTATAAAGCATTACAGATCAGCGTATATACTGCTCAGTCTCACAGATCTGGGTATATGGCTTACAGATCAGGGTATAAACTGTTCAGCCTCACAAATCTGAGTATATAGCATCACAGATCAGGGTAAATAGCATCACAGATCAGTGAATATAGCATCACAGATCAGTGAATATACAGCTCAGCCTCAAAGATCTGGGTATATAGCATTGCAGATCAAGGTATAGAGCATCACAGATCAGGGAATAGGACATCACAGATCAGTGAATATTAGGGATGCACTGATATATCGGTAGCCGATATACATCGGCCGAAAATAGTGTTCATGGGGACATGCCGAAATAACTGAAAAAACGTCCGATAATGACCCACCTCCAGAGCCGGACTTAGTTACCGTCCGTACGGCTCACTTCCTGTTTCCCCTGTTTCCATGGCGGGTGCGAGTCCGACCATCGGCTGTCCATGTGTGTCCCCTCAGACTGAGTCAAGTCCGCGTTCTGTGGGGGCTGGGCGCCATCGAACCCTGCGTGACTCCGAGCAGCTTGCTCATTACCCGACGGCAGGAATCACAAACGCCAGCAGCAGCAGTTAAGGTAAGGTCTGTGACTGACTGTCACAGACCAGCAGTCCCAGACTTTTTTTTTTCAGTTCATGACAAGATGATGTTTTACTTCATGACAAAAAACAGGAATAGAGCAGGTTTATTGTTATCGTCTCCAGTAAATTAGTTCTAATAAAACATGAAGCTTTCTTCTCCCTCCAATGTTCCATACATATCGTAGGATCATATACACACTGTACATGAGTAAATACATAAACACTGATTATACACAATTTCCTATCTACCAAAATTTTAAAATTAAATTCTTATTTTATACCTAGCTCTTTACAGTTGGAGTCCTGTGCAAAACTAATACTCTATATGGGGCAAAGTTTTTTGCCCAATACCTGCTAATGGTGTGCTCTGCATTCTCCATGGGAATATAGAGAGCCCTACTAAAGCTTTTCGGGGCTTCCACAGGACAACCAGTTTTGGTTAAAGCTGTGCTTTAAAAGTAAAACCCTGTCATAAATTATCCTCAATACCAATGAATCTGTGTCTTACTCTGCCTAAAATAAATTTGATCATGTCCCCACAAAAGTCTATAATAGACTATATTTTACTAGTGCAATTTTATTGTCTCATTTTCGGTTTCGGACTGATTTTTTTTTTTTTTCGGTTTCGTTTCGGTTCTGAAATTTCCATTTCGGTGCATCCCTAGTGAATATACAGCTCAGCCTCACAGATCCGGGAATATAGCATTAGAGATTAGGGTATAGAGCATCACAGGTCAGGGAATAGGACATCACAAATCAGTGAATATACAGCTCAGCCTCACAGATCCGGTAATATAGCATTAGAGATCAGGGTATATAGAGCATCACAGATCAGGGAATAGGACATCACAAATCTGTTTTTTTCGTCCGAAAATCTGTTTTTTTCGTTATCGTTTTAACAAACGATAACGAAAGCGCAAGAAACGAAAACCGAAACATCCGACATAAAAAATGCTTTATTTTCGTTTTCGTTGCGGTAAAAATTCGATATAGAGAGATTGGACATTATAGGGAAAAGATTGGACATTATAGGGAAAAGATTCGACATTATAGGGAAAAGATTCAACATTATAGAGAAAAGATTCGACATTATAGGGAAAAGATTCGACATTATAGGGAAAAGATTCGACAATATAGAGAAAAGATTCGACATTATAGAGAAAAGATTTAACATTATAGGGAAAAGATTCGACATTATAGAGAAAAGATTTGACATTATAGGGAAAAGATTCGACATTATAGAGAAAAGATTCGACACTATAGAAATAATAGATTCGACATTACAGAGATTAGATTTCGATTTATGAGAAAATAGATTCGACATTATAGAGAAAAGATTTGACATTATAGGGAAAAGATTCGACATTATAGAGAAAAGATTCGACACTATAGAAATAATAGATTCGACATTACAGAGATTCGATTTCGATTTATGAGAAAATAGATTCGACATTATTACTAGTCATACAACATTAGAATACTTGTAGGCGGAAAATTCGAACGGAAATGTACGATTCCACGAAAAGATTTGACGTTTCTTCGAATATTCTTTTGACCATTCGACAGAAACCAAGTATTACTGGATTTTCGGAAGAAATCTATTCCCCAACGAAAAACGAAATAAATCAAAAACGATTTTCGGGAGTAACTAAATAAATTTATTTTCCAAACGAAAACGAAAAAATTAAACAAAATATTCCAGTCTGCACATGTCTACAAATCAGTGAATATACAGCTCAGCCTCACAGATCCGGGTATATAGCATTACAGACCAGGGTATAGAGCATCACAGATCAGGGAATAGGACATCACAAATCAGTGAATATACAGCTCAGCCTCAAAGATCTGGGAATATAGCATTAGAGATCAGGGTATATAGAACATCACAGATCAGGGAATAGGACATCACAAATCAGTGAATATACAGCTCAGCCTCACAGATCCAGAAATATAGCATTAGAGATCAGGGTATAGAGCATCACAGATCAGGGAATAGGACATCACAGATCAGTGAATATACAGCTCAGCCTCACAGATCTGGGTATAAAGCATTACAGATCAGGGTATAGAGCATCACAGATCAGGGAATAGAACATCACAGATCAGGGTATATACTCCTTAGCCTCACAGATCCAGGTATATAGCATTACAGATCAGGGTATAGAGCTTTTTTAAAGGGCTTTTTTTTGTGACTAGCTTTGGGGGCCCCTATGGACAGGCCACCACTGATGTGTGTGCATGTGTATATATACTGATGTGTCAGCAGAGCAATGGACGGTGTCAGTGGGGCAAAGATTGGCGTCAGTAGGGCAGTGGAAGGTGTCAGGAGGAGATGGGGAATAGGTTTATACATAATAGAAAACAAGAATAACTTGCAGATAAAACAAAAACAATCAGCACTATAACTGGATTCAGGTAAACCTTTATCAGAGATGGTCTAAAGATCCGTGGATCGGCATCAAGCCTGTCCCATCAAGCCTGTCCAAACAGCACCATACCACATTGCTTTAGTTCCCCGTTAATAAAGATAGAGTACAATGGATCCAGGTGGCCCAAATACCATAGAACTTCTCATATCTGTCTTTATACATCCCCACCCACTCCTCTCCTGCCATAATGGTATTGACCAGGTGGATCTAATCAGCTTTGCTAGGAACATGAGCCGTCTTCCACTGGATGGAAATCAGACGTCGGGCAACATTCAAAAGCTGAGAGGCAGAACTGACTTACGGTAGTGACTAAGAGGGATGGATGGCACATGAACCAATAACTCCAAGGGAGAATCGCATAGTTCAATATCTAGTACTACCTTATTATCTGGGCACTAATATCTAGCCAAAATGTCCGGAGCCTCTGGCATTCCCACGAAAAAATGCAGATAAGTCCCCCGAAGCCCACAGCCTCTCCAGCAAGTATCTGAGGTTGTCAGAAAAATCCTGACCAGAGTGGCAGGGACTCTACCACCGGGTCAATAGCTTAAAGCCGTTCTCCTGCATCTCTGTGTCCACAGAACCTGTTGTAAAGCTCTATAGGTGGTCTAGCTGGGTCTCTGTGAACGTAAGCCGCAAGTCTGTCTCCCATCCCCTTAGTGTCAGTATTTTTTTTTGGGAGCCCCATTAGGGTCTTTGGTGAAATATCAGGGGCCTAAACAGTGTGCAGCAGCTTCCCTCAGCCCCCCTAATACTTACCTGAGCCCCATCTCTATCCAGTGATGTCTACGAGTGCCTCAGCCGTCCAGGACACGCCCCATTGATTGGCTGAGATACAACAGGGTCGCCATTGGCTCCTGCTCCTTTCAATAAAAGTCAGTTAGCCAATCAGGAGAGGGGGGTGGGGCCAAACCAGCGCTTCATGTCTGGACACTGAGCTGTGGTTTGGCTCAGGTGCCCCCATAGCGAACTGCTTGCTGTGGAGACACTCGAAGGGAGGGAGGGGCCAGGAGCACCGAAGAGGGACCCAAGTAGAGGATGGACCGGGCTGCTCTGTGCAAAACCAACTGCACAGAGCAGGTAAGTTCTGTATAACAGGTTTGTTAATTTTGTAGAAAAATAACTGAGACTTTACAATCACAAATTAACACAATTTTACCATTTCATCCAGGACAAGCCATACACTATACAATCTAATTGTACAACAGTTGAATAATTTCCTTTAGCGTTGTGAAAACTGTATCATTTCAAGACAACCCTACGCACTATTTGAGGTTTTTACAATCTCTTTTAGATCTTCCAAAACGATGTGATATAAAGACAAACCGAAACAATCTAATCAATGTGGATTCAATCGGGTAGGTCCTTGCACTACAATGGTGCATTTATGGGAGATTGTCCAATCACATTGTAATGTGTGTGGTCAGCTTTAGGATCGAATCAGCAAAATAAATAGAGCCATAGTCCTGGACAGATACAGACACGATGTCACTCTTCTAATCTCCAGCTGAAGTTATCTGCACCGAACAACTTCTGTCTGGGGATCTGAGAGAAGTTTAGTGTGTCCCACCAGCAGAAGGAGTGTGTGCCTGCTGTCACATCTCCATCTACCTGACCCCGCACTGCCAGCTGTCCCCATAGTGTGTGTGTGTGTGTGTGTGTGTGATCTGTCCGGGTGTACTGTCCCTCCTCTCCCCCCTCTATATACAACGAACGTCAGTGTGAGCCAGGGGACATGCAGCGCGTGCGGCTGACCCTCCCTCCCATCCTCCTATACACACACACGGGAGGGCTCCCCCTAGCGGCGCCGCACGTCTATCTTATATATAGAAGCTCATGAGCGCTGAGCACTCATAGAGAACACAGACACAACTAGTGAGAGCACTGCTCCGGTCTATGTCAGCGCCATCTCAGCAGCAGGGTAAGCCGGGGTTAAAAGTCACCTATGTGACACGGGAAGGGGGGAAGTGACTCCACCCAGGCTTGTCCTATAACCTGATTGTCATTTTATGGTGGGCAGTGATGGCGGGGGGACTTGTCACATAGAACTTTTTCTGGAATGACTCTGGAGAGGTGTCACTCATCGGGGGACCCTTCTTAATGAGATCACTGACTGAGGATCATTTATTATGTGATGGGTGATGGGGAGTCTGATGATGGGCAGTGGGGGCACCTCTCCTCCATGTACTGATCACAGGCGGCACACCACCAGGAGGGTCCCACCAAAACTTCTACTAGAATCGATCATTTCATGGGACATTAGTGCTAATACATAGACCTATATCTATCATATATTTATATATCTGTGCATATCTGTTTCTGTATCTCTCTCTTTCTATCTATCTATCTATCTATCTATCTATCTATCTATCTATCTATCTATCTATCTATCTATCTATCTATCTATACATGTGTGTGTCAGTATTGCATCTCCTACTTTATCTTTGTTTATTTGTTGTACTTTGTAGTGTATCGTATATTTACTCCTATATATTTCATGGGACATTAGTGCTAATACATAGATCTATATAATCATATATTTATATATCTATGCATATCTGTTTCTGTATCTCTCCATTTATAGATAGGTAGATAGATAGATAGATATAAAGATAGATAGATATGCATATGTGTGTGTCAGTATTGCATCTCCTACTTTATCTTTGTTTATTTGTTGTACTTTGTAGTGTTTCTATACCTCTCTTATATCTACCTATCTATCTATCTATCTATCTATCTATCTATCTATCTATCTATCTATCTATCTATCTATCTATCTATCTATATATATATATATATATATAATATATATACATATATATATATATATATATATATATATATACATATATAGATCTATATATATATAGATCTGAATATATAGATATAGATATATATACAGATATATGTGCATCAGTATTGCATCTCCTACTTTATCTTTGTTTATTTGTTGTACTTTGTAGTGTTTCTATATCTCTCTTATATCTATCTATCTATATCTATATCTATCTATATCTATCTATCTATATATATATATATATATATATATACACACACACATATGTGTGCATCAGTATTGCATCTCCTACTTTATCTTTGTTTATTTGTTGTACTTTGTAGTGTATTGTCTATTTACTCCTACTAGCTCTTCTTTCACCATTTTGTGTATTGTAGATATAATAAACTAGATACACACCTATTTATTTGAAAACATGTACAAAGTGGCTGACTTTGCAGTGTAAAGTTGCAGTTGTCGAGTATCCTACAATGTTAGTTATTGATTCATGGAGAAAGTTTGGAGTTTAAGCCCCTATTCACACTTAATTGGTTTTGGAGCGTTTTTTGTGAATTTGTATAAGCGTATTTTAGTGTTTTCAACTATGCAGGTTTTTTTTTTATTTCATTTATTAGCTAATGGAAGGCTAGGTACTAGGAGGAGGAGAGTTAAGATGTCACTTAAAAAAAATATTTTTCAGATAATCTTATTGAGGTCTATAGGGTCCAAAAGGATTTTTTTAAACTTTAAATCTAAAGCTTTAAGTGACATGATGCACAGGTCTGAATGGGCATGAATATGAATATATTGGGCATCTTGATGCTGAGCATTGAAGTACTTTGGGAAACGTGGTACACATTGTTCAGGTGTGACAGGGGTCTAAAGGATACCCTTTATTGGCTAACTTTAGGTATTAATGATGCAAGATTTAAAGGGGTGTTCCAGCCAAAATTTTGTTTATTAAAAGTCAGCAGCTACAAAAAGTGTAGCCGCTGGCTTTTAATAAACACTCACTTACCTGGTCCTGCGTTCCAGCGACGCGCCGACCGGGGCTCCGCTCCTCTCCCCCCCTCCCCAGCCGGCGTCTCCATCTCCACTGCGGGCACCCAGCCGTGACAGCCTTCGGCTTCACGGCCGGGCACCCACTGCGCATGCGCGAGCCGTACTGCGCATGCGTGCGCGGCGCGGCTCGCCGCTGATTGGAGAGGCGATCGCATGGGACCTGTCAGTGTCCCATGTGATCGCCTACAGGGAGGGGGCTGGTGTAGGCGATTAAGCTTAATCGCCTAACCAGCCCCTCGGCGGAAGCAGGAAGTGGGACAGGAAGTCCCACTCCTACTGAAGCCCCCACTCCCCCCCCAAAAAAATTACATGCCAAATGTGGCATGTATGGGGGTGAGGAGTGGGTTAAGAAAAGGTCGTTTTTGTGGGTGGAACACCCCTTTAAGGATGCCTTAGATCCCCCTTCAGACTTTATACAAATGTACGAGGTTATAAAAAGGGATCTATGTTATCCCGAATTCTTGCATTTTAATTACCTAAATTAGCCAAAAATTTGGATCACTTAGGCTGGCCATACATTACATAATTTTCTTGTTCAGTTTTCCTTTAGATTTACCAAAACCATATAATATGAGGTCAAACCTAAACGCGTTCAATTTGTATGCAGTCAGGCAGGCCCTTGTACTACATAGTTGAAGGTAAATTGAACAAGAAAATTGTATAATGTATTGCCAGAGTTTTACTACAAACTTTTTGCAGTAGAGCTGCACTTACATTGACTTGCTAAGGGAGCAGACAGTGCATGTTCACTTTTCAAAGTGAAGCTATGTACACTGTGAATACAAATCCTTTATTTATACCCCCCCACCCAACCCCCTCTTCGCACATCGTCAAGTGTTCAATGGTTCACCTTATTCATTGACATTCACCATGCTAGGTGAGCAGCCTTTAGTAAATCAGCCCCCATGAGTCATTTTATTATAGGCGCAATGATGCAGACACAGTGACATAGTAGTGCTATATACAAGCTCTGTGCCTGACCTCTGGCCGCTGGGGTTAAATTCTATCATCCTTCAGCCATTTGTTTGCCACCCATTAACTTGTATAGCACTTTTAAATTGCTGCTTAGAAAAAACACTCCCTGAACTCTGCAATATAAATCACAGCACAGATTAAAACATATATATATATATATATATATATATATATATATATATATTGTGTAGGCTCTCTTGTGTGTCACCTACCTGCATTCCAGCATTTAGCTTCTTATTTGTATTCTTCATTTTATTCCTATGGATGTTTTCAGAAAATAAAGCGCATTGTTGTGCAGACACATTTCCACGTGCAGCAGTTTACTACTGTGCCTTTGTTTTGTTTTTTTGTGCCCCAACCTGTGAAAAAACCCTTTACATTTAAGGACAGACTACTCCAGACCACATCCAGCAGAGTTTGGTCTTTTGTTTGCCTTGCAGGGAAGGTGCGAGGTCCGGCATAGTCTCTGCTGTACTTAGTTTGGGAAGTTCTTGGGCTCAGTACAAAGTTATGAGTCCCAGTGAAGGGGATTTGTTGTCAGCTTACCTGTCTTTGGGGCTGCTGGAAGTTTCAGTGATTGCGGCTGTGCAATAGAGCTGGGTTGACTGTGCAATTGTTGGCTTATTATATGTTAATTATTAGCAGATTAAGGATCAGATCCAAGATCTGGAAACTTGCACTTGTTTTAGAGCAGAGCTGAGTAATAGAAGATAGATGAGAAAGTATATCACCAGCACACCATAGATCTATATTGGGGTGGATTTACTAAAACTGGAGAGTGCAAAATCTGGTGCAGCTCTGCATATAAACCAGCTTCCATTTTTTTTGTCAAAGCTTAATTGAACAAGCTAAAGTTAGAAGCTGATTGTCTACCATACACAGCCGCACCAGATTCTCTGACAAGCGATTTGCGATGTATTGCCTTTTCAGAAGCAGTTTAGAGATGGTTTACAGGCATTCAGGATGTTATACTGCTGCCTTGTGAATGCCTTTCTTTTTTTTTTTTTTTTATCCTCAATGGATATTTCACATTGGAATATTGTACCGCCACTAGGTGACAAACATTTGGCACGTGGTTGTGGCGCAGTCCCAAACCAGTTTCCAGACTTCACATGCTGATTTAAGATTTGCCACACTGCAAACTTTCACGGCAGCGGCACGGCAAACAGGCAATGGGGGTTATTTACGAAAGGCAAATCCACTTTGCACTACAAGTTTGAAATTGCACTGAAAGTGCACTTGGAAATGCAGTCTCTGTAGATCTGAAATGAGGGGAAGTTCTGCTGATTTTATTTTCCAATCATGTGCAAGCTAAAATGCTGTTTTTTATTTTCCTTGCATGTCTACCTCTGATCTACAGCGACTGCACTTTCAGTGCAATTTCAAGTGCACTTTGCACTTGTAGTGCAAAGTGGATTTTCCTTTCATAAATATCCCCCAATGTCCCACTATAAGAGAGCACTAACAAGGTAGATCAACCATCTATTTTTATTAGCCGCCTATGTAAACTTAGCTTTAGTACCAGTGCAGTGTTTTGGGGCAGCTCAATACCCCTTTGTCAGGCATGTCTTCCCTGGTGTGGTTCCTTCAATTAATATCTGGACTATATGTTATGGATCTATGGTGTGCTGGGGACACACCATTCTCCTATGTATATGCCATTTAACCAGATGTTTGTTGCCACAGCCCCCTCCCCTTACCCCAGGATCTTCCCAGGAAGAAGTGTAATGGGAATATAACTAGTATGTTAATAGCAGACAGGGAGAAGTACTTGTAATAGTTTAGCGTACATATCAATGAGTCATTTAATTGCTGTCCTACAGAGGAGCCAATAATTAAGAATTGGAGCATACAGAGAGGGGAAGGTGATGACGTGCAAGGCTTTTGGCAAGTTAAATTACAGGTGCTGTGCTAGGATTGCCAGTAATACATAAATCGCCTTTTACTCACAATGCAGTCAAACACGAATGACAAATCTGTGTGTGTAGACCTGAAGTAGATGAGGAGAAGAGCTTTTAAATGGCTCATTGAATCCGCTCACTGCCATGAAAGTTTATGATGTGCTGGAAAAACATTGTTTTAGCAAAAACAGTGGAAGCCTTCCAGTTGTAGTAGCACAAAGTTGGCTTTTGATCAGCTAGGCATCACTTTGTGCCAAAGGTTGCCAACCCACCCATGTGTAGTACACAATCATGGACAAAGGGGTCTCTAAGCATAGACTACATTCGGCATTAACCCTATCAGACACAATTCTGTTAAATGAAAATAAAAATAAAAAATATTCCTAATCCATTTAGATAATTAAAGTAAAGATACAAACTTTTAGTGAAGCTCCAGTACACCTTAATGAATGACAACATAGCTCACTATAGGAGGTATGGACGGAATTATCACAAAGATCTGTAGAAGTATATTGTTTGTAGGCCGGTACTCAAAGTCTGCTACTTATGTCCATCAAGGTATTTCCATGTGATACCTTTTTTGTTTATCCAAAACAACTGTGTCTCGCAACCTAGGTGATATATCTTTCTTAGTTATTGTTAATTGGAACACTCCAGGAATATACAATGAATAGGAGGCTGACAAGCCCTATGTACAAAAGTTTACGAAATTGCTAGAAATTAAACACAAGGAAAAAAAAGTCTTAGTTTCTGTAACCAGACCTGCTAGTTCTATAGCCACAAGGAAGGGCGTAAGTAACTCTCCACCTATAAATGTATGTTTTCGATTATGGTGGGATTTGGTCATCCATTGAAAGTTTTATGTCTTAAGGTGGCCACACATGTATTGAAATCATCATTAAATGAAAATGCAAAAATTTTGAGTGTAGCCTCAGGTAACCAAAATAACTAGTTTTAGCAACGTACCATCATCCGGGTTTTTTAAGAGAAACAAAGGGTGATGAGGACAAGGGACAAAGGGGCAGTAGCTGATGTTGACCCTACAACGTTCCCTCCCCATAATTTGATGGACTATCTCAGTACTGATAAACAACAACATACATATTGAGATAAAAATAGTTATTACATGTAAAAAAATATACAAAATGTACATTTTAAAATTGAAAACAGAAAATCAGGGTTCCCCCAAGAGATATCTGTCATTAACCTATAGAATGGTCTGGGTCTCAACTAGTTTCGCTGTGTACCCGCTTCCTCAGGAGGACCAATCTATGAAACAAAAATTACAATAAGGCAAACATAATGATTCAATAATAGAAATACAACAGCATGTATGAAAGGTGACATTAATAAAGGGGAGGAAATAGCTTACCCAGTATTGAGGTAGTCACATGCGGCGACAAGCCGCCCAATCAGATTCCCCAGGCAGTGGACAAGGGGGATTGTTTGCCTTATTGTAATTTTTGTTTCATAGATTGGTCCTCCTGAGGAAGCGGGTACACCGCTAAACTAGTTGAGACCCAGACCATTCTAGAGGTTAATGACAGCTATCTCTTGGGGGAACCCTGATTTTCTGTTTTCAATTTTAAAACGTACATGTTTAAAATCATTTTTACATGTAATAAATATTTTGATTTCAAAATGTATGTCGTTGTTTATCAGTACCGAGATAGTCCATCAAATTATGTGGAGGGAACGTTGTAGGGTCCGCATCAGCTACTGCCCTTTGTCCCTTGTCCTTATCACCCTTTGTTTCTATTAAATCAAAATTTGTCATGTTGATCTATAATCGGAAACCGCCTCACCCCCGGGTAATTTTGACGGTAACCCCTTCTTACCTTTGATGGGTTGAGCATAAAATGCATACTCACCCACCCAGCAAATCCAATGCTGTCCTGTTGCATGCCCTAGGCCTATTCTGTGCTGATGTCATCAGAAGGCTGGCTGGCCCCAGATGATGCTCCACTGTACATGCACAGTGTGTTCTACACAGCCACATGCTTCTGGGGTGCCTGACTTGGGTATCCCAGGTGGCTTTGGGTGGGGAGATGTCATTCTCACCTAGATGAGATAGATATCCCCCCAATATCAAAAAATAAATAAAAAAATGTGGTTGCAGTTTGCTGACAAGAGGAGGAGGGTAAAATGGAAGGTAAAAGTGAGTGAAGGTGTGATTCCACTAGGGGAAGCTCATAATCCCCAGTCTTGGTCTTTCCTATCTTTGAGTTTGGATGTTCCTCTTTGCCCAGGGCTGTGTCCATTCTCACTATTGCCTTCTCCTAAATAGATAATAGAAATACATTAACCACTTAAGACCCGAACCTTTAGGCAGCTAAAGTACCCGGCCAGGTTTTGCGATTCGGCGCTGCGTCGCTTTAACAGACAATTGTTAAAACAAAATAGGCATCCTTTTTTTCCCCACAAATAGAGCTTTCTTTTGGTGGTATTTGATCACCTCTGTGGTTTTATTTTTTGCGCTATTAACAAAAATAGAGTGACAATTTTGAAAAAAAAACAATATTTTTTGATTTTTGCTAGGGGATAGTTTTATTGCATTTTTATAAAATACATTTTTTTTACTACTGATGGCGGTGATCAGCGATTTTTTTCATGACTGCGACATTATGGCGGACACTTTGGACAATTTTGACACATTTTTGAGACCATTGTCATTTTCACAGCAAAAAATACACTTAAAATGCATTGTTTATTGTGAAAATGACAATTTCAGTTTAGGAGTTAACCACAAGGAGGCGCTGAATGGCTTATGTGTGACCTAATGTGTGTTTACAACTGTAGGGGGGTGTGGCTGTAGGTGTGACGTCATCGATTGTGTATCCCTATAAAAGGGATCACACGATCGATGATGCCGCCACAGTGAAGAACGGGGAAGCCGTGTTTACACACGCCTCATCCATTGTTCAGCATCCGGGGACCGATCGCGGGTCTGCGGGTCCCAGAGCTTCGGACCAAGTCGCGGGAATGCGCCGCGGGCACGCGCTCGCGACCCACGGCTAGGCACTAGCACAGGACGTACCTGTACATGCATGTGCCCAGCCGTGTCATTCTGCCGACTTTTTTGTGCAGGAGGAGGTCCTAAAGTGTTTAAGATATAATAAAAAATATTCTATAATGTAAATAATAAAAAAGTCTGTGTTCAGGTTCTTTTATATAAAAGCATGCTAATTTTAGTATGTGCGTCATTATTTATTGTATTTATCTGTATAGTGTTTAGACCAGGGTTTCTCAATCAGGGTTCCTCCAGAGGTTGCTAGGGGTTCCTTGAGCAATTTCTGCCTCTCAGATAAATTCCCACTTACGCCATTGATCTTTTTAACTATCTGCACGGGGATCGTTCTTTCTAGTGACCACAAGTGTAAGGAGCATTCTTCTCACTGACCATCACACTAATGTATCATGAGTTGTCGATATAGTCATTTCTTTTTAGCAGAGGTTCCCTGAGACTTGAAAGTTATTTCAAGGGTTCCTCTGTGTTGAAAAGTGGTCTAGACTAAGACCCCATACACGCTGTTAGATTTTCTGCAGATTTTTGTTTTCAGATTAACCAAAACTATATAATATGAGACCAAACCTTAAAGCCTCATACACACGATCGAATTTCGGTCGGACAAAGCGTAGGACTTTTGTCCGAAGGGCTTTGGCCGTGAGCTTGTTCTGTATACAGATGGCAAAACGTTGTCAGCCAACAAATTCGAGAAAAAATGTGGTATTTCAGCTTTTAGCGCCACCCTTTGGGAAACTTCTGCTATGTTGCTATGGTTAACATTGCTTCGGAGCATGCGTGTTTGTACTTTGGATTTCGATAATCCGACATCACACATTTGTTGTCAGACAATTTGATAGCATGCTATCCAACATTTGTTGTCCAAAGATCCGACAACAATTGTCCGATGGAGCATACAAACGGTCGGATTTTCCGACAAAACCCTGCCATCACACATTTGTTGTCGGACAATTTAAAAGCATGCTAGCCAACATTTGTTGTCCGAAGATCCAACAACAATTGTCCGATTGAGCGTACAAACGGTCGTATTTTCCGACAAAACCCTGCCATCACACATTTGTTGTCGGACAATTTGAAAGCATGCTAGCCAACATTTGTTGTCCGAAGATCCAACAACAATTGTCCGATTGAGCGTACAAACGGTCGTATTTTCCGACAAAACCCTGCCATCACACATTTGTTGTCGGACAATTTGAAAGCATGCTATCCAACATTTGTTGTCCGAAGATCCGACAACAATTGTCCGATTGAGCGTACAAACGGTCAGATTTTCCGACAAAACCCTGCCATCATACATTTGTTGTCGGACAATTTGAAAGCATGCTATCTGTTAGTTATTTCTTTCTTTGTAGTCAATCGAAATCGAGGTGTTTGAAAGTGAAGATCATTTAATCCAAAATGCAGGAATACATTTTTGTGATGCTTACAAAGTGAGAGAAAAAGCAAAAGTGAGAAGCAGAGCAGCCCCCACCTTCTCATCATTTACAGTGAAACAACGATAACACTTCTTATTGGCTAATTTAGCTAAGGAAGATCTGTCTGTACCTGGCACAAACTGGCACTTTATTAACAAACAGAGCTTCCTGCACAGTCTAATATCTATTATTACGTATGGGGTTAGTAAGAACAAAAGAATATAACAAGTTGGTTACATGTGCTCCGAAGCAATGTTAGAAGAATGAGTGTCACCTCTGTTTTAAATAGACACACAAACAAAACTTTTCTAACACTATCCAACATTTGTTGTCCGAAGATCCGACAACAATTGTCCGATTGAGCGTACAAACGGTCGGATCTTCCGACAAAACCCTGCCATCACACATTTGTTGTCGGACAATTTGAAAGCATGCTAGCCAACATTTGTTGTCCGAAAATCCGACAGCAATTGTCCAATGGAACGTATTGTACAATCGGTCGGATTTTCCGTCAAAACCCTGCCATCACACATTTGTTGTTGGAACATCTGATCGTGTGTATGAGGCTTTAGAGTTTCAATTTGTATGCAATCAGGCAGGCTCTTGCACTACGTGGTTTTGGTAAATTTGGTAAATCAACAGAAAATCAAATAGTGTGTATGGGGCTTAATCTAAACTCTTAACTCCATGCAGATGCCATGATGTTATAAATGTTTAAACAAGCTATCATACTGGTTTTCCACTGCTAATTACTTAGCCTGATAAATGCAAAGCAATGTTAACATTACAAAGGGTAATGCAACACTGTTCTCTGCATAAAAGACAGAGGAGCTTGAATGATTGTTTATTTGTTATAATAAAATAATGTGTAGCACTAAAAATCGCTATCCCTTGGGAAATACCGCCTGCACAATAATACGAAACCCAAAGGAGAATAATTAATGTAAAACAGACGTATACATTGTGTTCCAGGCCAGTTTACAACTTCCTGTGATAGGGTTAATCTGCGTGGTTAGTGTGGGCACCCCAAGCCGGGGGATATGAAGGTACAGCGGGGATCCCGAGATCAGTCAGGCACAGCCAATTTGTACCCTCAAAGGACAGGAAGATTGCTAGAAAATGAGAAAGGAGATGCAGTTTGACTTTAAAGGCTGGAAGGAAAATAAGAGGGAAAAAAGGAGTGTGAAAGGGGAGAGTCGGGAATGGGAGCTGATGAAGAAAAGGAAAGAAATGAGAGGGAGTGAGAGAGACAGACAGCAGGGGACAGAACAGAGAATAGCTGCTGGGTTTCTATGAGGTGGATGGAATAAAGAGCTCACCAGGGTGCCTTATTACCCCAGTTTCGGGGAGGATCATTTCTAAAGGGCATTTTCTGACATTTCACAAGAGCAAACAGTAAAGAAGTGAGATCAAGAAAAGGCCTGGGAACTGTGTCTCAAAATACAGTAACTTTTCTCCTGCTAAAATCTCCTTCAGATTATTTCAAAACCATTAAATTTTTTAGGACTTTTTTAAATTTGTATTTTAGGTAGAATAGACATGAAGTAATATACTGTACAGACTTTGCAGGATGAGGTCATTATGGGTATGCTGTTATGACATACCGGTAATTATCATCATTAGCATACAACATAGGCAAAACCCTGTCTGCCCTCTGCTATACCATGAATTTTCTCCTTTGATGCATGCAATGCAGAATAAATGTGGAACAAGGCCCTTAGGTTTACATCCACAGCAGTGGAAGCGTCTTCCTTTAACCACTTGCCGACCTGCTCACGTACATTTACTGGGGCATGTCGGCTCTCCTGCGTGAAACGACGTACCTGTACTTTAGTCCGTGCATGTGAAATCGTGGGCGCTCGCTAGGGTGACCACATTTCCAGACTACACCCTGGCCACTTTTCAAAAAATCAGCTTGTTCTGTAACGAATCACAGCACAGTGATTAGACACAAGAGGCAGGATTTATGATTTCTCCAATCAGAAGCAGGGGGCGGGGATTTTGCTCCTCCAGGCTTTCCCAGCCAGGACAAGTACTGTCAATGAGTAAAGTGGTGATGTAGCTGCCTTTTTTGGTGTCATCAGGTTGGCCCCGGGGGGTGGCTGTGTCAGTTTCATTCCAAGACACTGTATTGTCCTGGAATAAAGGTGTCCATGACAGACCTGCAAAATGCACGTGGTCACCCTAGCGCTCGCGCACCCGCTGCGAGGTACAGGAGCGTGCCTGTGGGTCTGGTGGACCAGATGTCCGCAGGCCACCCGCGATCGTTATGCACAGAGGCAGAAACGGGGATCTGGCTTTGTAAACAAGGCAATTCCCCATTCTGGCAGATGGCACGACAGAGATCTACTGTTCCCATTGGTTGGAAACAGTTATCTCTCTTATGTTCCAGTAAGCCCATCCCCTTCTACAGTTAGAACACGCTGAGGGAACACAGTTAACCCCTTGATCGCCTCCTAGTGTTAACCCCTTCCCTCCCAGTGTCATTTATGCATTGATCAGTGAATTTTTATAGCACTGATCAATCTAATAATGTCATTGGTCCCCAAAAAGTGTAATTTGGGGTCAGAATTGTCTGCTGCAATGTTGCAGTCCCACTAAAAATCGCAGATCCCCGCCATTACCAGTAAAAAACAAAAATAAAAGTCCATAAATCTATCCCGTAGTATAAATTTTGCGCAAACCAATCAATATATGCTTATTGTGATTGTTTTTTTTACAAAAAATATGTAAAAGAATACATATTGTCCTGAATTTATAAAGAAATTTGTATTTTTTTTTTGTTTTTGGGGGGGGGGGGGATATTTATTATAGAAAAAAATTAAAAATATAAATAAAAAACGCAGAGGTGAAGTACCATCCAAAGAAAGCTCTATTCGTGGAGCATATAAATGGTCGGATTTTCCAACAAAATCTTGCCATTACACATTTGTTGTCGGACAATTTGAAAACATGCTATCCAACATTTGTTGTCTGAAAATCCGACAACGATTGTCCGATGGAGCATACAAACGATCGGATTTTCCAACAAAACTCTGCCATCACACATTTGTTGTATACATTTTGTTTGGGTACAACGTCGCATGACCGCGCTATTGTCAGTGCCGTATTGCAAAAAATGGCCTGATCATTAAGGGGGCAAATCCTTCCGGGGCTGAAGTGGTTAAAAACTTGTCTACTGATGGGGGTCAATAGTAGCCACACCCTGTCTGCCTGCTCTACAAGTGCCATTGTCTTTACACATGTAAATTGATGGATAAACCAGTACAGTGAACTTGTGTTTTGCCTTTCCCAATGCTAAAGTCACCTGCTGAGAGTTATAAAATGGGTAACGTTATTAAACATCATCATGAGTGTCAATGAGCTGCAATACACATTTATTGTGCATTCAGATTTTTTTTGCTCCTATTTACAAACCTTCACACCTCCCTAGCCATGTATTACGGTAATGGATCTATAATGACAGCAGACCCATGCTTGAGTTTATGAGTTGTAGTTAGAATTTGCATAATAAATCTTCTTAGTTTGTTGGCTCACAGGGTACTCATAAAGTTGTTCAAATGTAGACGCAAGCACCTCTAGGTGTTTGTATTTTACTTCTGTTACCAGTAGACATCAAGCTTTCTATAAGGTGTGAGTTAGCCTTTTCACAATAAAAGAAAAGGTGAAGTAACACCTGACCCAACACCCACCCCACCCCCGGCCCCTTCGTAGGTGATTAGCTGTCACGGCCCACGCAGTCAATGCAGCAGTCTGGGAACTTGAAAGCCACAGTCTTCTTCTGGGATGGGTCAGAGCAACTCTTGCTAGCATGTGACTGCTTTGACAAATCAGAATCAGTCTGCTCTATCCCCAAGTAAAGATGGTGAAAAAAGAGGCGATCTTTCCAATTCCCAGACCGCTGCGCCAGCTGTGTGAGCAGTGACAGCTAATCATCCAAGGAAGTAAGTACAGTGGGGACTGGGGAGGTGTGGAAGCTCTTAGTTCACCTTTTTGTGGAAAGATGAACTCACACTTTAAGCAGAACAGTATTTTTTTTTCTCTCAACCCAATACCCTTAGTTTTTGGAGCAGTTGAAATTTATTGGACAACTGGTATGGTTATCCTAAGACGGATAGACATCTGTCTTGTTAAGTCCAAGTCACACAGGCAATTGTGCTGTTGGTGGAATACATCAGAAACAGGATTGCTAAGGCCCCTTTCACACTGAGGTGGTTTGTAGGTGCTATTGCGCTAAAAATAGCGCCTGAAAACCAACCCTAAACAGCGGCTGCGCTAGCAAGACTGCTCCAAAAGTCCAGCTAGCAGCATCTATGAAGCGATGAGAGGAGCGGTGTGTTTACCCCTCCTCCACTGCTCATTCCCATTGAAAGAAATGGGAAACCGTGGCTATACCTCCGGCAATGCGCCTCTGCAGAGGCGCATTGCCGGCGGTATTAACCCTGTTTAGGCTGCTAGCGGGGGTTAAAACCGCATCGCTAGCAGCCAAATACCACCACAATTCCAACGGTATAGCGCCGCTAAAAATAGCGACGCTATACCGCCACCGCACCTCCCACCCCAGTGTGAAAGGGGCCTAAGTGAGCAGAGGGGACACTGACTCAGCCATAGAGAGTCTTTCACTTACTGGCTGAACTAGCAGGATGCAGGTGAGTCGTCTCTTTAGTGATCCTGTTGCTGAAAGGTTGCCACCTGTGACTCAGTCATTATATGCCGGGACACTTTTTGGCCTTGTTCACACCATAACTCCTGAGCTGTGTTCTTCTGCACACCATCACACATGTATGGCATGGGCAAGGAACATAGAAAGCATATTTTTTTCTATGTGCTTTGTTCACACCCAACAGAACACTGCAGCTCAATGGAAATGGTGTGAACAAACTGGTTACTAATGGATGGTCTTGGTAGGCAGTGAACACAAACCTCAATGGCCTCTCAAAAGCTGACTTTACAAGTTTAGGTTGCAGATGAATAGAACATTGCAGGTGAGTAAAAAACTGGTTTAGCTTTAGACAGCTAGTTTGACAACTCTTGGATTTGTCCATAGTCATTAGTTGCTTATAACCACTTGTGCTTACGCCATCTGCTCCTTTTTAAAATAATTGGAACAGTTAACAAGAAGTTAGTTGGCAGTTTTTCATAGGTATTTTTTTTCCTATTTCCATATCATTGCCAGTTTTCTAAGTACCATTGTTTAAAAAAGCTTTTTAATGCATTTTGGACAATTTTCTAAACTTTTGGCAACCACGTCACATGGGACTCACCTTGGAGTGTTCTATGGCTGTCATAGAAAACATAAGCAATTGGGCTCACTCCAGCAGCATCCATTCACAATAATGGAAGCTCTTAGCAAGTGGTTAGAAGGATGTAGTTAAATAATTCCTTATTTTTTCCTATTTTTTTGCCATCATTTGATCTTATCTGACACATGCTTTCTAGCAGCTCACCAAATGTAAGGGAAGTGCTGTAGGCTTTACTATAACTGGAGTGCACAATATCCGGGGCAGCTCTGCATATAAATCGGCTTTCAGTTTTGTTTTTTTCGTCAGAGCTTAGAGCGTAGTTCCCACTGTTTAAATTTTTATTTTTTTCATGAATATTGTTTTTTTATTAATCATAGTGACTCATGTTTTCGTATTGATTGCCGCTCGATTGCCGATTTCACAAACAAATATAACTTTTATTATGCCCTGCTGGCATTTTCCATATTGCTTGTGGGCATGTGAAGCCCACAAGCACTATCTTCCGAGACACGATGCAGCTGAGCGACCAGCATGCACCGCCCGTTATCGTGCATTCGCAGTATCAATGCCCGCTGACTCCTGGGAAATGATGACACACATCTCCCAGGAGCATCAGCGAGCATTGGGGGCCGAGGGAAATGATATCAGATGCCACAGAGAGGAAGTGGCAGAATACACAGGACAATACTGTATAGCAACAGTGCTGAAGGGGTGAGTAAAAAAAAAATGTTTTTGCTGATGCATAATGTAAAGTTGTTTTTTTGGGTTGAACTCCTCCTTAATTGAGCAAGCTGAAGCTAGAAGCTGATTGGCTGCCATGCACAGCTCCATCAGATTTTGAACTCTCCAGTTTTAGTAAATCAGACCCACTCAGATCTTGAATTATGTGGACATATGGTCAATGTATATATCCTGATTACTTTTTATACCTCAAAATATCTGCACATTTTAACTTAAAGTTGTTTTGTACACACTTGAGTGTGCAGAATTAAATGAAATGCATGTACAGTAAAACCTTGGTTTGCGAGCATAGTTTGTTCCAGAAACATGCTTGTAATCCAAAGCACTTGTATATCAAAGCAATTTTTTTACAGAGTTTAAAAAGAGAAGAGAGGCACCTCTAAGTGTAGCAATAAGTTGCTAAATGTTGTACCTTCATTAAATGTAACCATATTGCTACACTTAGAGGCTCCTCTCTTCTCTTTCATACTCAGTTGTGACATGACGCTACTCTTATATCAAGACATCGCTTGTATATCAAGTCAAAATTTATAAAAAAAATTAGCTTGTCTTGCAAAGCGCTCTCAAACCAAGTTACTCTCAAACCTAGGTTTTACTGTATATCGATTAGACATCCACAGATTGTTAATTACAAGGGTATTGTGTTGGACGCTATACTTTCTCAGCAAAGGTTATAGAGCCTTGATTTAGACAACATTCAAAGAGTGATTGTTACCCCTCTGATTGTAACTAAACAAATTACAAAACCATCTTACCTAAATGACTTTCTGTCCCTGCAGGGATAAAGTCCCAACATCCTTTGTGATTCCGAGGAAGACCGCAATCCAACAATACAATAAACCCCATTTAATCTCATTTGGATAAACCTGTTTATCTGGACCTCTTTTGAAGGTAAATCACACAACTTGATCATACTTACCTGTTTCACTCAGATCAGCTTTCTATTGTCCAGAAAACTAATCATAATCCCTGCCTCATTGTCCTAAAGCACTGAGGAGTTGGGTTACAAGGGGACTTGGTAACTTGCTGCCAAGCCGTATTCTTGTCAGTATTGGCAGATGCGAAGAAGTAATTAATACCGAGTGTAACTGTTTATTTAAACTTGTTTTGTATGCAGGTGCTTTTTTTTTAAAGGGGCCCATAGACAATAGATAAGTGTTGGTAGAAACAAACTACTTGTACACATTTTACTGCCTGAAAATCTGGGACTGAAAAGATTATTTCAAATGCTAAAAATCGACTAACCTCTAACTTACTGACTAATATCTGGCCAAAATGTTTATTCTTTTGGATGTGAGTTTAGCAGTATCTTTGACAATGTGATCGCTATGTGTTCTGGAAGTAGATTTTAAAAGCTTAAAGTGGTTGTAAAGCCTCAAGGTTTTTCACTTTAATGCATTTTATGAATTGAGGTAAAAAAAACTTCTGTGCTTCAGCTCCCCCCAGACTCCCCCCCCCCTTTTTCTTACCTGAGGCAGATCTGATCCAGCGATGTGCACGAGCGCAGCGGCTTCAGTCTCTCTCCTCATTGCACAGATTGATAGCAGCAGGAGCCATTGGCGTCTATTTGCATGTCTATTTGCATTTAGTAAACCAAGCAGGGCTGTCTTAATGCATAGGCACTGTCCCGGGCCCTAGGTGCATGGGGGGGCCCCATGATAATCTTGCATTACATCATACTTTCCAACTGTCTGGGATTTGCCGGTGATCTGCCGATATGGTTCCTCCTATCGATATGGTTCCCCTCTTGAATGCGCAGGCGCAATCCGAGCTGACGAAAATCACTGAACCTAAGCAGCTGTAGCAAGAGGTACAGGGCAACGTGGAATTTACTGTAAGTGGCCAGTCGCTGTGCTTTCTCGCCTCCTGGCTCTTTTTTTAACATCCTCCAATCCACGGCAGTGTTAAGGAATAAGCCTGGATGCCGCCCGACGTTCGGAGATTTCCGTGGGCTTCGTCTGTGCCTGTGCAGTCAAGCAGGGAACCATATCGATAGGGGAACTAGATCGACAAGACAGAAACGCTTTTTACTAAGCTGTCCCAGGCAGGCTGGGATTTTATTTAAACAAAAAAACACAAGGAAGGCTCATCCACTATAGTCAGAACCAGATGGAGGTAGAAACTACAAGTAGTTTAAATCCCCCATTCAGGTATCATACACACCCTCACCATCGGGGTGCCCAGGCACATTAACTCCTAGGTGTGTTCCTCTGAATTAATGGAAGCATATATAAAAAAGAAGAAAGACAATTTCAACAAGAAATTCTTCAGAGAGGAACAACCGGGTAAGACTAAATTAATTTATTAAATATCTGCATATAAAATCTCATTGAAATAGTTCTTATTGGTGGGTATAATCTTTGTAATTTTTTGCTAATAACTTTTTCAATGAGATTTTATATGCAGATATATAATAAAAGAATATAGTCTTACGCGGTTGTTCCTCTCTGAAGAATTCCTTGTTGAAATTTTCTTTTTTTTATATATGGGATTTTATTTAAAGTACTAATAAATATGTGTTTAATTCTATCAACTATTTATACTTACATTTTGGAGAGTAGGTGCATACATTGGGGCAGGCTGGTAGGGGCCCCAGTGCATTACTTTGCCCAGGGGACCATGATGCTATTAAGACGGTCCTGAAACCAACCACATATTTTCTTACTAATTGTTCCAAATTTAACAAGAAAAGAGATGCACTGAGAGGTGATTAATATGTGTGTAGCTGTTGTTACGTAATTATTTAGAAGCATTCCCTGAAAAGTAAAGTGCCTACAGTTCCCTAACATTAAAGGGGTAATTCCCCCAAAAACCTTTTTTTAACATTTATTCAGGCTCGTTATGTCAAGGGGAATCAGGTTTTTTTTTTTTAGAAATGAAGCCGTACTTACCGTTTTAGAGATGCATCGTCTCCGTCGCTTCCGGGTATGATCGTCTGGTCTGGGCGTGCCTATTTGATTGACAGGCTTCCGACGGTCGCATACATCGCGTCACGAGTAGCCGAAAGAAGCCGAGCGACGGTGCAGCTCTATACTGCGCCTGCGCACCGTCGTTCGGCTACTTTCGGAAAATCGTGACGCGATGTATGCGACCGTCGGAAGCCTGTCAATCAAATAGGCACGCCTATAGTCGGAGCCCATACCCGGAAGCGTCGGAGACGATGCATCTGTAAAACGGTAAGTACGGCTTAATTTCTAAAAAAAAAAAAACCTGATTCCCCTTGACATAACGAGCCTGAATAAATGTTAAAAAAAAGGTTTTTGGGGGAACTACCCCTTTAAGCCCAATCTCTATGCTTTTTGCTTTATTGGCTTTCTGACATTTTCAGGTACATTAACCGCTTAACGCCCGCCGCACGCCTATTTACGTCCGCAGAATGGCACGGACAGGCAGAAGCACGTATATATACGTGACTGCCTACTAGCAGGTCGGGGGTCCGATCGGGACCCCCTCCGCTGCGTGCGGCGGGTGGCTTACCGTGGGGAGCGATCCGACTCGAGGGGGCGGCGGTTAATTTCTGTCCGCCCCCTCGTGATCGCTCCCAGCCAATCCCGTGTGCCGCCGCCGTGTCACTTCCTCTGCCTGTAAAATGTAAACACAGGCAGAGGAAGTGATGCAGCGCTCATCTCAGCGGTATTTTCAAAGCGCCGAGATGAGAGAAGAGACACAGTGAGTCGCACCAACACTACACTGACACCAGTACACGCAAGCACGTTCAACCCCTTGTGATCACCCCCCCCCCCCCCCACCCCCTGTCACACTGTCACTGTACTGATCACTGCATTTAGTGTCAGTGTGACAGGCAGTGTGACAGGCAGTTAGTGTTAGGTCCAGGGTAGCCCCGTACCCTAATAAATTTTGGCCTTAATGTTTGACTAAAAAATAAAGTTTATTCCGTTTTTCTTATAACAAAAAGTAAAAAATATTGTTTTTTTTTTCAAAAATGTCATTCTATTTTTGTTTATAGCGCAAAAAATAAAAATCGCAGAGGCGATCAAATACCACCAAAAGAAAGCTCTATTTGTGGGAAGAAAACAAAGCGAATTTTGTTTGGGAGCCACATCGCACGACCGCGCAATTGTCTGTTAAAGCGACGCAGTGCCGAATTGTAAAAACGCCTCTGGGCATTTAGCAGCATATTGGTCCGGGGCTTAAGTGGTTAACATCTGATTGGATGGTGAGGGTAATAGCGTAACTTTCCTGCCTCGGAGACACTGAAAAAGTCACACTAATCTGACAGCAGCTTAGTGACTTCGGGAGAGTGAGATAGACAGGACCCCTGACAGTGCAGACACAGGAGAAGCCGCTAGGTTTGCCACTCTTCCCTATTGTATGCAGATTTATCAGCAGGCAGTGTGCTAGGTAAAGGACTTTGAAAGTTGGTGTCAAAATCGTTTTGTTGCTTTTAAGGTTGTTGAAGGAAATATTCAATCCAAACATTTCCATATGTTACTACTTGTCCAAAAAGTTGTATATTCCACAAAAGGTCACGTCACCCAAATGTTATTCCCATTTTTTGGCAATGAAAAGTACAAGTTAAGACAGGAAGATTTTGTTATTGCTAAAAATTGAAACTGGAAAATCTCTGGTGCCACTGAGTGATTCTTCCCTTTTCACCCAAAGAAAAGGTTGGCAGGGTTCATGGTGGCCTCTAGGTTCAACGATCAACTCGTATGTTATTCTATTTGGGGATTTTTTTGTAATATGACTTTTCGATGGGTACTTTAGCTATTTTGGCCCATTTTAAAAGAGTGGATACGTTATTTTTAAGGTCATCTCATCGGAGATGCTTGGTCCACCCTTTTCGGTTGCTGTTTCGGATAAGCAGGATAGTGGAAAGTTGTCACAATTTGTCTAGGCTTTTCCTGTAGTCTTTTGTATCTTTGATGCAATGTAATCACCTAACATAAACAAAGTTGTCTAATTAGAAGAATCCTCTTTCATGGACTTAATAGATAATTGTGTGCATGTTAGATCAGGGAGGGTCTCTCTTTCTATTGTGTAGAGAGAAGTGATGCTGATGTAAATCCCTGTCTCGCCTAATCTGTCACATTTCACATTCCATATCCTCTTTTATGCCCTAATCTGCTGGATACACACAACTAGGTATCGGTTAGTGACCAACATATGATCTAAGGATACAGTAAAGTGGTAACGTCTTTAATGTCGCATCACAATGAGAGCCAGAAACTGAATGTTTTCGCATGTCCCCTGGTGTAAAATAAAAATAATACTGTTAAAGTGCAAATCGCTCCTTTTAAAGATCCAGCAATTTAACACTATAAACACTTAAATAAATATACATAGCTACAGCCAGATGTGTAGATACGTATATAGTAGCAATACACAATCCATTAAATGCAATCCATGTAGCAACAGGCAATAATGAGGCTTTGAAGCGGCAATTATTGCATACTAACATTTTCAAGCATGCGTCAAAATCTCAGCCGACAATCAGCTAGGCAAGGTAAAGTATAACCACACATGGGTCGAACTTCATTCGTACAGAAATTCTGAGAAATCTTTTGTCAAAACATGTGATAGTATCATCAGTGGTTTGACGAATTTCATTAGAAAGCCCTTAAATTTTTTGTTATAGTGCCATACCAATGGTTCTAACTTTATAGCCTCGTACACGCACACGGTTTTCTCGGCAAGAAACAGCAATAAAACTGCTGGCAGAGCGTGTGTACGAGGCTTTGAGGTTTCTCGTCAAGAATCTAGACGAGAAAAATAGAGAACCTGCTCTCTATTTTATTGTCGTAAGATTCTCGCCAGTGTTTTCCTGTCGAGAAACCCGAGCGCGTGTATACTTACCTCTAACAACAAAACCTGGGGAATGCACAGGGAAAAACCAAGCCTACTTACCGACCAGCTCGCAGAACAACCAATTAACCTGTTTAACAGTATGCGTTAAAACAGGGGTATACTTACCTCTCCATGGAAACCCACGCATGCTCAAAATGACTTTGACGCATGCACGGTAGCTTCCAAGGAATAGGTAGGGTGAAGCAAGATGGTGGCGACGGCATCGAATGTTAGGTGTGTGTACACTTGGCCGGCAAGAGAATCTTGCCAGGAATCTCGTCAGGAAAAACAACATTTTTTTCCTGACGAGAATCCCGGCCATGTGTACAGGGCTTAACGCTTTATTTCGGGATGCACAGAAGTGAGACAGTGTTCATGCTTGTGACCCTAGCTGCACACATACCATATTCAGTATATAAAACAAATAAATGTTTGTGATAACACAATAAAAGTTCTACTTCTGGATCAAAATTTACCTAGCACGTGCACATTACAATTACAAGTACAAATTTTGAACAGAAACGGCAGTCTATTTAGTTAGAATTTTTCTCGTTGCTACAATCGAGAACCCTTGTTGAATTGTTACAATAGAAAGTCAAATTATCATTTTGGAAACAACTATTTTCAAATAAAACTCTAATGCCACGTACACACGATCGGTTCATCGGATGAAAACGGACCGATGGATTTTTTCATCTGATATCCGATGTTCTGACTTTCATCACTCTTGTCTACACACGTCAGTTAAAAATCCGATCGTTTCAGAACGCGGTGACGTAAAACACAACAACGTGCAGAGAAAAATTAAGATCCACGTATGGGCACCTTGGTTGTACAGAAGCTTATCTACAGATCGACTTCTGTACAACCAGCCTGTAAAGTTTTTACCTGATGGATCAGTGCTGACAGCTATAGCCAGCAGCTCTGAACATTGTATTCTGACGGCACATTAAATGTGTGAACGGGGGAATCTGTTGGTTGAATGAAAAAAAAGATGAACGTTTGGGTTGCCTTAGGCGTACACACGATCGAATATATCTGCTGAAACTGGTCCGCAGACCAGTTTCAGCGGACAGATTAGATTGTGTGTACGGGCTAGCAGGCAGGTTTCCAGCATACAAAAGTTTTAAAGCATGCTTTAAAACTTGTCTGCTGGAAAGCCGTCTGTCAGATATGTCTGCTGGTTAGTACGCCTAACCAGCGGACCGCATGCGTCAAATGGATTTGACGCATGCGTGGAAGTATTTTACTTCCAGGTTCGGTGACGTGGCAGCGTCAACGTCACCGCCACGTCACCGCGCTGTCTGTCCGCGGAGATTTTGGTTTGATCGTGTGTACACAGATCAAACCAAAACATCCCAGGAGACATGTCCGATAAAAAACGGTCTGTCGGACCATTTTCATCGGATATGTCTCCTCGTGTGTACGCGGCCCTAAAGTAATAAATTAGTGTGCTTTGGGATTCAAGCTTATATTGCAAATAGCAAATCATGTTAAACAAAATAGTGATAGTGAATACATTTCAGCTTTAACAGTGCTTATTACCACATGAAGTGATTTTTCAGCTTGTTTTAAAATCCCTAATCTGATCCCTTTTCTATATAACAAATGCTACACCATGAGAGAATTTGTTCTATTAGTCCTAATCCTAGTAATTTCCTAATCCATCTAATCTAGGAACAGTGGTGGATCAGGTAATCTGAGTAAAGGATATTAAAGTGGATGTAAACCCTCTCCTATACCCAGTGAAGTGAACAGCATCAGATGATTCACAGAGATGAAACAAATTTCCCTACATAAGTTTCACATGGTATATCTGCTGTCTTTAGCTATCTGCACTGCTTAGAACAACGTGTTAGAGATTTTCTCCTCCTGTTCAGCACTGGGTGTGGATTCTTGGCATACTCTGTGTGACAGCTGATTGGAGGAAAGGCACACCCCCCCATTCCACATAGGCAGAGGAAGGAAGGAAGGTGCAAAGCTGTGCTGTGAATAGACCAGTTCTCTGCTAATCTATTTATAGCACACACCTGACACAAATTTCTGGCTGAGTTTTTCTTAGTTGTTCGGAGAACTTGTCAGAAGTTATGCTGATAACAGAAGAACGGAGCAGCAGAAAGACACAAGACACGGGACTTAGGGCTTTGGAGAGAGATAAAAAAACACTACAGATATATGTGCTTAGGTCAAATTTTATTAATCAGGTTTACATCCACTTTAATTCTCCCCACCTGTTCTTCAGCTATTTATGGTCCCTCCTATAGGGGTTTATGAGTGATAAAATGCTTGACTTCAGTAAAGCCCCTTTGACATGGGAGATCTCTCCACTGATCCCCACTGAGCAGGCAGATTACAGTTCTTTGTCTGCTCCGCTATGCAGAGCAGACATAGCACAGTCCCACCCTCCTCTATGGGGCAATCAGATGGAAACAGAAGGCCTGTCCTTTTCCATCCAATGCCATCTAATCTGCTGGAAAGATAGAAAATAGGACCACTATCCGTCGTTGACAGGATCAGATCGGATGGCGGCAGGTGACAGCGGACAAGAGCCTGCTGCTCCATAGAGGAAACTAGAGGGTCTGGTCAGGTCTGCTTATTAGTTTTTCAGACCTGACAGCCTGTGTGAAAGGTGCCTATAAATTTTTAAGCTGGCCATTCAGCTTAACCAGCCGGTTCAGCAGGGACCGGTCAAATTTCTGTTTATGTATGAGCATCATGGTTGATCGACTTGTGTACAACCAGCTTGTCGTGTTTTTCCCGAATGATTAGTGCCATCAGCTTTAAGCTGGCAACACTAATCATTGTGTTCTGCCAACAGGGATGGCTACCCACACATTTCCCACCAGCAGAATACAATAGCATTGCGGGAGAGATTCTCCCATCAACACTGTATTGATGGGGGAATCAAACTATTTTTGTTCTTTCCACCCGTTTTGGAAGGAAAGAAAACTGCACAATGTATGGCCTGCTTTAGCGTATACATACGTTTGGAACCCTCCCCCCCTCCGGTGTCACATTTGGCACCTTTCAGGGGGAGGGGGGTGCAGATACCTGTCTAAGACAGGTATTTGCACCCACTTCCGGGAACAACTTGTGCGGCAGACACGCCCCTACCCGCACAATCCACCCCCCACTGTCTCCTGGGAAATACACTGTTCCCAGGAGAGAGCGGGGACCAGTGACGGCATGGCGCTCTACTCCGCTTTAAGAGTTTCTGATGTTGGTGCTGATCAGGATTCAGGACTGCTGCTGGATGAATGAGAAAATTAGGACAATGTGAGCAAAGGTATATCAGGTCATTGTCATAGCCAGCTAAGCAACGTCTGAAAATCTTTTAACACTTAAAGGACAGGAAAGATATTTACCAATTAATACGTTTACGATGGACCCTCCTTAATTGCACTTGCTGTGTTTGTCACATGTGTTTCTTGTTAGGGGGAGGGAGCTGAACTGATGCACATGTGTCTTTGGGTTATTTAGTCATCAAAGGGCACGTGTAAAAAGAAAAGCAGATCTTGGGTCATTTTAGGCTGATTTCCTGTTGCTTATTTAAGAGAAGATGCATGGTCATGTAAAACAGACTCAAAACGAGCATTAAAGAAAAGTATGAAGTATAGCAATATATTCATGAACCTAATGTGGATATCCTGTAATGTATATCCGTTTTCTAATGGCACAATGCAAGATAGAATTTTAATGGAGTTCTGGTAAAGTATTTAGTCTCCTGATTGGGTGACCCCCCTTCTTGGAAGTAGACATTCGGAAAAAATGTCTTCTACATATGTACGGCTTACATTCTCATTGACGTCCCTTAGAAGTTCACTGAACTACATAGACAAATTACACTTCTGTATCAATCAATTTTTTCTGCATTATTTAATGTAATTGATCAGCAAAGTTTTAGGAAATCCATTTTCTGCAGAGACAGCTGTACATCGTTAAATGTGAAGTAACCATGTCATACTTCCAGTTTTAATGCCTTGAAAACCTGGCGCTGTCCATCTCCAATAATACGGTATAATCGTTAAAATGAGATTTCATACCAATGTACAAATAAATAGGAAACACCACTGAGCAAACATTCCTGAAAATTACGTATATACCAGCATTAAGCGCTAACCTCTTATTTGTACAAATTATTCAAAAAACAATAAAAAAAAAAAAAAAAAAAAACAGAGAATGGAGAATGTTCAAAGTTAAACCTCACTTCACTCATCCTATCAGGCATTTTTTTTCCCTAGATAACCTGGAACATGATTGGGGATTTTTTACGTAAATGCAACATCAGTTGATCAAGTGAGCCTTCTCTACTCTTTTGGTAAACCAGCCCCATAGTGTGCAGTTCCTTCCAATTCGCTTTCATGTTTACAAAGGGTAGGAAATACATAGCAGACATGAGTTATTCCTGAGCAGTTCCTTGTGTGCCTGATATACTCTTTACTCAGAACAGCTCCCTGTAAAATGCTGCACATAATCTACCGGCAGGGGCAACTGTAAATTCCTGGGGGGGACAGGAGGTGCTGGAGGGTTACTGCTTTTAACATTGCTGGTACCCTTTGATCTCAGCAGAGAGCCTCTTATGTGTATGTAAGCATCTCTAAAAGACGGCATCTGTCTGTTTTTACATAGCACTTCTATCCCTCTCTTATTTCTTACCAGTGTTGATTGTAAAAACTATTAAGTTATCATCTGCGATGAAAGAAAATTTTGGCCCATATAAATCTAATATAACAAAATAATTAAAAAAAAAAACATTCTGGCCCACATAAATCTAATATAACCAAATAATAAAAAATAAATCATGTTGAAGTCACTCTTATCTAGTTAGTACTGGTGGTGCCGTATATTCATGTAATGATGTTTATTTACTACCATGTTGACCTCAATTTGAATGGAATTTGTTCTCACCACCATGTCGTTGCTTTGACATACAGCAGGTCACTAATTAGGTAAAATAACATGTTACTTCTGAGTCTGGCAGTATTAAGATGATTTAATTCATGATTTAATGCTTTGTTCAGCATGAGCATTGCCATTTAACATAATTATTTCTGGCATCCAGACACAGAGCAGTGTCAGGAGCTCCCACTTCTGTTACGAGGCAGGACGATTCAAAAGAAGACACCAAGAATGCTCATTGGCCTATATGTACTGAAAATATCTTTTAAGCTTGCCCTTTTCAGGAGATATTTACCTTTTAGTGTGCCAATGAGGTAATCTGTGCATGCGCAGTGAAGAAACTTCCCTCCACATCGTTTCTTCCCCAGCCTGTGCCGTGACTGGCAGTTCCCAAGTGCATGTGCGGGACCATCAGGGTTTACGTCCTCTTTAATTTGAAAATCTATTTCTACGTTTATTTTTAGAATGCTATACTTCATTTTTTTTTAAGCATCTGTAATATAAATGCTGTAATCCAGCATAAGCTATAATGCACACATTGGACCAAGACAACTTTAACCACTTGCCGCCGGTGCGGCTCTTGTTCTGGCTGGGCGTCATATGACGTCCTCGGCTTCTCGGACCTCTAGGGGGCATGCGCTCACTCCCGCCGCGTCACTTAAGTACAGATGTGCGTGCCCGGCAGCTGCGACGACCGCCGGGCACTCGTGGGTCAAAAGAGGACCGTGGATCTGTGTGTGTAAACACACAGATCCACGTCCTATCAGAGGAGAGGAGACCGGTGGTGTGTTCCCAGTACAGAGCAACACCGATCGTTCGCCTCCCCTTGTGAGTCCCTTCCCCCTACAGTTAAAATCACTCCCTAGGACACATATTTAACCCCTCGATCGCCCCCTAGTGTTAACCCCTTCCCTGCCAGTCACATTTACACAGTAATCAATGCATTTTTATAGCACTAATCGTTGTATAACTGTGAATGGTCCCAAAATAGTTTCAGAAGTGTCTGATATGTCTGCCACAATAGCACAGTCATGATAAAAATCGCAGATTGCCGCCACTACTAGTAAAAAAAAAAAAAAATGGCATAATTCTATCCCCTATTTTGTAAATGCTATAACTTTTGCGCAGACCAATCAATATACGCTTATTGCAAATAGTTTTTACCAAAAATAGGTAGAAGAATACGTATCGGCCTAAACTAAGGAAAAAAAAATGTTTTTTTATATATTTTTTGGGGATATTTATTATAGCAAAAAGTTAAAAATATTGAATTTTTTTTTAAATTGCCGCTCTATTTTTGTTTATAGCGCAAAAAATCAAAACCACAGAGGTAATCAAATACCACCAATAGAAAGCTCTATTTGTGGGAAAAAAAGGACACCAATTTTGTTTGGGAGCCACATTGCACGACTGCACAATTGCCAGTTGAATCGTCGGAGTGCCAAATCTCAAAAAGTGGCCAGGTCCTTTACCTGCATAATGGTCCGGGTCTTAAGTGGTTAAACGTTTCCTTATCGAGTGTAGAGTATGAATGGTTGATGACATTCACATATTGATTATGTGTGGCCACTATAACATTTGTTTGCATCTCTAGAGAATAAGACAAATCACACTCGGCAATCTCTATTTTTTACTGTAAAAGGTTTGGAGTCTTGTAAAAAGTCTACAGGTTATGATAGATCAATGGTATTGCAATCTATGTGTTTTACAAACCTTTTTATGCTCACATTTTAACACTCACTCACACACTTGAACTGAAATAAGTGTTTTTTTGTTTTTACTGGGTTGTCATTCTGTTGTTTGTGCATTACTTTCCTGTTTTTGCCGTGTTATGTCTGTTTTGATGTGCTGTTGTAGTTGTTGAGTGAATACAATTTAATGCTATTGTCAGAGACCTGTTGTGGCCAGGATGTTAGAGACCTGTCTTTAGGGGATTAAGTGAGCTATGCAGAAAGATGGACAGGCCAAATCATGTCTGTATAAACGTCAGCTTGATAGCTGCTGGTTCCTTCCTTCAACTGACAAAGCATGCTGAAACTTGTAGTGTCAGATAAGTTGGAGAACTGGAGCTCATTTCTCGAATGTAGCAATTTGGATGATATCTGTATGTTTTTCTTTTTATAATTTATTGCTTTTTTTTGTGCAGGCTGTGTCCTTCTGAATCCTTACACCAATGAATGCCGCAGAGTACAACGTCGCTATGGATTATTCGGACAGCATCAACTCCAGTGACCTAAACAGCAGCTGCCTTTCTGGAGACTGCATTACCATGGAGTCCTTATCATGCCCCAACACTTTAAACAAGAGCGCTCTGTTATATACTCTTGCCATTGTCTACATCTTCATCTTTGTTATGGGACTTCTGGCCAATTCTGTTGTCATTTGGCTTAATATTCAGTCCAAGACTACTGGCTATGAGACTCACCTGTACATTTTTAATTTGGCTGTGGCTGACCTCTGTGTCCTTCTAACTCTTCCCGTCTTGGTGGTGTCATTAGTACAGCATAACCAATGGCCAATGGGTGAGGTGACCTGCAAGGTGACACATCTGATCTTTAGCATTAATCTTTATAGCAGCATTTTTTTCCTCACCTGTATGAGTGTTGATCGCTACTTTTCAGTGTCAATGCGTGGAGCTGTTGGTAAACGCAGAAGGAAGATAATTCGCCGAATGGTTTGCGTTCTTGTGTGGCTCGTTGCCTTTATAGTCTCCCTTCCAGACACCTATTATTTAAAAACTGTAACCTCACCAGTCAACAATGAAACCTACTGCCGTTCTATGTATCCAGAGGAATCCGTCAAAGAGTGGCTACTGGGAATGGAAATTCTTTCCATTGTGTTGGGATTTGTCATTCCTTTTCCAATTATTGCAGTCTTCTATTGCATGATGGCTTGGACTCTGTCATCCTCCTCCTCCTCGTCCTTAACTTCAGCAGGAGACCAAGAGAGAAGAATAAGTGGAAGGCTAATTGTTTCTTATGTTGTTGTATTTATGGTTTGTTGGTTTCCATATCATGTTATGGTATTGTTGGATGTCTTGTCCTTCCTCCAGGTCCTGCCATTCACCTGCACATTTGATAACTTCCTGTACGCAGGAGTTCACATTACGCAATGTTACTCACTCCTTCACTGCTGCATCAATCCAATCCTGTACAGTTTCATCCACAGGAACTACCGCTATGAGATCATGAAGGCCTTTATATTCCGTTACTCTTCTAAGACTGGGCTTTCCAAACTAATTGACTCTTCTAAGGTCTCTGAAGCAGAATATTCTACTGTAGACCAAATCCCAAAGTGAAACATGAAGAACATTTATTTGACTAGTTCCTTCCCTTACTACAGCACAGACTGAGGTCCCAGAGACCAAACTGGCGCATTCACATTCCTGCCAGGGCTGGCAGAAGCGAGAAGAGTCCCTTGCTTATGACTACAGCTTAATTAAGCTGGCAGTTCACCAGGATACACTTGCTTCACCAAGAGAGCACACGCTAACTAAAAACAATGGAGCAATAGTGACTGTGACCTGTCAATTTCCAAACGCCTGCCACTGAACTGTTCTGTGAATAGGTATAGAATGGCGCTAAAGAGCACTGACATGTGATCCTATCTCCCTTGCCTTACTTGTAAAATAATGCACAGCATGTATATCATTTAATAACCATAAAATGGTGTAACACATCAGCAACACGCCATATTTTTCCCCGCGTCGTCTACAAGACACAACACTTCTGGAAAAATAAGGCTTGAAGCCAAGTATTTCATAACTGGCTACCTCCCAGCAAATGAGGTATATAAAACCCACAGGGTAAACCGAGCCCAAACTTGTCATGTCAGCCAATGCTTTTGTATATATGTAATGTAAAAAGTTTTCTGTAAAGCACGTATATATATATATTTTTTCTATAGCTTATTGTATTTAAAAGCCATTTTAACTGGCGGGTCTTTGTATTTGAAATTCAAATAGACATTTATATATATCTATATATGTATTATCTATATTTTTTAAATTGTTTATGTTATTTGACCATTGGAAATATACCTTTTTTATATTTTACTTTGGTGGTTTTGCTAGTACACAAAAGCTCTTTTAACCATTAAAGCTTTGTACAAATCTCTGGTGTTGAAGTGTCATGATTGAAAGGGTGAGAAGCAAGAGTGGGAGTGTTAAACAGAATTGGCCTCTTTGGGACAAGTCATTCTTCAGGCCAACGGGCAGCGGTTCAGCTGGAGTGTCTGGGAAAAAAAGACAAATGAGATTGTCATTTAGAGAACAGTTAGCAGGAAGATGTTTAAACAGTAGATAAAGGAAATCTGCAATGAGATGCTAAAGTCTTAAAAGCATGAAATAGATACAGGGCTTAATGGGAAAAAAAGGCAGTAAAAGGTGTTCTCAAGGCAAGGCATATATCAGTTGAAAGCTGAACTTCAGGCAAAACTAAAAAAAAAATCTAATTATATATTTATAGAAAAATAAAGCTTTCTATGTATTTTTGGTATTTCAGGATTGGGATTTTTATATGAAAGTATTACTTTACCAAATGAGTATTTAATACTTTAAACAGTGTTCCAGAAGAGGTAGTTGACAATTATGCCGCGTATACACGATCGGTTCGTTTTTTTATCCATTGGTGAAAAAAACTAGGAACTTGTTTTAAAATTATCTAATGGTTAAATAACCAATAGATAAAACCGATCGTCTGTCGGCACGTCCATCGGTTAAAAATCCACGCATGCTCAGAATCAAGTTGATGCATGCTCGGAAGTATTGAACTTCATTTTTCTCAGCACGTTGTTGTGTTTTACGTCACGCGTTCTGACACAATCGTTTTTTTAACCGATGGTGTGTGGGCAAGACTGATGAAAGTCAGATTCATCGGATATCTGATGAAAAAATCCATCAGTCCGTTTTCATTGAACGAACCAATCGTGTGTACAGGGCATAAAGGTCTATTCACAGATGCCTCTGCATTACAACACAGTGGCTGGTGTGCGTTGCATTGCTGTGGGATCACTGCAGTGCCAATGTGGCGATAGTGGCGCATCACACTGTTCACTTCTGTTTTTTTCAACAAACTTTATTAGAATGTCACACAGTGACATTTCATTAGCGTCTCCCGGCAATCACACAGTTTGAAGTGGTGAAATTCTTGCACTGCGCTGCACTGGAAAAAAGCACAGCCTGCCATACTTTTTTTCAGCACACACTACCATATTATGATGGTGTGAACCAGCCAGGTAGGAGACAAAGCATTTTGCCTTGTCTTGTATTAGAACTGTGGTGAGACTGTGCTGTAATAGCCACCCAACACAGTCCTGCTGCTTATGGTGCTACTAAACCCTAAAGCCTAGTAAACACAATAATTGTTTTTTGTTCAACCCAGCAGACTTCTCTTGAACCAGCTCATGACGCTCAGTATTTGGCCAATGTGTACTAGGCTTTAGGGCCCTTTTCACACTGGTGAGCTTTTGCCACGCTAGAATGCACCTTTCCAGTATGACAAAAGCGCATCAAAATGATACCCCTTTAAATGTACCTTTTAACATCGCAGTGCTGCATTTGTGCTGTATTTTTCAAAGTACTACATGCTGCATCTTTAGAGCATTTTTCAAAAGCACACCCAAAACGTACCTTCCATTTGAAGTCAATGGAAACACACCAAAAACTTTGTGCATTTCTATAGTTGACCAAAGATGCTAGTTGTTAAGGAGCCAGAACCCGCCATTGTCCTTAACAACCAGTGAATAGCTGTTGTTAAGGATCTGGCACCTGCCAGCATCCCTAACAGCCAGTGGATAGCTACACTTACAATGCTTCTATGGTGGTCACCCCCAGCTCCTCTTTGCTCGGTCTCTTTATGTAAAAGAGTCGGTCTGTCCCTCACATTCACAAAGCTGCCTGAGTTGAGAGAGTTCCCAGCTGTCCTGCCTAATCTTGCTCTGTTTAGCAGCTCTTTGCACTGCTGGCTGGATCGACTCCTGCTCATGAAGAGAAGAGAGGAGCTGGAGGTGACCACCAAGGAGGTAAGCTGGGCATTGCATGTGTAGCTATATTCACTGGTTCCTAATAACCAGCGGATGCCAGTTACCAGCAGCAAACATGCATGTAAACCACATATGGATTGTGTTCATTTTTACCACAATGCGTTTAAAAACAAAATATGTGTTTTTGAAAATGCAAGTTGTTGGCAAGGAGGCTCAGGTGACACCACTGTCATGCTCCTGCCCGTGTTGTGTGGCAGCAGAGTATAAATCTAAAAGGTGGCTGGACAGAATTACATATCCTCTCGCATTTAAAACACATTAAAAGCAGTTATTTGGGTGGGGTTTTGCTTTTATAAATAATTCACTGGTGTGGGTGACAATCCCTTTCATTAATCATGACAGGCAGATGAACCTCGGAGGCGAGGTGCAAAACTTACAAACGCCTTACATAGTCATAAACCAATCCAATTATAGATTTAAACTGGGCAAGGATGTGTAAGAGGTGAGGGTGAGAAAGAAAGGAAAAGCGTCTAAAAAATCCTATCTCACTTAGAATGTGAAGCTATCTCTCTGATGGACCTATCTCTCTCAGATATGTAATGTGGGTACCCTCATTCATGTGAACGCAAAGGCACCACTAATAGACGAGCCCCATATTCAACATATCCACAAAAGTCCTTTTCTAGTAGAAAATCAATGTCTTGGCAGGCATATTTCTGTACCTCACCCCAGCATAAAAGGGGGAAAAAGACGAGGAAACGTAAATCATGTGACCCCTAAGACCCCTTTCACACTGGGGCAACCCGCGCCTTAGCGGCAAAGTGCCACTCGTTTTAGCAGTGCTTTTTGACCACTACAGGGGTGTTTTTAATCCCCAAGAAGAGCTGCTGATTTATTGCAATGGGCAGGGCGATTTTGGGAGCGCTGTATACAGCCCCCAAAGATGTATACAGCCCCCAAAGATGCTGCTTGCAAGACCTTTTCTAACGTCCCACAAGTACACCGCCCAGGTGTAAAAAGCACTCATTGCAATGAATGGGAAGCAGTTTTCAGGCGCTTTACAGGTGCTATTTCTAGCGCTAAAAACCTAAAATGGCTTCAGTGTGAAAGGGGTCTTAGAAAAGAAGAATAGAAAAATATGTGCTCCCAAAAAGGACCTTAAACCTTACATGTCTCGCTTCACATTTTCAGTGAGATAGGATTTTTGGACACTATTCCTTTCTTATTAATGTAAATTTCATGGTAGGACAGGTAAACGATAATAGCTGCTACCAGCATCCTCTAAGACCATATTGGTAAGTATGCCCAGTATTTTACAACTGTTTTGGGTATACATATGATTGTACCATATGGGGGTGATATTGAGATATTGCCATCATTGTGCCCCATACATATTGATTGCTATACAAGTCGACATACATAGATTTATGTTACTTCAAGGTACTTAAAGTGGTAGTAAAGTTTATTTTTTATTTTTTAAATGGTCCCCCATGCAGGCTTAGGTCATAATGTCAGTACAGTATAGTACAGTATACAGTGCATATTAGTACCTGCAGTAAGTCTTTCATAATGTACTGCACTGACAAGGCTCTCCTTGGTCTCCGGCAGCTCCCATCTTCGCCTGGTCTTCCTTCTAAGTTCCCAATCGTAAAGTGCTTGAATGGTCGCTCCGCAAGTGACATCCCTCCTGTGCATGCACGTGATGTCACTCATGCGTGTGCACGTGGAAATCATATCACCGTGGCAAACAGAGCGAGCTATAAATGTGGTCTGCACTGCAGATGTGTGGCTCAGATCACATTGCCTGCATTTGTGATAGAAGAGAACACTAGGGTCTCTTCCGTTATAAAAAGCCTGCTTGTCAGCGGATTGTCATTTGGAAGGCTTGATGTACACGGGATGTTTTACAACCTCTCCTGAACGATTTAACTTGACACATAGTAACCTGTAGACATGTGCATTCGTTTTTGTTAGAATGCATTTTCGTCCGAAAATCTGTTTTTTTCGTTATCGTTTTAACAAACGATAACGAAAGTGCAAGGAACGTAAACTGAAAGATCCGACATAAAAAATGCTTTATTTTCGTTTTCGTTGCAGTAAAAATTCAATATAGAGAGATTCGACATTATAGGGAAAAGATTTGACATTATAGAGAAAATATTCGACACTATAGAAATAATAGATTCGACATTACAGAGAATAGATTTCGATTTATGAGAAAATTGATTCGATATTATAGAGAATAGATTCGACATTATTACTAGTCATACAACATTAGAATTCTTGTAGACGTTCCGTCGAATATTCTTTTGCCCATTTGACAGAAACCAAGTATTATTGGATTTTCGGACGAAAGCTATTCCCCAACGAAAAACAAAATAAATCAAAACGATTTTCGGGAGTAACTAAATAAATTTATTTTCCAAACGAAAATGAAAAAACGAAACAAAATATTCCAGTCTGCACATGTCTAGTAACCGGCGTTTAAAAACGTCAGTTTTTGCCACGTTTGCGTTTAGAAGAGTTATTTTTTTTCAAATGGTCCAAAATTTAAAACATCTGTAAACGAAAGTCACCTAAACGTGAGTTACTGCATTTACAAGCTGTTACTGGCGTTTCAAATGCCTCTGAACATCCATCCTGAACGCATTTTTTTTGCTTTCCAAAAAATGCTTCTAAACTTAACTGCCTGTTAACGACTATAAACGACCCTGTGTACATATAAGACAACATAGAGGAGAGTTCAAGGGCAGCTAAAATGCCCAACTTCTCCTAAACGTCCATTTACCAGCAGCAGTGTACATGAGGCCTTATGCCGCGTACACACGAACAGATTTTCTGTTGGAAAATAATCGGATGGTTTTTCCGTCGGAATTCCGCTCAAGCTTGGCTTGCATACACACGGTCACACCAAATTCCGACCAGCAAGAACGCGGTGACGTACAACACTATGACGAGCTGAGAAAAATGAAGTTCAATGCTTCTGAGCATGGGTTGAATGGTGTTTTTTATCCCGTCGGAATTTCATGAAGACGAACGGATTTTCCGAAAATTGAGAACCTGCTCTCTATCGAAGTCCGTCGGGAATTCCAAAGGAAAACGTCCGATGGGGCATACACACGGTTGGAATCTACGATGAAAACTACCATCTGCCTTTTTCCATCGGAAATTCTGACCGCGTGTACGGGCATTAGAGTTTACTACCACGTTAAAACAAGTATAACATATTTATTTTTACCTCACCCTATAGGAAATTACATTTATGGTCATGAAATATATTTTTAGATTACTGAACTAAAGATTACATTTTATCTTGGTGCATCAAAGTTAAATATCGGTTTTTAAGCGTACATACCCTTCAGTTAGTATAGAAAGTGTAAAAAGTTCCTTTTTACATTGAACAGCAATTTCTTTCTTTTGTTATTGGTATCCTGTATTTAATCCAAAGCACTTTCCATAATACCTTTCTGAACTTGTATGACCTCTCCATGGATAATATTTGAAGCATCCAAATTTTGGAAAGTACACAAAATAAATAGGCTTAAGGGGAAAAATAGAGGATTTCGAATGACAGAGAAGAGTGAAGAATGCATGTCAGCCCTCCTGTCTGAAGGAGCTTACTGTGTGTATATACATATACAAGTTCACACTAAGCTGTGAGAAAACAGACCCTGCCTGTAATGTCTGGTTTCCCTGTGACCTCGAAGCACCTTGCTCATTACTGGACTTGTTAGAACAAGGGCCCTTACTCAGATCTGCTCTTTTGCCCCTCCACCCTAATGAATTCCAGACGGACAGAGGGAGACAGAAAGGGTGGGTATCACACCTCTCCCCCTAGGCGGTGAGCGGTGGGTCCCTCAGGGTGACATCTACACAGAGTTTGACAGGGACGTTGATTGGGCAAGTCGCAAAGTCATGTTCTGAGAATTTGTTTGCGGTCTAGCAAGTAAAGGTTTTGAAATTATTATGCGTAATGAAACAGAACTCAGAACCTGAGTAAATGCTGCAGTGTAAATCAAGTGAATACTTACATATGATTGTTGCAATTAATTGTGACTCTAAAGAACACCATTAAGCATCCTCAAAAACTGAAATATAAAGAAAGGACTGCGGCGTTACTGTTATACCGCTGAATAAAAGGAAAAACGAAGAGGGAGCCTCCATCTAAATGTAGATTATTCAAATGAATGTCATTTTGAATAAAGAGAAAAGTTTATAGCACTGGGTATAGCTGTTGTGCGTGTCATCCTAGGGCAGGGGTGCCCAAACTTTTAAAGAGCGAGGGCCACTTAAGCAACTTAGTAACCAGTCGTGGGCCACAATGAGTGGAGCGGGTGGGTGACAGGTCCATGTTAACCCTGCATATGCTGAGCAGACATAGACATGGCTCGCTCTACTCTATGGGCCCTCCGATCCCATCTGCCCAGATGGAAGGGGACGGATCCCCCCCTCTGTTTTTATTTAGTGGATCGAATTGGAGGTAGGTGGATGTATATGGCCACAAGCCCGTTTACATCCGTGGTTCAATAAAGGTGAATGGAGGGTCCGATTGGGTCGAATCAATCATGCCATAGGGGCCTAAGGCTGCTTTCACACTGAGGCGCTGTGGTTTACCTGCACTGCAGGTGCATCGCAGTGCACCTGTGGCTTTCCTGTGGGTTAGCTGCACTTTTCCATAAACTTCTATTATATCCTGCAGGTGTTGTGCATTTTCGGAAAGCTCACCAAACCTGCAGGTTATAACAGAAGTCTATGGCACAGTGCAGGTAACCCGCAGGTGTTCTGCGCTGCACCTGTTGGATCAGTTTGAAAGCAGCCCAGTAATCACTGCAGAACAGATATACCCATATATACACTGTGATTTTTAGTAATAAACTGACTTTTAATAACAGTCTTTCATTCAGGTATCGCCGGCTGTTGCTGTCCCAGGCAGAGTGCATTTGGTATCACTCCACCTGTGACAGAAGGTGGCGCTATACAGGAAGCATCAGCTTATGCGGCTTTGTAGCCGCTTGCTTTCTCTAACGCTGGCTTCATTAACAACATTGATGCTCTGGGAATGGCGGATCGGAAACCCACAATATGGGCTTGCCAACCCATCATTCCAGAGCAAGAGGTTGCAGGCCTTATCAGAGGGCTCTGCGGGCCACTGGTTAGGCACCCCTGTCCTAGGGAATGGCAGTTACATCCAGGCTGGTGGCAACTGATGGATCCTCCAAAACGGGGCTACTTTCAGGTAAATGCCTAGCGTATATAAAAACCTAATCACCAAAATTTTATATAGTATGTAACATGTTAAAGTAGTTTAAAAAATGTAATTGATTGGGCATTTTAGCTCTAGATTTGACTTGGAATGGTATATAGTAACTCATAGTCATCACATACATTGATGGGGCTTCAGTATCACAACTGCCTATCAGATTTTATCTAATTTGCAGTTGTGTGTAGAATGGGAGTTGTAACGCTGTATTTGACTTGGAGTGGTATATAGTAACTCTTGGCCAACACATATATGATTTCAAAAGTAATTTTCGATTTTTTAAAAACCTGTAGCTTTCATCAAAATAATACTGGGTGATTCTGCAATAAACCTCCTTTTCACTCTACTTTCTGTGATAGGGTGACAACGCATTTCATAGCCTTCTTATTGTGCTCCTACATTGTCACTGTGTCACTTGCACCCCTGGTGGAGATTACAAGTGACTACAGTATGTTGAATTAAATTGTACCTTAAAGGTCAACCCACCCTGAGAAATACCATGCCACTATCACTGGAGGGCATGCATAATTGCATATAGGTATGAAGTATCAGTAAAGAGGGAAACATGGTGGTTTATGGGTTTACACTATTGTGCCTGGTTTAAATCCCAATCAGATTGCTAATTGAATGGAGTTTGGATGTTTTGTGTGTGTGTTCCTCCCACCAAAGACATGCTGATCGTTTAATCGGATCCTAGGTAAATTTGCCCTAGTATGTGAGATAAAGGTAGAATACCTGTCAGATTTTTAGATTGTAACTTCCTTGAGAGTAGTGACTAATTTGACTGTACAATATGTACATATTAAAGTGTAAATTGTTGGTAAACACATGTAATTATTATTACAAAATGATTGTGATTGTAAACTCTTTAAAAATCTATATAACTAACATGTTATACTTAACTGCTCTGTGTAGTAGTTTCGCACAGAGCAGCCCAGATCCTCCTCTTCTCGGTCCCTCTTTCCTGCTCATGGCCCCTCCATCCTGTTAAGTGCCCCCACAGCAAGCAGCTTGCTATAGGGGCACCCAAGCTGAGCTTCAGCTCCGTATATCCATTCAGACATGGAGCTGTGGTTCAGACCCATCTGCCTCTCTCCTGATTCGGTAACTGACTTTGATTGACAGCAGCGGGAGCCAATGGCACAGCTACTGTGTCTCAGCCAATCAGGAGGGGGAGTCCCGGACAGCCTAGGGACTCTTGGACATCGCTAGACAGAGATGGGGCTCAGGTAAGTATTAGGGGGAGGCTGCTGCACACAGAAGGCTTTTTATCTTAATGCATAGAATGCATTAAGTTGAAAAAACTTCTGCCTTTACAACCCCTTTACAACCCCTTTTGAAATGTGCCCACTTTTAGCAAGGAGTGACTGATTTTCTATCCCTGTGTGGCATTTTCTGCTTGTCATTGGTCGATCTAACAATTGACTTCTGTTAAACAGAATCGTTGGAAACTTTTTCTCAATCGGCATTTGCAGCCAATGGGCTGCAGACGCTGATCACTGTATTCTGACAGGGGAGGGGACCCCACTATAAGAATACAATGGGCTCAATTCACAAAGAAAAACGTTATTGGTTTTCTTCAGTTGTTAAATTACCGCCCTTATTTAACGCTAGCAAACATGGTATTCACGAAAGCTATAATCGTTATTCAACACAGTCGTTATGGTTTTCAACTGACTCTTTATCCAATCGTTATGCTAACTACTCAAGAGTTATTTTAACGTCCCAAATCGTAATAATAACGTCTAAGATCGTTAAATAATGCTGGAGACATGCATTCCAGGAGCAGAAGGGGAGGAGAACAGCTGCATGTGGAAAAGAGCATGTTTGCTAGCGTTAAATAAGGGGCGGTAATTTAACAACTGAAGAAAACCAATAACGTTTCTCTTTGTGAATTGAGCCCAATGTCTTAGTGGGGAGGATTCTTTCACCCACCCAATCATTTTTTTACAATCAGCCCAAGATAATCATTTATAGTAAACTTATAATGGAACGAAAGGGATCTATAATCACCTTTACTTGAACAGTCACCGCCCCTCACCACGCAGCTTTTCAGCCATCTATATTGACTGGTGCGTGATGATGTCACTCCTGCACATGAGGCCATCATTCTGGCACACGGAGATCAGGCTGGGCACTGTAAGCTCAATGTACATGCTGGGGGATACTGCAAACAGGCTAGTAGGTGTCATTTATTGAAGAAAAGACATTGCAATGACAGTATGAATTTACATTAATTTCTTTAATTAGAACAATCTCACTTTAGTGATGTATGCAGCCAACAGAAAAGTACATACCGGCATTTTATGCTGACAACTGTGTGTATACAGCTTATAAACTTATTACTGTATAGATCACATGAAATCTCACCCTACAGTGCGACATTTGTTGTTACTTTGTAAATAGTCTGAAATTTGCATAGATACATTTTCCCTTGACATTGATCTCTCTATTTAGGCTGGTTCACATCTGTGTGGTGTGTTATAGGTCCATTTTACATGCTTTTTAGGTGCGTTACCATTGAATTATATATGGCATTTACTTTCAAAGATGCAGCAAGCAGGATTTACTTAATGCACCGCTTATGCATAGATCCTGTAAACTATTAACATATTGTGGCGCCATGTTTTATTTATGCTGCTACTTGTCCCAGTTAGTGTCTACTTGTTCTTTGCAGTATTGTTGCTATTGTTTATAACTCATACACTGCCTCTTTGTTGTTCAAAGGCTTTGAAATGTTTCATATTAGCCACAATGTCTTTCTACTTATTAGTACACTTAAAACCCATATACTGGAAAATACACCAACAGACCAGACCACTTAGCCTGCAGGAGCCAGAAAGACCTTTGCAGAATGGGCTGTATTCTTGTATAAAACATACAGTATGTCAAATTGATTGAAGCAGTGCTGGATCTGTGTTATAAATTATTCCCAGGTCTTTGCAAGAGAAACAAACAATTGCATGGTAACAGATAGGTTACATGTACTTTATATACGTAAAAATACAGTTAAATTAAAATAAACATGCACTGATAGATATAATGGGGCTTTAATTGCTCATCTTCTTTTAGAAAAACGTTTATTAAATACAAATACCTAGAGCTGCTGGCAGCCTCCAATATCTTGCTTTTATGGCCATATGCCAATTAACACTGCAATATATCTGGATTCCTTTTGACCTATCACTGTGGTGATCTACCACATTGGCCAATAAGAGTGTGCAGGAGGCAGGAAGGGGAGGGCCATAAACGCCAGGTATCAGGGCCTGCTGTATGTACGTGCTGGAACATTAAGGCTTCATGTACACAGGACGTTTTAACAACGGTTCCTAAATGATTAAACTTGACAGATAGCAACCCAGGTTTAAAAAGTCTGTTTTACCGCGCTTACATGACGCGTTTATCTGCGCTTTGAAACGTTTTGCCGCGTTTAGAAATGAAAAACGCTGCTAAATGCGGGTTACCATGCTTAGTCGCGTTTGGCGTCTGAAACTTGGAAATCTTCTGCGTCTGAACCCATTTATTTGCTTTCTAAGAAATGCTGTTAAACGCAGCTGCCTTAAAACGCCAATAATCGAGACTGTGTACATGGTCACATAGGATAACATTAAATGAATTCAGGGGCAGTTGAAAAAAGCATCAAACTGCCTCTGAACTAGTGTTGCTCACGAATATTCGCATTGCGAATATTCGTAATGAATATTGCATATTCGAGTATTCGCGAATAAATCGAATATCGCGGTGAATATTCGATATTGCGAATATTCGTATTTTTTCAAATTTATTTTTAAAACAGATCACATCCTAGTGATCTCCATCGACGTCTAAAAGCATTGCTGGTATGATTAGAGACCCTGGGCCGAGTAGCTGAGGCGATCCTTTTATGTTGCCGAATATTCACAAGGCGAATATTCGTGTTACGAATATTCGCGAATACTTTCTCTGCCCTTCTGTGTTTTGTGTATAAAAAAAAAAAAAAAATTAACCTTAGTTTAGTCATATAAGTTTGTGTAAGTAGAGTTAGTGTTTAGTGCATATTAGTTTAGTAATCCAGGAAATTATCTCAGTTTTCGCGTGTTGACGAGAATTTCGCAATCAATTTCGCATTCGCATTAGCGAAATTTCGCATTCGCATTAGCGAAATTTTGCAAATTTTTTTTTGATAAAATATCACCAATATTCGATATTAACAAATATTTCGCGAATATTCTTCTATATATTCGTGAAATATCGCGAAATCGAATATGGCGTATTCCGCTCATCACTACTCTGAACGTATGTGTACATGGGGTCTAATGGCCTGTACACACGATCCGAATATCGTACGACAGATCGTACAACTTTTTCCGCTTAATAGTCGCAAGTAGAAATTGAATAGGTTATAAAGTCACGAAAATTTTCGTACGGCAGAAAAAAAAATCGGAAGTGATGTCATGTGTTGTAATGTATTTGCATTGTATTTTCGGACGACAACTATATAACTAAACGAACATTGTACGATCTGGCATCGCACGAGTACAATTTTCATGCTTGTCCAATCGAATAATATCAGATGAACTGTCGTGATCGGCTCTCGAAAGTAGTGTACACACGACCTGAAAATCATACGATTCTTCCTCGGACTATCGTTTTCGTCCGATATTCGGATCGTGTGTACGGGCCATAAGGCCCCATGTACACTGCTGCTGTTAGATGTTCAGAGGCAGTTGGACACTTTTTTCAATTGCCCCTGAACTCATTCAATGTTATCTTATGTGTACATGTACACAGCTTCATTTACAATCATTTTTAGAAGGCAAAAAAAAAGAGTTATGGTGCCAAAGTTTCTGACGTTTCAGACGCAAAATGCATCTAAACGCAGCTAAATGCGGTAACCAGCATTTAGCCACGGTTAGTTTAGGGGTTTTAAGTTTTGGCCCATTTAAAATGTTTTTTTGTTTTTTTCAAATGCACCTAGACGCAAACACGGCATGTAAACGCGGCTAGATGGCTGTTTTAAACGTGGGTTACTACAGTATCTGTCAAGTTAAATCGATCAGGAGAGGTTGTAAAAACGTTCCATGTACATGGAGCCTTAGGTTCCTGCACTTCATACTCTGTAGAGGGCAGGGTCTAGAGCTTGGATTTAACTAAACTTTTTAATTGAACTGTAGTGAATCAGCCAGTCCCTTGCACTACATAGTTGTTTGGAAATTTAAAAAAAAGTAAGATTGCTACAAAGTTACATACTGTAGTTGGTAAGGCCCCTTTCACACTGCCAGACCACTTAGGGCCGCCTGTCAGTTATTTCTGCGGACCTGAACGGCCGCTTCATTCTTCTCTATGGAGTGTGGGATGTCAGCGGTGACATGTCCGCTGACATCCGACCCGAACCGATACGCTAAAATCAGTCCATGGCGGATCGGATTGGGTGAGATCTGATGAAAACGGACATGCTGTCCGTTTTCATCAGATCTCTCCATAGGAGACAGCGGCGCTGGACACTTGTCATCCGCCGGCTTAGCGGAGATTCACAGAGAGATCTCCCGTTGAGCTGGCAGACTCCGCTGCGACAGTCCTGCCTGGTGTGAAAGTGGCCTAAGGTTGAATAAAGACACCAGTCCCTCTAGTTCAACCTGAGTGTGTGTATGTATCTGATTAGCCCATGTGACTATAGAGTCACACATGTGGGCGCAAACACAGTGGGAAATGACAGCCCTCTTTCTTCCCCCTCCTCTATGCCCACTAACCAGCTAAACACAATGAGGTGGAATATTACATGCATTAATGGTGGCTTCACCTCCCTCTTATTTTAAGACACAGGCTGAAGGGGCATTTGGTGAAGGCACTATTATGAAGGACTGTATTTTTTATTTTTTTGACAGATACTTGGACACTTCTTTTTCAATAGTTGTTTTTGTTCACTAAGAAGTTATATATTAATTGTTTTGGATACATAGATCTTGTAATATAATGTTACATACAGAGTGACACCAGAGGAATTACACAAGATCACTTTATTTATATATTGGTTTATGTGTAACACATGTGTGAACACATTCGTTCCTGCAGCATTTCCACATTATTCACTGTTTAGTCACATTTTTTCTTTTATTTTTTTTGCGATTATCACCAATACCTGGTAGTGCAGGGGACCATTTACACATTTACTTGAGTATGTGCAGAGTTGCCACCACAGCTGCAAAATCTGTAGTTGTATTGAGGACATGAATAAAAAAGTGAAAATAGAGAACAGCAGGAGCAACCAGGTTTTTTGCAGAATACAGAAAAGAAATCTCATAATGACTAAGTGAGTGTGAACAGCACGTAATAACAGCGTTTATTGAAAGATTTTTATGATGCGGGTTTAGTGATACTTTAAACATCTCTTCTGCAGGGAGAATAAGTTTAGTGTTTGTAGATGTTACTTTTTAGCTTTGTTGCCCTTTCTCTGGACTGCCCTTCTCACCAGTTCAAAAACATCCTTATTGTGCACTGGTGACCAGAACTGGGGGGCATCCTCAAGATGTGACCAAACCAGAGATTTGTAATGTAATTGTAATGTGTATATGGAGCAGAGCTTCACCCAAAAGCTTTTTTGCACCCTCCCCTCTTCCGCTGCCACATTTAGCACTTTTTGAGGGGGAAGGGGAAGCGGGTACCTGGTTTTGACAGGCACCTGCTTCCACTTCCAGGTAAGATCACTGCCCATCAATCTACAACATTTCCGGCCCATCCTTCTCCCCCGCTGCCTTCTGGGACACACAGAGGTCCCATGGAGCCGGTGTGTGGTCCAAGCCTCGATTTCAATGTGAGTCAGGGGCTGGGTGTTACGTCAGCGACGCTCCACTAACCTCAACGTGTTTTGCTTTAAAGGGTCACTAAAGTCAGGGATTTAAAAAAAAAAAATAACAAACATGTGATACTTACCTTCACTGTGCAGTTCGTTTTGCACAGAGTGGCCCGGAAAGCTGTCTTCTGGGGTCCCTCGGCGGCTGTCTGGGCTCCTCCTCGCAAAAGCTTTCCTTCTTCATGCGAGGGGGCTCGCATGGAGGAAAGCTTTTGCGAGCGCGCTCCCGTGATACAGCGGCGGCCATAGCCGCCGACTGTATCACTCGGCTCCGCTCCCCAGCGCGCCGCGTCATCCGCCCTGATTGACAGCAGCGCTAGCCAATGGCTGCGCTGCTATCAATCCGCCCAGCCTAGCCAATCAACGGCCAGGCTGGGAACCGAAGAGGACGACGTGGACGCGCCCGGGAGATTCGAACGGTCAGGTAAGTACAACGGGGGCTCGGGGGGGGGGGGGCGGTGCTGCTAGATGTTTTTTTACCTTCATGCATAGGATGCATGAAGGTAAAAAAACTTGTACCTTTACAACCCCTTTAATTATGCATCATCAGGAAGCTAGTGTTGCCTTCTTGGTTATGGTATTTATAAAAGCTCAGCGAGACTCGTACATTCACAATAGGAAACAGGCTGTGAAGCCGCAAGGCTTTACTTCCTGTTCTTCTTATAACAGATGCCGACACCTGCAACCAAAGCTGATTTACTAGGGATGCCGACATTGCGGGATCACTGGATAGGTAAGTGTCCTTTTATTAAAACTGGAACTCCTCTTTAAGTTGCTTACCTTCTACTGAAGCCAACATGACTGACTTTAACAGTATCTACTGGGGACATCAGTGCTTGACTCTTCCACTGGGGCCGCCATGGTTGTAGATACGTACAATATATACTTTCCATAAGATCAGAGTGGTTTGGCCTCTTATATACTTTACGTGAGGGCCAGCAGGAAGAGAACTTTATGGTATACTTCAACTTAATGAACCATGATAACAAAGTGATGTACTGCCATGGCACACTAGTGTTTATAGAACTACTGATAAATTTGATGTGTTCTGGAAAGGAATATGATTAGTGCTGTGTAAAGCCCAGTACACACGACCGGGAATCCAGACGGGAAACCAGAGGACCTGCTCGGTAAGTTTCCCCGTGTACACATGGCCGGGTTTCCTGTCGGGAAAACTTTGGGGTGAGCTTTGACCGTATCCCGGCCATGTTTATGCTCCCTCGCAGTGTTTCCCCATAAAAAAACTGCCGGGTTTAAAACCGATGGGAATCCCGGCGGGAAAATAGAGAGCAGGTTCTCTATTTTCCCGACAGGATTCCTGGCAGTTTTACTGTCGGGAAAACTGCGAGGAAGCATACACATGGCCGGTTTTCCCAGCCAAAAGCTCTCCTGCAGTATTCCTGGTATGAAAACCAGTCGTGTGTATGAGGCTTAAGAGTGATCTGGCTACCTTGTGTTTAGCTACAAAGGAGTGATGAAAGAATAAACCACCTGTTGTTTAAAAGGTGTGCACTTTTTTTATTTAAAACTCATACCTAGTTCAATGCTCTCAGCATGATTGTAAATCACACATGTAAATGTAAATTACACATGTACAAATGAACTGTTACAGAAAAATTGTACGGTTTGGTGAAAGGAGAGTTCTTTCTTCAGGTTCCAAGGCATCTTTTCGGCATGTATTATAACTTCAAAGTCACAGCTTTTAACAAGTTTATATTTGTAAAACATGACATTTAACAGCTGCTGTTATTACAGCTTCAGAAAGTAAAGACTGTTATTACATATTCATGCCTTCAAGCACAAGTATACTTTCAGTCCTGCTGTAAGGTCTCTATGAAGGGGTCCCAACCTGGTGGCTTGGTTTTCCAACGATGTCACTGCAGGCAAATATGTAATACCAGTACAGTTGCCACATTGAGTTTTCTTTCTGTAGGCAAACAATGAACTTCCATACACGATCGTAGAGTTTTGTGTACATTCCAATTTTTTATTGTGCACCACATTGGTCAAAAAATGGAATGCCCCTGAAATGGCAGGGTTTGCACTTAGAGAAGTGCTGGGACAAGGTCACATAGAGCCGAGGGGGAACCTGCCAAATTGCACCCACCACCCCAAGATGTATGAGCATTAAGTGTAATCAACCCCCCCCCCCCCCCCCAAAAAAAAAAAATTGAGGACCAGTCTGCATGCTTACCCTCCAAGCAGGAAAAAATCTGCCCCCCTGCTGAAACTCCCTCTCCCAGCACAAATCTTTGCCCCCATCCCGCCTCACCTCACATCCTCTCTCTCCCAGAATTTCCCCTCAGCACAAATACCCCCTCCCAAAAAAAGTCCCCCCCTCCTAGCACAAATCCTCTACCCCTCAAATTTCCCCTTTGAGCACAAATCCTCTTCCCCAACTTCAGATTCCCCACTCCCAGCACAAATTCCACTTCCCCCTCCTAGCAATAATTCTCTTCCCCCATCCCTCTTCCCAACATAAATCCCCCTAAATCACCACTCCAAGCACTCCTCTCCAAATCACTCCTCCTAGAACAATTCATACCCCCTGCTGCCCCCCAAATTCCCCCTCCCAACATAAATCCCCTCCCCAAATTTCCTTGTTGTTCCCCCCACCTCGCCCTTGCTGCCCATCCCTTGCCCTGATTTACAGTAGATTGAAGTGGCTCCGCACATAGGGGTTGATTTACTAATACTGGAGAGTACAACACCTGGTGCAGCTCTGCATAGAAACCAATCAGTTTCCAGGTTGGCTATCATGCACAGTTGCACCAGATTTTGCACAATCTGGTTTTACTACCTGGCACACCTGGCACACATAGGTGTGTGCAGGGAGGGGCCCTGCACACACCTATGGAGACAATTAAGTCAGGATCTGCCCACAACACTGGATTAACACCTGGTTCAGCCTCTCAGTGAGCTGCTGAGGTCCTGACCCTGCCACTTCTGCCCCCTCCACAGCCCAGTGCTTCAGCGAGCGCAGGGGGCAGAGCAGAGAGCTTGCGACAGACAGTCACTGGCTCTCTGCTCATGGAGCTTTGAGAACCAAGCAATCACTGGCCTTTGATTGCTTGGTTCTCAGTCTTAGAGTTGGCGTGGGACAGATGCAACATTGGACCCATGCTGCATCCATCTAGATAAGTATGCTTTTGAATTTTTTTTAAATCTTTTAACAACCTATACCCTCCCTTATCCTCCCTAGTGCCGTCTGTACTTACCTCCATGGGTGATGAGCTGTCAGCGCTCACGCAGCTGGTGTAGCAATCCGGAGATTTGAAATCCCCTCTCCTCTCCCTCTTCTTTTTGCAGCGCTTCTAGGATAGATCACAATTATTGTGATTGGTCAGCAGCACCTGCACGGAACATCAACCCGATCCATACCGGAAGTAGGAAGGCGAGGGAGAGGAGCAGGGTTTTCAGATCCCCAGACCGCTACACCATTTGCATGGGCACTAACAGCTCATCACCCACAAAGTAAAGCCTGAACTGGGGGCAAGGAGAGTGTTAGTTCTTTAAATTTTTCTTTATTATTTTAAGCATACCAAGTGACATACAGATGGAAAACCATTCCTCTAACCGAGGAACAATGGAGAAACATTATATATACATATCGTTTAACAATGAAATAAAGGAAGAACCAAAAAGAGGGCACCCACACGAGTCATGGTCACATCTTTTAAAAAAAAAAAATAATAAAGAATACAAGGAAAACGGAAATGGAAGAAAGGAGGCGCGTCTCAACACGTCCCCTCCCCCCCTCCCCCCTCGCCGGTCCCCGTCTAGACCTCTGATGTCCCACGCCTCCGTGGGTACCCTACCCTTCGCCTCCAAACGCCGGCTGGTCCCCTCCTCCCCCCGGGGGGTCTCCATGCCCCCCCAGGGAGGGGGAGGCAAACCGGCCCCTAAAAATGTCCTCTATGTCCTAGCTTACTATACCAACTCCCTCCCTTCCCCCCTACCGCCCCAGCCAGGAGAAAAAAAAAAAAAAAAAAAAAAAAAAAACCCCAACAACAAGGAGAAAAAAAAAAAAAAAAAACCCCATCTCGCCTCTCCCACTTCATCCCATCACTGAACCCGGTCCTTCTTTATTATGCATCCAGCAGAGCCCTCCCTTGTTCTGAGTATCTGAACTCGTTCCACTCAGCCCACGTTTCAAGATATACTTTACGTTTCTGTCTGGAGGTCCATACAAGGTCCTCCATTCTATTCATTTCTTCTACTCTATTTAGCCACATCTTTACCGTTGGCGGTTGTTTATGTTTCCACGTCCCTGGAATACAGGCACGGGCGGCGTTTAAAAGGTGATTAACCATAGAGCTCCTATATTTCTTTACCGTCAGCCCCGAGTCCTGTAATAAATAAAAGGGCCATTCGTCTGGTAGTTTATCTTTACTAAATTTCTGCGCTATACACTGAACCTCCGTCCAAAAGTTCAGAATTCCAGGGCATAGCCAAAAAATATGTAACAAAGTTCCTTCTTCCTTACCACACCTCCAGCACCTATCCGAGGTGTCTGGGTAGCACCTTTTTAATACTACCGGGGTACGATACCATTGAGATAGAATCTTGTAATTCATCTCTTGTATTTTCACGCAGACTGACGATTCAAATATATTCCGGAGTATTCTACTCTTTTGTTCTTCTGAAAAGGGTCTTCCCAGTTCCCTCTCCCACCTGTTAAAGAAGGGGACCTGAGAATCCTCCGTCGGTATGTTCAGTAGTTCACTGATTCTTGAAAGGGTGTGCCGAAGCACTCCACTACCAATACAGTACCCCTCAAATCTTGTAAGTTTACGCTCGTAACTTCTGGGGGGTTTTAGATTGTCCAGGAAGTGCCGCAATTGTAGTGCTCTCCAAATATCCAGTCTGTAAGGGAGCCCACCCTCCACCATTTCCCGCGTACTATGCCATACGCCTTCCCTCAGGAAATGAGATACTTGTATTAAACCCTGGTCTATTAGTCTATCGAAGGAGCCCTTCTTCAAACCTGGTGTAAATTGTGGGTTCCCCAAGACTGGACAGAGTGGAGAGTCCAAAGTAGATAATACCCCTTTCCTAAATAGCCCATAGGCCACTTTCAATGTTGGACCTATCAATGGATGTTTCTTAATGAGTATCGGCAGGTCTCTATAGCACCATGCAGCCAGGTGGAGTATACTACTACATTGGGCTTGCTCCAAGCCCGGCCATATTTTCTCCCCACCATGTCTCCCCCAGTCCACCAGGCGGATTAAAGTAGCCGCCTGGTAGTATCTGAGGATATCTGGGGCCGATACTCCTCCCTCTCGTTTTGATAAACATAATGTATGGTTCTTAATTCTTGGACTTTTATTGCCCCAGATAAAATTTTTAAAGAGAGTTTGCGTCTGTCTAAAAAAAGATTTTGGTATAGCGATTGGGAGCGTTTGGAAGAGGTACAGAAATTTCGGTAATATATTCATTTTAATAATGTTAATTCGTCCAAACCACGAGTGGAACCCCTTCCTCCAACCATCCAGGAGGGCCCGCGTTTTCATCATCAGTGGCATAAAATTAAGTCTGAAAACCTGTGTCAGGTCCGCCGGGATAAAGGTACCCAGATATGAAAGTAACTTATCGGACCATTTAAATCTATGCGTTGCTTCCAGGAAGCGCATCTCTCCCCTTGGGATCCCCACCCCCATTGCTTCAGACTTATCGTAGTTTATCTTAAAATTTGATATGTCTCCATATACCTTCAGTTCCTGTACCAAATTAGGGAGGGATTCTACCGGGTTCACTAAAGAGTACATCATGTCGTCCGCGTAGGCAGAGATCTTATATTCGGAGCCTCCAAAGGACAATCCTTTAATATCTGGATTCAATCGAATCCTGCTTAGTAATGGTTCCACTGAGAGGGCAAACAAGAGAGGAGATAAGGGACATCCCTGCCTTGTCCCATTTGAAAGTTTAAAAGAAGGTGACAAGATTCCGTTCACTCTAACTTGTGCTGTTGGGTGAGTATAATTACTTCTGATCCATTGTAGCATCTTATTGCCGAACCCCATGTGTTTCAGGACCATGAACATGAATTGCCAGTTTATCCGATCAAAAGCTTTCTCGGCATCTGTACTGAGGAAAACACATGGGGTTCCGCCGGAGCCGGCCAAATGGACCAGATTCAGAATCTTAATTGTATTGTCCCTGGCTTCGCGCATTTGCACGAATCCCACCTGATCTCTGTGGATAAGCCCGGGTATGTGTTGTTGTATACGTATTGCCAAAATTTTGGCAAAGAGCTTCAGATCCTCATTCAATAATGATATAGGTCTGTAGCTTCCACATTGAGAGGGGTCTTTGCCTTCTTTTGGTATTACCGCTATTACTGCTTTTAGGGTTTCAGAATGAAAAGAGCACGAATCACCTAGTTCATTGAACATTCTAATCATAAAGGGGCCTAGTTCTGGAAGAAAAAGTCTGTAGTAAAGTATGGTGAACCCATCTACTCCTGGTGCTTTCCCTCTTTTCCCTTTTTTCACTACCTCCTGCAATTCTTCTAGGGTAATGGGTCTTTCCATATCTTGACTCATCTCTGATGTTAATGTTGAAATACCTGAGGTTTCTATATACTTTCCCAGTGTCTCATGCTGTTGTTGGCTTGTTTGTATATTATATAAAGTGCTATAGTAATCACTAAATGTCCGTGCAATCTCTTTGGGTAGTACATGTTCCTCACCTCTTGACCCCTTAATCATTTGGATATAGGTTTTCGCTTGTTGCTCTCTCAGTGAATTTGCCAGATGTTTCCCACATTTATTGCCGAATTCGTAGTTCTGCCTTCTACTATTCTGTATTGCTCTTTTTGCTCTGTGAAAGAGCAATTCAGTAATTTGTCTACGTGACGTCATGAGTTCTCTCCCTACATTAAGATTAGGGTTCTGTTTGTGCCGACTTTCTAAGTTCCTAATTTCCGACATGAGAGTTGTTATTCTCCGTTCTCTATTCCTTTTGAGTCTTGCCCCATGTTTCATCAAGACCCCCCTGATCACCGCTTTATGGGCCTCCCATATCACCCCAAGGTTACACTCTGGGGTATCATTTATCTGAAAGTACCATTTTATCTCCTTCCGGATCTCTTCCAAAACTTCCTCGTCCTGTAACAGACTCTCGTTCAGTCTCCAGGTACTTGGTCCGGAGGATCTGGGATCTCCTATTTTGTATTCTAAAAGAATTGGGGCGTGGTCGGTCCAAGTTATTTCCCCAATTCCAACATCTATAACTGCGTGAAGCTGGTTGTGGGGTATAAAGTAGTAGTCGATACGTGAGTATATCTTGTGCGGTATTGAGTAGAAGGAGTAGTCTCGCTCTCCTGGATGCATCAACCTCCATGTATCTATTAGGGTCCCTTGTTGTAGCATCTGCCGGATCCGCTTCAGGGCACCCCCCGTAACTGATGAGGTACCGGATGAGGTGTCCAGAGTAGGATCCAGGGGAACATTTAAGTCTCCTCCCATAATCAACTGGCCCTCCTGGAAGCCTGTCAGTCTGTCCAAAAATTCTCTCAGGAACCGGTCTTGATGTACATTAGGGGCATAAAAAGTAGCAAATGTAAATATCACTCCTCCTATCGTCCCTTTTACCGCTAAATATTGCCCCTCTGTGTCTACCAGGGAATCTTTTAGAGACCACGGTGTACTAGCTGATATCAATATTGAGACTCCCCCCTTTTTCGCTACCGGGTTTGTCGCATGATATACGATCGGGAAGAGCTTGTTTTGGAGAAAAGGGAGTCCCCCCTTTCTAAAATGCGTTTCCTGTATCAGAGCTATATTTCTCCCTCTTTTTTTAAGGTCCTCCAATAGGATACGTCTCTTTTCCGGGATATTTAATCCCTTAACATTAATTGAAATCACTGCTAGGCACTCCATTTCCAGTTGCCCCCCGGATCTCCAGAGAGGGGGGGGGGCAAGAGGGAAGGGAGGAGGCAAAGGAGGGAGAATAGGAGAGACGAAGAGGGGAAAAAAAAAAAAATATTTAGAAACCCTGGCTTAAACCCTCCCACCCACTAGCCCCTAATCTATACCGATACCCTAAAGGAGAGGAGGAAGGAAATCGTTATCCTCCTCCCCTCCTAGGGTGTCGCAAAGCACAAGCTTTGAACACTCACAAACCCACCCCTCTGAGTGAAATCCTAATGGGGGTTAAGGTCCCACGCATCTCCCGGTGAGGGATCCCCCGTCCCCTCCACATGCATCTTTACTCTCCGTATATATGCCATAAGTCCGCCTTGAGGTAAATTTAAGTTAGATACCCCACGGTCCACCTTTTCATACAAGCCTTTCCCTGACGACTCTTAGTCGGCATAGTATAGTATGGCAAAAAAAAAAAAAGAAAACAAAGAAACATTTGGGTTTGAATATACATCCCCTTTCTCCTAACAAAGTATACCATTTCTCCATATCTTTTATTTCATCCATTTAGGCATATTATGATATTATTATGATTATCATATTCCGTATCATTTGTTCCGTCCATCTAGTCATATTATATCATATTACATGGTCACAGTGCACTCACCTCCCCCCACCCCTCCCCCCCCCCAAAAAAAAAAAAACAGCAAAAGACACAAAAACCAACAAACCCACCGACTCCTTCCCTCTATCCCCCCTCCCATCCCACCCCATAGGGAGTTGACTCCCCTCGCTCAACCTATCTCCACCATCCCTCTTATTACCCCTTCCCTTTGTGTTACCATGTGCATTCCCTAGACCCTTAAAAGTAAAGGATAAAAATAAAAATTGTGAAAAGAAACCCAACCCTGGGTTATTGTAAGAAGGAAAATGTGCCCTCCTGTGATCATTCCCCCTCTATGTGATCGTGTGGGCTATAAAGCCCTTGAAATAGTTGAAATAGTTGAATATAGTGCCCACTTTATCTAACCCCTCTATCTTGTATGTGTACGTAAGTGCCTGTGGGTAAAAGGGAGTGGGCTAAGCCCCCCCACCCACAGTGGATCAAACCATCAACCCATCCGCCCCACCTCCCCCCCACCCCTACCCTCCCAACCCTAATTTCTGTGTGGACACAGGCGAATGCCTGGAAACCCATGGGTGAGCCCCTCACATTCCCTTAGCTACCCCACCACCCTAACCCCCCTCTGACCTCCCCTCTCATTCTCCCCTCCACATACGGCACTGCTCCATGTACTATCTCAGTGTCTAATAGTACCCTCCTAAATGCATTTTAGCCTATCCATACCCTTACCCCCTGTAGAGGGGGTTGTACGGATAGCCATGACCAAACCAAATAGGGCCTCTTATCACTAGGATGGAGTTGGTGACACGACTTCTGATCTTGAAACTTCAAGTGAAACATAAAAAAAAACCAAATCCCTCTCCGTATCCTCAAGACTGCCCATTGACAGTAACCATTTTCCTCAAGCTGAGGGGGAAAAAAAAAAAAAAAATAATATAATACTGATATCAAAAAAAAAAAAGAGAAAAGAGATTGATCAGTAAACCATTCGAAACCTTCCTAAGAAAGTCACATTTTCTTAAATTCCAAAAGTCTAGGGTTTAGCTGGAGCCAATCCTGAACTGGAAACGGCTCTGTTTCCAAAAATAAAAAAAGGTCAGGGAGATCCTTTTTGGAGCGTAGCCAAAATGAGAGTGGGCCTTTCTTTATAAGCACAGATACGGGGAACCTCCAACTATAAGTTCCACCCCAAGCCCTCACTCGCTCCAGTATAGGACGGAGCAATGCTCTGCGATGCAGAGTAGCCCCTGACAAATCTGGCAGTATCTTGAGTTGTGTCCCTTCAAACTCTAACGCACCCATTTGCCATGCTTTCCGTAGGATTGCTTCCCTGTGTGAGTAGTAATGTAGCCGACAAATCACGTCTCGGGGGCGGCCGCCGCCTCTTGGTTTTGGGCCCAAGGCCCTATGTATTCTATCCATCTCGTAACTTAGCATACTGGTGTCTTTCATCAGACTTTGGAGGATATTTTTAATCGTAACTTGTAGGTCTTCTTGCCCCTCCGATTCTGGGAGGCCGCGTATGCGTATATTATTGCGGCGTCCCCGGTCTTGAAGGTCTTCAACCTGTAATTGCAGAGAAGTCGCAATATCCAACTGGTTATGGTGGTCTTTCTCAATCCTCCCCACCCGCTGTTCCAATGTCTTTAACCCGGTTTCCCCCTCCCCCATTCGAACTTCGAGGCCCTGTATTTCGGATCTGACCATCTCTAAATCCCTAGAATGTGCTTCTTCTACTTTTGAAATTAAGTCAGCTATATCCGACCTTGTAGGGAGCGCTTGTATTAAAACTTTCAGGGTCTCCATCTCACTTTTCAAATCTTCCCGTAGGGGTGGGGGGACAGTAGATCCTGCCAAGATATTGGATATACGCGGGCTCTGCGGGGTGGTCTGTAGCACCTCCACGTCCGCTCGGACCGCCATACAGGGTTGAGATAATTTACCCAGACTATGTTCCGTCTCCAGAACCGGTCCCAGCAGCCCACTTTTACCTTCCGGGCGTCGACCCACAACCTGCAAAGCCGGAAAGTACTTTGTTATTCCCGTTTGTTCTGTGGGTCTGGTTACAGGTGTCTGGGTTATCTGTACTGCTGCGGCTGCTGCGGCTGCTTTACGTGAGGTGCGGCTCTCTCTTAGTCTCATAGGTTGCATACCTCACATATCTCATATAGCCTGTACCTATTTAACCAGAAAAGCCTAGGTTGCTAGGTTGCTAAGACTTACTAAGAATCCCAGCCAGTTTCAGTCTTTTTAGATCGATCAGTTCATAAGTTTCTAAAGTAAATCAGCACATAGCAGTCTCTATTAAATTGCAGATACTATTGCATTTGCTATATTCGCTGCATTCACTAATCTTTTCACTGACCTCTTGCTTTAAACAGTGCAAAGCAGTATAAAGCGATATGATGGAGAAATAAGAATGCTTACTGTTTTAAGTGACAGCAGAACAGTTCTTACTCTAAGCAACATTCGGCGTTCAGCATTCAGGGCTAGGCACTAGGCAGTGTAAACAAAAGCAAAAAATACTTGCAGCCTTGAACAATAGTAGGACAGATCTTACGTGGTCCTCCTGGGGTCCTTCAAGGCTTCCTTCAGGGCTTCATTCTGTCAGTAAGTGCCGTATGTGCCGTATGTGCCCGTGTGTTCGCCTGTCGGCGTTCCAGCGTTTTTCCAGATGGAATCAAGTCCCAAAAGCATTACCTGGGAATCCCGGCTTCTGCCTTCAGGCTCTGACTGCGCTGGTCTCTTACGTTTCGCACACAGCTATGCGCTGATAGGTGAGTGCAGCCACACGTGGGTTCCGCTCGGGTTCAGATCGTTCCCGGCCCCTGGTCCCGGCGCAGCAAGCACCCTTCCGCTCCGTTGTTCTGCGCCTACCACGCTGCCCCCATCGAAAACCACCGGATCCTCCTCATGGGTACCGCAGCAAGTACAGCTCTCAAGGCGGACGGCAAGCGCGATCAATCCCGCATATGGAGGTAGGACGGGAGCTCACCAACTCACTCCCTCACACGGCCATGCGTAGCCACGCCCCCTTGAACACCCTGAATGTCGGCGGATTTTCATCCACCGACACCCGCAATCGAGAGTGTTAGTTCACCTTTTTTTTTTTTATTAAAATATCCTAAAATATCATATATAGGAGTAAAGAGTTTAAAACATTTGAAATGCTCACAGTTTATATTATCCTTTTTCTAGTCTGGTCTCTTTTTATTTTTGGGCAACAGAACTTGAAGTTCCTGGGGGATGCTGATTACATTTGTAAGACAACCTATAGCCAAGGAAAATTAAATCATCTCTTTGCCTGCAGTTATTTCATTGGCTAAACTTTACATGCTGTACATTCACATCCGTTCCTGTCCTCAAGGAGCTTATAATTTAAGGCCCCTATCTCACAAGCATATACTAGGCCCTATTTGGACAAAAGCCAATTAACCTACCAGCTTGTCATTATTTAACATGTTGGGAAAAACAAAGGTGAAGCGTATATAAAAATAATTCATTGTTCTTTTTGCTTTGGTCAAAGTGATAAAAGACATGGCATAAATGTTGGACCTGCTTCATACTCTTCAGCTTAAATGTGTTTTTCCCAGAAACCACAGAACATAACCCCCCCTTCACTGGAATTGATCTTCTACTTTTGTTCCACTGAACAAAGTTGCCTCTTATTTGCTACATTTTCAAGATAAACATTATTAGCTCCTACTGAATTGATTGGTTGAATTATAATTCAAGTAGCATGGTCAAAGCTTTTTCGGCCCTATTTTTCCTATGGATCACAGGAGTGGAGGAGTTCGTTCTGCACTCCTATGACCTGTTTTTAGCTGACAGAGGGCTAAAGCACTGAGCCAGTCCAGGCTCTGGATTAATCTTGACTTTCGATCCACCCAGATGCCTGGACCTGCAGCTGGTTCAGCCTCTCAGCGAGCCACTGGGATCCTGTGCCAGCCACTCCCACCCCCTGCACAGCTCAACACTCCAGTGAGCGCTGGGGGGCAAGAGCAGAAAGCAGTCTCTGCTCACTAATTACCGAGCGCTGAGCATTCAGCAGTTTTTGATCACTCGATTCTCAGTCTAATGCCGTGTACACAAGATCGTTTTTCGGCATGAAAAAAAAACGTTGTTTTTCAGCATGTAGAAAAAACAATGTGAAGACCACACACGATAATTTTAAATTACGTTTTTAGAAACGTTGTTTTTTTTCATGCCGAAAAACGATCGTGTGTACGGGGCATAAGAAGCAGCATGGGACAGACGCAGCATTGGACCAATGCTGCATTCACCCAGTTGAGAATATATGTATATTTTTAAAATAAGCCATACTTCTCTTTTTAGGACACACGGACATGCCTTATTTGGTAAGGTAAATGGTATACATCAGGTATAAAGTATCTCAAAGCAATCAGTTTCTGACTAATGTGAAATCTGATGGATCGCTCTGGGTTAATGTGCTTGTATTATCCCCATTGCACTTTATGCTACTTTATATAAACAGTCAGAATGGGTTCTTCCATTGTGTGTAGGTGATAATGTACCATTCATGACAGTTGAAAATGGTGGCTGTCTAATATGTGCATGCTGCTCTTTTGAATCACTAAATAAGTAAAATAAAGAAAGTTTTACTCTGTACTGCTTCAGTCATCACCCTCTTGACTGTGGCTAATGGACCCTCATGAAGCAGCAGTTTGAGTATTCATTTCCTGGCCAAGTAATGAGGGTAGTTTTAGCAATGGCTGCAGGAAATCGGTAATTACTGTAGGAGAAAAGGTGACCAGTCAGTGCTACTAAAAAGAAAGTTGTGTAAGCTAAGCAGACAAGAGGCTTCACGTGGCCTGGCCTCTGACTATGAGCTTTGTTCTGTAGTCACAATAGTGAAACAAAATAGCATTAAGTATTATGAACCTATTCACTTAATGAGGTAGGTCTGAGAAACGTGCAACAGAAGCTATCTCTCAGACCACTTTGATGTTGGTTTAATAGGTAATAGTTACTGAAATAATTATTTTCCTGTCTAGGAAGTCATTATAAACTCCATAGAATTACAATTTAATTTAGACAACTAAGCTTGTAAAACCTGGTAACTATCTTTTCACCTGTGTGTTCCAGTACCAAGATAATGCCATATGAGGTGCAGTTTGCTAGCTTCCTGATGACATCATTATTTAGAAACTCCTCAATTCCCATGCCTGTGCTCAGGCCCGGATTTCCCACAAGGCCACCATGGCCGGGCCTTGGGGCGGCAGGGTGCAGCAACGGCTAGTTAAGGGCGGTAAGTTGCTTTTTGAATCGGCCCGCTCTTTAACAAGTGATTGCGGCAATGTCGCCGCAATCACTTGTAAAACGTGTGCTGCTGTCCGCCTTCCCCCTCCCCCACATACCTCTCGCCACATACTGGCTCTGTTTTGGGGACTCCAACCTCCCCCAGGCCGCCGAGTTTGTCTCCTGTGACTATCCCTGCCGCCGATTTACACAGTGAGAGGAGTGAGCTGTGCTCTTCCCATCTCAGCTGTGACAGGAGTTCTAGCACAGTGCTAGGACTCCTGTTTTGGAGGTGACAGGGTCAATAAAGAGAACCTGTCACCTCCAATTGCTATCACACATGGGATTGTTTTCTCCTGTTTTCTCCTGTGTGATAGCAATAAAGTTAAGTAAAAAAAAAATGATAAAAATAAATAAATAATAAATAATAATTCAATTATTAAAATAAAAAAGTAATTAAAAATTTAAACAAAAAAAAGTAAACAACAAGCTACAAAAAAAAAGGGATAAAAAAAGAAAAGAAAACAATAGTATTTGAACTAACCGTGCCGCCCCTGCCCTCCGGTTGCCATTCTCCGTTAATTTGGGGGGGGGGGTGCATTGCGGAACCTGGCCTTGGGGCGGCTGGGAGAGCAAATCCGGCCCTGCCTGTGCTTAGAAACATTTCTAATGAACCCCAGTGCTACTAGAGCAATTGGAACTAACACAGAAACACCACAACAGCGTGCTCCCACACCTTGTTCCTTTGTCCAGTGGTGGTCGTGGGGGTCAAAGTCAAGACCTCATCTTGTCTGCCTTCTATACAGTCATTAAGGCTGATTTACTAAAGGAGTTGAGAATTCTCACACATTGTATTTGTCTCAGGTGGCATTCTCTTGGCCATCAGCTGCCCCCTTACTGAGGATCTTGTATAATGACTGAGGGGGTATATTAATGTCCGATGGAATCACGATGGAAGGAAGTGACTATACAATTATTTCTTATTCAACAGTTACAAATTAAAGCCCATGTGCAACCAAAATCACAAATAGAAAAATCAGCAGATGGGACATAACATATAGTCAGCAAGATGGGTCCCTTGTGCTCATTACTCTTATGTTTGTGAATACCTTCCCCCATCCCTCTATGAATGGAACATGAACTATGAATGGAGGATGGGAGGATGATTTATTAATCTGACCCTTCCATTTAAACATTGCGTTCCATTCATAGAAGCTATGGTATGACTTCTATGAAGGACAGAGCTGGGCAGACTGGGAGGGCATAGTTAGGCTCTCTAGTTGAGAGCCTGTAACACCCTCTTAGTTCTATTGACCCCCAAGTACAGTAACGGGGAAGAAGGGGAGCAGGGATGCAGGATGGTTGAAGATTTTCAGAAGAGGAATCAAGTACATTTTATCCCTTGTGCTGTTTTTTCAGTTTTATGATTTTGGCTGCACTTAGGCTTTAGGCCTCATGTACACTGCTGCTGCTAAACGGACGTTCAGAGGCAGTTGGACACTTTTTTCAACTGTCCCTGAACTCATTCAATGTTATCTTATGTGTACATGTGTTTGTTTACTTTCGTTTTAGACAGTTACGTTTATAGGCCTTTTTTTGAAGGCAAAAGAATTTGTTCAGACGCCGAAGTTTCCAACGTTTCAGACGTCAAATGCTTCTAAACGTGGCTAAATGCGGTAACCCCCATTTAGCAGCGTTTGGTTTATAGGCATTTTTGCCCATTTAAAAAAAAAAAACGCTTCTAAACTCAAATGTGGCAAAATGCCGATAAACGTGGCATGTAAATGCGGCAAAACAGACGTTTTAAACATGGGTTACTATCTTTCAAGTTAAATCGTTCAGGAGACGTCCCTTATACATGAAGCCTTACATGAAAAGGTTTTCAAGGTTTACCGAACTGATTCCAGAGTGTAAATAGCAATATTATTTACAAGCAAACATAATAGGGATCAGGTAAGAGGCACTTTATGTATGCAGAATATATCATGGTAGCAATATAGAAGATTATAATTATGCATTCGCTTGTAGAACCACTGCTATACAACTACAGTATATGTCACTAAATTGTACAACAACAATATGATAAAGGGAAATGTAAAAGTTAGTTAGAAGAAGGATGAAAGCATAGGGGCAGATTCACAGAGAAATGGATTATCGTAGCGTATCAGAAATACACTACGCCACCGTTTTTTACCTTGCTCTACGTGGAATTCAGGTAGATTTTCTACGGTAAACGACGGCGGCGTAGTGTATTTCTCCCGTCGCAATCCATATAGACGAGTAGGGGGCGTGAAACATTTAAATTAGGCGCGTTCCCGCGGCGATCGATCTGCGCATGCTCCGTTCGCAAATTTCCCGCCGTGCATTGCGCGAAATCACGTCGTGACGTCATTCGTTGTTTATGTAGCGTACTTTACGGGCGATCCATGTCCCGACGAGTTACGTAAATAAAAAAAAAAATTAAATAAATTCGAAGCGGGAACGACGGCCATACTTAACATGGGCTACGTAAAGTTAGAGCAGCAAAAAGCTGCTCTAACATTACGTATAAAAAAATTGACGAAAACGATTGCGACGCTCGCTCGTTTGTTCGTGAATCCCCGTAAAAACACATTTGCATATCCCGACGCATTAAAACGACGCAAACTCCTCCCAGCGGCCGCAAATAGATGGCAGCGTAGATCCGAAGGCTTACGAAGACGTAAGCCTCTCGGATCGAAGCCCGAAGCCGGCGTATCATGGTTTGAGGATTCAAACTAGTGATACGCCGTGGGAAATTTGAAATTACTCCTGTCTAACACCAGTTAGACAGGCGTAATTGTTTTGTGAATCTGCCCCATAGTATCTAAAGGATAAATGGGAGAGAAAGAGGTAACGTAAGTACATTTTTGCTAAAAAGGAGAAAGATCTGAGCTTCATTAACTGTTGTGACAAAGTGCAGGTTTTTCAGTGCTGATAAGCACAAAAATACAGTTTCTCAGTGGGAGATAGATATCATATGATCTTATGTCTATGGACAAAGAAGACCAATGAACAGTACCAGCCAACAGATCAACAGATTTAGGGGTTGAAAGCAATTGGACAAGTTAGCTAACTTAAAGGGGTTGTAAAGCCTTGTGTTTTTTCACCTTAAAGTATCCTATGCATTAAGGTGAAATAACACCTTGCAGTCACCCCCCCCCCCCCCCAGCACCCGTTTTACTTTCCCCAAAACCCAAATCTCCTTGGGCGCGATACCACGTTGCTTTCACCAAGCTCTAGTCAGCTCTTCATTGGATGATTGATAGCAGTGCAGCCATTGGCTCTCGTCAATCAAATCAATGGCACGGCGTGGCGGTGGGCGGGGACGAGTGATACAATTGGCGGCTATGGTTTCGATTGTATCACACGGAGTGCGCCCACAAGCTAACCCCCTTGGGAAAGCGCACCCCAGAGGGGGGTTAGCTCTTGCCGGGAGAAGCCCAGACAGCCACCAAGGGACCCCAGAAGACGATGATCGGGGCCACACTGTGCAAAACAAACTGCACAGTGGAGGTAAGTAAAACATGTTTGTTATTTAAAAAAAAAAACAACGAACCCATACAACCCCTTTAAGTCAACACCTACAGTATGTTCCTGCCACCAAGATTGCCTACAGTGTAGGTGCCTTCCTTTCCCTCCACCTATAGTATAAGCAGGACCTCTTGAATGATCTGCACACACATACAGTACATGGCTGAAGCTGTGCCAAAAGCCAATGTAAATTGGGCAGATTGTGCTTACACATCCCTTTCACTCTTTGAGGACTATGGCCATCTTTAGTAAACCAGTCACACAGATATTAAACGAGGCTTTTAAAACTCAGTATGATTTATTCAGCCAAATAGAGTTTGAGTTTTATTTGATTTTGCAACCCTGGTGATAGCAAAGAGAATGTGCAATGTCAGATCCCTTGTTGTACTTGATTTTAATATCATAATATATTTTGCAGGGCTCAGTTGTCTATTCATGTTGAGTTGTGAATTAGGAATAATGCATAACTATAAATGTCACGGTACTCTTGTCTATCAGGTCATATGGTATGAACTTCGAGGAAATCTATACCTTTTTGGTACATCCCTGGAGTGTGTGTTTTGCTGTGAGAGGTGTAAACTAGGCAGAACGGAGGAATTAGGGTGAGAGCCTCGAAGGATGATTTAATTCTATTCATACACCCCCCCCCCCCCTTTTCACTTGGAAACCAGCCAGATAACAAATAGTCTCATTATCACAAGTGCAATATAGTATACCCTTGGCTGGGAAGCAGCCAAGGGTGCTGTATCAGTGTTTCCAGTGTACCCCAGTGCAGAGAAGCTGAGAAAGGGACCATTGTTGGAAAGTAACATTTGAAACCTATTAGTAATTAGAAGCATAGCATTATTTATGATTGGAGGGAGAGGAAAGAACAGGTCTCAATAGCTACGAGGGGCCCTGGGACAGAGGACTAATATATATATATATATATATATGTAGACGGGTCAGCACATGTAGCTATATACTTTTTATAACTTTGGATTATGTATTCACATGTCTTTAACATATGTTCAACACAAATGGACTGCAATCTCTGGAGAGAGGAATAATTCTCCGGTCCTGTATTTTCATTACATGCTCATTTTTTCCCCACCTGTCAATCAAACGATTGTCCTTCTCTACATAGAAAAAGACTTGAGATACTAGTTCAGTAAATATAATTTACACACTACAATAAGGAAAACAATGAGGGTCTCCTTAAGTGAATCTTTCATTGTGCTCACTTTACTTAAAGGGGTTGTAAAGACAAAAATATTTTCCCCTTAAATTAAAGTCTAAGGCCTTGTACACACGAGGGAATTTATCTGCTGAAAATGGTCCGACGGACCATTTCAGCCGAAAAATCTGCTCGTCTGTAGGGGCAAACGGACAGTTTTGGACAGATTCCTCCGGCGGAAAAGTTTCAAAGCATGCTTTGAAATTTTACTGCCGGAGAGCTGCCCGTCGGATATGTCCGCTGGTTAGTACGCCTAACCAGCGGACATATCTGCCCGCACATGCGTCGTATCCTGTGAATGGATCCGACGCATGCACGCAAAAGTGTTTTACTTCCTGGTGCGGTGACGTGGCGGCGTCAACGTCACCGACGCGTCACCGCGCTGTCCTCCGGCGGGGAATTTGATACGATGGTGTGTAAAGCCATCGGATCAAAATAGCCCGACGTAAATATGCGCTGTAAACGGTCCGGGGACCGTTTACAGCGGATAAATTACATTGTGCGTACAAGGCCTGACAGTAGCTGATAAAGTAAAAATAATTGTTTTGCATTATAACTAGTTTGATACCTGTTGAAATCGAGCTGTTTTATTCACCTCCATCACTCCTGAATCGTTATTCTCACTGACTTCCTGGTTTGCGGTGCACATTCATTCTTGCTACATCACGGCCTAATGGAAACTACAGTTCCCATTAGGCTTAGCCTCCATGCCTGTGAGGGATAGGAGAGCATCTTCACGCAGGGCTGTAGTCATAGGCAGGGGGTGAGCACATACTGCTTTCCACCATGCAAAATGGCTCAGGTGCTGGTGGAAAGCAAGAAGAGGAGAGACAGGAAATGGCATTTTCAAACCTGGATTACTGTATTATGGAGGTCAAAAGGAAAAACAAGGTAAGTGATATTTAAATGCTCTAGCTTACAGCAATCAATTGATCTAATAAAAAACAAACCTTTAGTGTTCCTTTAACTTACTAAACCAAAGAAATAAGGTTTATTTGTACATCACAATCAACATGGTTTCTTTTTATAAGTAAAATGAAAAGCCTCTTCACTAATTTTATTTTCAACGTTAACTAATATTAGGTTTACATGGCGGCAACAGTGCAGCAGTTTTTAATGAGCACAGGGCTTCAGACCCTAGGATGAACCTTCAAAACCTGTAACAAATATACAAAGGTGTGCATTTTCTGAGAAGTCTTGCACTTGTGGTGGTCACTGAAGACCAAGTTGATAAACTGTCCAGGAGTCAAATCATTATAATTTATTGTATTTTTTTATTACGGGTACTTATTAAATATACAGCGTTCTTTACATACTGTACATATATTGTACAATTCAAATCAGTCCCTGCCCCCAAGGAGCTTACAATCTAAGGTCCCTAACCCACATACATGCACATACTAGGGTCAATTTAGACAGAATCCAATTACCTACTAGCATGTCTTTGGAGAGTTATAATTTTTTAAATAGATCAAAAAAATATTCAGCACTTCACACTTGTACATATGTTCACACTCCTACTCCATTACAGCAAATGACGGTTCTGCCGGTCTTCTTCCTGATTTGGTGTCTTCCATGTCTACCATTCTAAAGCCACTGATGATGTACCTGCTGCACTCAAAACTAGAACAAAAACTCTAATGACAACTCAAAACTTTAGATTTATCATCACTTTCATTCCCAGTTACATACATGGGGATTAGGGCAGTTAGAGAGAATGAATCTCCCTAATAGGGTGACAGACAGGAATATAAATGTGACAGTGGTTCTAACGTCCCATTACTATATCCAAATCAGTGGCAGCTGGTGATCCATTTTTGGGGGGGATGGCAAACAAACCCCCCCTGCCAGGTCCATACTTACCCTATCCAGGTCGCAGCTTCCCTGGCTGCTCTTTCCAGCTAATCCGGTTTTAAGATCCGCCTCCTGTTCTAATTGGCCAGGAGGAAAAGCTGGAAGACAATAGCGAATATTGATTCGCTAATGTCACAAGTGGGTGGGTTCGGGGCGCAGAACCCAACCTTTTTGAAGCCAACTAAAGCCTCCGGCTTTAATCATGTGCTTAAAAAAAATATTAATAGAAATCTGAGTCCGGCGCCCCGCATGGGGATTAGGAGGCGGGGAATGGAGATTAGGGGGTGGCGCCCCTGTGCCCCTTATGGTCCGGCCGCTGATCCAAATATAAAAAGAATAAACTTTTTTTGTTTTTAGTTATACTTCAAATAAAGGGCTGCTAGGAGCAAAATGAACCTATCTTCTAGCAGTTTTAATTCTCTGACTGTAGTTTAAAGTCAAAAACAGTATTTCGTAATCAGATTCACTAAACATGTCATATTGGGGATTAGACTGCTCCACGGTCATCTCAAACACAATCATGCGTAACATGCTTAGGAAAACTAACTTAGCAATAACATGTCTTGAAAATTATTTTAAAACTCTGGCAACCAGGGCTTTGTGTTCAAAATATTACAGCAGAAGAGTCGTGGCAAAAGAAACATCATTTTTTATAATTAAAGTTAGATTGTTTTGCTCTTCAGTTGTGAAAAAGATGTTTATTGTTCTGTAATCACGACGAACAGGTCTTTCAGCACACTCTACCCAGCATATTACATAGGGGCCTCTGTCTCTTATTTCCCCAAACCCTGACACTTGCCTGGAGGCTCATTCATCTCTCAGTTACTCAGTAACTCATAGATAAATGGACGTCTCTGCTAGAAGCTTAGTTCTTAATCATTTTCTGTTATAATCAAAAGCACATGTAGAACTATCAGCTCCATCATACCCAACATTTACATCTGCAGTTACCAAGACCATTCCAAACAAAAAGTCCTTAATGAAAGGGAGTCTGACCTGTCCTCAATTACTATATTAAGTAATCAAACCTTATTTATGCACTTAGAGGTCTAGTTCTTCAAGACTAAAGATCGCATTGGGGTTGATTTACTTATGGCAAATAGACTGTTCACATTGCAAGGGAAATTGTTGTTAGCAACAGATTTTGTCCCAGAGCTTATTGAATAAGGAGCAGCTCTGCCGACTGCCATCATCCAATTATGCGCAAGAAAATATACTTTTTTGTTAGATTTTTTGCACATGATTGTGTAATCTCTGGGGCAAATTCCCTTGCAAAGTGAACAGCCTAATTGCCTTCAGCAAATCTACTAGATTACTATGTACTCATCAGGTCCTAGAACTTGGGTAAGGTTTTTCCAACTAAAGATTACAGATGATTATTGGACCCATCCCAATCCATGTTAAAGTACAGTATAACAAAATTGAGATCTTACTGCATCCATTAAATGTCATGGCGTATACAGTAGCACAATTGTTGTGCCACAGTTCCAATATGGCTGTTTAATTCAGAGAAATATCTAAAGAATACATTTGCAGGACTAATGTTTCAGTTCTAAAACAGCTTCTAAACATGAAATGAAAGTAAGACCTGGCAGTGATTTTATATCAATGGTGTCAGGAAGACACTCACCAGCCTAGAACTCTAATGCCCCGTACACACGATTGGATTTTCCGTCTGAAAAACCGACAGAATTCTGCTCAAGCTTGGCTTGCATACACGCGGTCACACAAAAGTTCTCCAAACTTTTGACCGTCAAGAACGTAGTGACATACAACACTACGACGAGCCTAGAAAATGAAGTTCAATACTTCCGAGCATGCATCAAATTATTTTTGAGCATGCTTCGGAATTTTGCGCGTCGGAATTGCTACAGACGATCGGATTTGAGAACCAGCTCTCAATCTTTTGTTGGTGGAAATTACACCAGCAAAAGTTCGATGGAACATTAGAGTCAACATCCACAAGGCCATGTTACACTTACCTGCTCTGTGCAATGGTTTTGCATAAAACAGCCATGATCCTCCTCTACTGCACATCCCCACCGGTGCTCCTGGCTCCTGCCAAACACCAACTGTGTTCTTCATTCTCATTAAAGGTATGTACCAAACATAGGTAAACATGTGACCTATGGTCAGAAGGAGTTCAATGTTATGGGTTAAATCTATCCAATTGAAAACTTTTACAATAGCTCCACAGAATTTGTGGTTTACTGCCTAACCTGTCTGTGTGGTTTATAACACATAGGCATGAGCGTCCACTCCATGGAATCGTAAAAGAGTGTTGACAAATGACACAATTCAGCCGCGGCCGCCTCCCGCACATCGGTGGGCAAGGGCCGCCGGCATCACCGATTGTCACACTGTCATCGTGTCTATCAGTCTGTTGTTGCATTTACTCCGCTCCTGCGGCCCGTCCCTGTTTGCTGGCGCCAGACAATATGATCATCGCGCTGCCGCACTTTTTTGCTCCCCCTAAGTGTTTACAGTGTTTACGGCAGGAGGGGATTATCATTCATGGCTGGGACTGTGATGGGAGGAGCATAGAGAGCTGCCTGCTAGAGGAGGAACTGGAACCAAGTAAGCACCAACTTAATTAAGCTGATGGGCGATGGAATGCCATGACTGATTTTTTAAATATGCAGCATAGCGGCGCCGGCAGGGAGGGGTGGGGGTAAATGTCCTGCACTGGTCATGATAACTCATGTATTAATGTAATGCACAGTGCAGGGTGCTGTGTAATGTAAAGGGGTCCAGTGGTGCAGGGCGCTGTGTAATGTAAAGGGGTCCAGTGATGCAGGGTGCTTTGTAATGTAAAGGGATCCAGAGGTGCAGGGTGCTTTGTAATGTAAAGGGGTCCAGAGGTGCAGGGTGCTGTGTAATGTAAAGGGGCACAGAAGTGCAGGGTGCTTTGTAATGTAAAGGGGTCCAAAGGTGCAGGGTGCTGTGTAATGTAAAGGGGTCCAGAGGTGCAGGGTGCTGTGTAATGTGAAGGGGTCCAGAGGTGCAGGGTGCTTTGACGTGGGTCATTGAAACCATCCCTGGCACTTTGCCAATGGCAGAGCGTTTTAAACGTCTCTGCCAGAGGGAAACATTTTGGATTTACACTGTCGATGCCCTTGTGCCCGGAGGCCTCAATGAGGAAATTAGGGTCACACTGGATTGAGTCCCACATACATCTTTACAGTTTCTTTATTTCCTTCCTTTTAGCACTTTAATCATTTATTTATTTTCTACTCTGAAATATATGTATATTTTTCTGTGTCCCTCCCCCCCCTTTTTTCCTTTCACCACCTATCCCTCTCTTCTAATATCTTCATGTTTCCATCTAGGTATAATTTCTATAGATATGACCTGGGACCGTTAAGGTCTTGACAGACATAAACAAGTAAGTATTACTAACACTCACGCTAGATCAGGGCATCAATCATATGCACCTAAACATCCAACTTTTCCGGCAACCCCTGTGCCTTAAGTATGCCATAATCGTTAAATCCCTCAGTATCAGCTCAGCTGACAAAACATCCACAATGATAATAATTGTGCACGGGACCCCCATGCACCTTGAATAATATTATTATACAAGACCAATACACTACACGACATATATGCATGCACACTATTACATGCATGCATGACACCCTTATACCTCATTATAAACCTCTTTTTGTTTTTAATCGGTATTAGTTTTAATATTTATTTTTATGCTCTTTTCATTTAAATTCTTATGCCTTTAAAATGCTATTTTTAATATATGTCCTATATTGTGTATATCCACATTTGCTGTCATTAGTTTATGTTGATGCAGTATTTTAAGCCACCACCAGACTCTAGGACCCCACGGCTGCCTCTTTCTCTCTATAAAGCCCTTGTTCAAAATGGAACTGGCAGGGCCTGAAGAAGGAGCGCATGCTCCTCCCACGTCATTACATCACACCTGGAAAGTGAAGTCACGATCAGTCTGCTCTGCGCTTCATGGCTCCAGAAGGCGCCAGTGTTTAGTCAGATTAGGCTACCCGTAACAGAAGTGAAGTTTCTGTTGCCGCCATCTTGTTACACCCCGCACTCATCCACAGTAAGGATACAGTGGGAAGCTTATATAGTGAAATACGGTATTTAAAAATCCATCTGACTGTTTAGATGTTGAATTTTAAAAGCAACGGCAAGCCTGCTGATCTCAGGTTTGTTAATATGACAATAACGGATTTCAAAATACAGAATTTCACTATATAGGCTGAGTTTACTGTTAAAAATAAGTGTGAAATGCAAGACTTGGGTGGGTGTAACAAGATGTCCGCTTGCCGCCTTCTCACTGTATCCTTACTGTAGACGTCACTTCCATTATAAAATCTGTCGGGTCACCTACCGTGTTTCCCCGAAAATAAGCCCAGGTCTTATATTAATTATGCCAACAAAAGACACAGTAGGGCCTATTTTCGGGGTAGGTCTTACCATGTAATGTGCTGTCTTCTCTCCCCCTCTCTCTCCCTGCCTGTCAGGAATCCCCAGTGTGAACTGAGTTAAAATGCTTGTAAAATCCTATAACCCACTCTATTACAGTATTATATAATGTACAATGTGTGTTTCTGTAATATAAATGTGTCAAATACCTTCGTTATAGCACCATTCTGCGCTTCAGTGAACCACCTGAGCTCTCTCCCCCACAATTATATTACAGAAACACACACATTGTACATTATATACTACTATAATAGAGAGGATTTTACAAGCATTTTTAACTAGGGCCTATTTTCGGGGTAGGGCTTATATTGCAGTACTCCTGGAAAATAACACTAGGTTTATTTTCAGGGTAGGTCTTATTTTTGGGGAAACAGGGTAATCTAATGAAAGACTGGTAGGTCACTGATATCTGTAAGTTACTGCCTAGGACAGTAGGCTTAGAGGGGGCACCACCAAGCTTGAAAATACACAGATTATGGTCATTTTTTCTGGCCATCTCTGGAAATTGGGTGCTACATTAAGCAAGAGAAATGGAAGGGGAAAGGGTTGGGGGGCATATTCAGAGGAGTTGGAAGGCTTTATGTAGTTTAGGAAAATTAGCCATTTTTCCTTGCTCTAGTTTGAAGATCTGTACAGTTGAACTGTTGTTATATGCATAAAGTAGACACATGCCACCAAAAATGCAGCATTCTACTATTATTATATATTTTTTACTGTACTAATCGCATCATGCAATGGGCAGAGCTTATAAATGAGGATGTCATCGATCAGTTGTGCCCAGGGAAGCATGATGTCTAAATAGGGGCCTGATTAGGTTGTGTGTCAGTCCTTCATCCAGTGTTTTTACTTCTGTACCCGTGGGGCTTATACCAATGTTCCTGTCATTTGCTGCTATACAACAATTATTTTACAGCAAACTGTAGTTAGATGACTGCAATTCTGGATCGTATAATCAGATCCATGAAAATATACCATAACTCAAGAGACTAAAGGGCTCTAAGACATTAGCAAAATGAACAATGCATTTTGCAAAACATCAGCTCAATTCACAAAGCTTTAAAGCAACCCTGTCAGTTTCCAAAAATGTTTTAGCTGGGTATATACTAGTAAAATTTCAAGCAGAAAATTGTACGAAAATTGTCAATACATTTGAATGTCGTTCAAAAGTAGTTCATGATTTTGTTTGCTTTTAACATTCGGTTTTGGAATGAATAAACATTAGAAGCTTCCAGATTGTATTCCAGGAAATTCAAATGACTAACCTGAATATTTACCATGCCCTGGCCAATCCCTGGGGAGTTATGCTCAGAAGGTGGTCAGGGAGGTGGTATGTAGGCAGGTGCAGTCTGCTTTCTCCATTGCAGGTGACGATATTCATGATGACACTGCAGTTGGAAAGGAAGTCAGGAGGAATATGGTTCCTCTATGGTTGCCCGGTCACTGGGGAAGAGATCCAATTGGATGCTTAGACTTTTTGTTTTACACGCTATTGGCAGTTGGTCGAATAGGGACCCCCTCTGTGAGGGACAGTAACAGCACTAGGGAAAGGTTTCTGACGAGGGCAAGCGTAGCGACGCAACCTCTTCTGATTACCTTACCGACTGGGCATAAGATGGCCAGGCCATGTTCTGTCCCCTCTCAGCAGACGTTGTCAGTTTGACTGGAATCTACTTCTTCATGTCATTGAAAAATTATTGTTTATTGTTTATTGTTTGTTTCTTATACAAGGCGCATAGTTCACAAAACATGTTTGCATCGATGCGCCTGCTTCCCGTCCAGTTACGTTACCAGAGACATACCAAGAGAACAAACATTGAAAACAACATAAAATCGAGTGGCGGTTACAATAAACATATAGACATTCTAACACTCGGTACTACATGTATACATTAAAAAAACTTTAAAAACTGCATAAAAACAATAAAATAAGGAAGAGGGGGGAAAGGAAGGAAAGGGAAAAAGGGGAAGGGGAAAAGATAGAGAAAGATATCTCACCCCAAACCACTAAAGGCCCTAGTAAACAACAGGGTCTTCAGATCTTTTCTGAATACCTAGTACTTTTCCTGTTGTTGCAGGTGGCATGGAAGCAGATTCCATAACTGGGCAGCTTGAACTGAAAAAGCTCTGCCCCCCCATTTTTTCAGCCTATAAGGCCGAACCACCAATCTAGTTTGTGACGTGGCCCGTAACGCTCTTGTCACAAACTGTCGCCGCAATTTCTTGCGGATATAACATGGGCCTAGATTATTAAAGGCTTTGTAAGCAATACAAAGAACCTTAAATTCTGATCTCTCCCGTATTGGGAGCCAATGGAGGCTCTTCAGGTGGGTGGAGGTGGACATCCGCCCTGGTAGCCTGAGTGCCAGCCGAACAGCCTGATTTTGGATTTTCTGCAAGCGTCTAATCTGGGTCTGAGGCAAACCCATGAAGAGAGCATTGCAGTAATCCAAATGGGGTAAGACTAGCACTCTAACTACAGCAATTCTGGCAGAGCTTGACAAAAAGGGTACAACCTTGTACAACTGCCTCATCCTAAGGAAACATACCTGGGTAATACTGCCGATGTGTGCATCCAGGGATAGACCGGAGTCCAACAGAACGCCTAGGGTCTTCACCTTTTCGGCAGTTACAGGGAATCTCCCCTCCTCGTCCGGCCAAGGCAATACCCAGTGTAAGTTCTGGACCGATCCCGTCCGGAGTACCTCGGTCTTTGCTTGGTTCAATTGGAGACAATTGTCGGCCATCCATTGTTTGATGGCCCCAAGAGTCTCCAGAAGATCCACCTCGTCCCTCGGCCCTCCGGCATCAATCCTGGTATACAACTGGGTATTGTCAGCATACGACTGACATCTCATCCCACGGTCCTTTATCATATCCAGCAGAGGGCGCATGTAGATGTTAACCACTTCGAAACCGCATCACGTCCAAAGACGTGAACAGCGCGGACCTGAGGCGCCGGGGTCACGTCTTTGGACGTGATTTGCTTGTAATTCCCCGCGCGCGCCACAGGGTGGCGCGCGGCGGGGAAAAACAGTCCCGACGCATCACCGAGGATCCGATGCGTGTACCCGGCGGCCGCGATGTCCGTCAGGTACACGCGATCGTCGGTGAGACAGCAGGGACGTGGAGCTCTGAGTGTAAACACAGAGCTCCACGTCCTGTCAGTGAGGTGACAGATGCTGTTTCTCTTGTACATAGGGAGACAGCATCGGTCACCTCCCCCAGTCACCCCCCTCCCCCCATACAGTTAGAACACACCCAGGCAATACATTTAACCCCTTCCTCACCCCCTAGTGTTAACCCCTTCAATGCCAGTCACATTTATACAGTAATTAGTGCATTTTTATAGCACTGGTCGCTGTATAAATGTGAATGGCGCCAAAAATGTGTCAAAAGTGTCCGATGTGTCCGTCGCAATATCGCAGTCCCAATAAAAATCGCAGATCGCCGCCATTACTAGTAAAAAAAAAATATAAAAAAAAAAATCATAATTATGTCCCCTATTTTGTAGGTGCTATAACTTTTGCGCAAAGCAGTCACTTATTGTGATTTTTTTTTTTTTTTTACAAAAATACGTAGAAGAATACGTATCGGCCTTAACTGAGAAAAAAAAATATAAAAAAAAAAAAAATGGGATATTTATTATAGCAACAAGTAAAAAATATATATATATTTTTAAATTGTCGCTCTTTTTTTCATTATAACGCAAAAAATAAAAACCGCACGGGCGATCAAATACCACCAAAAGAAAGCTCTATTTGTGGGGAAAAAAGGGACGCCAATTTTGTTTGGGTGCCACGTCGCACTACTGCGCAATTGTCAGTTAAAGCGACGCAGTGCCGGAAGCTGAAATTTCGCCTGGGCACGAAGGGGGTTTATGTGCCCAGTAAGCAAGTGGTTAAAGAGGAGGGGAGATAAGGGGGAACCCTGGGGGAACCCCACAACCAAGGCGTACTGGGCCAGAATAGAATGGGCCCAGTCGTACCTTGAATTCTCTACCCTTTAGGAAGGCTATGAACCAACCAAAAGCCTCTGGACTAACATGCGTCACCTCAACTAGTCTACGCAATAGGATCTCGTGGTCGATGGTGTCGTGTAATGTGAGTGTATCCGACTGGGTAGCTGTACCACCAGGTTCTTTGTGAACTGTTGCTGTATTACTTCAATACAAGTTTGCTGTTGCACCTGACTGTGTGAATTATTGTCACCACCCATGATACCCTCCACCTACACTTATATAACCTTAAGCCCCGAGCAGACTGTCTTTTCACCATCAGGGATCAATCTGTTAGCTACTGCCAAGAGATTGAGTCTGAGGAGGTTGATGTCCTAGGATTTGTGAGTAGAGACCATGACTGACTCCCTACAATAGCGTAACCAAAGAGAGAGAGACATCACTCATGGTGCCCAGCTATGAGACTTTAACTATCCTGGAGCAACCTTATGCTTCCCAGCTATGAGATTTTAACTATTCTGGAACTACCTCATGGCCCCCAGATATGAGACTTTTCCTTTTCTGAAGTACCTCATGTTTCCCAGCTGTGAGAACTAGACTGTGCTGCCTTTTACAAAGAGAAGAGTGTCATTAGTCAACTGATCTTGAGTGTTTTGGAGTATCCCATACCCCCTCATACCTCTCCTGTAAAAATGTATTCAGCAATAAAACTTAAAAAAGGACATCCCCTGGACTGGGGGTCAGCAACCGGTCGATCGCGATCAACCTGTCGACTTCTGACAGGTGACGGGTAGATTGTGAACACATCCCTGCCTTGCCGACCCAGCACTTTCCCCAGAGCTGATCAATGGTGTAGGCGTACACTCAGCCAATCCTAGGCCACAGAGGCAGTCCCGCCTTTTGCATATGTGCAGCTGCGGGGTGGGAAAAGCCTCTAGAATAGCTCAGGCAGGTTTGGACTTTTGTCCTGAGTCTCTCTGAACCATCCAAGGTGCTTGTGGGATGGACGAGAATGGAGGGCTGGTGCAGATCAATGCCAGAGCATTTAGAGAGTCCACCGTAGCTTCCCTGTGCCACACTACATCTGGTAACAACTTTTGTACCCTCCTGACCCCCAATACCATACATTTATGAACCCCCAATTTCATTCCTCTCTGACCCCCCAATACCATGGCCTTCTAATCTCCCCAGTAACATACTCTTCTGACCTCCAAATACCATACCTCTTGACCCCATAGTACCATACCCTCCTGATCCCCTGTACACTGCCCTACATACCTACTGACCTCTGTATACTACCCTACATACTACTGACCTCTGTACACTGCTCTACATCCCACTGACTGAATATTCTACATACCTACCAACCTCTGTACACTGCCCTATATCCTACTAACCTCTGTACTCTGCTCTACTACTGCCCTCTGAACACTGCCTTACGAACCCCTTAGACACTGCCCTACATAATACTTACACTGGCTAGAACTTAAATTGGATAGCCAGGTCCTGAAACTACTGTAGTCAAAATGTTCTGCTTTCATGCTAGACTCTGGCATCAGCCTTGTGGGGGTGTTTACATTTTTACAGTGACATTAGTTTTACAAAATGTTTCTAAGTTTTCTTCATGCTGTCTTTACTTTTTATTGGGGGATTGCTATTAAACTTCTTAAAAAACTCTACATGCACCCCATTGATCTTTGATCTCCTCCATGTTGTCCATGTAGAGCTCTACCTCTGAGGCTGCGTACACACGATCGGTCCAAACCGATGAAAATGGACTTAAGTCCAGTTTCATCAGTCCAAACCGACCGTGTGTACGGCCCATCGTTCCGTCGTCCGTCGGACCAAAGTTTTAAAACTTGCTTTAAAATCGGACCGATGGACGCCTGACCATCGGACCAAACCGATGGTTAGTACGCAAAAGCATCGGTCCAAAAACCCGCGCATGCTCAGAATCAAGTCGACGCATGCTTGGAAGCATTGAACTTCATTTTTTTCAGCACGTCGTTGTGTTTTACGTCACCGCGTACTGACACGATCGGTTTTTGAACTGATGGTGTGTACGCACATCAGATCATCAGTCAGTGAACCGATGAAAATGGTCCGTCGGACCATTCTCATCGGGTTGGACCGATCGTGTGTACGCGGCCTGAAAGGTTGCTTACCACTGCCCTAGAGTGTTTAATTAAGCCAGAGTGAATGGACCTTTGCGTTTGTGACTGTCAGCCACTGTACTACATAGGAAGGCCCCTCAAAATTCTCAGTGGCTCCTTTGGGGGTAACGCTACATGGGGAGGCATGATTTATGTTATTTTTTCAAACAAACTTTATTTGAGGTGTACAAAGTGACACTTTATTGATGTCACTGCACTGTGCTTTGACATACAGGACCATGCAGAGCGGTGCAAAATGATGCACACGTGTTGCATATTATTGCACTCTGGTCTGACCATGACACACAGAAAACTATTGTTTCTATGAGGAAAAATGCTGGTGGCTGCACATAGTCTTAAAGGAGTAGTACAGCCAAATATCGTTTGGCTGTACTTCTCCTGTGGATCACAGTTCGTTTTGCACACTTGTGACCCGTTTTCAACAGACAGCGAGCTGAAGCCTGCTGTCAGCTGACATCACAGAGCCTGTCCAGGCTGTGCAAGATCGCAACAATAAAGTCAGGATCTGCCCACAACCCTGGAGCGACACTTGGCTCCGCCTCTCAGCAAAATGCTGAGAGCTTGAGCCAGACACTCCCGCCCCCTTCACAGTCCAGTGCTACAGTAAACACGGGAGCAGAACAGAGAGCTGGTGACTGACAGTCACCAGCTCTCTGCACAGGAAGCGTTGAGAATCAAGCGATCGGTGGTCTTTGATCGCTCGGTTTTCAGACTTAGAGCCGGCGGGGGACAGTTGAAGCCTCAGGCTGATGTTGCATCCACCAAGGTAAGTATGATTTTTGAAGAAAAAAAAGCTGAACTTCTCTTTTAATGGGCCCTTACTGAACAAGAAACACATACACTAATAAAAGTTTGCACTTTTGAGAAAAAGTTCCCATCCTGCTCTTTTTTAATTTTTCCATCACCACAGTCAAAAACAAATGTCCATTTGACCCCACTAATGATTAAACAAAATGAACGAATGTGAGGACACAGGCCTCTGATACTACCACTAGAGGTATCTCAAATACATAGAAGATACAGAGTTCTGGAGAGGTGAGTATAATGGCTCTTTTTTTGCTGGACACTTTCATCTTGAACGTTTTTGTTACCTGACAGGTTCACTTTAACAAATAGATAAGAGTTTTTTTTATAGTGATTTTCAAATCTCTTCCCAGCTGAAAATAACTCACTTTTTAAATAAGCTTCTTATGGTGTGTTGCTTTCCTGACAATGGCTATAATAGAAACTCAAGGCAATATTTGCTTACTTACATTTGTATTGCCCCGCATATATGATACTTTATTTTGGTTGCAAGCTGGCTGCAGAAAAATAAAAAAACATTTTGCTTTGTTATACAGAGAATCTGATCCTACACGGGAGCTACTGGTAGCTTCATTAAAACCAGCTGAGTGGATATAAGAAAGACTTCATCTGAGCTAGTGAAATGTTTCTGGTCTGAAGCCATGGGTTTAGGGATCGCACAGCCAAGTTCTACAGAGGATCAAAGAGAGATTTGGTAGCACTATAAGGTATCCTGCAGGGGATCTAGTTTCATAAAGGAAGTCCTGTGTTAGTGCCATATCTCTGTGGCTGTGGACAGAGCACAACAAAAAAAAAAGTCTAAAACAAAGGAGTGACATTGCATTTGGGGTACGGAAAGATTAACTCAATCTACACAAAAAAAGATAAATAGATGGATTAATGTAATTATATTGATGGGTGAACTTTAAAATACTTTAAAATATTTAGTTTATTTATAATAATTTTCAGAGCACTGTTATGTTCCATAATCAGCAAGAATACAACAACCTTTGATGGGAGTATGTTAGTTGACTTGCACACATGCTTAAAGGGGTGGTTCACCCAAAAACCTTTTTTTAACATTAGATTGAGGTCGTTATGTCAAGGGGAATCGGGTGTGTTTTTTACAATCGAAGCAGTACTTACCGCTTTAGAGATGCATCTTCTCCGTCGCTTCCGGGTATGATCTTCTGGTCTGGGCGTTCCTATTTGATTGACAGGCTTCCGACAGGCTTTCGACGGTCGCATACATCGCGTCACGAGTAGCCAAAAGAAGCCGAACGCCGGTGCGGCTCTATACGGCGCCTGCGCACCGTCGTTCGGCTACTTTCGGAAAATCGTGACGCGTCGGAAGCCTGTCGGAAGCCTGTCGGAAGCCTGTCGAAATCCTGTCAATCAAATAGGAATGCCCAGTCCCGAAGACCATACCCGGAAGCGACTGAGAAGATGCATCTCTAAAACGGTAAGTACTGCTTCGATTGTAAAAAAAAAAAAAACACCCGATTCCCCTTGACAAAACGAGCCTTAATCTAATGTTAAAAAAAAGGTTTTTGGGTGAACCACCCCTTTAATATCAATTTCTGCAATTTCGTCACTAAACCTGCAGGAGGGAATGGAAATGTTATATTTAAAAATGGTGTCATAATCAGCACATTAGAAAGTCCACTTAAAGCGGATCTCCACCCTAAAGTGAAGATCCGCTGATCGGAACCCTCCCCCCCTCCGGTGTCACATTTGACACCTTTCAGGGGGGAGGTGGGTGCAGATACCTGTCTAAAGACAGGTATCCGCACCCACTTCCGGCCCGCAGTCTCGGGCAAAAGACGGGCTTTTCCCGTTGTGTGCTGGGAACTCTCAGCTCCCAGCACACAGCGGGAGCCAATCGCGGGCGCAGTGCGACTCGCGCATGCGCCGTAGGGAACCGGGCAGTGAAGCCGGAGCGCTTCACTTCCTGGTTCCCTCGCCGTGGATGGAGGGGGGAGCAGCAGGGTGATGAGCGATCGCTCATCCTCTGCTGCGGACGCCGCTGGACTCCAGGACAGGTAAGTGTCCTAATATTAAAAGTCAGCAGCTGCAGTATTTGTTGCTGCTGGCTTTTAATATTTATTTAAAGGTGAACCATCCGCTTTAAACTCGATTAGAGCTTCTTCCCCCTTTCTAATGCCGTGTACACACGACCGTTTTTCCTGTCATGCAAACGTGATTTATCGCGATTCCTCTCAAGCCTGCCTTGCATACACACGTTCATGAAAAAAAAACGCTTGATCAAACCTCGGTGACGTACAATACGTACGACGGCACTTTAAAGGGGAAGTTCCATTCGAATGGCACCACCATTTGGGACGCTTTTGCTAATTTCTGAGCATGCACTTTTTTTTTACCCTCGGAAAAGCATACATACGACCGGTTTTCACGACCAATTGAAAAAATGGCAGTTTTCGCGTCATGAAAAACGGTTGTGTGAACGCGGCATAACTCTCTGTTTAATAGTAGTACAAAAAAGTTCTTGGGGGGGGGGGGACGGGACGTGAAAAATATACTAATATACACAGTATATACTACCCCGACTTTCTCTTGCAGCTAGGTTGTATAAACATATCTTATGTCTGAAGCAACATTTAACATGAAGTCAGTGGGTCTCAGAGACATGGAGGGGCCGATCACATCACACCAAGGAGGAACACAATGAGGAAGGGAGCGCCTCCCAGCTGTAGCCTCCAACGCTGCAGCCACCACACAGAGCCATTAATAGTGATAGGTTCTGCTGATGCCACGCGCCTGACGGCCACACATACACATCAGGGCTCACTCAACAGTGCACCATAGAATACAAGTGCCCCCGGAGGCCATGATGGATAGGTGGCAGCCAACACCAACATGGGTAAACAAAGCAAACATCAAAAAACAACAATAACAAAAACAATAAGCAGCATCCAGTACAGAACAATTAAATGATCAATCACTTTAATTTATAGAATACAATTTCCAAGGCTGATACATTTACACTATGGCACATATGTTACTTATTGATAGGCATGTTACAAAAAAAATTATTTTGGGATGATTTACCACATTTGGAGAGAGTTTCCAACATTATGGCAGAATATCTGCCCTGTTTAGATCATATATTAATAATTCGTCCCTGGATCTTTTTTCGACCAGTGTTACATTTTCAAAACATCCCTGGCCTGTTTATGGTTTAATTGAATCTGAGGGCTTAATACGACCTCATCAAATAGGCATCTTATTAGAGAAATGGTTTGTAGGACTGCACCTCATTGATGCCAGGTTCATACATTGAATTGAGGTGTCCAATCCAGAGGGTTACCCTCTGGAGTAACCTTTTATCCATGTTGCTACCACTGGGGACCTCCGGATAACCTCCAAAACCAAAAATGAGAAATAAGAGGTGTCAAATCTATGATATAAGTCAAGATGTCTGTTCACAGGAGTTAGCATCTTCCCATTGGCAGAGTAATGTCGCCCACACATTATTGGTCCATCCGATGAGAATGGTCTGATGGACCATTTTCATCGTTTAACCGATGAAGCTGACTGATGGTCCGTCAGGCCTACACACCATCGGTTAAAAAAACGATTGTGTCAGAACGCGTTGACGTAAAACACGGCGTGCTGAAAAAAATGAAGTTCAATGCTTCCAAGCATGTGTCGACTTGATTCTGAGCATGCGTAGATTTTTAACCGATTGTCTTGCCTACAAACGATCGTTTTTTTGCTATCGGTTAGGTATCCATCGGTTAAATTTAAAAAAAGTTGGCTTTTTTTAACCGATGGTTAAATAACCGATGGCGCCCACACACGATCGGTTTCGACCGAAGAAAACGGTCCATCAGACCGTTCTCATTGGTTTAACTGATCATGTGTATGCGGCATTATATATATGATCTTTTAACCTTTATCTCAATTGGCGGATGGTTTTCCCTATATAGAAGGCTCCACACTTGCAGAGCATTAAGGAGATAACCCCTTGAGTTTCACAGTTATCAAAAAACCTAGGGGTGAACAGTTCTCCATTGGGCAACACAAAACCAGTACCAGTATGTATCCAGGGACAAAATGTACATTTTCCACCTTTATAAATGCCATTGAGTTTTCTATTGTGTCCTGTAGCTGGAGAATTATGACTACAAGTTTTTTTGTCATGTAATGGTGTGGCTCGTTTGAACACAATCTCACGGTAATTTCCAATATATTTTTTAAAATGGGATTTTCCTGTAGTAGGTGCCAGTGATTCCACAAAACGTTTCTAAATTTACATTGCTGTGAAGATAATTTAATGACGGTCGTTTTTTGTCTTGAAGAAAAAACTACGTTTTTTAAACTTCATTTTAAAAAACGACGGTGCCTACACACCATCGTTTTCTGAAAATGCTCTTGCAAAGCGTGGTTACGTACAACACGTACGACCACACTCTGTTCCATTCAAGCTCGCGTCATAACTAACTTCTGAGCATGCGCGGGTTTAAAAACGTTGTTTTAAACGTCATTTTAGCGTACACACGATCATTTTAAATGACACAAAAAAACGACATTCTGAAAAACGACATAAAAATTAAAGCATGTTCAAATTTTTTTTTTTACGTTTTTCAGGAGACATAAAACAACGTTTTGCCCACACACGATCATTTTAAATGACGTTTTATAAAACGTTGTTTTATTTCATCACAAAAAACGACCGTGTGTACGCGGCATAACAGTAGACATGCTAAATACATTTTAGTTTTGTATAAGAGAGTGTTGCGTTCTTGTTGTAGCGCTTTATTATACGCCTCCCCCAATAATGACTTACTTTAACCCCGTAATAGATGTGAGCGAAGCTGTAGTGCTTGGTATGAGTACAGTTATGTCTTAACCTAATATACTACATGAAGGGGATGCTGCAAATGGGTGGGTGTGCACTCGCTGTATTTTTTTTAGGTCCAGAATTATGATCTGGTGTTGATCACTACCAACCGTAAATTTTAGATTGAACTGGGTATGAATTAGTGTGTCTACAAATGCCTGGAGATGGTCATTAAAGCCAGTCCATACAATAAAAATGTAGTCTATGTAACGCATCCAACATAATGCATGATTGGTGTATCTACATAATGACTCATCCAAAAAAACTGTTTGTTCCCACACCCCCAGGTACAGGTTCACATAAGCAGGTGCACAGCACGTGCCCATAGCACCATTGGGATGTGGGACTCTTTGAATGTAAACGGTTGTGAGTAAGAACAAATGTAAATTCATTGAACTGCCACTGTGCCTGACCTTTTTCTCGTAGGAATGTGCGTAACATCCCCACGTCCTTATCGTGAGGGATGCTCACCAACTATGGTATTATTGACTGATTGTGTTTTTTATTGCATATCTCCTTACCTGTACTTACGATATATATTTTTGCATTACCCAGAAAGTCTGTTTAAGCTTCTGAGGAAGCGCAACAGTGTGAAACATGTAGAGCTTGGACAAGCGTACACAAGATTTATCAATGCACACCAAATCCCATCTGGATCTGGTCATTATAGTTTTGTGTATTCAAGATGGTCTACAACAAGGAAATTATGGTGCGATAGCTGATATTCGCTGCAAGTTGGTTAGCAAGTGCAATTTTTTATGTGTGCAAAATAATTTTATGATTATTGTAATAACATTTCTACTTTATATAAACAATGGTGTACTCTAGTGCCTAAAGTCCATAAGTTCTGCTGTACCAACATATAGTTTGCAAAACACTACTGATAAGCAAGTACAACAGGTTCAAGCGATTGTAAAGGCATAAATGTTTTTTCTTAAAATAATAAACAAGTATACTTTCCTGCTCTGTGCAATAGCCCTGAACGTACTCTTCTTGAGTCCCTTGCTGGCGCTGTCCACTCATTCTTTCTCTTGGTGGGGGGGCACTCGTGTAGGCACATTCTAGAGCTGTGCTGCTGTGTACGTCCATAGACACAAAAAGCGTGGCTCTGTTCCGCCCCCCGCTCCCTCACCACAGGATTTTATTGACAGCAGCAGGAGCCGATGGCTTTTGCTGCTGCCCCTGTGCCCTTTGAGAAGAGGAAAAGAGGATAGGGGGGCTAGGGGGAGCCGGTCATGGATTTTTTTTTACCTTAAAGCGGAGCTCCACCCTAAAACGTAACTTCCGCTCATCGGAACCCTCCCCCCTCTGGTGTCACAATTCAGTCAGTACCCATCCCCCCCATGTTGAAATACTCGGCTCCCAGGACACAGCAGGGACCAGTGAGGATGGCGCAGTGCATGCGCACTAGGGAACCGAGCAGTGAAGCCGCATCGCTTCACTTCCTGGTTTCCTCACCGCTGATGGTGGTGAGGGCAGCTTAGAGACAAGCGATCGCTCGTCTTCTGCTGTCCTGTCCTGGACTCCAGGACAGGTAAGTGTCCATTTGTTAAAAGTCAGCAGCTGCATTATTTGTAGCTGCTGGCTTTTAATATTTTTTTTTACAGCGGAGCTCCGCTTTAATGCAGAATGCATTAAAGTAATAAACGTTCTGCCTTTACAACCACTTTAAATTGGTCTCTTCTAGAAGTCATGGATATATGTGTGTGAGCCCAATAGCGGCTGGTGCCTTATTTTTTAGGGGGTTGGCAAAACCCCCCCACCAGGTCCACACATACCCCATCCAGGTTGCGGCTTTCCCGGCTTCTCCTCCCGCCTAATTTGGTCTTAAGATCCGCCTCCTGTCTTTATTGACTGGGAGGATAAGTTGAAAGACCATAGCGAATATTGATTGGGGGTATATTGGTTTCAGGGTACAGAGCCCAATTTTTTTGAAGCCAATTAGAGTCTCGGGGTTCAATCATGTGATTAAAAAAATAAAAACGAATTGAAACCTGTGTCTGGTGCCCCGCATGTAGATCAGGGGACATGGAGATAAGGGGGCGGTGCCCCTGTGCCCCTAAAGGACAGGCTGCCAATGTGTGGGCCTATCTACTGATTGTAGATAGGGTCGCCACCTTATCCCATTAAACCGAACACATATGAATTACACAGGTTCTGAGCTAATTTAATGCAGGTAAGGCACCGAGTGAGTTTTCACTTCTGAAAAATGCACGGTGTCATGCGGAGTCCTCCAGGGATCCCCTCTGTCGCCTGTTCTGTTCAATATGTATCTTCACCCTCTTTTTGAAATCATCAGTAACCAGAAGTTACTTTATCACTCTTATGCAGATGACACACAACTGTATTTTTACATCTGCAACAATAAGGATCATTATCTAGGACTAGAGAAATGCCTTACTTTGATAGAAAATTGGATGACAAAGAGTTATCTTAAACTCAATGGCTCAAAATATAGAACTTCTCCTGTTTCACGCCAATCAAAAGAATCATCCCGCAACAACATGGACACCCCCGCCCATTCTGGGTCAAACCATCACCCCTAGCACCAAAGTCAAAAGTCTCTGAGTCATCTTCGACGCGCTACATGACAATGGATGCACAAATAGGGGCAGTAGTCAGCGAATCGCACCACCTGCTGCGCGCCTTTCTACGCAGACTCACTCCCTTTATTCCAAAAGAAGACATAGCAGTCGTCGTGGGGAACGATTATCAACTCCAGACTTGACTATGCAAATGCCCTCTATCTCGAATCTCCCAAAGTACCAAATCACCGGATGCTGGTTGGGAGCGCAGGTCATTCAAAAATACGGGGCCGCTCGACTTGTGACTGGGAAAAAAACATGGGAATCAATCTCACCTTCACTGAGATCCCTTCATTGGTTGCCAGTAAAAGACAGAATCACTTTCAAGGAACTCTGTCTAACGCATAAGTGTATTCTAGGAAATGCCCCCCAACTATCTATGCGCGAAAAACTAAAAGCTCACAACCCCAATCGCGTTCTGCGATCCACCAACCAAAATCTAAAGCCAGATACACAGTCCAAAAGGAGAATGAAGATTTGCGGTCCAAGGACCCACACTATGGAACGCACTCCCAACCAGCATTCGGTTGGTGGAGAACCACTTGGCCTTCAGAAGAAAGATCAAAACCCATCTCTTATAAGGGCCCAGGGAATGGATACCAAGCGCCCAGAGGCGATTCAGTTCACATGTGTTGCGCTATATAAGTTTCTCACTCACTCAAAGGGGTTGTTAAGCTTTGTGCTTTTACACCTTAATGGATGATCTATAGAAGAGCAGCCATTTGCTCACGCTGTTGTCATTTAAATCAAAAGATGTGGCACGTCGGGGAGGGTGGGGGCCGAGTGATACATGGCCGCCGACTGTATCACATGGGAGCGGCGCCCGCAAGCTAACCCCCTTGGGAGAGAGAGCTTCTCAGAGGGGGGTTAGCTCTTGTGGGGAGAAGCCGAAACACAGCCGCTGAGGGACCCTAGAAGATGGGGCTCAGGGCAACTCTGTGCAAAACAGTGTAATTTCAGGCGTCTAGAGTTGCTCCCAATTTTGGAAGTTCAGTGCACAGAGATAAAAAAAAATTTCCTGCAGCATATAACCAGCTCAAAACTTTCCTGATTGAGGCTTTGAAGAAAGAAAACCCATCATTTTGGCCAAAAATAACTCAGCGGCCTGCAGTGCAAGATGGCTGTAGGCCACAGGACCTTGATAAGGACTAGATTGGAACAAGGTGGAGACCGCTATATCTGTAACCCTAACTACTGTTACTAAGGTGTAATACAAATTTCACTTTTCTTTTTTATAATTGTATGTGAGCTTGTTATTATTCATTAGTATCCTATTGAGAAGCTTAATTTGAACTTGGAACTTGTTTGAAAATAAGTGTTGTATTATGATTATATTTGGTAATTCTATATTTCAGCAGATACTGCCTGATAGTTTCTTAAAATTGAGAATATTACTTGCTTTTATTAAGTTATCTGCTGCAACAGAATGATGTTATGTGGTTTCCCATCATGTTGTCTCAGACAGGAGCCAAATCAATGTTTAGAAATGAGGGGGTCACATTTTAAAAAGTAACAGAGAGCAAGTTTATGTAACTTTCAGGCATCATCATTGCAATATATATATATATTATATATATATATCGGTTTGGGTATATACAGGACTGTGATGGCCAGAGTCAAATTCCTCCATCTCAAACTCGCTCATCCACACTATATTGCCAAAAGTTTTGGGCCACCCTCCAAATTATTGGGAGGGGGATTATGGCGTGGGGTTGTTTTTCAGGAGTTTGGGCTTGGCCCCTTAGGTCTAGTGAAGGTAACACTTAAGGCTTCAGCATACCAAGATATTTTGGACAATTTCATGCCCCCCAACTTTGTGGGAACAGTTTGGGAACAGTTTGGGGATTGCCCCTTTCTGTTCCCAACATGGAATGGACATGTAATGGTAAGTTTGGGGTTGAGGAACTTAGAATACCTTTGGGATGAATTCGAGCAGAGACTGCAAAGCCAGGCATGCTCGTCCAACATGAGTGCCTTACCTCACAAATGGTCTTCTTGAAAAATAATCCATAGACACACTCATATAAAACCTTGTGGACATCCTTCCCAGAAAAAGTTAAAGCTGTTTATACCTGCAAAGGGTGGGCCAACTCAATATTGAACCCTGAGTAAGACTGGGATGCCATTAAAGGTACTATGCATGTAAAGGCAGGCATCACGAGTCACGATATATATCATGTAATATATATATATTGTATATATATATAATATATATATATATATATATATAATATATATTATATAATAGAATTAATCCATAGATATATATCGATATAGATATTAGATATTCAGTCTATTAACATTAGTGCTAGTGCTGGAGCCAATTGTCCAGAACAAACATCTGGAGATTGGTGTTGTGGTGCTAAAGAATCAGAAATTTTCTTGTATGATCAAACTCTGGTATAGCCTTGTATGTGTAGCCAGCTTAAAGCAGACCTTTCACTTTATGTTTAGTATGCCCCCATCCTTGGCGTAATATGTCATTAAACGTAAAAAAAAAAAAAAAAAAGATGATATATACGTACAATTCCCATAGCTTCTGTAATGCAAGGGGTTACCTCATCAGTATGCCAAGGTCCTAGGGATTGATGAGTACTCCAAATCTTGTGAGAAGACACTGTGGCACAGGGAAGAGTGGTCTTTCCAGTGAGAATTGGGCCTACTTAACATTCCCTACAATTTTACCAGAAGGATGACAATGTCACCCAAAGCATTCTGGGCAGAAATCAAGGAAAAAGGTAATTATATTACCTAACCTTGGGTGCAAGATCCACTTTAAAAAAAAAAAAAAAAAACAGGTGTGGTCAAACATATCGGAATAAACCCAAAATGACAATTTTCCCCTTTTTTGCAGTTATCCTTCCATTCCACATCACATAAATCTGCAAACCTGTTAGACCGGCACATGCCTAGGCATGCAAATGTCTTTTAATATAACAGACCCAGTGTTTTAAAACGCAAAATCCAAATGCATCAGGAAAACAATATAATTGGATGTATTTGCAAACTGTGTTACTCCTTAACTGTGATGTAAATGTGAGTCGGGCTGATGTGGTAATGGAAAGAGTTCACTGTTTATCCCCAAAACATCCCATCAAGAACTCGATGAATGGGTTAAACACCCATTAAGTTAAACAGACACTTGGGAACATAACAGGAAAACATTTATTGTCAATGTAACAATGCTTATGTAAACCAACAAGTTACAGAGCTCTGTCTGGTCTTTCCTGTGCTTGCTGTGTATTTATACTATCCGGAATAAAACTTTAATTGGGTTATGAAAACATGTGGAATTGTGATTATATATAGTTTCTTTCTTGTTTTGTGTGGCTAATCAATAACATGCAAGTACCAACACATCTGGTAAGGAGTACTTCCGATTTAAAACTTTACCCTGGAAAATAACTTTACAAAAAGGAAACACGCCAGATTTAATGCAAATAAATAAATAAATAAAAAAAATAAAATAATAAGGAACTGGTGGTGAAATGGCAGAGGTTAAAAGTGGGGCTAAGCTACAATCCACAAAAGATGATGGGAATTTGGACTGAGCTCTGTTGGCTCACATCTTAAGGAGGACATCCATCAGACACATATCAATGCCGTTCTACATGTATAACATTGATGTATGGTGGGTTTTGTGTATATGGCACAAGAGTATTATTGTAGATGGGTCTTACACAGGGGCCTGTTTGTAGAAGCAGCACTGGTGCAGCATCAAAAAAGGAAGCAGATGGTGAAAATGAAAAAAGGAAAAGAAAAAATGCTGCTACTTGGGGGTAGTACTCAAATTAGTAGTGTGAAACAGCATGCAAAAAAGCCTCAGCAAATTGTGACAAGTGGCTTTAACATGTATATAAAACTTTTTTTTGTGTGTGAATAGTATCAGTTTTCACTAATCCCTGTCAGTGCTTTTGCTAACTTCCTGTCACTAAAACCGGGGGAGAGGGGAAAACAGGAAATTAGAGGAAATCTCTCTAAATTATCTCTAAAGCTGGCCATACATTATATCATTTTCTTTACAATATTATTGATGATAATTGCGCTAAATACCAACTATATAATGTGATTCCGATACAATAGGGTGTAAAAAACCATATGTGCAATATAGGAGATTTAATGTCCACAACGAAAACTGCTTACTAAATCAGTAGCAAAAAATGTGTCCCAGCACCTGTGTATTATACCAACATCCGTGGATCTCAAATTTCTCACACCACGAGCATACAGATGTATAGACAAACAGCCCAGTTACGTATAGAGCAGCACTCACTATCGATTCCCTATACATGTAATAGGAGAAAGGTAACATCAGCACAGTACTGTTACAGTGTGTTGACGGTATAGCTAGTAATGGTTGCACTCACAAATACCCCCGATCACAAGCCGCTCAGTATCATGCTGAGATCCGCATTGGGAAACCTCAGATGGTCTCGTCACAAATAGGCTCCTCCCCTACGCATTGCGTCACTTGTCACCCGACTTAATCATACTCCAATGTTGTTGTCCTTTCTTCATATTCATAAAAAAAAAAGTCTGGATAGTGTAAAACCATTTGAGTTCAGGTTTATTAAAAAATTATATCCAATGTACTCACATATTAGAGGTGCTACCAGCACTCCACTCTATACAAATGGGAGAGACGACCGCTCAGGTGAGCTCCAGGCAATCAGTGTCCGTTTAGAACCCAGCAGGTGCCGGCAATGCACTAGGCAATCAAAAGAAGAAGTTTGGACAGCCGCACTCAAAAGAAAGTAAAATTCAAAAAACGCCCTTTATTGGGGTAAAATAGATGGATGCACTACAAAAACAGCATACAGTGGGAACAAAAGACAACTGACGCGTTTCGCATTGGGTTTTCAATGCTTAGTCATAGCTATACACCAAAGCGCACCACTCTATAGTAAGCAATGAGCATGACTCACCAATCCAGTAGACAAACTATTGGTGTTAATAGCAGCCACTGTGAATTAAACTTGGAGCACCGCTATAAAGCATTTATTTTTATCAATTCACTTATACATTATCAATGATCAATAATCAATGATCAATGAATTATCAATGATCATATTTAGGATTTGTATATTGCACAGTGGTCTTTTGTATTGATTTATATTGTATTTTGCACTTTAGCACCGATCAACCAGCATTATTTATTTATTTTGCACATGAGCACTTTACATATAGGTTATATATTAACCTTGTTTTTTCTAATACATTATGCAGCACTGTTACTGAGGTATTTATTAATACAGCGTGACACAATATTTATTTATATCAGTGATATAAATCTTGTTGGTTTGTATAAAGTAAAGTTATAAAACCTTATGCGTACAAGACCTCCTAAAGCAGACAAGAAAACCTTTAGTGAATTAAGAAGATAATATAATATTCCAAATCAAAGATTATTTCAATTTCTACAGCTTAGGCATGCATTAAAAAACACAGGGTCGATCACATGAATTGAAGTTTAATAAGTCAGTGGTAATAGCCTTGCTGGATAAAATAGAAATAAAAAGGGTTTGATATCACAATTATATGATATATATTTTCATACATTTAAAGGTACTGTGGATTATACCAGCAAGATCAGCCTGAATCAATGAAAATAATTAATGGACAGCTGCACACCAAAATAAACCTAAAAGGGTAAGCCCTTTATTATACAGTCTACCTTTTTAGGTTTATTTTGTGTGTGCGGCTGTCCATGAATTCTTTTCATTGATTTCTGCCTTGTGCATTGCCACAGTCTTTGAGGAGAAAATTAATTGCTCATTGCACTCATCTGGAGAGGTGGTTTGGCGATATAGCACCAATTTCAGAATGAACGTGGCACTGGCACTTTTGACAATACCTCAGGCAACACTGTTTTTTTGAATTTTGGATAGAGTAAGGGAAGGGTTACGTACAGCCCCTGTCAGTTTGTTTTTTTACCATCCTGTCCCATTGCAGAGATATCCCTTCACTTCCTACCCCATAGCCAAACAGGAAGTGAGAGGAAATCTATGCAAATTAAGTGAATCAATTGCCTCAGGCTCTCAGAACTTTAATTTATTAAACAGAACCGGGTGTTGCCTTGACAGGAAGGGGTGGGTCATATTTAAATTAGGGGTGCCAAAGTTTAGTGAGGCCTAGGGCAGCACAAAAACCTAAATACACTACTGTCCTCAGATGAATACTGTATACATAACAAGAAAGTTTTGTGACCTAACTACCATTAGCAGGTATTCATCTGCAGTGAGTGGTGGTCCATGTGGTTGCTTTTTATGTTGATATTATCTCAGTTAGATCTCCCTAAATATCAAAAAAATAAAATATATGTTTTTACTGTATTTGACACAGCATGAAAGAGATATTGAGCCTCTAAATGACTAAGATCCTAAAACTAATTGCACCACCTACACCGATAAGAAAATATGTTAGATTGCAATTTGAATAGTAAAATATACACGTGTGAAAAAGCACACTTGTGTCAACTGTGAGAAAAAGACAAAAACACAACATAGTACGGTAATTATCTGCTGGCTCAACAAAAGGGAA